>JAOVVJ010000016.1:0-687500 GCA_026230145.1 Diorhabda elongata
ACTCCACGAGTTTCTTCGTAAATTAATCCCGATATACGTTTTACTCCTCCACGTCTAGCTAATCTTCTAATAGCAGGTTTGGTAATTCCTTGGATATTATCACGTAAAACTTTTCGGTGTCGTTTTGCACCCCCTTTTCCAAGTCCTTTACCACCTTTTCCACGACCGGTCATTATTTTTCTTTTATTTTGTTTTTTCTATATACCTAAAACAATCCGACAATAACTTCGAAAAGACTTCAAAATACTGACCTAAGAATTTTTCCTAATCTCTTTTATAATACCTATAGACTCCGCCCATTAGAAAAAGTACGCACCAATCCTAGATTAGTATTCCGTAACGTTGGGCAAAGCTATAAAAGAAGGTCATAAATAGATTTATCTCATTCATTGAGTGTTTATCAAGCTGCTATAGCGGTTTAGTATATTGACATTTCTTGTATACTTACAAAAAAAAAAAAAAAATAAGATGGCTCGTACTAAACAAACGGCTAGAAAATCGACTGGAGGGAAAGCTCCTCGTAAACAATTAGCGACAAAAGCCGCCCGTAAAAGCGCACCAGCTACTGGTGGAGTAAAAAAACCTCATCGTTATAGGCCAGGTACTGTAGCTCTTCGTGAGATAAGACGTTATCAAAAGAGTACCGAATTACTTATTAGAAAATTGCCATTTCAACGATTGGTTCGTGAAATAGCACAAGATTTTAAAACAGATTTACGTTTTCAAAGTTCAGCGGTTATGGCTCTCCAGGAAGCTAGTGAGGCTTATTTGGTAGGTCTATTCGAAGATACTAATCTGTGTGCCATTCATGCTAAAAGAGTCACCATTATGCCCAAGGATATCCAATTGGCTAGAAGAATTCGCAGAACGAGCATAAATACAAAAATTAATTTTTTTTTATAGAATTACATTTTATCTATTTGATTATAATAGATTTTTTGTTTTATATATATATATATTGTAAGTAAAAACGGTTCTTTTCAGAACCACAAATAATTTAACATTTATGATATTAGTATAATATTTTGATATAAACATAGGATGTGATTGTTGATTGGATAAAGAAGACGCACGCCGCACACGCACACATACATACATACATACATACACGAGATAGAGAAAATTATTATTTTTAACTAACAAATTTTAGACAATATCGACATATAATAATTGAAAATTTATAAAACACATTAGATGTACTATATCGTAGGTAGGTCGAGACAAATTTAGAAGGTGGTAACAACCTACATTACATCGATCGATGAAAATGTTACATATAACATAACATAACATATCAATTATTGAACCGAAATTCAAAAAATTCTTGTTTTATCAAAACAAACATTATTTGTTTCTTATTTTCTTCATAAATAAATGAAAAAATTGTGGCCCTGACAAGGGCCATTTGTTATTATTGTCGATTGTCGTCGTCGTCGTCGTACCCATCATCAGTCCGATAATACTTCTCGATTGTTGTACTATCTTTCCGTCAGAAAAGAAATATTCTTTTTATTTCTTCTTTTTAGGAGCGGCGGCGGCGGCGGCTTTTCTTGCTTTAGGAGAGGAGCTGCTAGCAGCTGCTTTCGAAGTTTTCGGTTTTGGTGCTTTCGGCTTTTTCGTGGGACTGCCTTTATTGGATTTTTTTGCTTTAGTAGGATTCTTCGTTTTCATTTCGGATGATGCGGCACTGGCTGTATTGGAAGCGGCGGCGGCGATGACTCCTCCTTTAACCGAAGATTTTTTGTCTGTTTTTTTGGCAACTTTAACGCCTTTCTTATCAGTAATCGATGTTGTTGTTGTCGTCGTCGTCGTCGAAGTTTTTAAGGAAGCCGCTGCTGTACCTGTCGTTTTTTTGCCTTTATTAGATTTCTTAATACTTTTCGATTTATCCACTCCTCCTCCTCCTCCTGCAATAATAGCATTTCGTTTTGCTGCTGTTACAATTTTTTTGGATTTAGTTACGCCTGGAGTAGAAGCGGCTGTTTTCTTTTTCTTTTTGTCAATAGCATTCGTTTTAGCCGAAGTACCACCAGTAGAAGTTGCCGAAGCTAACTTGAATGATCCGGAAGCTCCTTTACCTTTAGTTTGTACCAAAGATCCCGATACTACAGATGCTTTCAAATATTTTTTGATGAATGGCGCTACTTTTTCTGCATCAACTTTATAATTGGCAGCAATGTACTTTTTAATTGCTTGTAAAGATGAGCCTCCGCGTTCCTTTAAACCTTTGATCGCATTGTTTACCATTTCCGAAGTCGGTGGATGAGATGGTTTGGTCCTAGGATTTTTAGCTTTTTTTTCCTTTTTATTTATTGGAGACGACGAAACCTGCGGTGAATTAGACGCAGACGTTGCGGTTACAACCGAAGTTTGATTTTCTGTATCCGCCATAACTACTAACAACCTTGTGTGTTATTATATCGTCGATAAACTACACTAAACTGATATAAAAAAAAATATATATATATATATATATATTGAATGTAGTTTTATATTTCGTTTTATAAAATTTCACCTCTCTATATTATATACTTAATAGTATAAAAGACTTTTAATTTTCCGCGTGTAAGGAGTTACAAGAGGAGTCATTCAAATAAAGCGGACGGAAGACTGAACGAACGAATAGAACTAAGTTAAAAAACGAACCTCATAAACCAAACCAACCTCAAAAACCTTGGTTTCTTCGAGATTTTCGAATCGAATGTAATGAAAAAAATTGACAAAGAACTAACTAAGGTATACTTCGAACTTTCGCCGAAGTTTTACTATAATTTAATGACTGCTAACAACGTTTGTTATTAAAAAAAAGTACCACTTAAAAATGGTTAAAAATTTATTTCCGTCGATGCTTAGCACTTTAGATATAATTTCGAAATTAAATAAAAGTCCTTCTTAAAATACAATGAAGGTAAAGAGAAACGTGTCTATTCACAATAATGACCAATATTTAAAAATATCCAAACGAATTGAAATAATACCGCAATTATCATTTGAACGGTGACATGTCTACCCTGACTTACGCGATACGTTTCTACTATATATGTTCGTAACTAATATATTATTATGAGTATTTTTCAATAACAATCTTCCGACATACTAAATATAAGAAAAATATCAAATTTCAATATCGGAACCCGCTTATATTTCATTTTAGATAATATTGAATGGTGGGTGGTGGTGGTAGTAGCAAATTATAATTATTACAATAGATTGATTGACTGATTATATTTTCTTCGAACGATCTAACTACTTCGCTCTATTCGCAACTATGTCTGTCTATTACACAATATTTCATATTTTATCCGACAATTTTTTTTTTTTTTTACATTGTATAGTATATTATTTTAGGAAATGAAAATATTTTATTTAAAATTTCAAACCAATTTGAAAAGAAAAAAAAAAGTGTTTTTAACAAAACTTCAAAGACGCCACAAAAACTACTTTAACAACGGCAACCGACCAACCGCTTTGTATGTTTTATCTTACCGGCGGTCGGGTTTTTTTTTTTGCCTTTAGCCGACAGTGAATTAGTATATGAAACTTTTTAAAACAAAAGCGACGTTAGAAGGTTTTTATATATATATATATATATATATATATATATATATATATACGTACAACGGAAAAACATGGCCTTATAATATTAATACACAATAAATTTTTATTGATCTTAGAAGAGGATTTTTCAGTTAAGTGGAATATCATCTTTCGTCATATTTAATAGAATTCAATTGAATTAAAGTCTTTCGTTCGTTCGTTGTTATCATATATAAATAAAAAAAAGTAGTATTGTGGTTCTGAAAAGAACCGTTTTTTTTTTTTTTGTTTGGTCGATGTTATTATTTAAGTAAATAAAATAGAAAATTTTCTGTCAATATAGTAGATATGTTATACTTATTATTTAGAACTAGTATATTTGGTAACTGCTTTAGTTCCTTCACTGACTGCGTGTTTTGCCAATTCTCCGGGAAGCAATAGTCTCACTGCAGTTTGAATTTCTCTACTTGTAATTGTTGAACGTTTATTATAATGAGCCAATCTGGATGCTTCGGCGGCGATACGTTCGAATATATCATTAACAAAACTATTCATTATACTCATAGCTTTACTCGATATACCGGTGTCAGGATGAACTTGCTTAAGTACTTTGTAAATGTAAATAGCATAACTTTCCTTCCTCCTCCTTTTTTTCTTTTTATCGGCTTTCGAAATATTCTTTTGAGCCTTTCCGGCTTTTTTCGCTGCCTTTCCGCTAGCTTTTGGTGGCATTATTTCTCTTGAAATAAAATAAAAACACTTGGATGACGTACCGTATTTATCGACGAAAAGTGGGTAAAATTAGTAGTTAACAGCACTTATGTCCCTCTCTTTTATATAAACGTACGTAATTCTAATAGGCTCCGCCCTTCTACGTTTGCGCATTTGCTATAATTTCATTGGTAGGGCATGTTAATATAAATAGATAGGTCGAGTGTAAATTTTTTGTTTAACAGTTAGTTTCGTCGCATCGGTTGCTTCATAGTTTTCAATTGACAAAGTTCTATTTTTTTTTTGTTTTGGAAAAAGAAAAATATATATATAAAAAAAAAATGTCTGGACGTGGTAAAGGTGGTAAAGTAAAGGGAAAGGCAAAATCTCGCTCAAACCGAGCTGGATTACAATTTCCTGTAGGACGTATACATCGTTTGTTGAGAAAAGGCAATTATGCAGAACGAGTCGGTGCCGGAGCTCCAGTATATTTGGCAGCTGTTATGGAATATTTGGCAGCCGAAGTACTCGAATTAGCAGGAAATGCTGCTAGAGATAACAAAAAGACCCGTATAATTCCAAGGCATTTACAATTAGCCATTAGAAACGATGAAGAATTGAATAAATTGTTGTCTGGAGTAACCATCGCACAAGGTGGTGTTCTTCCTAACATTCAAGCTGTACTTTTACCGAAAAAGACAGAAAAGAAAGCTTAATTCTTTATTCATATTATATTATATTTCTTTATTTTATCGAAATACATACATATTCATAAACCGGCCCTTTTAAGGGCCACAATTTTTTTTTATATATATATAGAAAGAGATTATAATATAGATATATTATACACACACACACACACACACACATATATATATATATATATATATATATATATATATATATATATTGATTCGTTGATTTCTCTATTTTCTTTGGTTGAGATAGAAGAGATTCGAGATTCTCGTGTAACGTACTGTTAAATAAAAAAAAATAAACAAATAAATGCCCTGATATATAAGAAAACTTGTCATCTGTAATAACAACTGGAATTGTGGTTATGTGATTATTTTCAGCATCGTTAATAATAACGTTCGTACTAGAAATAAAAATTGTATATACTGAGATAAAGATAAATAAAAGTTCCTCTAATCGCTTATGTTCTTATCTATGTATGTATGTAGTATGTATCTATGTGTATATGTATGTGCGTATCAATAAATGCGAGGTTGTTCGTTCTTATATATAAGAGAACAAACTAATGTGTAAGTTCTTTTATTATTTATTTATTTTTTTTTTTTTTTTTTTTTTTTTTTTCATATTCAAGCAAAATATGTTGTGGTTCTGAAAAGAACCGTTTTTTTTTTTTTGTATATACATATGCTATGATCGAGGACATATTCTTCTACTTCACAATATGAAAAAAATGAAAATTAACCACCAAAACCATATAAAGTACGACCTTGACGTTTTAAAGCATAAACAACATCCATAGCCGTTACCGTTTTTCTCTTAGCATGTTCAGTATATGTTACGGCATCTCTAATAACATTTTCCAAAAACACTTTCAAAACTCCACGAGTTTCTTCGTAAATTAATCCCGATATACGTTTTACTCCTCCACGTCTAGCTAATCTTCTAATAGCAGGTTTGGTAATTCCTTGGATATTATCACGTAAAACTTTTCGGTGTCGTTTTGCACCCCCTTTTCCAAGTCCTTTACCACCTTTTCCACGACCGGTCATTATTTTTCTTTTATTTTGTTTTTTTTCTATATACCTAAAACAATCCGACAATAACTTCGAAAAGACTTCAAAATACTGACCTAAGAATTTTTCCTAATCTCTTTTATAATACCTATAGACTCCGCCCATTAGAAAAAGTACGCACCAATCCTAGATTAGTATTCCGTAACGTTGGGCAAAGCTATAAAAGAAGGTCATAAATAGATTTATCTCGTTAGTTGCTTTCTTAGAGCGCTACGAGAAGGTCGCAAGTACGGATTAAAGGACTGCTGTATAATCGGTCACTGTTTTATTTTAGAAAACACACCGGTAAACGCAGGGTCGCCTACTGCGATTCAAACTCTCGCTGACAAAGGAAGTATTTAACGTTACATTGTCGTAACAAAAAGCGTGAACAGTAACAGTTGCAAAAGTGCCCCTTTCGGGGCTTTGTTGCTTAACATATCTGCCCTTTTCGGGGCTTTTTTTTATATTGAAATAAACCCCCACGGGGGCAAGTGTTCAAGAAATAGCACGAATTCCAGGATCAGCAGTTTCAGGTGAATATTATTTTCATTATCATAAAAACACTAACAGGCAATCAAAAGGGTCAGGAATTCTTTAACCGGGGAGGAAACTCCCTCCGGCAGTGAGTCCGCTGTCGGCTTTGATAGCCAGCTCTCGTTAGGTACTAACAGAGGATTTCAATTTTCGAAATCCTTATTCCTTCATCCCACTTGATCTGACTTTATCGATCTTTTAATTCCACCCATTTCACTTTTGAAAATGCCACGAGTTGCCCGTTCCCCCATTCAAACCCGAAGTAAACCAGTATCATCAGTCGACGAGTTCCCACCACTCCCGACCATCCCCAATTCTCTTCATAAGGAGGAAACCTTCGAAGAAATGTTTGCACAATTCACACAGTACAGTCCACAGCAATTATCCCAAATGAAAAATGTCATACAAGTCATCCAACGTAAATCACTGGAAAAGAGCAGGAGCTCATCACCAGTACCATCCGTGGATTCCTATGCTTCTAGGGTCTCGCAGAAATCAGCCAGCTCTAAACCCAAGCAGGTTGATTGCTCTCGACTAGACGCTATTCCCAAAAAAAATATTCCCCCCCTAATTTCCAAGGCAATCTCAACACCTCAAAAGCCAAAAAAAATCACCAAAAATACCAGTAAATCTCAAGCTCCAACTCAAACCCAGATCCCCAGAACCCACCAACAATCCCAAACCATCTCCCAACAACAACCTCAATCCCACACCACAGCTCAATCTCCTCCACTTCAAACCCTCAATCTTAGAAACCTCCCAACAAAATATACCTCACAGAGAGAGCTCTACAATCTCCTCAATACGCAAGAGCTATTGAGGGGACAAATGCGCTTTCTCAAAGCCAACCCCAATGGAACCGCCCTCCTCAAAATTCCTTCCACGTTTCACCACGAAACGTTGGCAAGGAAAATCCGTTACGCCATAGGCGACGAGAAAATCGTCGTAATCCCGATAAACTCTCCCCAACGAGCCCAAAAACCCCTAACCACCAAAACCAAAAAAACCACCTTTTCTCTGGTTTGCAAGAATGTAGACCAATCTTACACCGAAGAAGAGTTCCTGGAGATCCTCTCTATCCTGAAATTCCCTGTCCTTAAAACTTGGAGAATTATAGCTAGATCCACAAATAAACCCACATCCATGTTCCGAATCATTACAGATTCCGAAACCGCCTACCATCACGCCCTAACCAAGGGTATAAACTTCCACGGGCTTTCGCACTTCTGCGAAGCCTCAAATTCAAACAATATACCCGCAGTCCCAAAATACTGCAACCGTTGCTCATCTACCGGCCACTCCGCAGACTCCTGCAAAGCCAAACCCATCTGTCCAACCTGTGGTGCTTCTGGTCACAAGCCAGAAAAATGCCCAAAAGCTAACTCCCCTACCTGTAAAAATTGCGGTGGACCTCACCCCGCCTTCCACCCCCGCTGTCCGAAAAGGATTGAAACTCCGAAAGCCCCCCAGGATACAGCCCCAGTCACCCTAGAAAAACCTCAAACCCCTTATGACCTGTCTACTGACACCAAAATCCTGATTGAAATCTTGGCAACAACTATAATGAATGCCATCCCCACTTCTCGGGCGCTTGTAGCCGAAACGCTACAACGCCTCATTCCCTCTTTTTACGGTTATAATTGTACCGTTACCAGCGGCTTGGGTAACCGCATTCATTTCGCTTTCACCCAAAAACCAAACACTTCCCACTGAAAAATAAAGTCCCATGGACTTTACAATAGGGACCGTTAATTGCCAAGGTTTAGCCAGAAAACGACACCTACTGAAGCACTTATTAAGCTCTCACAATATCCAAATCTTATCTATAACCGACACCCTTTCCAAATTACCTCCAAGTTTCACTGGCTATACCACCTTCCACTTGGACAGAAATTCCTATTGTCACGGCAACGGACTTCTCGTCCGTAACGGACTCCCTTCGACACCCCATCCCCTACCCCCATTTCTGTCTCAACAGAACCTGGATTGCATAGCCATCGATATATCGTGTAATAACGAGACTATCACTTTCATCTCTTATTACAAACACCCACAACAATTACTTTCTCTCGACCTCCTCGAATATGCATCCACTCTTCCTAGAGCCATCATTATGGGAGACCTCAACTCCAGGAATACCCTTTTTGGTGATACCACCACCAACCTAGCCGGCAGAACTCTCGCCGACTCTCTAATTTCTCTTCCCCTTTCTCGGATTAAAAACCGAAATCCAACACTCGTAAGTCACCTGGGCTCTTCCATCGTCGACCACATAATCTGCACGGACAGATTAATTACCCTTATCGAGGACGAATGCTCTATAGGCGACCCAATCACCTCAGACCACGTTCCCTTATTGGTCAATACATCTTTTTTCAACCCAATAAAACCCCCTCCAACTAGCTTCACCTATCGGGACTTCAAAAAGGCCGACTGGATCTCGTTCGCAAACCATATCAATACCAATTTACCCCAACCCACTATTCTTCGAACTACCGAAGAACTAGACAAATACGCGGAGGATTTCCAATCCCTCATTATCGATGCGCAAGACATCGCCGTCCCTCTTACCACCGTTCATACCAACTATATATCAATCTCTCAAAATATCCGATCCAAAATTCGTCAGAAAAGACAGTTATATAGGCTGTACATTAGAACTAGAGACCCAGCAGTCAAAACGCAATGGAACCGTCTCAACGCCCAAGTCAGGCTGGAAATCAATGCTGAAAAGCGGAGAAAGTGGGAGGCCGCCACTGCCGACTTGGACTATAGACGGGGTCGTGCGTTTTGGCAACAATTCTACAGACTAACTGGCCAACGAAAGTATGTAGAATCACACCTTGAAGTACAAGGACGAAAGTATTTCTCGCCCGAAGACAAAGCCACCGTCTTCAAAAACAGCTTACAAACTGTCTTTACTCCAACTGACAACCCCCATTTCTCACGGGACTTTGCCGATGAAACCCACTTCTTCACCCAAAACATAACCCTGAGCCCCCACTGGATTACCCAACTAAATGAGAACGTTCCACTTCTCGCACCATTTACCGTGGAGGTTGTTAGATCGGCTTGCCGAGCTGGGAAGAACTCCGCTCCCGGCCGGGACGGAATCTCAAGACAGGCATTAAAAAACCTGCCTGAGACAGCTCTCCCTAAGCTCTGCGGTCTATTTGACGCCTGCTTGGCTTTCTCTTACTTTCCTCAATGTTGGAAATCCGCCAACACGGTTCTCATTCCCAAACCCGGCAAAGACCCTTCCAATCCTGAATCTTACCGCCCTATTTCGCTCATCAGCGTCTTGGGTAAAGTCTTTGAACGTTTGATTAAAGACAGAATCTGGGACTTCTGTACAGAGCTTAATATTATTCCAAAACTCCAATTCGGATTCAGGCCCAAACACTCCACCCAAAACGCCATCACCAATCTTCAAACCATTTTAACCAAAGCGATGAACCAACACCAGTGTGCCTCCGCCATTTTCATGGATGTTCAGAAAGCTTTCGACCAGGTCTGGCATGCCGGACTTATTAGGAAGCTTCTGACTATCCGCATGCCACCTCCTACTATAAAATTGATATATTCATATCTCACCAACCGCTCCATCAAGGTCAAAGTTGGTCATTGCCTTTCCGAATCTTTTACCCCACTTACTGGCGTTCCACAAGGCTCAATTCTGTCCCCACTACTCTATATAATCTATACGTATGACACTCCAATCCCACTGGACCCAACAGTGAAAATCCAAATGTACGCTGATGACACCGCACTCATCGCCTACGCCCAAAACATGCGCTCTCTCAATATCAAATCCCAAAATATTCTGAATCAATTTTCGGATTGGTGCAGAAAATGGAGGGTTACTCTCAATTCTCAAAAAACTCAAGCCATCGCCTTCATACATCCCCAATCCGTGCGCAAACATCAACCTCAAAACCTCCACTTGAGACTTTGGGGAGAGGGGCTCGAAATCCGCAGAGAAGCCGTCTATCTGGGTGTGAAATTCACTCACACTCTCAATTGGACGGCCGATCTAAACGACACTCTAAACAGAGTACGGAAACGAGTCAGGCTCATCAAAGCTCTTGGTGGAAATTTCGGACGAACCCACCCCCTGACCCTACTTCATACGTATAAAACATACATCCGCCCTATTATCGAATATAAAGCAAACGTCTTTAGCACTTTACCCGAATATCTGATCAAAAGACTCCTGACCTGCGAGCAGTCCATTCTTAGGTACTGCCAATACAAGTGTAGGTTTAGCCCTAGCAACACCGTTTATGTCAATACTGACATAACCCCAATTCCAAGCCGCCTAAATGACCTCCAAGCCCGATATGTGATTCGAACCATCGAATCAAATAATTCCGCTGCTAAAGAGACCCTCCTCAACCCCTGGACCAACAATATGCGGCCACTAGGTTCAAAACCCAAAAAAAAGCTCCCTTATCCGCCTCTTCGACTGCTTGCAACAGCATACGAGGATCTCCCAGAAACCTACCTTAATTTCCTCGATAGTTCCCCCATATCAGTGAGATAAATTCCTACCCCCAACACATACCCTCATTGTCATTCATCGTCGGAGTTGCAGGTTTTCTGCGGTTTCCCTGCAACCTGGAGAACCGATTCTCCAGACAAATGTCCGACGATAGGGAATAATACAGCCGCAGCTGTACCCGCCCCCCCCAATTAGATTAAGAAAAAAAACAAAAAATAAACAAAAAAAAATATATAAAAAAAAAAACCCAAAAAAAAAAAAAATGTAACTGCACCGCTAGAAGCAGCCGAACAAACACTTCCCAACAAAATATCCCCACACCCAGCCCTGCAGAGGAAAAAACTCCTATATCAGGGCCTAATACAAATCATAACCAAATTACCAAAAAAAAAAAAAAAAAACCTTCCTTCCTAATTTTCACAACGAATCTCTCTCTCTCTCTCTCTAGATTTATCTCATTCATTGAGTGTTTATCAAGCTGCTATAGCGGTTTAGTATATTGACATTTCTTGTATACTTACAAAAAAAAAAAAAAAAATAAGATGGCTCGTACTAAACAAACGGCTAGAAAATCGACTGGAGGGAAAGCTCCTCGTAAACAATTAGCGACAAAAGCCGCCCGTAAAAGCGCACCAGCTACTGGTGGAGTAAAAAAACCTCATCGTTATAGGCCAGGTACTGTAGCTCTTCGTGAGATAAGACGTTATCAAAAGAGTACCGAATTACTTATTAGAAAATTGCCATTTCAACGATTGGTTCGTGAAATAGCACAAGATTTTAAAACAGATTTACGTTTTCAAAGTTCAGCGGTTATGGCTCTCCAGGAAGCTAGTGAGGCTTATTTGGTAGGTCTATTCGAAGATACTAATCTGTGTGCCATTCATGCTAAAAGAGTCACCATTATGCCCAAGGATATCCAATTGGCTAGAAGAATTCGCGGAGAACGAGCATAAATACAAAAATTAATTTTTTTTTTATAGAATTACATTTTATCTATTTGATTATAATAGATTTTTTGTTTTATATATATATATTGTAAGTAAAAACGGTTCTTTTCAGAACCACAAATAATTTAACATTTATGATATTAGTATAATATTTTGATATAAACATAGGATGTGATTGTTGATTGGATAAAGAAGACGCACGCCGCACACGCACACATACATACATACATACATACACGAGATAGAGAAAATTATTATTTTTAACTAACAAATTTTAGACAATATCGACATATAATAATTGAAAATTTATAAAACACATTAGATGTACTATATCGTAGGTAGGTCGAGACAAATTTAGAAGGTGGTAACAACCTACATTACATCGATCGATGAAAATGTTACATATAACATAACATAACATATCAATTATTGAACCGAAATTCAAAAAATTCTTGTTTTATCAAAACAAACATTATTTGTTTCTTATTTTCTTCATAAATAAATGAAAAAATTGTGGCCCTGACAAGGGCCATTTGTTATTATTGTCGATTGTCGTCGTCGTCGTCGTACCCATCATCAGTCCGATAATACTTCTCGATTGTTGTACTATCTTTCCGTCAGAAAAGAAATATTCTTTTTATTTCTTCTTTTTAGGAGCGGCGGCGGCGGCGGCGGCGGCGGCTTTTCTTGCTTTAGGAGAGGAGCTGCTAGCAGCTGCTTTCGAAGTTTTCGGTTTTGGTGCTTTCGGCTTTTTCGTGGGACTGCCTTTATTGGATTTTTTTGCTTTAGTAGGATTCTTCGTTTTCATTTCGGATGATGCGGCACTGGCTGTATTGGAAGCGGCGGCGGCGATGACTCCTCCTTTAACCGAAGATTTTTTGTCTGTTTTTTTGGCAACTTTAACGCCTTTCTTATCAGTAATCGATGTTGTTGTTGTCGTCGTCGTCGTCGAAGTTTTTAAGGAAGCCGCTGCTGTACCTGTCGTTTTTTTGCCTTTATTAGATTTCTTAATACTTTTCGATTTATCCACTCCTCCTCCTCCTCCTGCAATAATAGCATTTCGTTTTGCTGCTGTTACAATTTTTTTGGATTTAGTTACGCCTGGAGTAGAAGCGGCTGTTTTCTTTTTCTTTTTGTCAATAGCATTCGTTTTAGCCGAAGTACCACCAGTAGAAGTTGCCGAAGCTAACTTGAATGATCCGGAAGCTCCTTTACCTTTAGTTTGTACCAAAGATCCCGATACTACAGATGCTTTCAAATATTTTTTGATGAATGGCGCTACTTTTTCTGCATCAACTTTATAATTGGCAGCAATGTACTTTTTAATTGCTTGTAAAGATGAGCCTCCGCGTTCCTTTAAACCTTTGATCGCATTGTTTACCATTTCCGAAGTCGGTGGATGAGATGGTTTGGTCCTAGGATTTTTAGCTTTTTTTTCCTTTTTATTTATTGGAGACGACGAAACCTGCGGTGAATTAGACGCAGACGTTGCGGTTACAACCGAAGTTTGATTTTCTGTATCCGCCATAACTACTAACAACCTTGTGTGTTATTATATCGTCGATAAACTACACTAAACTGATATAAAAAAAAAATATATATATATATATATATTGAATGTAGTTTTATATTTCGTTTTATAAAATTTCACCTCTCTATATTATATACTTAATAGTATAAAAGACTTTTAATTTTCCGCGTGTAAGGAGTTACAAGAGGAGTCATTCAAATAAAGCGGACGGAAGACTGAACGAACGAATAGAACTAAGTTAAAAAACGAACCTCATAAACCAAACCAACCTCAAAAACCTTGGTTTCTTCGAGATTTTCGAATCGAATGTAATGAAAAAAATTGACAAAGAACTAACTAAGGTATACTTCGAACTTTCGCCGAAGTTTTACTATAATTTAATGACTGCTAACAACGTTTGTTATTAAAAAAAAGTACCACTTAAAAATGGTTAAAAATTTATTTCCGTCGATGCTTAGCACTTTAGATATAATTTCGAAATTAAATAAAAGTCCTTCTTAAAATACAATGAAGGTAAAGAGAAACGTGTCTATTCACAATAATGACCAATATTTAAAAATATCCAAACGAATTGAAATAATACCGCAATTATCATTTGAACGGTGACATGTCTACCCTGACTTACGCGATACGTTTCTACTATATATGTTCGTAACTAATATATTATTATGAGTATTTTTCAATAACAATCTTCCGACATACTAAATATAAGAAAAATATCAAATTTCAATATCGGAACCCGCTTATATTTCATTTTAGATAATATTGAATGGTGGGTGGTGGTGGTAGTAGCAAATTATAATTATTACAATAGATTGATTGACTGATTATATTTTCTTCGAACGATCTAACTACTTCGCTCTATTCGCAACTATGTCTGTCTATTACACAATATTTCATATTTTATCCGACAATTTTTTTTTTTTTTTACATTGTATAGTATATTATTTTAGGAAATGAAAATATTTTATTTAAAATTTCAAACCAATTTGAAAAGAAAAAAAAAAGTGTTTTTAACAAAACTTCAAAGACGCCACAAAAACTACTTTAACAACGGCAACCGACCAACCGCTTTGTATGTTTTATCTTACCGGCGGTCGGGTTTTTTTTTTTGCCTTTAGCCGACAGTGAATTAGTATATGAAACTTTTTAAAACAAAAGCGACGTTAGAAGGTTTATATATATATATATATATATATATATATATATATATATATATATATATATATATACGTACAACGGAAAAACATGGCCTTATAATATTAATACACAATAAATTTTTATTGATCTTAGAAGAGGATTTTTCAGTTAAGTGGAATATCATCTTTCGTCATATTTAATAGAATTCAATTGAATTAAAGTCTTTCGTTCGTTCGTTGTTATCATATATAAATAAAAAAAAGTAGTATTGTGGTTCTGAAAAGAACCGTTTTTTTTTTTTTTGTTTGGTCGATGTTATTATTTAAGTAAATAAAATAGAAAATTTTCTGTCAATATAGTAGATATGTTATACTTATTATTTAGAACTAGTATATTTGGTAACTGCTTTAGTTCCTTCACTGACTGCGTGTTTTGCCAATTCTCCGGGAAGCAATAGTCTCACTGCAGTTTGAATTTCTCTACTTGTAATTGTTGAACGTTTATTATAATGAGCCAATCTGGATGCTTCGGCGGCGATACGTTCGAATATATCATTAACAAAACTATTCATTATACTCATAGCTTTACTCGATATACCGGTGTCAGGATGAACTTGCTTAAGTACTTTGTAAATGTAAATAGCATAACTTTCCTTCCTCCTCCTTTTTTTCTTTTTATCGGCTTTCGAAATATTCTTTTGAGCCTTTCCGGCTTTTTTCGCTGCCTTTCCGCTAGCTTTTGGTGGCATTATTTCTCTTGAAATAAAATAAAAACACTTGGATGACGTACCGTATTTATCGACGAAAAGTGGGTAAAATTAGTAGTTAACAGCACTTATGTCCCTCTCTTTTATATAAACGTACGTAATTCTAATAGGCTCCGCCCTTCTACGTTTGCGCATTTGCTATAATTTCATTGGTAGGGCATGTTAATATAAATAGATAGGTCGAGTGTAAATTTTTTGTTTAACAGTTAGTTTCGTCGCATCGGTTGCTTCATAGTTTTCAATTGACAAAGTTCTATTTTTTTTTTGTTTTGGAAAAAGAAAAATATATATATAAAAAAAAAATGTCTGGACGTGGTAAAGGTGGTAAAGTAAAGGGAAAGGCAAAATCTCGCTCAAACCGAGCTGGATTACAATTTCAATTTCCTGTAGGACGTATACATCGTTTGTTGAGAAAAGGCAATTATGCAGAACGAGTCGGTGCCGGAGCTCCAGTATATTTGGCAGCTGTTATGGAATATTTGGCAGCCGAAGTACTCGAATTAGCAGGAAATGCTGCTAGAGAAAACAAAAAGACCCGTATAATTCCAAGGCATTTACAATTAGCCATTAGAAACGATGAAGAATTGAATAAATTGTTGTCTGGAGTAACCATCGCACAAGGTGGTGTTCTTCCTAACATTCAAGCTGTACTTTTACCGAAAAAGACAGAAAAGAAAGCTTAATTCTTTATTCATATTATATTATATTTCTTTATTTTATCGAAATACATACATATTCATAAACCGGCCCTTTAAGGGCCACAATTTTTTTTATATATATATATAGAAAGAGATTATAATATAGATATATTATACACACACACACACACACACACACACACATATATATATATATATATATATATATATATATATATATATATATATATATTGATTCGTTGATTTCTCTATTTTCTTTGGTTGAGATAGAAGAGATTCGAGATTCTCGTGTAACGTACTGTTAAATAAAAAAAAATAAACAAATAAATGCCCTGATATATAAGAAAACTTGTCATCTGTAATAACAACTGGAATTGTGGTTATGTGATTATTTTCAGCATCGTTAATAATAACGTTCGTACTAGAAATAAAAATTGTATATACTGAGATAAAGATAAATAAAAGTTCCTCTAATCGCTTATGTTCTTATCTATGTATGTATGTAGTATGTATCTATGTGTATATGTATGTGCGTATCAATAAATGCGAGGTTGTTCGTTCTTATATATAAGAGAACAAACTAATGTGTAAGTTCTTTTATTATTTATTTATTTTTTTTTTTTTTTTTTTTTTTTTTCATATTCAAGCAAAATATGTTGTGGTTCTGAAAAGAACCGTTTTTTTTTTTTTGTATATACATATGCTATGATCGAGGACATATTCTTCTACTTCACAATATGAAAAAAATGAAAATTAACCACCAAAACCATATAAAGTACGACCTTGACGTTTTAAAGCATAAACAACATCCATAGCCGTTACCGTTTTTCTCTTAGCATGTTCAGTATATGTTACGGCATCTCTAATAACATTTTCCAAAAACACTTTCAAAACTCCACGAGTTTCTTCGTAAATTAATCCCGATATACGTTTTACTCCTCCACGTCTAGCTAATCTTCTAATAGCAGGTTTGGTAATTCCTTGGATATTATCACGTAAAACTTTTCGGTGTCGTTTTGCACCCCCTTTTCCAAGTCCTTTACCACCTTTTCCACGACCGGTCATTATTTTTCTTTTATTTTGTTTTTTCTATATACCTAAAACAATCCGACAATAACTTCGAAAAGACTTCAAAATACTGACCTAAGAATTTTTCCTAATCTCTTTTATAATACCTATAGACTCCGCCCATTAGAAAAAGTACGCACCAATCCTAGATTAGTATTCCGTAACGTTGGGCAAAGCTATAAAAGAAGGTCATAAATAGATTTATCTCATTCATTGAGTGTTTATCAAGCTGCTATAGCGGTTTAGTATATTGACATTTCTTGTATACTTACAAAAAAAAAAAAAAAATAAGATGGCTCGTACTAAACAAACGGCTAGAAAATCGACTGGAGGGAAAGCTCCTCGTAAACAATTAGCGACAAAAGCCGCCCGTAAAAGCGCACCAGCTACTGGTGGAGTAAAAAAACCTCATCGTTATAGGCCAGGTACTGTAGCTCTTCGTGAGATAAGACGTTATCAAAAGAGTACCGAATTACTTATTAGAAAATTGCCATTTCAACGATTGGTTCGTGAAATAGCACAAGATTTTAAAACAGATTTACGTTTTCAAAGTTCAGCGGTTATGGCTCTCCAGGAAGCTAGTGAGGCTTATTTGGTAGGTCTATTCGAAGATACTAATCTGTGTGCCATTCATGCTAAAAGAGTCACCATTATGCCCAAGGATATCCAATTGGCTAGAAGAATTCGCGGAGAACGAGCATAAATACAAAAATTAATTTTTTTTTATAGAATTACATTTTATCTATTTGATTATAATAGATTTTTTGTTTTATATATATATATATTGTAAGTAAAAACGGTTCTTTTCAGAACCACAAATAATTTAACATTTATGATATTAGTATAATATTTTGATATAAACATAGGATGTGATTGTTGATTGGATAAAGAAGACGCACGCCGCACACGCACACATACATACATACACGAGATAGAGAAAATTATTATTTTTAACTAACAAATTTTAGACAATATCGACATATAATAATTGAAAATTTATAAAACACATTAGATGTACTATATCGTAGGTAGGTCGAAACAAATTTAGAAGGTGGTAACAACCTACATTACATCGATCGATGAAAATGTTACATATAACATAACATAACATATCAATTATTGAACCGAAATTCAAAAAATTCTTGTTTTATCAAAACAAACATTATTTGTTTCTTATTTTCTTCATAAATAAATGAAAAAATTGTGGCCCTGACAAGGGCCATTTGTTATTATTGTCGATTGTCGTCGTCGTCGTCGTCGTACCCATCATCAGTCCGATAATACTTCTCGATTGTTGTACTATCTTTCCGTCAGAAAAGAAATATTCTTTTTATTTCTTCTTTTTAGGAGCGGCGGCGGCGGCGGCGGCGGCTTTTCTTGCTTTAGGAGAGGAGCTGCTAGCAGCTGCTTTCGAAGTTTTCGGTTTTGGTGCTTTCGGCTTTTTCGTGGGACTGCCTTTATTGGATTTTTTTGCTTTAGTAGGATTCTTCGTTTTCATTTCGGATGATGCGGCACTGGCTGTATTGGAAGCGGCGGCGGCGATGACTCCTCCTTTAACCGAAGATTTTTTGTCTGTTTTTTTGGCAACTTTAACGCCTTTCTTATCAGTAATCGATGTTGTTGTCGTCGTCGTCGTCGTCGAAGTTTTTAAGGAAGCCGCTGCTGTACCTGTCGTTTTTTTGCCTTTATTAGATTTCTTAATACTTTTCGATTTATCCACTCCTCCTCCTCCTCCTGCAATAATAGCATTTCGTTTTGCTGCTGTTACAATTTTTTTGGATTTAGTTACGCCTGGAGTAGAAGCGGCTGTTTTCTTTTTCTTTTTGTCAATAGCATTCGTTTTAGCCGAAGTACCACCAGTAGAAGTTGCCGAAGCTAACTTGAATGATCCGGAAGCTCCTTTACCTTTAGTTTGTACCAAAGATCCCGATACTACAGATGCTTTCAAATATTTTTTGATGAATGGCGCTACTTTTTCTGCATCAACTTTATAATTGGCAGCAATGTACTTTTTAATTGCTTGTAAAGATGAGCCTCCGCGTTCCTTTAAACCTTTGATCGCATTGTTTACCATTTCCGAAGTCGGTGGATGAGATGGTTTGGTCCTAGGATTTTTAGCTTTTTTTTCCTTTTTATTTATTGGAGACGACGAAACCTGCGGTGAATTAGACGCAGACGTTGCGGTTACAACCGAAGTTTGATTTTCTGTATCCGCCATAACTACTAACAACCTTGTGTGTTATTATATCGTCGATAAACTACACTAAACTGATATAAAAAAAAAATATATATATATATATATATATATTGAATGTAGTTTTATATTTCGTTTTATAAAATTTCACCTCTCTATATTATATACTTAATAGTATAAAAGACTTTTAATTTTCCGCGTGTAAGGAGTTACAAGAGGAGTCATTCAAATAAAGCGGACGGAAGACTGAACGAACGAATAGAACTAAGTTAAAAAACGAACCTCATAAACCAAACCAACCTCAAAAACCTTGGTTTCTTCGAGATTTTCGAATCGAATGTAATGAAAAAAATTGACAAAGAACTAACTAAGGTATACTTCGAACTTTCGCCGAAGTTTTACTATAATTTAATGACTGCTAACAACGTTTGTTATTAAAAAAAAGTACCACTTAAAAATGGTTAAAAATTTATTTCCGTCGATGCTTAGCACTTTAGATATAATTTCGAAATTAAATAAAAGTCCTTCTTAAAATACAATGAAGGTAAAGAGAAACGTGTCTATTCACAATAATGACCAATATTTAAAAATATCCAAACGAATTGAAATAATACCGCAATTATCATTTGAACGGTGACATGTCTACCCTGACTTACGCGATACGTTTCTACTATATATGTTCGTAACTAATATATTATTATGAGTATTTTTCAATAACAATCTTCCGACATACTAAATATAAGAAAAATATCAAATTTCAATATCGGAACCCGCTTATATTTCATTTTAGATAATATTGAATGGTGGGTGGTGGTGGTAGTAGCAAATTATAATTATTACAATAGATTGATTGACTGATTATATTTTCTTCGAACGATCTAACTACTTCGCTCTATTCGCAACTATGTCTGTCTATTACACAATATTTCATATTTTATCCGACAATTTTTTTTTTTTTTTACATTGTATAGTATATTATTTTAGGAAATGAAAATATTTTATTTAAAATTTCAAACCAATTTGAAAAGAAAAAAAAAAGTGTTTTTAACAAAACTTCAAAGACGCCACAAAAACTACTTTAACAACGGCAACCGACCAACCGCTTTGTATGTTTTATCTTACCGGCGGTCGGGTTTTTTTTTTTGCCTTTAGCCGACAGTGAATTAGTATATGAAACTTTTTAAAACAAAAGCGACGTTAGAAGGTTATATATATATATATATATATATATATATATATATATATATATATACGTACAACGGAAAAACATGGCCTTATAATATTAATACACAATAAATTTTTATTGATCTTAGAAGAGGATTTTTCAGTTAAGTGGAATATCATCTTCGTCGTCATATTTAATAGAATTCAATTGAATTAAAGTCTTTCGTTCGTTCGTTGTTATCATATATAAATAAAAAAAAGTAGTATTGTGGTTCTGAAAAGAACCGTTTTTTTTTTTTTTGTTTGGTCGATGTTATTATTTAAGTAAATAAAATAGAAAATTTTCTGTCAATATAGTAGATATGTTATACTTATTATTTAGAACTAGTATATTTGGTAACTGCTTTAGTTCCTTCACTGAACTGCGTGTTTTGCCAATTCTCCGGGAAGCAATAGTCTCACTGCAGTTTGAATTTCTCTACTTGTAATTGTTGAACGTTTATTATAATGAGCCAATCTGGATGCTTCGGCGGCGATACGTTCGAATATATCATTAACAAAACTATTCATTATACTCATAGCTTTACTCGATATACCGGTGTCAGGATGAACTTGCTTAAGTACTTTGTAAATGTAAATAGCATAACTTTCCTTCCTCCTCCTTTTTTTCTTTTTATCGGCTTTCGAAATATTCTTTTGAGCCTTTCCGGCTTTTTTCGCTGCCTTTCCGCTAGCTTTTGGTGGCATTATTTCTCTTGAAATAAAATAAAAACACTTGGATGACGTACCGTATTTATCGACGAAAAGTGGGTAAAATTAGTAGTTAACAGCACTTATGTCCCTCTCTTTTATATAAACGTACGTAATTCTAATAGGCTCCGCCCTTCTACGTTTGCGCATTTGCTATAATTTCATTGGTAGGGCATGTTAATATAAATAGATAGGTCGAGTGTAAATTTTTTGTTTAACAGTTAGTTTCGTCGCATCGGTTGCTTCATAGTTTTCAATTGACAAAGTTCTATTTTTTTTTTGTTTTGGAAAAAGAAAAATATATATATAAAAAAAAAATGTCTGGACGTGGTAAAGGTGGTAAAGTAAAGGGAAAGGCAAAATCTCGCTCAAACCGAGCTGGATTACAATTTCCTGTAGGACGTATACATCGTTTGTTGAGAAAAGGCAATTATGCAGAACGAGTCGGTGCCGGAGCTCCAGTATATTTGGCAGCTGTTATGGAATATTTGGCAGCCGAAGTACTCGAATTAGCAGGAAATGCTGCTAGAGATAACAAAAAGACCCGTATAATTCCAAGGCATTTACAATTAGCCATTAGAAACGATGAAGAATTGAATAAATTGTTGTCTGGAGTAACCATCGCACAAGGTGGTGTTCTTCCTAACATTCAAGCTGTACTTTTACCGAAAAAGACAGAAAAGAAAGCTTAATTCTTTATTCATATTATATTATATTTCTTTATTTTATCGAAATACATACATATTCATAAACCGGCCCTTTTAAGGGCCACAATTTTTTTTTATATATATATAGAAAGAGATTATAATATAGATATATTATACACACACACACACACACACACACACATATATATATATATATATATATATATATATATATATATATATATATTGATTCGTTGATTTCTCTATTTTCTTTGGTTGAGATAGAAGAGATTCGAGATTCTCGTGTAACGTACTGTTAAATAAAAAAAAATAAACAAATAAATGCCCTGATATATAAGAAAACTTGTCATCTGTAATAACAACTGGAATTGTGGTTATGTGATTATTTTCAGCATCGTTAATAATAACGTTCGTACTAGAAATAAAAATTGTATATACTGAGATAAAGATAAATAAAAGTTCCTCTAATCGCTTATGTTCTTATCTATGTATGTATGTAGTATGTATCTATGTGTATATGTATGTGCGTATCAATAAATGCGAGGTTGTTCGTTCTTATATATAAGAGAACAAACTAATGTGTAAGTTCTTTTATTATTTATTTATTTTTTTTTTTTTTTTTTTTTTTTTTTTCATATTCAAGCAAAATATGTTGTGGTTCTGAAAAGAACCGTTTTTTTTTTTTTGTATATACATATGCTATGATCGAGGACATATTCTTCTACTTCACAATATGAAAAAAATGAAAATTAACCACCAAAACCATATAAAGTACGACCTTGACGTTTTAAAGCATAAACAACATCCATAGCCGTTACCGTTTTTCTCTTAGCATGTTCAGTATATGTTACGGCATCTCTAATAACATTTTCCAAAAACACTTTCAAAACTCCACGAGTTTCTTCGTAAATTAATCCCGATATACGTTTTACTCCTCCACGTCTAGCTAATCTTCTAATAGCAGGTTTGGTAATTCCTTGGATATTATCACGTAAAACTTTTCGGTGTCGTTTTGCACCCCCTTTTCCAAGTCCTTTACCACCTTTTCCACGACCGGTCATTATTTTTCTTTTATTTTGTTTTTTCTATATACCTAAAACAATCCGACAATAACTTCGAAAAGACTTCAAAATACTGACCTAAGAATTTTTCCTAATCTCTTTTATAATACCTATAGACTCCGCCCATTAGAAAAAGTACGCACCAATCCTAGATTAGTATTCCGTAACGTTGGGCAAAGCTATAAAAGAAGGTCATAAATAGATTTATCTCATTCATTGAGTGTTTATCAAGCTGCTATAGCGGTTTAGTATATTGACATTTCTTGTATACTTACAAAAAAAAAAAAAAAATAAGATGGCTCGTACTAAACAAACGGCTAGAAAATCGACTGGAGGGAAAGCTCCTCGTAAACAATTAGCGACAAAAGCCGCCCGTAAAAGCGCACCAGCTACTGGTGGAGTAAAAAAACCTCATCGTTATAGGCCAGGTACTGTAGCTCTTCGTGAGATAAGACGTTATCAAAAGAGTACCGAATTACTTATTAGAAAATTGCCATTTCAACGATTGGTTCGTGAAATAGCACAAGATTTTAAAACAGATTTACGTTTTCAAAGTTCAGCGGTTATGGCTCTCCAGGAAGCTAGTGAGGCTTATTTGGTAGGTCTATTCGAAGATACTAATCTGTGTGCCATTCATGCTAAAATAAAAGAGTCACCATTATGCCCAAGGATATCCAATTGGCTAGAAGAATTCGCGGAGAACGAGCATAAATACAAAAATTAATTTTTTTTTATAGAATTACATTTTATCTATTTGATTATAATAGATTTTTTGTTTTATATATATATATTGTAAGTAAAAACGGTTCTTTTCAGAACCACAAATAATTTAACATTTATGATATTAGTATAATATTTTGATATAAACATAGGATGTGATTGTTGATTGGATAAAGAAGACGCACGCCGCACACGCACACATACATACATACATACATACACGAGATAGAGAAAATTATTATTTTTAACTAACAAATTTTAGACAATATCGACATATAATAATTGAAAATTTATAAAACACATTAGATGTACTATATCGTAGGTAGGTCGAGACAAATTTAGAAGGTGGTAACAACCTACATTACATCGATCGATGAAAATGTTACATATAACATAACATAACATATCAATTATTGAACCGAAATTCAAAAAATTCTTGTTTTATCAAAACAAACATTATTTGTTTCTTATTTTCTTCATAAATAAATGAAAAAATTGTGGCCCTGACAAGGGCCATTTGTTATTATTGTCGATTGTCGTCGTCGTCGTCGTACCCATCATCAGTCCGATAATACTTCTCGATTGTTGTACTATCTTTCCGTCAGAAAAGAAATATTCTTTTTATTTCTTCTTTTTAGGAGCGGCGGCGGCGGCGGCTTTTCTTGCTTTAGGAGAGGAGCTGCTAGCAGCTGCTTTCGAAGTTTTCGGTTTTGGTGCTTTCGGCTTTTTCGTGGGACTGCCTTTATTGGATTTTTTTGCTTTAGTAGGATTCTTCGTTTTCATTTCGGATGATGCGGCACTGGCTGTATTGGAAGCGGCGGCGGCGATGACTCCTCCTTTAACCGAAGATTTTTTGTCTGTTTTTTTGGCAACTTTAACGCCTTTCTTATCAGTAATCGATGTTGTTGTCGTCGTCGTCGTCGAAGTTTTTAAGGAAGCCGCTGCTGTACCTGTCGTTTTTTTGCCTTTATTAGATTTCTTAATACTTTTCGATTTATCCACTCCTCCTCCTCCTCCTGCAATAATAGCATTTCGTTTTGCTGCTGTTACAATTTTTTTGGATTTAGTTACGCCTGGAGTAGAAGCGGCTGTTTTCTTTTTCTTTTTGTCAATAGCATTCGTTTTAGCCGAAGTACCACCAGTAGAAGTTGCCGAAGCTAACTTGAATGATCCGGAAGCTCCTTTACCTTTAGTTTGTACCAAAGATCCCGATACTACAGATGCTTTCAAATATTTTTTGATGAATGGCGCTACTTTTTCTGCATCAACTTTATAATTGGCAGCAATGTACTTTTTAATTGCTTGTAAAGATGAGCCTCCGCGTTCCTTTAAACCTTTGATCGCATTGTTTACCATTTCCGAAGTCGGTGGATGAGATGGTTTGGTCCTAGGATTTTTGCTTTTTTTTCCTTTTTATTTATTGGAGACGACGAAACCTGCGGTGAATTAGACGCAGACGTTGCGGTTACAACCGAAGTTTGATTTTCTGTATCCGCCATAACTACTAACAACCTTGTGTGTTATTATATCGTCGATAAACTACACTAAACTGATATAAAAAAAAAATATATATATATATATATATATATATTGAATGTAGTTTTATATTTCGTTTTATAAAATTTCACCTCTCTATATTATATACTTATAGTATAAAAGACTTTTAATTTTCCGCGTGTAAGGAGTTACAAGAGGAGTCATTCAAATAAAGCGGACGGAAGACTGAACGAACGAATAGAACTAAGTTAAAAAACGAACCTCATAAACCAAACCAACCTCAAAAACCTTGGTTTCTTCGAGATTTTCGAATCGAATGTAATGAAAAAAATTGACAAAGAACTAACTAAGGTATACTTCGAACTTTCGCCGAAGTTTTACTATAATTTAATGACTGCTAACAACGTTTGTTATTAAAAAAAAGTACCACTTAAAAATGGTTAAAAATTTATTTCCGTCGATGCTTAGCACTTTAGATATAATTTCGAAATTAAATAAAAGTCCTTCTTAAAATACAATGAAGGTAAAGAGAAACGTGTCTATTCACAATAATGACCAATATTTAAAAATATCCAAACGAATTGAAATAATACCGCAATTATCATTTGAACGGTGACATGTCTACCCTGACTTACGCGATACGTTTCTACTATATATGTTCGTAACTAATATATTATTATGAGTATTTTTCAATAACAATCTTCCGACATACTAAATATAAGAAAAATATCAAATTTCAATATCGGAACCCGCTTATATTTCATTTTAGATAATATTGAATGGTGGGTGGTGGTGGTAGTAGCAAATTATAATTATTACAATAGATTGATTGACTGATTATATTTTCTTCGAACGATCTAACTACTTCGCTCTATTCGCAACTATGTCTGTCTATTACACAATATTTCATATTTTATCCGACAATTTTTTTTTTTTTTTACATTGTATAGTATATTATTTTAGGAAATGAAAATATTTTATTTAAAATTTCAAACCAATTTGAAAAGAAAAAAAAAAGTGTTTTTAACAAAACTTCAAAGACGCCACAAAAACTACTTTAACAACGGCAACCGACCAACCGCTTTGTATGTTTTATCTTACCGGCGGTCGGGTTTTTTTTTTTGCCTTTAGCCGACAGTGAATTAGTATATGAAACTTTTTAAAACAAAAGCGACGTTAGAAGGTTATATATATATATATATATATATATATATATATATATATATATATATATATATATACGTACAACGGAAAAACATGGCCTTATAATATTAATACACAATAAATTTTTATTGATCTTAGAAGAGGATTTTTCAGTTAAGTGGAATATCATCTTTCGTCATATTGTCATATTTAATAGAATTCAATTGAATTAAAGTCTTTCGTTCGTTCGTTGTTATCATATATAAATAAAAAAAAGTAGTATTGTGGTTCTGAAAAGAACCGTTTTTTTTTTTTTTGTTTGGTCGATGTTATTATTTAAGTAAATAAAATAGAAAATTTTCTGTCAATATAGTAGATATGTTATACTTATTATTTAGAACTAGTATATTTGGTAACTGCTTTAGTTCCTTCACTGACTGCGTGTTTTGCCAATTCTCCGGGAAGCAATAGTCTCACTGCAGTTTGAATTTCTCTACTTGTAATTGTTGAACGTTTATTATAATGAGCCAATCTGGATGCTTCGGCGGCGATACGTTCGAATATATCATTAACAAAACTATTCATTATACTCATAGCTTTACTCGATATACCGGTGTCAGGATGAACTTGCTTAAGTACTTTGTAAATGTAAATAGCATAACTTTCCTTCCTCCTCCTTTTTTTCTTTTTATCGGCTTTCGAAATATTCTTTTGAGCCTTTCCGGCTTTTTTCGCTGCCTTTCCGCTAGCTTTTGGTGGCATTATTTCTCTTGAAATAAAATAAAAACACTTGGATGACGTACCGTATTTATCGACGAAAAGTGGGTAAAATTAGTAGTTAACAGCACTTATGTCCCTCTCTTTTATATAAACGTACGTAATTCTAATAGGCTCCGCCCTTCTACGTTTGCGCATTTGCTATAATTTCATTGGTAGGGCATGTTAATATAAATAGATAGGTCGAGTGTAAATTTTTTGTTTAACAGTTAGTTTCGTCGCATCGGTTGCTTCATAGTTTTCAATTGACAAAGTTCTATTTTTTTTTTGTTTTGGAAAAAGAAAAATATATATATAAAAAAAAAATGTCTGGACGTGGTAAAGGTGGTAAAGTAAAGGGAAAGGCAAAATCTCGCTCAAACCGAGCTGGATTACAATTTCCTGTAGGACGTATACATCGTTTGTTGAGAAAAGGCAATTATGCAGAACGAGTCGGTGCCGGAGCTCCAGTATATTTGGCAGCTGTTATGGAATATTTGGCAGCCGAAGTACTCGAATTAGCAGGAAATGCTGCTAGAGATAACAAAAAGACCCGTATAATTCCAAGGCATTTACAATTAGCCATTAGAAACGATGAAGAATTGAATAAATTGTTGTCTGGAGTAACCATCGCACAAGGTGGTGTTCTTCCTAACATTCAAGCTGTACTTTTACCGAAAAAGACAGAAAAGAAAGCTTAATTCTTTATTCATATTATATTATATTTCTTTATTTTATCGAAATACATACATATTCATAAACCGGCCCTTTTAAGGGCCACAATTTTTTTTATATATATATATAGAAAGAGATTATAATATAGATATATTATACACACACACACACACACACACACACATATATATATATATATATATATATATATATATATATATATATATATATATATATATATATTGATTCGTTGATTTCTCTATTTTCTTTGGTTGAGATAGAAGAGATTCGAGATTCTCGTGTAACGTACTGTTAAATAAAAAAAAATAAACAAATAAATGCCCTGATATATAAGAAAACTTGTCATCTGTAATAACAACTGGAATTGTGGTTATGTGATTATTTTCAGCATCGTTAATAATAACGTTCGTACTAGAAATAAAAATTGTATATACTGAGATAAAGATAAATAAAAGTTCCTCTAATCGCTTATGTTCTTATCTATGTATGTATGTAGTATGTATCTATGTGTATATGTATGTGCGTATCAATAAATGCGAGGTTGTTCGTTCTTATATATAAGAGAACAAACTAATGTGTAAGTTCTTTTATTATTTATTTATTTTTTTTTTTTTTTTTTTTTTTTTTTCATATTCAAGCAAAATATGTTGTGGTTCTGAAAAGAACCGTTTTTTTTTTTTTGTATATACATATGCTATGATCGAGGACATATTCTTCTACTTCACAATATGAAAAAAATGAAAATTAACCACCAAAACCATATAAAGTACGACCTTGACGTTTTAAAGCATAAACAACATCCATAGCCGTTACCGTTTTTCTCTTAGCATGTTCAGTATATGTTACGGCATCTCTAATAACATTTTCCAAAAACACTTTCAAAACTCCACGAGTTTCTTCGTAAATTAATCCCGATATACGTTTTACTCCTCCACGTCTAGCTAATCTTCTAATAGCAGGTTTGGTAATTCCTTTATTATCACGTAAAACTTTTCGGTGTCGTTTTGCACCCCCTTTTCCAAGTCCTTTACCACCTTTTCCACGACCGGTCATTATTTTTCTTTTATTTTGTTTTTTTTCTATATACCTAAAACAATCCGACAATAACTTCGAAAAGACTTCAAAATACTGACCTAAGAATTTTTCCTAATCTCTTTTATAATACCTATAGACTCCGCCCATTAGAAAAAGTACGCACCAATCCTAGATTAGTATTCCGTAACGTTGGGCAAAGCTATAAAAGAAGGTCATAAATAGATTTATCTCATTCATTGAGTGTTTATCAAGCTGCTATAGCGGTTTAGTATATTGACATTTCTTGTATACTTACAAAAAAAAAAAAAAAAATAAGATGGCTCGTACTAAACAAACGGCTAGAAAATCGACTGGAGGGAAAGCTCCTCGTAAACAATTAGCGACAAAAGCCGCCCGTAAAAGCGCACCAGCTACTGGTGGAGTAAAAAAACCTCATCGTTATAGGCCAGGTACTGTAGCTCTTCGTGAGATAAGACGTTATCAAAAGAGTACCGAATTACTTATTAGAAAATTGCCATTTCAACGATTGGTTCGTGAAATAGCACAAGATTTTAAAACAGATTTACGTTTTCAAAGTTCAGCGGTTATGGCTCTCCAGGAAGCTAGTGAGGCTTATTTGGTAGGTCTATTCGAAGATACTAATCTGTGTGCCATTCATGCTAAAAGAGTCACCATTATGCCCAAGGATATCCAATTGGCTAGAAGAATTCGCGGAGAACGAGCATAAATACAAAAATTAATTTTTTTTTTATAGAATTACATTTTATCTATTTGATTATAATAGATTTTTTGTTTTATATATATATATTGTAAGTAAAAACGGTTCTTTTCAGAACCACAAATAATTTAACATTTATGATATTAGTATAATATTTTGATATAAACATAGGATGTGATTGTTGATTGGATAAAGAAGACGCACGCCGCACACGCACACATACATACATACATACATACACGAGATAGAGAAAATTATTATTTTTAACTAACAAATTTTAGACAATATCGACATATAATAATTGAAAATTTATAAAACACATTAGATGTACTATATCGTAGGTAGGTCGAGACAAATTTAGAAGGTGGTAACAACCTACATTACATCGATCGATGAAAATGTTACATATAACATAACATAACATATCAATTATTGAACCGAAATTCAAAAAATTCTTGTTTTATCAAAACAAACATTATTTGTTTCTTATTTTCTTCATAAATAAATGAAAAAATTGTGGCCCTGACAAGGGCCATTTGTTATTATTGTCGATTGTCGTCGTCGTCGTCGTACCCATCATCAGTCCGATAATACTTCTCGATTGTTGTACTATCTTTCCGTCAGAAAAGAAATATTCTTTTTATTTCTTCTTTTTAGGAGCGGCGGCGGCGGCTTTTCTTGCTTTAGGAGAGGAGCTGCTAGCAGCTGCTTTCGAAGTTTTCGGTTTTGGTGCTTTCGGCTTTTTCGTGGGACTGCCTTTATTGGATTTTTTTGCTTTAGTAGGATTCTTCGTTTTCATTTCGGATGATGCGGCACTGGCTGTATTGGAAGCGGCGGCGGCGATGACTCCTCCTTTAACCGAAGATTTTTTGTCTGTTTTTTTGGCAACTTTAACGCCTTTCTTATTAGTAATCGATGTTGTTGTCGTCGTCGTCGTCGAAGTTTTTAAGGAAGCCGCTGCTGTACCTGTCGTTTTTTTGCCTTTATTAGATTTCTTAATACTTTTCGATTTATCCACTCCTCCTCCTCCTCCTGCAATAATAGCATTTCGTTTTGCTGCTGTTACAATTTTTTTGGATTTAGTTACGCCTGGAGTAGAAGCGGCTGTTTTCTTTTTCTTTTTGTCAATAGCATTCGTTTTAGCCGAAGTACCACCAGTAGAAGTTGCCGAAGCTAACTTGAATGATCCGGAAGCTCCTTTACCTTTAGTTTGTACCAAAGATCCCGATACTACAGATGCTTTCAAATATTTTTTGATGAATGGCGCTACTTTTTCTGCATCAACTTTATAATTGGCAGCAATGTACTTTTTAATTGCTTGTAAAGATGAGCCTCCGCGTTCCTTTAAACCTTTGATCGCATTGTTTACCATTTCCGAAGTCGGTGGATGAGATGGTTTGGTCCTAGGATTTTTAGCTTTTTTTTCCTTTTTATTTATTGGAGACGACGAAACCTGCGGTGAATTAGACGCAGACGTTGCGGTTACAACCGAAGTTTGATTTTCTGTATCCGCCATAACTACTAACAACCTTGTGTGTTATTATATCGTCGATAAACTACACTAAACTGATATAAAAAAAAAATATATATATATATATATATATTGAATGTAGTTTTATATTTCGTTTTATAAAATTTCACCTCTCTATATTATATACTTAATAGTATAAAAGACTTTTAATTTTCCGCGTGTAAGGAGTTACAAGAGGAGTCATTCAAATAAAGCGGACGGAAGACTGAACGAACGAATAGAACTAAGTTAAAAAACGAACCTCATACACGAAGGTTGAGGGAAAAAATACAAAAACTTAATGTGCAAAAACCAGAAATATTCTCTAGCGAAAATCTCAATATTGATAAAAATGTGCGTGTTAATAGAACAATAGTGTCAGTGAAAACGTCACCGAAAAGAAGATATAAAGGTACGTTAAAACATAAGACAATAACAAAAACTAATAAAATAAAAAGACTAACAAAAACCAACACACATAAAACGGTTCCTAAGATAAGTGTACGGGAATCTAGTCGTAGTTTTGATCCCGACGTTCCACGTCGCAGTGCCGATACTACAGATGAAAATTCACTGTCAAAATACTCTTCAGAAATCAATAGAATAAAAAAGAAAACTTCAGAATTAAAATTAAAAAACAAAAATTTTCTAAAACTAGTTTATATTGATGAAGATTTTTTGACCGAAGATAAAACAAATAAAACTGATAGTTTGGAAACGATAATTATTCCAAAACAGTGTTTAGAAACAATCGACGTATCGTCGCTATCTAAATGTATTGAGTTGACCAACAACCAACCATCTAAAGCAAAGTGTTCAGAAGTTAACATCGAAAAGTGTCCAGAACAAATAAACAAAAACATTAACAAGTGTTCAGAAAACAAAAATATCACTTGCGATAGTGATATAATAGGACTGAAGTCTTTCAACTCTGAGTTGTCAATTCCTGTGTGTAGAGGCAGTTCGGCCAATAATACCTCCACACCGGATAGATCATTAAACAAAGTAACACAAACAAAAGTACAAATGGAAGAAGATACTATAGGATCACAGCGCAGTGACTCATCAGAGGAAGACATAAGCTCAAAGAGATCGACAAACGTCCCTGAAACAACAACAATTCAAGCACAAATACATAAACCTGCTAATCTTTCATGGGGGCAAGAAGTTGAAGACGCTGAAAATACTGGCGTTGGAATAACAACCGACAATTTCACGTCGCAATACGAGAAAATTGTTAAGAAAAATTCTAAAATAACTGCTAGAAAACTAAATATGTCTAGTGCGGAACAACAAAAAGTAGACATAAACGCAATCCAGACAATCACCACAAATGAACCCATGGACACTAGAGACGTCACACCACCGGGATTCGAAAAACCCAAAAAATGTGTATCTTTCAATAAAATACTGAGTCAGACAAACAAACAAGCCACAATCGAAACACACAACAATTACGATACGCTATCTGAACTCTCTGAAGACGAGAAACAAACTACATTCAAAACACAAAAGAAAAGGAAGAAAACTCACTTCAGAAAGTTCAATAACTCCGGTGTTTCCAGCGATGACGACGACACAGGCATCCAAGAGAATAAACGTACAAAAGCAGCTTCCAAAATCTCTAAGAAACTCACCGCATTCCCACCAATAGTAATTGACGGGAACGTTTCACACCACAGGCATATGGTAAACAGAATAACAGAAGAAGTCAAAAACCCATTCGAACTTAAGTACACAAACAATTCAACAATCGTATTCACCAAAGATGCTAGCGACTTTGAGAATTTGAAAAAAACACTGAAACGAGAAAAAATTCAATTTCACACCTACTCCAGACGAGAAGACAAAACACACGCATTCGTACTAAGAGGCCTAGCAGAAGGGCTACACATCATTGACATCCGAGAAGAGCTTGAAAAAATTCATAAAATTCAAATTAAGGACATTTATCGTATGACAACGAAGGGTCGCCCCCTTTATCTAGTTATTACAGACTCCAAAATTACTCTGGACTACCTGAATAAAACGGTAAGAGTAATCGAACACACAAGGGTTGTATGGGAACATAGAAGACAAAACAAACCAATCATACAATGCCACATCTGTCAGCTCTGGGGCCACGCTACCTCAAATTGCGGTAGAACGCCGAGATGCCTAAAATGCGCGGGGCAACATCTTACACCAGAATGTGTTAAAGAAAGATCGCTTCCTGCCCGGTGCGCCAACTGCAGAGGAGACCACCCTGCAAACGCAGAAATTTGTCCAGAATTCATAAAAAGGAAAATATGGCTTGAAGAAAAGAAATCAATCAATCTAAAATCCAAAACCACCACCACCACCACCACAAAATATATCCCAGCTCCTATTCCAACAAACAACCCATGGACAAAAAGAAACAACAATGAAGATTTTCCCAGCCTCCCATCCAAAAACATTCCCCAAACGACCCCCCAAAATGAACAGCCTCAAATACAATCAAAAACAACAAACGCTCAACCCAGACCACCCAACAACGATATAACCAAATTCACCGAGCTGAACAACATGTTCAAAGAACTTCACTCCTTGGTAAACTTGGACGAACTTAGCAGAGCCGTTGCTGATCTACTAGAGGAAATGAAGAAGGCAAACAATAAAATGGAGAAATTCACGATCTACAATAACTTTGTTACAAATATAGACAACTATGACATCTAGGCAGGTAGGTGGTAGAACAGTATTTCAAAAACGATTTAATCTTAAAATTATATTCTGTAATGTACGTGGAGTTTATAGCAAACTCCATCTCATCAGACATTTTCTCGACATTCACAAACCAGATATTTTCTTTCTTATCGAGACACTTCTTAAACCAAATAAATCAATTAACTTTGGAAACCCAGAATATCGTCTCATTAGACAAGACCGCCCCGCCGATGCCAACGGTGGTGGTATCGCATTGTTAATCAAAAAAGGCATAAATTTCCAACTCTTGCAACAAAATAATACATCAATTGAGCATATCCCAATACTCTTAGATAATAAAATTAAAATAGTCGGTGTCTATAATCCTCCCGGTAATACGTTAAAAGAATTGGACTTTCACAATATCACAAAAACACACAACAAAGTTCTGATAGTAGGTGATCTCAATTGTCGACATCCACTGTGGGATCATTACGCTAAACTCCCTAATAAAAACGGAAATACTCTTTTGAAATTTTGTGACAATTCTGATTGTATTATATTCAATACTGATGAACCAACGCATTTTCCATACGCAAACTTCACTCCCAGCACACTCGACATAGCCATAGGGAAAAACATTAACAACATACACAAAATAAAAACACTAACAGACTTCAACTCCGATCACGATCCTGTCCTTATCCATCTGAAACTTTCACACAATATACATAACCCTGTCATTACAAAAACATACGATTACAACACTACAAGCTGGGTAAAATTTAGAAAACACATAAATGAAAACATCACAATAACAGACAAAATAGAAAATACACAACACTTAACAAAGATAATTGGAAATCTTCAAAATATTATCATCACAGCAAGAAATCAATCAACTATATTAAAACCAAAAACCCAATTCCATAATACTCTCCCAGATCACATCATACAAACAATACACGAGAAAAACAAAATAAGGAGAAAATGGCAACAAACTAGGCGCGATAACGATCATTCACTACTAAAACACTATCAACACACAATAAACAACTTGATAAAAGAACACAAAAACAACGAATGGTCCAATTTGTTGAACACCTTACAACCAGAAAACAACTCGCTATGGAAAATCGCGAAACGTCTCAGATTCAAACAAAATAAATTTAATAAAATTATTAGTAACGGACATACGTTTACTAATGAAATCGAAATAGCGGAAAAGTTTGGAGAGTATTTTCAAAACAACTTTATAAATTATTCACAACACACACAATACCATCAAAATATCACACAATCAGTTCATCAATACCTGAATTCATTAAACACTTTAAATACACAAAACTTAACAACTTGTACAGAAGTTTACAACACAATACAACAATTAAAAAATAAAACAGCCCCGGGATCAGACGGGATACCTAACATTTTACTCAAAAATATACCAAAAAAAGCAATAGTACAACTTACATACATAATAAATTTCATTATTAAAACTGGTCAATACCCGGATATGCTCAAGATTGCCAACATCATACCAATAATCAAAGCTAACAAACAACCATGTTATGTGGATAGCTACAGACCAATTTCCCTACTGAATAATATAGCAAAGGTAATTGATAAAATAATCCTTAAAAGATTACAAAATTTCATAGATAAACATAACACTATACCTTCCGAGCAATACGGATTCAGAAGCGGTCACAGCACAGTGGCTCAAATCATCAGAGTTCTAAATTATATTAGAGAAGGCTTCCAAAACAAAGAAAAAGCAATTATGGTCACTATCGACATACAGAAAGCATTTGACTCCGTATGGCCCGAGGGATTAGTTCACAAATTAATCAAATTAGGTATACCAAGCTATTTGATTAAAATTTTAAATTCATACCTAACGAATCGTAAATTCTTTACTAAAATAGAAAATCACACAGCTGGACCATTTTCAATACAAGCTGGAGTACCACAAGGCTCTGTGTTATCTCCTTTGCTATATTCCATATTTATCCATGATCTACCAACTTCCCCGCAACTTCTTACCGCCATATATGCCGACGACACCTGTTTTGTATCGACAGCAAAGAATCCAGATCACGCATTAGACATCGCACAAAATCACATCAACACAAAAATTATACCATATTTACACGAACACAAATTAGCCATTAATGCATCCAAAACAGAGTATTTATTACTCAGGAGAATAGCTAGAAAAAACTGCTCACTGCAATCTCAGCTATATGTAGATGGACACCTCATTACACCTAGTAACACCCTGAAATATTTGGGGTATACTGTACAAGGCAACACAAATGCAAAAGCACATATCACGCAACAAATACATAAAGCCAAGATTGCAATGGTCAAACTGTACCCACTCATATGCCGACACAGTAATCTCACAAGCCAAAACAAAATACTTATATACAAACAAATCATACGTCCAATACTCACATACGCAGCCCCAGTTTATTATAACGGCTCCAAACACAATTTCAAATCCCTGCAAGTGATACAGAACAAGTGTTTACGGATGGCGATAAAATATAATTGCTATCCCAAACTACCCAGAAACACGTGGTTACATAACAAAGCCGATATACCCACTATTAAAGACTTTATAACAAAAATCTCTACAAATTTTTACAATTATTGTCTGCCAAACGATCTTCGTAAGAGCCTCAAAGACGCAAATCGCGCAGAAGACATCCGAGATAGTGGGTGTAGGCTTCTGCATGGGTCGCTAACCATATAACAAGGTTGTTCAACTCCAAACGTCCATGCATCACAAATGTATATAGAATATTTCAATAACTAATATCAAATAAAACAACGTCAGTCATGTTGCCTTCTCGAAAAATATTCCCCCAGTCGATTTTGAAACTCTGTTTTTCAGCTGCTTTTCAGAGATAACCCAGTCGAAAGATGCTAGGAATCATAAACATATATTAGGGACAAAGTTATTTTTAGAGCGAAAATGTATGGATAATGTTGAAGAAACAAGGAGCCAGCTTAATACTTCAGACGCACTCAATACATGTAAAGATCGCCAGACCATCGGCATACACATTTTATATTGTTATTTTTATATGTATTGTTAATTTGGGAATCATAAACAGAATAAAGAACCTTTTTAAAAAAAAAAACGAACCTCATAAACCAAACCAACCTCAAAAACCTTGGTTTCTTCGAGATTTTCGAATCGAATGTAATGAAAAAAATTGACAAAGAACTAACTAAGGTATACTTCGAACTTTCGCCGAAGTTTTACTATAATTTAATGACTGCTAACAACGTTTGTTATTAAAAAAAAGTACCACTTAAAAATGGTTAAAAATTTATTTCCGTCGATGCTTAGCACTTTAGATATAATTTCGAAATTAAATAAAAGTCCTTCTTAAAATACAATGAAGGTAAAGAGAAACGTGTCTATTCACAATAATGACCAATATTTAAAAATATCCAAACGAATTGAAATAATACCGCAATTATCATTTGAACGGTGACATGTCTACCCTGACTTACGCGATACGTTTCTACTATATATGTTCGTAACTAATATATTATTATGAGTATTTTTCAATAACAATCTTCCGACATACTAAATATAAGAAAAATATCAAATTTCAATATCGGAACCCGCTTATATTTCATTTTAGATAATATTGAATGGTGGGTGGTGGTGGTAGTAGCAAATTATAATTATTACAATAGATTGATTGACTGATTATATTTTCTTCGAACGATCTAACTACTTCGCTCTATTCGCAACTATGTCTGTCTATTACACAATATTTCATATTTTATCCGACAATTTTTTTTTTTTTTACATTGTATAGTATATTATTTTAGGAAATGAAAATATTTTATTTAAAATTTCAAACCAATTTGAAAAGAAAAAAAAAAGTGTTTTTAACAAAACTTCAAAGACGCCACAAAAACTACTTTAACAACGGCAACCGACCAACCGCTTTGTATGTTTTATCTTACCGGCGGTCGGGTTTTTTTTTTTGCCTTTAGCCGACAGTGAATTAGTATATGAAACTTTTTAAAACAAAAGCGACGTTAGAAGGTTTTATATATATATATATATATATATATATATATACGTACAACGGAAAAACATGGCCTTATAATATTAATACACAATAAATTTTTATTGATCTTAGAAGAGGATTTTTCAGTTAAGTGGAATATCATCTTTCGTCATATTTAATAGAATTCAATTGAATTAAAGTCTTTCGTTCGTTCGTTGTTATCATATATAAATAAAAAAAAGTAGTATTGTGGTTCTGAAAAGAACCGTTTTTTTTTTTTTTGTTTGGTCGATGTTATTATTTAAGTAAATAAAATAGAAAATTTTCTGTCAATATAGTAGATATGTTATACTTATTATTTAGAACTAGTATATTTGGTAACTGCTTTAGTTCCTTCACTGACTGCGTGTTTTGCCAATTCTCCGGGAAGCAATAGTCTCACTGCAGTTTGAATTTCTCTACTTGTAATTGTTGAACGTTTATTATAATGAGCCAATCTGGATGCTTCGGCGGCGATACGTTCGAATATATCATTAACAAAACTATTCATTATACTCATAGCTTTACTCGATATACCGGTGTCAGGATGAACTTGCTTAAGTACTTTGTAAATGTAAATAGCATAACTTTCCTTCCTCCTCCTTTTTTTCTTTTTATCGGCTTTCGAAATATTCTTTTGAGCCTTTCCGGCTTTTTTCGCTGCCTTTCCGCTAGCTTTTGGTGGCATTATTTCTCTTGAAATAAAATAAAAACACTTGGATGACGTACCGTATTTATCGACGAAAAGTGGGTAAAATTAGTAGTTAACAGCACTTATGTCCCTCTCTTTTATATAAACGTACGTAATTCTAATAGGCTCCGCCCTTCTACGTTTGCGCATTTGCTATAATTTCATTGGTAGGGCATGTTAATATAAATAGATAGGTCGAGTGTAAATTTTTTGTTTAACAGTTAGTTTCGTCGCATCGGTTGCTTCATAGTTTTCAATTGACAAAGTTCTATTTTTTTTTTGTTTTGGAAAAAGAAAAATATATATATAAAAAAAAAATGTCTGGACGTGGTAAAGGTGGTAAAGTAAAGGGAAAGGCAAAATCTCGCTCAAACCGAGCTGGATTACAATTTCCTGTAGGACGTATACATCGTTTGTTGAGAAAAGGCAATTATGCAGAACGAGTCGGTGCCGGAGCTCCAGTATATTTGGCAGCTGTTATGGAATATTTGGCAGCCGAAGTACTCGAATTAGCAGGAAATGCTGCTAGAGATAACAAAAAGACCCGTATAATTCCAAGGCATTTACAATTAGCCATTAGAAACGATGAAGAATTGAATAAATTGTTGTCTGGAGTAACCATCGCACAAGGTGGTGTTCTTCCTAACATTCAAGCTGTACTTTTACCGAAAAAGACAGAAAAGAAAGCTTAATTCTTTATTCATATTATATTATATTTCTTTATTTTATCGAAATACATACATATTCATAAACCGGCCCTTTTAAGGGCCACAATTTTTTTTTATATATATATAGAAAGAGATTATAATATAGATATATTATACACACACACACACACACACACACACACACACACACACACACACACACACACACACACACACACACACACACACATATATATATATATATATATATATATATATATATATTGATTCGTTGATTTCTCTATTTTCTTTGGTTGAGATAGAAGAGATTCGAGATTCTCGTGTAACGTACTGTTAAATAAAAAAAAATAAACAAATAAATGCCCTGATATATAAGAAAACTTGTCATCTGTAATAACAACTGGAATTGTGGTTATGTGATTATTTTCAGCATCGTTAATAATAACGTTCGTACTAGAAATAAAAATTGTATATACTGAGATAAAGATAAATAAAAGTTCCTCTAATCGCTTATGTTCTTATCTATGTATGTATGTAGTATGTATCTATGTGTATATGTATGTGCGTATCAATAAATGCGAGGTTGTTCGTTCTTATATATAAGAGAACAAACTAATGTGTAAGTTCTTTTATTATTTATTTATTTTTTTTTTTTTTTTTTTTTTTTTTTCATATTCAAGCAAAATATGTTGTGGTTCTGAAAAGAACCGTTTTTTTTTTTTTGTATATACATATGCTATGATCGAGGACATATTCTTCTACTTCACAATATGAAAAAAATGAAAATTAACCACCAAAACCATATAAAGTACGACCTTGACGTTTTAAAGCATAAACAACATCCATAGCCGTTACCGTTTTTCTCTTAGCATGTTCAGTATATGTTACGGCATCTCTAATAACATTTTCCAAAAACACTTTCAAAACTCCACGAGTTTCTTCGTAAATTAATCCCGATATACGTTTTACTCCTCCACGTCTAGCTAATCTTCTAATAGCAGGTTTGGTAATTCCTTGGATATTATCACGTAAAACTTTTCGGTGTCGTTTTGCACCCCCTTTTCCAAGTCCTTTACCACCTTTTCCACGACCGGTCATTATTTTTCTTTTATTTTGTTTTTTTTCTATATACCTAAAACAATCCGACAATAACTTCGAAAAGACTTCAAAATACTGACCTAAGAATTTTTCCTAATCTCTTTTATAATACCTATAGACTCCGCCCATTAGAAAAAGTACGCACCAATCCTAGATTAGTATTCCGTAACGTTGGGCAAAGCTATAAAAGAAGGTCATAAATAGATTTATCTCGTTAGTTGCTTTCTTAGAGCGCTACGAGAAGGTCGCAAGTACGGATTAAAGGACTGCTGTATAATCGGTCACTGTTTTATTTTAGAAAACACACCGGTAAACGCAGGGTCGCCTACTGCGATTCAAACTCTCGCTGACAAAGGAAGTATTTAACGTTACATTGTCGTAACAAAAAGCGTGAACAGTAACAGTTGCAAAAGTGCCCCTTTCGGGGCTTTGTTGCTTAACATATCTGCCCTTTTCGGGGCTTTTTTTTATATTGAAATAAACCCCCACGGGGGCAAGTGTTCAAGAAATAGCACGAATTCCAGGATCAGCAGTTTCAGGTGAATATTATTTTCATTATCATAAAAACACTAACAGGCAATCAAAAGGGTCAGGAATTCTTTAACCGGGGAGGAAACTCCCTCCGGCAGTGAGTCCGCTGTCGGCTTTGATAGCCAGCTCTCGTTAGGTACTAACAGAGGATTTCAATTTTCGAAATCCTTATTCCTTCATCCCACTTGATCTGACTTTATCGATCTTTTAATTCCACCCATTTCACTTTTGAAAATGCCACGAGTTGCCCGTTCCCCCATTCAAACCCGAAGTAAACCAGTATCATCAGTCGACGAGTTCCCACCACTCCCGACCATCCCCAATTCTCTTCATAAGGAGGAAACCTTCGAAGAAATGTTTGCACAATTCACACAGTACAGTCCACAGCAATTATCCCAAATGAAAAATGTCATACAAGTCATCCAACGTAAATCACTGGAAAAGAGCAGGAGCTCATCACCAGTACCATCCGTGGATTCCTATGCTTCTAGGGTCTCGCAGAAATCAGCCAGCTCTAAACCCAAGCAGGTTGATTGCTCTCGACTAGACGCTATTCCCAAAAAAAATATTCCCCCCCTAATTTCCAAGGCAATCTCAACACCTCAAAAGCCAAAAAAAATCACCAAAAATACCAGTAAATCTCAAGCTCCAACTCAAACCCAGATCCCCAGAACCCACCAACAATCCCAAACCATCTCCCAACAACAACCTCAATCCCACACCACAGCTCAATCTCCTCCACTTCAAACCCTCAATCTTAGAAACCTCCCAACAAAATATACCTCACAGAGAGAGCTCTACAATCTCCTCAATACGCAAGAGCTATTGAGGGGACAAATGCGCTTTCTCAAAGCCAACCCCAATGGAACCGCCCTCCTCAAAATTCCTTCCACGTTTCACCACGAAACGTTGGCAAGGAAAATCCGTTACGCCATAGGCGACGAGAAAATCGTCGTAATCCCGATAAACTCTCCCCAACGAGCCCAAAAACCCCTAACCACCAAAACCAAAAAAACCACCTTTTCTCTGGTTTGCAAGAATGTAGACCAATCTTACACCGAAGAAGAGTTCCTGGAGATCCTCTCTATCCTGAAATTCCCTGTCCTTAAAACTTGGAGAATTATAGCTAGATCCACAAATAAACCCACATCCATGTTCCGAATCATTACAGATTCCGAAACCGCCTACCATCACGCCCTAACCAAGGGTATAAACTTCCACGGGCTTTCGCACTTCTGCGAAGCCTCAAATTCAAACAATATACCCGCAGTCCCAAAATACTGCAACCGTTGCTCATCTACCGGCCACTCCGCAGACTCCTGCAAAGCCAAACCCATCTGTCCAACCTGTGGTGCTTCTGGTCACAAGCCAGAAAAATGCCCAAAAGCTAACTCCCCTACCTGTAAAAATTGCGGTGGACCTCACCCCGCCTTCCACCCCCGCTGTCCGAAAAGGATTGAAACTCCGAAAGCCCCCCAGGATACAGCCCCAGTCACCCTAGAAAAACCTCAAACCCCTTATGACCTGTCTACTGACACCAAAATCCTGATTGAAATCTTGGCAACAACTATAATGAATGCCATCCCCACTTCTCGGGCGCTTGTAGCCGAAACGCTACAACGCCTCATTCCCTCTTTTTACGGTTATAATTGTACCGTTACCAGCGGCTTGGGTAACCGCATTCATTTCGCTTTCACCCAAAAACCAAACACTTCCCACTGAAAAATAAAGTCCCATGGACTTTACAATAGGGACCGTTAATTGCCAAGGTTTAGCCAGAAAACGACACCTACTGAAGCACTTATTAAGCTCTCACAATATCCAAATCTTATCTATAACCGACACCCTTTCCAAATTACCTCCAAGTTTCACTGGCTATACCACCTTCCACTTGGACAGAAATTCCTATTGTCACGGCAACGGACTTCTCGTCCGTAACGGACTCCCTTCGACACCCCATCCCCTACCCCCATTTCTGTCTCAACAGAACCTGGATTGCATAGCCATCGATATATCGTGTAATAACGAGACTATCACTTTCATCTCTTATTACAAACACCCACAACAATTACTTTCTCTCGACCTCCTCGAATATGCATCCACTCTTCCTAGAGCCATCATTATGGGAGACCTCAACTCCAGGAATACCCTTTTTGGTGATACCACCACCAACCTAGCCGGCAGAACTCTCGCCGACTCTCTAATTTCTCTTCCCCTTTCTCGGATTAAAAACCGAAATCCAACACTCGTAAGTCACCTGGGCTCTTCCATCGTCGACCACATAATCTGCACGGACAGATTAATTACCCTTATCGAGGACGAATGCTCTATAGGCGACCCAATCACCTCAGACCACGTTCCCTTATTGGTCAATACATCTTTTTTCAACCCAATAAAACCCCCTCCAACTAGCTTCACCTATCGGGACTTCAAAAAGGCCGACTGGATCTCGTTCGCAAACCATATCAATACCAATTTACCCCAACCCACTATTCTTCGAACTACCGAAGAACTAGACAAATACGCGGAGGATTTCCAATCCCTCATTATCGATGCGCAAGACATCGCCGTCCCTCTTACCACCGTTCATACCAACTATATATCAATCTCTCAAAATATCCGATCCAAAATTCGTCAGAAAAGACAGTTATATAGGCTGTACATTAGAACTAGAGACCCAGCAGTCAAAACGCAATGGAACCGTCTCAACGCCCAAGTCAGGCTGGAAATCAATGCTGAAAAGCGGAGAAAGTGGGAGGCCGCCACTGCCGACTTGGACTATAGACGGGGTCGTGCGTTTTGGCAACAATTCTACAGACTAACTGGCCAACGAAAGTATGTAGAATCACACCTTGAAGTACAAGGACGAAAGTATTTCTCGCCCGAAGACAAAGCCACCGTCTTCAAAAACAGCTTACAAACTGTCTTTACTCCAACTGACAACCCCCATTTCTCACGGGACTTTGCCGATGAAACCCACTTCTTCACCCAAAACATAACCCTGAGCCCCCACTGGATTACCCAACTAAATGAGAACGTTCCACTTCTCGCACCATTTACCGTGGAGGTTGTTAGATCGGCTTGCCGAGCTGGGAAGAACTCCGCTCCCGGCCGGGACGGAATCTCAAGACAGGCATTAAAAAACCTGCCTGAGACAGCTCTCCCTAAGCTCTGCGGTCTATTTGACGCCTGCTTGGCTTTCTCTTACTTTCCTCAATGTTGGAAATCCGCCAACACGGTTCTCATTCCCAAACCCGGCAAAGACCCTTCCAATCCTGAATCTTACCGCCCTATTTCGCTCATCAGCGTCTTGGGTAAAGTCTTTGAACGTTTGATTAAAGACAGAATCTGGGACTTCTGTACAGAGCTTAATATTATTCCAAAACTCCAATTCGGATTCAGGCCCAAACACTCCACCCAAAACGCCATCACCAATCTTCAAACCATTTTAACCAAAGCGATGAACCAACACCAGTGTGCCTCCGCCATTTTCATGGATGTTCAGAAAGCTTTCGACCAGGTCTGGCATGCCGGACTTATTAGGAAGCTTCTGACTATCCGCATGCCACCTCCTACTATAAAATTGATATATTCATATCTCACCAACCGCTCCATCAAGGTCAAAGTTGGTCATTGCCTTTCCGAATCTTTTACCCCACTTACTGGCGTTCCACAAGGCTCAATTCTGTCCCCACTACTCTATATAATCTATACGTATGACACTCCAATCCCACTGGACCCAACAGTGAAAATCCAAATGTACGCTGATGACACCGCACTCATCGCCTACGCCCAAAACATGCGCTCTCTCAATATCAAATCCCAAAATATTCTGAATCAATTTTCGGATTGGTGCAGAAAATGGAGGGTTACTCTCAATTCTCAAAAAACTCAAGCCATCGCCTTCATACATCCCCAATCCGTGCGCAAACATCAACCTCAAAACCTCCACTTGAGACTTTGGGGAGAGGGGCTCGAAATCCGCAGAGAAGCCGTCTATCTGGGTGTGAAATTCACTCACACTCTCAATTGGACGGCCGATCTAAACGACACTCTAAACAGAGTACGGAAACGAGTCAGGCTCATCAAAGCTCTTGGTGGAAATTTCGGACGAACCCACCCCCTGACCCTACTTCATACGTATAAAACATACATCCGCCCTATTATCGAATATAAAGCAAACGTCTTTAGCACTTTACCCGAATATCTGATCAAAAGACTCCTGACCTGCGAGCAGTCCATTCTTAGGTACTGCCAATACAAGTGTAGGTTTAGCCCTAGCAACACCGTTTATGTCAATACTGACATAACCCCAATTCCAAGCCGCCTAAATGACCTCCAAGCCCGATATGTGATTCGAACCATCGAATCAAATAATTCCGCTGCTAAAGAGACCCTCCTCAACCCCTGGACCAACAATATGCGGCCACTAGGTTCAAAACCCAAAAAAAAGCTCCCTTATCCGCCTCTTCGACTGCTTGCAACAGCATACGAGGATCTCCCAGAAACCTACCTTAATTTCCTCGATAGTTCCCCCATATCAGTGAGATAAATTCCTACCCCCAACACATACCCTCATTGTCATTCATCGTCGGAGTTGCAGGTTTTCTGCGGTTTCCCTGCAACCTGGAGAACCGATTCTCCAGACAAATGTCCGACGATAGGGAATAATACAGCCGCAGCTGTACCCGCCCCCCCCAATTAGATTAAGAAAAAAAACAAAAAATAAACAAAAAAAAATATATAAAAAAAAAAACCCAAAAAAAAAAAAAATGTAACTGCACCGCTAGAAGCAGCCGAACAAACACTTCCCAACAAAATATCCCCACACCCAGCCCTGCAGAGGAAAAAACTCCTATATCAGGGCCTAATACAAATCATAACCAAATTACCAAAAAAAAAAAAAAAAAACCTTCCTTCCTAATTTTCACAACGAATCTCTCTCTCTCTCAGATTTATCTCATTCATTGAGTGTTTATCAAGCTGCTATAGCGGTTTAGTATATTGACATTTCTTGTATACTTACAAAAAAAAAAAAAAAAATAAGATGGCTCGTACTAAACAAACGGCTAGAAAATCGACTGGAGGGAAAGCTCCTCGTAAACAATTAGCGACAAAAGCCGCCCGTAAAAGCGCACCAGCTACTGGTGGAGTAAAAAAACCTCATCGTTATAGGCCAGGTACTGTAGCTCTTCGTGAGATAAGACGTTATCAAAAGAGTACCGAATTACTTATTAGAAAATTGCCATTTCAACGATTGGTTCGTGAAATAGCACAAGATTTTAAAACAGATTTACGTTTTCAAAGTTCAGCGGTTATGGCTCTCCAGGAAGCTAGTGAGGCTTATTTGGTAGGTCTATTCGAAGATACTAATCTGTGTGCCATTCATGCTAAAAGAGTCACCATTATGCCCAAGGATATCCAATTGGCTAGAAGAATTCGCGGAGAACGAGCATAAATACAAAAATTAATTTTTTTTTTATAGAATTACATTTTATCTATTTGATTATAATAGATTTTTTGTTTTATATATATATATTGTAAGTAAAAACGGTTCTTTTCAGAACCACAAATAATTTAACATTTATGATATTAGTATAATATTTTGATATAAACATAGGATGTGATTGTTGATTGGATAAAGAAGACGCACGCCGCACACGCACACATACATACATACATACATACACGAGATAGAGAAAATTATTATTTTTAACTAACAAATTTTAGACAATATCGACATATAATAATTGAAAATTTATAAAACACATTAGATGTACTATATCGTAGGTAGGTCGAGACAAATTTAGAAGGTGGTAACAACCTACATTACATCGATCGATGAAAATGTTACATATAACATAACATAACATATCAATTATTGAACCGAAATTCAAAAAATTCTTGTTTTATCAAAACAAACATTATTTGTTTCTTATTTTCTTCATAAATAAATGAAAAAATTGTGGCCCTGACAAGGGCCATTTGTTATTATTGTCGATTGTCGTCGTCGTCGTCGTACCCATCATCAGTCCGATAATACTTCTCGATTGTTGTACTATCTTTCCGTCAGAAAAGAAATATTCTTTTTATTTCTTCTTTTTAGGAGCGGCGGCGGCGGCTTTTCTTGCTTTAGGAGAGGAGCTGCTAGCAGCTGCTTTCGAAGTTTTCGGTTTTGGTGCTTTCGGCTTTTTCGTGGGACTGCCTTTATTGGATTTTTTTGCTTTAGTAGGATTCTTCGTTTTCATTTCGGATGATGCGGCATTGGCTGTATTGGAAGCGGCGGCGGCGATGACTCCTCCTTTAACCGAAGATTTTTTGTCTGTTTTTTTGGCAACTTTAACGCCTTTCTTATCAGTAATCGATGTTGTTGTCGTCGTCGTCGTCGAAGTTTTTAAGGAAGCCGCTGCTGTACCTGTCGTTTTTTTGCCTTTATTAGATTTCTTAATACTTTTCGATTTATCCACTCCTCCTCCTCCTCCTGCAATAATAGCATTTCGTTTTGCTGCTGTTACAATTTTTTTGGATTTAGTTACGCCTGGAGTAGAAGCGGCTGTTTTCTTTTTCTTTTTGTCAATAGCATTCGTTTTAGCCGAAGTACCACCAGTAGAAGTTGCCGAAGCTAACTTGAATGATCCGGAAGCTCCTTTACCTTTAGTTTGTACCAAAGATCCCGATACTACAGATGCTTTCAAATATTTTTTGATGAATGGCGCTACTTTTTCTGCATCAACTTTATAATTGGCAGCAATGTACTTTTTAATTGCTTGTAAAGATGAGCCTCCGCGTTCCTTTAAACCTTTGATCGCATTGTTTACCATTTCCGAAGTCGGTGGATGAGATGGTTTGGTCCTAGGATTTTTAGCTTTTTTTTCCTTTTTATTTATTGGAGACGACGAAACCTGCGGTGAATTAGACGCAGACGTTGCGGTTACAACCGAAGTTTGATTTTCTGTATCCGCCATAACTACTAACAACCTTGTGTGTTATTATATCGTCGATAAACTACACTAAACTGATATAAAAAAAAAATATATATATATATATATTGAATGTAGTTTTATATTTCGTTTTATAAAATTTCACCTCTCTATATTATATACTTAATAGTATAAAAGACTTTTAATTTTCCGCGTGTAAGGAGTTACAAGAGGAGTCATTCAAATAAAGCGGACGGAAGACTGAACGAACGAATAGAACTAAGTTAAAAAACGAACCTCATAAACCAAACCAACCTCAAAAACCTTGGTTTCTTCGAGATTTTCGAATCGAATGTAATGAAAAAAATTGACAAAGAACTAACTAAGGTATACTTCGAACTTTCGCCGAAGTTTTACTATAATTTAATGACTGCTAACAACGTTTGTTATTAAAAAAAAGTACCACTTAAAAATGGTTAAAAATTTATTTCCGTCGATGCTTAGCACTTTAGATATAATTTCGAAATTAAATAAAAGTCCTTCTTAAAATACAATGAAGGTAAAGAGAAACGTGTCTATTCACAATAATGACCAATATTTAAAAATATCCAAACGAATTGAAATAATACCGCAATTATCATTTGAACGGTGACATGTCTACCCTGACTTACGCGATACGTTTCTACTATATATGTTCGTAACTAATATATTATTATGAGTATTTTTCAATAACAATCTTCCGACATACTAAATATAAGAAAAATATCAAATTTCAATATCGGAACCCGCTTATATTTCATTTTAGATAATATTGAATGGTGGGTGGTGGTGGTAGTAGCAAATTATAATTATTACAATAGATTGATTGACTGATTATATTTTCTTCGAACGATCTAACTACTTCGCTCTATTCGCAACTATGTCTGTCTATTACACAATATTTCATATTTTATCCGACAATTTTTTTTTTTTTTACATTGTATAGTATATTATTTTAGGAAATGAAAATATTTTATTTAAAATTTCAAACCAATTTGAAAAGAAAAAAAAAAGTGTTTTTAACAAAACTTCAAAGACGCCACAAAAACTACTTTAACAACGGCAACCGACCAACCGCTTTGTATGTTTTATCTTACCGGCGGTCGGGTTTTTTTTTTTGCCTTTAGCCGACAGTGAATTAGTATATGAAACTTTTTAAAACAAAAGCGACGTTAGAAGGTTTTTATATATATATATATATATATATATATATATATATATACGTACAACGGAAAAACATGGCCTTATAATATTAATACACAATAAATTTTTATTGATCTTAGAAGAGGATTTTTCAGTTAAGTGGAATATCATCTTTCGTCATATTTAATAGAATTCAATTGAATTAAAGTCTTTCGTTCGTTCGTTGTTATCATATATAAATAAAAAAAAGTAGTATTGTGGTTCTGAAAAGAACCGTTTTTTTTTTTTTTGTTTGGTCGATGTTATTATTTAAGTAAATAAAATAGAAAATTTTCTGTCAATATAGTAGATATGTTATACTTATTATTTAGAACTAGTATATTTGGTAACTGCTTTAGTTCCTTCACTGACTGCGTGTTTTGCCAATTCTCCGGGAAGCAATAGTCTCACTGCAGTTTGAATTTCTCTACTTGTAATTGTTGAACGTTTATTATAATGAGCCAATCTGGATGCTTCGGCGGCGATACGTTCGAATATATCATTAACAAAACTATTCATTATACTCATAGCTTTACTCGATATACCGGTGTCAGGATGAACTTGCTTAAGTACTTTGTAAATGTAAATAGCATAACTTTCCTTCCTCCTCCTTTTTTTCTTTTTATCGGCTTTCGAAATATTCTTTTGAGCCTTTCCGGCTTTTTTCGCTGCCTTTCCGCTAGCTTTTGGTGGCATTATTTCTCTTGAAATAAAATAAAAACACTTGGATGACGTACCGTATTTATCGACGAAAAGTGGGTAAAATTAGTAGTTAACAGCACTTATGTCCCTCTCTTTTATATAAACGTACGTAATTCTAATAGGCTCCGCCCTTCTACGTTTGCGCATTTGCTATAATTTCATTGGTAGGGCATGTTAATATAAATAGATAGGTCGAGTGTAAATTTTTTGTTTAACAGTTAGTTTCGTCGCATCGGTTGCTTCATAGTTTTCAATTGACAAAGTTCTATTTTTTTTTTGTTTTGGAAAAAGAAAAATATATATATAAAAAAAAAATGTCTGGACGTGGTAAAGGTGGTAAAGTAAAGGGAAAGGCAAAATCTCGCTCAAACCGAGCTGGATTACAATTTCCTGTAGGACGTATACATCGTTTGTTGAGAAAAGGCAATTATGCAGAACGAGTCGGTGCCGGAGCTCCAGTATATTTGGCAGCTGTTATGGAATATTTGGCAGCCGAAGTACTCGAATTAGCAGGAAATGCTGCTAGAGATAACAAAAAGACCCGTATAATTCCAAGGCATTTACAATTAGCCATTAGAAACGATGAAGAATTGAATAAATTGTTGTCTGGAGTAACCATCGCACAAGGTGGTGTTCTTCCTAACATTCAAGCTGTACTTTTACCGAAAAAGACAGAAAAGAAAGCTTAATTCTTTATTCATATTATATTATATTTCTTTATTTTATCGAAATACATACATATTCATAAACCGGCCCTTTTAAGGGCCACAATTTTTTTTTATATATATATAGAAAGAGATTATAATATAGATATATTATACACACACACACACACACACACACACACACACACACACACACACACACACACACACACACACACACACATATATATATATATATATATATATATATATATATTGATTCGTTGATTTCTCTATTTTCTTTGGTTGAGATAGAAGAGATTCGAGATTCTCGTGTAACGTACTGTTAAATAAAAAAAAATAAACAAATAAATGCCCTGATATATAAGAAAACTTGTCATCTGTAATAACAACTGGAATTGTGGTTATGTGATTATTTTCAGCATCGTTAATAATAACGTTCGTACTAGAAATAAAAATTGTATATACTGAGATAAAGATAAATAAAAGTTCCTCTAATCGCTTATGTTCTTATCTATGTATGTATGTAGTATGTATCTATGTGTATATGTATGTGCGTATCAATAAATGCGAGGTTGTTCGTTCTTATATATAAGAGAACAAACTAATGTGTAAGTTCTTTTATTATTTATTTATTTTTTTTTTTTTTTTTTTTTTTTTTTCATATTCAAGCAAAATATGTTGTGGTTCTGAAAAGAACCGTTTTTTTTTTTTTGTATATACATATGCTATGATCGAGGACATATTCTTCTACTTCACAATATGAAAAAAATGAAAATTAACCACCAAAACCATATAAAGTACGACCTTGACGTTTTAAAGCATAAACAACATCCATAGCCGTTACCGTTTTTCTCTTAGCATGTTCAGTATATGTTACGGCATCTCTAATAACATTTTCCAAAAACACTTTCAAAACTCCACGAGTTTCTTCGTAAATTAATCCCGATATACGTTTTACTCCTCCACGTCTAGCTAATCTTCTAATAGCAGGTTTGGTAATTCCTTGGATATTATCACGTAAAACTTTTCGGTGTCGTTTTGCACCCCCTTTTCCAAGTCCTTTACCACCTTTTCCACGACCGGTCATTATTTTTCTTTTATTTTGTTTTTTCTATATACCTAAAACAATCCGACAATAACTTCGAAAAGACTTCAAAATACTGACCTAAGAATTTTTCCTAATCTCTTTTATAATACCTATAGACTCCGCCCATTAGAAAAAGTACGCACCAATCCTAGATTAGTATTCCGTAACGTTGGGCAAAGCTATAAAAGAAGGTCATAAATAGATTTATCTCCAGTTGCTTTCTTAGAGCGCTTCGAGAAGGTCGCAAGTACGGATTAAAGGACTGCTGTATAATCGGTCACTGTTTTATTTTAGAAAACACACCGGTAAACGCAGGGTCGCCTACTGCGATTAAAAATTCTCGCTGACAAAGAAACTCGTATTATTAGCGTATACCATTGCAAAAAATGCCCCTTTCGGGGCTTTTTTTTATAATGAAATAAACCCTTTCGGGGGCAAGTGTTTCAAGAACCAACGTGAGTCCTAGGATCAGGTGAATATTATTTTCATTTTTATAAAACACTAACAGGCAATCAAAAGGGTCAGGAATTCTTTAACCGGGGAGGAAACTCCCTCCGGCAGTGAGTCCGCTGTCGGCTTTGATAGCCAACTCTTGTTAGGTACTAACAAAGGATTTCAATTTTCGAAATCCTTATTTCTTATCCTCACTTGATCTGACTATCGATCTTTTTATTCCACCCATTTCACTTTTGAAAATGCCCCGAGTACCCCGTTCCCCCATTCAAACCCGAAGTAAACCTGTTTCCACCATCGATGAATTCCCACCACTCCCAACCAACCCCAACTCTCCTTCTGAGGAGGAAACCTTTGCACAAATGTTCGCAGAATACTCGCGGTACAGTCCAAATCAACTCGCCCAAATGAATGATATCATTAATATTATCAAACTGAAATCATTCGAGAACAATAGAAGCCCCTCACCAGCACCATCTGCGGATTCCTATGCATCTAGGGTCTCGCAGAAATCGTCCAACTCTAAATCCCAACGGGTTGATTATACCCAACTAGGCGCCATCCCCAAAGCTAATTTTCCCCCTCTAAACTCCAAGTCAATCTCAATATCTCATAAGCCAAAAAAAAATAATACCCAAAATACCACTAAACCCCAAGCACCCACTCAAACCCAAAAACCAAATAAAATCACCCAAAACACCACTAAACCCCAAGCACCTACTCAAACCCAGAGCCCCAGAACCCACCAACAACCCCAGACCCCCAGAACCCACCAACAATCCCAGACCCCCAGAACCCACCAACAATCCCAAACCATCACCCAAACACTCAATTTGAGAAACCTTCCAACTAAATATACCTCACAGAGAGAGCTCTACAATCTCCTCAACACGCAAGAGCTGTTGAGGGGACAAATGAGCTTCCTCAAAGCTAACCCCAATGGAACCGCCCTCCTCAAAATTCCTTCCACGTTTCATCACGAAACGTTGGCAAGGAAAATCCGTTACGCCATAGGCGACGAGAAAATCGTCGTTATCCCGATAAACTCTCCCCAACGAGTCCAAAAACCTGTAACCACTAAAACCAAAAAAACCACCTTTTCTTTGGTCTGCAAGAATGTAGACCAATCTTACACCGAAGAAGAGTTCCTGGAGATCCTCTCTATCCTGAAATTCCCTGTCATTAAAACTTGGAGGATCATAGCTAGATCCACAAATAAACCCACATCCATGTTCCGAATCATTACAGATTCCGAAACCGCCTACCATCACGCCCTAACCAAGGGTATAAACTTCCACGGGCTTTCGCACTTCTGCGAAGCCTCAAATTCAAACACCATACCCGCAGTCCCCAAATACTGCAACCGTTGCTCATCTACCGGCCACTCCGCAGACTCCTGCAAAGCCAAACCCATCTGTCCAACCTGTGGTGCTTCTGGTCACAAGCCAGAAAAATGCCCAAAAGCTAACTCCCCTACCTGTAAAAATTGCGGTGGACCTCACCCCGCCTTCCACCCCCGCTGTCCGAAAAGGATTGAAACTCCGAAAGCCCCCCAGGATACAGCCCCAGTCACCCTAGAAAAACCACAAACCCCTTACGACCTGTCTACTGACACCAAAATCCTGATTGAAATCTTGGCAACAACTATAATGAATGCCATCCCTACTTCTCGGGCGCTAGTAGCCGAAACGCTACAACGCCTCATTCCCCCTTTTTACGGTTATAATTGTACCGTAACCAGCGGCGTGGGTAACCGCATTCATTTCGCTTTTACCCAAAAACCAAACACTTCCCACTGAAAAAGTGTAGATTTAGCCCTAGCAACGCCATTATGTCAATACTGACATAACCCCCATTTCAAGCCGCCTAATAACCTCCAAGCCCCTTCTAATTGATTCGATCCATAGAATCAAGACTTCCGTTGCGAAAGGGACCCTCCTTATCCTTCCTCAATTTCCTCAATATTAGCTACCACATCAATCAGATAAATTCCTACCCCCAACACCCACCCTCATTTTCATCCATCGTCGGAGTTGCAGGTTTTCTGCGGTTTCCCTGCAACCTGGAGAACCGATTCTCCAGACAAATGTCCGACGATAGGGAATAATACAGCCGCAGCTGTACCCGCCCACCCCCAATTAGATTAAGAAAAAACAAAAAATAAACAAAAAAAAATATATAAAAAAAAAACCCCAAAAAAAAAATCTTAACAAAAAAAAATGTAACTGCACCGCTAGAAGCAGCCGAACAAACACTTCCCAACAAAATATCCCCACACCCAGCCCTGCAGAGGAAAAAAATTCCTATATCAGGGCCTAAGCAAATCATAACCAAATTACCAAAAAAAAAAAAAAAAAAAACCTTTCCTCCTAATTCATCACAACGAATCTCTCTCTCTCTCTCTCTAGATTTATCTCATTCATTGAGTGTTTATCAAGCTGCTATAGCGGTTTAGTATATTGACATTTCTTGTATACTTACAAAAAAAAAAAAAAAATAAGATGGCTCGTACTAAACAAACGGCTAGAAAATCGACTGGAGGGAAAGCTCCTCGTAAACAATTAGCGACAAAAGCCGCCCGTAAAAGCGCACCAGCTACTGGTGGAGTAAAAAAACCTCATCGTTATAGGCCAGGTACTGTAGCTCTTCGTGAGATAAGACGTTATCAAAAGAGTACCGAATTACTTATTAGAAAATTGCCATTTCAACGATTGGTTCGTGAAATAGCACAAGATTTTAAAACAGATTTACGTTTTCAAAGTTCAGCGGTTATGGCTCTCCAGGAAGCTAGTGAGGCTTATTTGGTAGGTCTATTCGAAGATACTAATCTGTGTGCCATTCATGCTAAAAGAGTCACCATTATGCCCAAGGATATCCAATTGGCTAGAAGAATTCGCGGAGAACGAGCATAAATACAAAAATTAATTTTTTTTTATAGAATTACATTTTATCTATTTGATTATAATAGATTTTTTGTTTTATATATATATAACGGTTCTTTTCAGAACCACAAATAATTTAACATTTATGATATTAGTATAATATTTTGATATAAACATAGGATGTGATTGTTGATTGGATAAAGAAGACGCACGCCGCACACGCACACATACATACATACATACATACACGAGATAGAGAAAATTATTATTTTTAACTAACAAATTTTAGACAATATCGACATATAATAATTGAAAATTTATAAAACACATTAGATGTACTATATCGTAGGTAGGTCGAGACAAATTTAGAAGGTGGTAACAACCTACATTACATCGATCGATGAAAATGTTACATATAACATAACATAACATATCAATTATTGAACCGAAATTCAAAAAATTCTTGTTTTATCAAAACAAACATTATTTGTTTCTTATTTTCTTCATAAATAAATGAAAAAATTGTGGCCCTGACAAGGGCCATTTGTTATTATTGTCGATTGTCGTCGTCGTCGTCGTACCCATCATCAGTCCGATAATACTTCTCGATTGTTGTACTATCTTTCCGTCAGAAAAGAAATATTCTTTTTATTTCTTCTTTTTAGGAGCGGCGGCGGCGGCGGCGGCGGCTTTTCTTGCTTTAGGAGAGGAGCTGCTAGCAGCTGCTTTCGAAGTTTTCGGTTTTGGTGCTTTCGGCTTTTTCGTGGGACTGCCTTTATTGGATTTTTTTGCTTTAGTAGGATTCTTCGTTTTCATTTCGGATGATGCGGCACTGGCTGTATTGGAAGCGGCGGCGGCGATGACTCCTCCTTTAACCGAAGATTTTTTGTCTGTTTTTTTGGCAACTTTAACGCCTTTCTTATCAGTAATCGATGTTGTTGTCGTCGTCGTCGTCGTCGAAGTTTTTAAGGAAGCCGCTGCTGTACCTGTCGTTTTTTTGCCTTTATTAGATTTCTTAATACTTTTCGATTTATCCACTCCTCCTCCTCCTCCTGCAATAATAGCATTTCGTTTTGCTGCTGTTACAATTTTTTTGGATTTAGTTACGCCTGGAGTAGAAGCGGCTGTTTTCTTTTTCTTTTTGTCAATAGCATTCGTTTTAGCCGAAGTACCACCAGTAGAAGTTGCCGAAGCTAACTTGAATGATCCGGAAGCTCCTTTACCTTTAGTTTGTACCAAAGATCCCGATACTACAGATGCTTTCAAATATTTTTTGATGAATGGCGCTACTTTTTCTGCATCAACTTTATAATTGGCAGCAATGTACTTTTTAATTGCTTGTAAAGATGAGCCTCCGCGTTCCTTTAAACCTTTGATCGCATTGTTTACCATTTCCGAAGTCGGTGGATGAGATGGTTTGGTCCTAGGATTTTTAGCTTTTTTTTCCTTTTTATTTATTGGAGACGACGAAACCTGCGGTGAATTAGACGCAGACGTTGCGGTTACAACCGAAGTTTGATTTTCTGTATCCGCCATAACTACTAACAACCTTGTGTGTTATTATATCGTCGATAAACTACACTAAACTGATATAAAAAAAAAATATATATATATATATATATATATTGAATGTAGTTTTATATTTCGTTTTATAAAATTTCACCTCTCTATATTATATACTTAATAGTATAAAAGACTTTTAATTTTCCGCGTGTAAGGAGTTACAAGAGGAGTCATTCAAATAAAGCGGACGGAAGACTGAACGAACGAATAGAACTAAGTTAAAAAACGAACCTCATAAACCAAACCAACCTCAAAAACCTTGGTTTCTTCGAGATTTTCGAATCGAATGTAATGAAAAAAATTGACAAAGAACTAACTAAGGTATACTTCGAACTTTCGCCGAAGTTTTACTATAATTTAATGACTGCTAACAACGTTTGTTATTAAAAAAAAGTACCACTTAAAAATGGTTAAAAATTTATTTCCGTCGATGCTTAGCACTTTAGATATAATTTCGAAATTAAATAAAAGTCCTTCTTAAAATACAATGAAGGTAAAGAGAAACGTGTCTATTCACAATAATGACCAATATTTAAAAATATCCAAACGAATTGAAATAATACCGCAATTATCATTTGAACGGTGACATGTCTACCCTGACTTACGCGATACGTTTCTACTATATATGTTCGTAACTAATATATTATTATGAGTATTTTTCAATAACAATCTTCCGACATACTAAATATAAGAAAAATATCAAATTTCAATATCGGAACCCGCTTATATTTCATTTTAGATAATATTGAATGGTGGGTGGTGGTGGTAGTAGCAAATTATAATTATTACAATAGATTGATTGACTGATTATATTTTCTTCGAACGATCTAACTACTTCGCTCTATTCGCAACTATGTCTGTCTATTACACAATATTTCATATTTTATCCGACAATTTTTTTTTTTTTTTACATTGTATAGTATATTATTTTAGGAAATGAAAATATTTTATTTAAAATTTCAAACCAATTTGAAAAGAAAAAAAAAAGCGTTTTTAACAAAACTTCAAAGACGCCACAAAAACTACTTTAACAACGGCAACCGACCAACCGCTTTGTATGTTTTATCTTACCGGCGGTCGGGTTTTTTTTTTTGCCTTTAGCCGACAGTGAATTAGTATATGAAACTTTTTAAAACAAAAGCGACGTTAGAAGGTTTATATATATATATATATATATATATATATATATATATATATATATATATATATAACTTAACTTTTAATTTACTGGAACCGTGTTTTTAAAAACTAACTTTATTTCTAACATAAATTCTACCAACAACTTCAATTACAAGACTGATATTTTTTATTACAAACGTGAATTAAATAATCTTTTAGTAAACACAAGCTAAGCAATTCTACAATAATATAAGTTCTTAATCAGCACAATATAATGTCCACCTAAGGGCAATGGCGTAGGTGACACCTCCCCCTTTAGAAGGAAGCTTCTCCTGGAAGCTGGATCCCATCTTCTGTTGCCTGCGGGTGATTCTTACTTGTCCTTCCTGAATGTTTCCTCTTATACAAAATCCACAAGAAGGCCAATATCAATGCTATATAAAGAAGAATAGTCCAAATACTGGGAATGTGAAAATTAGTGTTATCCGTGAATATTGGCGTTACCAGTTGATTTGGAATATCCTTTAATTTTAATTTTTTTAAATCAATCCTCATTGGAGAAACGTGTAATTGATTTAATTTCAAATTTAATTCATTTATTACAAAAGGTTGTCCAAACGTTTTTTGTTGAAATACTAACTCTTGGTTCCTAAATATAATTTTACATGCTGAATTTTCTATTAAATAAATGCCTTTAAGAGTTCTCACTTCAGTTTCTTGATTACATTTTATGATTAATTTTTCTTCTACGGGAAATATTGCCAAAAATTGATTTATCTCCGGAATAATTTCAATGTGATTCTTAATTATTTCAATTTTTGTATATTGACAACATGTAGAATTTCCTGCTAGCAATATGTTCTCTTCGCATCCATAATTATTATTGTCTTGCAAATGGTTAGGACATTGAAATATATTGCCGCGAGTACAAATGTCATTTAGAGGTTTAATGACATTATTTGATTTAAGTAAAAATTTTGAATTAGGTATTAATGTTACGTATTCTGATTCAATTTCTGTAGGTATAGGTAACATATAAAAAAGATTAAATAAAATATCATAGTTAATGGGTATCGATAAAAAATATTGAATTTGATTATTTTCTACTTTACAAACTACGTCTATGACGGCTTCAAATTCTAAAATATTTTTATGTTTTAATTCAAAGGGTAATTCCGCTTGGTAGTAATAATGCACTTTTTGCAACTCAACAAATAAATCGTGAGATTTTATAATACTTGGATGTAATGTTCTAAGTTTACAGAAGGTCAAGGAATTTTCAACCGTTTCTAAAATGTCTTGAATTACATTGAATGTGATAAGAAGTTCGTTGAATAACTCTTTTAAATATTTAATATTTTCCGCATTTGCTTGAAAATCTAGAATATCTCTTATCTCAAATATTTTCGTTTTTAATAATTTTTCATTATACTGAATGTCCTGAATTGTCTTATTAAAATTATCATTTATTTGGCGACTAACAGAATATTGCATTCTTATTTGATTTTGCAAGTTTTCTTGGTTTTGTTTTAAATGTTCCATAATTGAATTAATTCTTTCTCCATCTTCAGAGTCCAAGTTTCCTGTTATTGTTTTTACTATTGATCCAAGACCGTTAATTAACCCTCTCTTTGGTCTATCTAAGGTAGAATGAATATTAATGTTATCAAATTTTTCTTCTATACTATTCCTAGTGAACTCTATTATATTTACAATATTTTCTGTTTCAGAATGAAAAAATGTACTATTAGACATATTATATTTAACGTGATTATATTGTATACTTAACTTATTATATTCTACGAGTAGTGGACTTAAATTATAAAAATGAGCAAAAGTATGACTGGATTTATGCAGCTTGGCATATCCAAGATTTATGGGAAGTATTCCCAAGTTATGGGTAACATCTTTTATATTGACTGTTGCGTCTCCGGCGGTGACGAACCTAAAATAAATTTATAAGGAGTCTTTTTAGGACGTTTTATGTTTGAAAGATGAATATTTTCTGAAGTATTTTTGTGTCTAGTAGCGATTTTGGCTGTTTTTAGTCGGTTATTTTTGCTTTTGATTTCTTCACTTTTATATTTATTTTTGGTTTTACCTTGTGCCTGTTTATTACGTACATACACTTTAGTGGGTATTGTATCTGGTAATTCTTCACGGCTTTTATTTGCTTTAGAGATTACTTTTGATTTATTTTCCTGTAATTTTTTATTTAAATTCGAGTATATAATTTTCATTTTATCTTTATGATTTTGTATATAATTATTAACTACTTGTTGATCAATTTCTATATCGAAAGGTGTGTTACTGGTTATGTGTCCGGTAATTATTTCGTTTGGTTTTAATTTTGTTGCAGAATGAACGCTATTATTATAGGCTAATAATGCGTAAAGTATTTTATTTTCAATAGTCTCATTTTTAAAATCTTTTTGATTATTCAAAAGTCTGACGTGTTCAATAATCGTAGAGTGGAATCTTTCAGCAATTCCATTCGATTCTGGATGTTGAGAGCTTATGAAATGAATTTTAATTTTATGCGTTTCTAATAGTTCTTTTACAACAGAATTTTTTAACTCAGTTCCATTGTCCGAAACTATTTGTTCTGGTATACAGTGGTGTGTAAAATATTTAATTAGACTATGAGCTACCTCTATTCCTTGTCTAGATTTTAATTCATACATTTGACCATATTTGGAAAATGAATCTATTATCGTAAGAAATTTACTATTTTCTAAGGTTATCGTGTCTAAATGCAAAATTTGAAAAGGTTTAGTAGCTGTGGGGGTAACATTTAAAAATGGTTTTATTGGTTTTCTATCATATTTGCTTAACTGGCAAACTTCACATTTGTTTATATAAGTTTGTATAGATGCTCTTTGATTTGGCCAGTAATACAAAGTTTTTAATTGATTTTCAGTTTCATCTAGTCCTCTATGATTAGTCTTACCTTCGTGGTAATTTTGAATCACTTCTTTAATTTCATTTAAGGGAACATCTATTAATTTTTTATTACATTTAACAAAGTCAATTTGAGAATCTTGAAAGTGATTTTGTAGAACGACACTGAATTTTTCATAAATTGGGTCTTCGAAATAAATAAAATATTTAGTTTCTGGTACTATGTATTCTTTTACGAAATTAATGACATCTTGCTCAAAATTGTTTTTAGATAATTGCACAACAATTCTTTGTTTATTTTCATATAGTTTCATAATAGTAGGTACGGCTGGTTCGAAATTTACTTCCGAAAATATTAATTGATTTTTACCAACATTTATCGCTGAATCTGAAATTGGTATACCAATTACAGGATTTTCCTCATTTGTATGAACAGTTATATCTTCGTCGTCATTCTCATTATTATTACTTTCGTTATCTGTTTCAACTATTAGCGATACATTATCGTCGGGAGTTGATGAGAGTTTTTTATTAAATTTGTCCATATAAACTAGTAATTTTTTAGAACATTGAGGTTCTTGTAATTCAGTTTCATTGATATTTATTTGAATTCGGGATAAACAATCGCTATTGGTATTTAAAGCACCCTTTTTGTATACAATATCATAATCATATTCCTCAAGTTTCAAGCGCCATCTAACAAGTTTTGAACTTGGATCTTTAAGTGAGAATAACCACTGGAGTGGTTTATGATCGGTAACTATTGTAAATTTTCTGCCAAAAAGATAGGGGCGGAAGTATTTGGTTGCCCAAACTATGGCAAGAAGTTCTTTCTCGATTACAGAATAGTTGCATTCTGAATCATTTAGGGTTCTGTTGGCGTAAGCCACAGGTAAATCAGAGCCTATTTTGCCTTGACTTAGAACAGCACCTAAAGCATAATTGCTGGCATCTGTGGTAAGGTTAAAGGGTTTTGTAAAATCTGGATATTGAAGTATTGGTTCATTCATCAACAGATTTTTACACATTTCAAAGCATTCGACGTAATCTGAATCGTTTACATTAATAATTGCATCTTTTTTCAGTCTAATAGTTAATGGTTTAGTTAATTTTGAAAAATCTTTTATAAATTTTCGGTAATATCCTAGGAGTCCAAGGAAACCTTTTAATTGTTTTGAATTTTTTGGTATTGGAAATTTTTGAATTGCTAAAATTTTATCTGGGTTCGGTTTTACACCTTCTGGCGTGACAATATGTCCCAGATATGCTACTTCTTTTCGCAAGAATTCGCATTTATCAATTTGTAATTTAAAATTAGATTCTCTTAATCTATTGAATACTTCCTTCAAATTTGTGATGTGTTCTTGTAAACTGGTACTGAACACAATTATATCATCAAGGTACACCAAACATTTTTCGTTCTGTATACCCATTAGGATATTGTCCATGACCCTTTGAAAGGTTGCAGGAGCTCCTTTCAGACCCATAGGCATGCGCACATATTCATAGTGCCCATTTTCTACATTAAAGGCTGTTTTCGGAATATCCTCCTCAGCCATTTCGATCTGATGGAAACCAGAAGCGAGATCTAATGTTGTAAAATATTGACAACGTCCAAGCTTATCTAGTAACGTTGTAATATCTGGCAATGGATATCGATCTCCAATTGTGATCTCATTCAGTTTTCGATAGTCAACAACGAGTCGAAACTTCGGCTTTTGAGAAGCATCTAGCTTCTTTGGGACTATCCAAATGTTGCTAGACCATGGAGAATTGGATGGTCTAATAATATTATTACTTAACATTTTTCGTATTTGATTTTGAATTTCCGTTCGGTGAATCTCAGGATACCTGTATGATTTTGAATAAATAGGTATTTCATTAGAAGTTTTAATGTGATGTTTTATTTTACTTGTGAAGGTGAGCTGATTTCCTTCAACATGAAAAATATCACTATACTCTTGAATTAATTTTAATACAGATTGTTTCTCTTCGGAATTCATGTGTTCAGTTCTAACTTTCGAAACATCAAATTTAACATTTTCACAATAAATTTCATTAAAATTTGGGTTGAGGGTTTGTTCGTATTCATCGAATGTCTCAACACTAATAGAAGGGCTTAAATCTACTCGAAAGTTGGATTCTGAAGGATTTAAAATTGTACATAAAGCTATATTATTTTCAACTTTTGTTAAACATTCAGGGATTTCTAATTTCCCAATTCGAGTATATGGTATAATTACATTACCATTTTTTACATTTTCAATATTTAATTTAATTACTTGTTCACAACGTGGAGGCACTACTATACAATTCGTGGATCCAGTTTTAATGTCAAAGTAATTCAATTTAATTTGACTATAAGGAGTCATAAACAAATTATTATTTAAATCGATAATTGCATAAAGTATTTTTAAATTATCCAATCCTAACAAACAATCAAAATGATCGTGAAATTTCAAAACGCAATATTCTAAATTGAGCGGTTTCCTATAATTAAACATTTTAGGGATTGGTATGAGTGTGCAGAAATTTTGTTGACTGCTACCAAAGGCAGATTTTACATGGAAGGGTTTTTTGACATAAGATTTTTTGAAATATTTTTCAGCAACTGCTGGTGTCACAAAGGATCTTGTGCTACCAGTATCAATTAAAACCTTAAGATTTTGTTCTGGAAAAATTATATAGGGTAACACGCTTTCTGAATTATTTAAGTTTAACAATTCGATAATGTTTGGTTTGGTTCCGAGGCTGGTGTATCTAAAAAATTATCGGATTCATCATTAGTGCAATCAGAATCGTCTATATTATGGAGTTCTTCCGAGATAAAATTTCTAGGTTGATTCGGATTGTGTTGGAACCTATTTTGGTAATTTTGAGGGGGTCTAGATGTATTTCTTGTAGACATACTCATTGGAGTTGGATTTGGAAATCTTTGGTTCTGATTGGGTTTAAAGACGTTTTGACCATTATTAGAAAAGTTTGTATTATTCCTATTAGAAGGAGTGTAAGAAGTTGAAGGACGATTTTGCGGGTTTGATGCGGAATTTCGATTAGTATATTGATAATTCGGAATAGAATTTTGCCTAGGAGGTGGCTGCCTATATGCCACATTATTTTGGAAATTGGTTTTATTTTTATGTGAATTATTTTGCGTATTCAAGGGTGAAAAAACATTTTTCGGATGATTATTCTGGGTCATATAAACTTGAAAATCATTTGTAAGAACATTTAAAGCAATATTCAAATTTTCTGGATTTTTCGTACGCATTAATGTGCCTAAAGGTTCTTTTAAACCGCGTAGCAATACTCTGAGAGCCAAATTTTTAAAGTAATTACCCAAAATTAAATGTTCACTAACATTAGAATGTGTCGTGAGATAAGAAATTTGAAGATTTAATAAATGTTGAATTCTATTATAAAATTCGAAAGGCGTTTCATTACCTTGTTTCATTTCTGAAAGTTCTATACTTAAAGTGTAAATATCTCTTTTGTCAGCATAAGTATTAAGAAGTGCATCTTTTAGATTTTCCCAAGTTCTTATCGTACAAGAAGAAATGTTTATGGCTGCTTCACCTTTTATTTTTGCTAAAATGCTGGACATCAAATATTCATTTTGAAAATCCCCTACATCCACAGTATTATAAAACTTACTTACTAATTTCTCTGAAATTTCTATAAACCTAGGAAGTAATACATTGTTTCCATCAAATTCGGGTATCATATCAAGATACTCCTTTTTTAAAATAGGTAATTGTGGAGTAGCCATTTTATTAAAATTATTCGTAGAAAAAAGTTTTGGTGATGCTAAGTTAAATTTTATTTTAGTATTAACAGAGTTTGAGCCTGAATTTGAGTTATTTGAATCAGAATTTGAGTCAGAATCGTCAGATGTGTCAAGTAAATAATCAATATTTCCTCTATATGACATTAAAAACACTTACAGCAATAGAATGAAGATCCTTTCCATTGGCTCGGACTGCACAGGAACAACCAATATCCTCTTGATTCTTCCGGTTTCTAGCACAACACAGATCTTCTAGTTGAGTTACTCAGTTCGCCCAACTAAGAGTTCCAATAATTTAACTTCACTTGTTCGAATAGTCAACAAATCGTAGAAACGAACCGAATGTTATATGCTTTAACTTCCGATTGACTATCCTACTGACTGCGCCACTTAACTTTTAATTTACTGGAACCGTGTTTTTAAAAACTAACTTTATTTCTAACATAAATTCTACCAACAACTTCAATTACAAGACTGATATTTTTTATTACAAACGTGAATTAAATAATCTTTTAGTAAACACAAGCTAAGCAATTCTACAATAATATAAGTTCTTAATCAGCACAATATAATGTCCACCTAAGGGCAATGGCGTAGGTGACATATATATATATATACGTACAACGGAAAAACATGGCCTTATAATATTAATACACAATAAATTTTTATTGATCTTAGAAGAGGATTTTTCAGTTAAGTGGAATATCATCTTTCGTCATATTTAATAGAATTCAATTGAATTAAAGTCTTTCGTTCGTTCGTTGTTATCATATATAAATAAAAAAAGTAGTATTGTGGTTCTGAAAAGAACCGTTTTTTTTTGTTTGGTCGATGTTATTATTTAAGTAAATAAAATAGAAAATTTTCCGTCAATATAGTAGATATGTTACACTTATTATTTAGAACTAGTATATTTGGTAACTGCTTTAGTTCCTTCACTGACTGCGTGTTTTGCCAATTCTCCGGGAAGCAATAGTCTCACTGCAGTTTGAATTTCTCTACTTGTAATTGTTGAACGTTTATTATAATGAGCCAATCTGGATGCTTCGGCGGCGATACGTTCGAATATATCATTAACAAAACTATTCATTATACTCATAGCTTTACTCGATATACCGGTGTCAGGATGAACTTGCTTAAGTACTTTGTAAATGTAAATAGCATAACTTTCCTTCCTCCTCCTTTTTTTCTTTTTATCGGCTTTCGAAATATTCTTTTGAGCCTTTCCGGCTTTTTTCGCTGCCTTTCCGCTAGCTTTTGGTGGCATTATTTATCTTGAAATAAAATAAAAACACTTGGATGACGTACCGTATTTATCGACGAAAAGTGGGTAAAATTAGCAGTTAACAGACACACACACACACTTGCGCGTGAGAAATCCCGTCCCTCTAAGCATCCACCCTCGGATAAATCCACGAGTGGGTGCGAAGAAGAACATTCCAACCACCCCCTGTCAATTCCGACAGGTCCTCATCCTCTTTCGCGTCGCAGTTTCGCGCGTAGAATCCTTCCTCTCCCCTTAGTTCTATGGGAGATTCCGGGATGTCTATCTTTTTTTGTTAAGAGATTAGCCTGTTGGCCATACTCTCTTGGCTTCATAGTCTGGACGTCATAATGTGTGTGTTTCGCGGCCTCGGGCAAACCTTTTCCGACCTACAACCGGTCGGAAAGATCTAATCCGAGTGGTCCTTCGCCTTCTCTATAGCTGTCCCCGATGTATAATTCTACACTCGCTTATGAAATGCGGAGTTACCGTGTCGGGGGGTGTCCTCTTGTGGGTAGCAGTTAACAGCACTTATGTCCCTCTCTTTTATATAAACGTACGTAATTCTAATAGGCTCCGCCCTTCTACGTTTGCGCATTTGCTATAATTTCATTGGTAGGGCATGTTAATATAAATAGATAGGTCGAGTGTAAATTTTTTGTTTAACAGTTAGTTTCGTCGCATCGGTTGCTTCATAGTTTTCAATTGACAAAGTTCTATTTTTTTTTTTTTTTTGTTTTGGAAAAAGAAAAATATATATATAAAAAAAAATGTCTGGACGTGGTAAAGGTGGTAAAGTAAAGGGAAAGGCAAAATCTCGCTCAAACCGAGCTGGATTACAATTTCCTGTAGGACGTATACATCGTTTGTTGAGAAAAGGCAATTATGCAGAACGAGTCGGTGCCGGAGCTCCAGTATATTTGGCAGCTGTTATGGAATATTTGGCAGCCGAAGTACTCGAATTAGCAGGAAATGCTGCTAGAGATAACAAAAAGACCCGTATAATTCCAAGGCATTTACAATTAGCCATTAGAAACGATGAAGAATTGAATAAATTGTTGTCTGGAGTAACCATCGCACAAGGTGGTGTTCTTCCTAACATTCAAGCTGTACTTTTACCGAAAAAGACAGAAAAGAAAGCTTAATTCTTCATTCATATTATATTATATTTCTTTATTTTATCGAAATACATACATATTCATAAACCGGCCCTTTTAAGGGCCACAATTTTTTTTTTATATATATATATATAGAAAGAGATTATAATATAGATATATTATATATACACACACACACACACACACACACATATATATATATATATATATATATATATATATATATATATATATATATATTGATTCGTTGATTTCTCTATTTTCTTTGGTTGAGATAGAAGAGATTCGAGATTCTCGTGTAACGTACTGTTAAATAAAAAAAAATAAACAAATAAATGCCCTGATATATAAGAAAACTTGTCATCTGTAATAACAACTGGAATTGTGGTTATGTGATTATTTTCAGCATCGTTAATAATAACGTTCGTACTAGAAATAAAAATTGTATATACTGAGATAAAGATAAATAAAAGTTCCTCTAATCGCTTATGTTCTTATCTATGTATGTATGTATCTATGTGTATATGTATGTGCGTATCAATAAATGCGAGGTTGTTCTTATATATAAGAGAACAAACTAATGTGTAAGTTCTTTTATTATTTATTTATTTTTTTTTTCATATTCAAGCAAAATATGTTGTGGTTCTGAAAAGAACCGTTTTTTTTTTTGTATATACATATGCTATGATCGAGGACATATTCTTCTACTTCACAATATGAAAAAAATGAAAATTAACTACCAAAACCATATAAAGTACGACCTTGACGTTTTAAAGCATAAACAACATCCATAGCCGTTACCGTTTTTCTCTTAGCATGTTCAGTATATGTTACGGCATCTCTAATAACATTTTCCAAAAACACTTTCAAAACTCCACGAGTTTCTTCGTAAATTAATCCCGATATACTTTTTACCCCTCCACGTCTAGCTAATCTTCTAATAGCAGGTTTGGTAATTCCTTGGATATTATCACGTAAAACTTTTCGGTGTCGTTTTGCACCCCCTTTTCCAAGTCCTTTACCACCTTTTCCACGACCGGTCATTATTTTTCTTTTATTTTGTTTTTTCTATATACCTAAAACAATCCGACAATAACTTCGAAAAGACTTCAAAATACTGACCTAAGAATTTTTCCTAATCTCTTTTATAATACCTATAGACTCCGCCCATTAGAAAAAGTACGCACCAATCCTAGATTAGTATTCCGTAATGTTGGGCAAAGCTATAAAAGAAGGTCATAAATAGATTTATCTCCAAAAAGTTGCTTTCTTAGAGCGCTTCGAGAAGGTCGCAAGTACGGATTAAAGGACTGCTGTATAATCGGTCACTGTTTTATTTTAGAAAACACACCGGTAAACGCAGGGTCGCCTACTGCGATTAAAAATTCTCGCTGACAAAGAAACTCGTATTATTAGCGTATACCATTGCAAAAAATGCCCCTTTCGGGGCTTTGTTGCTCTACCTACCTGCCCTTTTCGGGGCTTTTTTTTATAATGAAATAAACCCTTTCGGGGGCAAGTGTTTCAAGAACCAACGTGAGTCCTAGGATCAGGTGAATATTATTTTCATTTTTATAAAACACTAACAGGCAATCAAAAGGGTCAGGAATTCTTTAACCGGGGAGGAAACTCCCTCCGGCAGTGAGTCCGCTGTCGGCTTTGATAGCCAACTCTTGTTAGGTACTAACAAAGGATTTCAATTTTCGAAATCCTTATTTCTTATCCGCACTTGATCTGACTCTATCGATCTTTTTATTTCACCCATTTCCCTTTTGAAAATGCCCCGAGTAGCCCGTTAACCGATAAAAACCCGAAGCAAACCCGCCGATGAATTCCCACCACTCCCGATCAACTTCAATTCTCCCTTCGCAGAAATGGTCGCAGAACTATCGCGGTTCAGTCCACAACAAGTCATCCAAATGCGCAACGCCATTGATTTTATCGAAAGGAAATCACTCGAGAATAGTAGAACCTCCTCACCAGCACCATCTGCGGATTCCTATGCATCTAGGGTCTCGCAGAAATTGTCCAACTCTAAATCCCAACGGGTTGATTATACCCAACTAGGCGCCATCCCCAAAGCCAATTTTCCCCCTCTAAATTCCAAGTCAATCTCAATATCTCATAAGCCAAAAAAAAATACCCAAAATACCACTAAACCCCAAGCACCCACTCAAACCCAGAAACCAAATAAAATCACCCAAAACACCACTAAACCCCAAGCACCCACTCAAACCCAGAGCCCCAGAACCCACCAGCAACCCCAGACACCCAGAACCCACCAACAATCCCAGACCCCCAGAACCCACCAACAATCCCAAACCATCACCCAAACACTCAATTTGAGAAACCTTCCAACTAAATATACCTCACAGAGAGAGCTCTACAATCTCCTCAACACGCAAGAGCTGTTGAGGGGACAAATGAGCTTCCTCAAAGCTAACCCCAATGGAACCGCCCTCCTCAAAATTCCTTCCACGTTTCATCACGAAACGTTGGCAAGGAAAATCCGTTACGCCATAGGCGACGAGAAAATCGTCGTTATCCCGATAAACCCTCCCCAACGAGTCCAAAAACCCGTAACCACTAAAACCAAAAAAACCACCTTTTCTCTGGTCTGCAAGAATGTAGAAGGGGACCCTCCTTACCCTTCCTCAATTTCCTCAATAATAGCTCCCATATCAATCAGATAAATTCCTACCCCCAACACCCACCCTCATTTTCATCCATCGTCGGAGTTGCAGGTTTTCTGCGGTTTCCCTGCAACCTGGAGAACCGATTCTCCAGACAAATGTCCGACGATAGGGAATAATACAGCCGCAGCTGTACCCGCCCACCCCCAATTAGATTAAGAAAAAACAAAAATTAAACAAAAAAAAAATATATAAAAAAAAGAAACCCCAAAAAAAAATCTTAACAAAAAAAAATGTAACTGCACCGCTAGAAGCAGCCGAACAAACACTTCCCAACAAAATATCCCCACACCCAGCCCTGCAGAGGAAAAAATTCCTATATCAGGGCCTAAGCTAATCGTAACCAAATTACCAAAAAAAAAAAAAAACCTTCCCTCCTAATTCATCACAACGAATCTCTCTCTCTCTCTTTTTTTATTCTTAGGTCAGTATTTTGAAGTCTTTTCGAAGTTATTGTCGGATTGTTTTAGGTATATAGAAAAAACAAAATAAAAGAAAAATAATGACCGGTCGTGGAAAAGGTGGTAAAGGACTTGGAAAAGGGGGTGCAAAACGACACCGAAAAGTTTTACGTGATAATATCCAAGGAATTACCAAACCTGCTATTAGAAGATTAGCTAGACGTGGAGGAGTAAAACGTATATCGGGATTAATTTACGAAGAAACTCGTGGAGTTTTGAAAGTGTTTTTGGAAAATGTTATTAGAGATGCCGTAACATATACTGAACATGCTAAGAGAAAAACGGTAACGGCTATGGATGTTGTTTATGCTTTAAAACGTCAAGGTCGTACTTTATATGGTTTTGGTGGTTAATTTTTATTTTTTTCATATTGTGAAGTAGAAGAATATGTCCTCGATCATAGCATATGTATATACAAAAAAAAAACGGTTCTTTTCAGAACCACAACATATTTTGCTTGAATATGAAAAAAAAAAAAAAATAAATAAATAATAAAAGAACTTACACATTAGTTTGTTCTCTTATATATAAGAACAACCTCGCATTTATTGATACGCACATACATATACACATAGATACATACTACATACATACATAGATAAGAACATAAGCGATTAGAGGAACTTTTATTTATCTTTATCTCAGTATATACAATTTTTATTTCTAGTACGAACGTTATTATTAACGATGCTGAAAATAATCACATAACCACAATTCCAGTTGTTATTACAGATGACAAGTTTTCTTATATATCAGGGCATTTATTTGTTTATTTTTTTTTATTTAACAGTACGTTACACGAGAATCTCGAATCTCTTCTATCTCAACCAAAGAAAATAGAGAAATCAACGAATCAATATATATATATATATATATATATATATATATATATATATATATATATATATATATATATATATATATATATGTGTGTGTGTGTGTGTGTGTGTGTGTGTGTGTGTGTGTGTGTGTGTGTGTGTGTGTGTGTGTGTGTGTGTGTGTGGGTGTGTGTGTATGTGTGTGTGTGTGTGTGTGTGTGTGTGTGTGTGTGTGTGTGTGTGTGTGTGTGTGTGTGTATGATATATCTATATTATAATCTCTTTCTATATATATATAAAAAAAAAATTGTGGCCCTTAAAAGGGCCGGTTTATGAATATGTATGTATTTCGATGAAATAAAGAAATATAATATAATATGAATAAAGAATTAAGCTTTCTTTTCTGTTTTTTTCGGTAAAAGTACAGCTTGAATGTTAGGAAGAACACCACCTTGTGCGATGGTTACTCCAGACAACAATTTATTCAATTCTTCATCGTTTCTAATGGCTAATTGTAAATGCCTTGGAATTATACGGGTCTTTTTGTTATCTCTAGCAGCATTTCCTGCTAATTCGAGTACTTCGGCTGCCAAATATTCCATAACAGCTGCCAAATATACTGGAGCTCCGGCACCGACTCGTTCTGCATAATTGCCTTTACTCAACAAACGATGTATACGTCCTACAGGAAATTGTAATCCAGCTCGGTTTGAGCGAGATTTTGCCTTTCCCTTTACTTTACCACCTTTACCACGTCCAGACATTTTTTTTTTATATATATATTTTTCTTTTTCCAAAACAAAAAAAAAATAGAACTTTGTCAATTGAAAACTATGAAGCAACCGATGCGACGAAACTAACTGTTAAACAAAAAATTTACAGAGAGTGGTAATTTGGTTACGATTAGCTTAGGCCCTGATATAGGAATTTTTTCCTCTGCAGGGCTGGGTGTGGGGATATTTTGTTGGGAAGTGTTTGTTCGGCTGCTTCTAGCGGTGCAGTTACATTTTTTTTTGTTAAGATTTTTTTTTGGGGTTTTTTTTTTATATATATATTTTTTTTTGTTTATTTTTTGTTTTTCCTTAATCTAATTGGGGGTGGGCGGGTACAGCTGCGGCTGTATTATTTCCTATCGTCGGACATTTGTCTGGAGAATCGGTTCTCCAGGTTGCAGGGAAACCGCAGAAAACCTGCAACTCCGACGATGGATGAAAATGAGGGTGGGTGTTGGGGGTAGGAATTTATCTGATTGATATGGGAGCTTTTATTGAGGAAATTGAGGAAGGATAAGGAGGGTCCCCTTCGCAACGGAAGTCTTGATTCTATGGATCGAATCAATTAGAAGGGGCTTGGAGGTTATTTAGGCGGCTTGAAATGGGGGTTATGTCAGTATTGACATAAATGGCGTTGCTAGGGCAAAATCTACACTTTTTCAGTGGGACTTGTTTGGTTTTTGGGTAAAAGCGAAATGAATGCGGTTACCCACGCCGCTGGTTACGGTACAATTATAACCGTAAAAAGGGGGAATGAGGCGTTGTAGCGTTTCGGCTACTAGCGCCCGAGAAGTAGGGATGGCATTCATTATAGTTGTTGCCAAGATTTCAATCAGGATTTTGGTGTCAGAAGACAGGTCGTAAGGGGTTTGTGGTTTTACTAGGGTGACTGGGGCTGTATCCTGGGGGTCTTTCGGAGTTTCAATCCTTTTCGGACAGCGGGGGTGGAAGGCGGGGTGAGGTCCACCGCAATTTTTACAGGTAGGGGAGTTAGCTTTTGGGCATTTTTCTGGCTTGTGACCAGAAGCACCACAGGTTGGACAGATGGGTTTGGCTTTGCAGGAGTCTGCGGAGTGGCCGGTAGATGAGCAACGGTTGCAGTATTTGGGGACTGCGGGTATGGTGTTTGAATTTGAGGCTTCGCAGAAGTGCGAAAGCCCGTGGAAGTTTATACCCATGGTTAGGGCGTGATGGTAGGCGGTTTCGGAATCTGTAATGATTCGGAACATGGATGTGGGTTTATTTGTGGATCTAGCTATGATCCTCCAAGTTTTAATGACAGGGAATTTCAGGATAGAGAGGATCTCCAGGAACTCTTCTTCGGTGTAAGATTGGTCTACATTCTTGCAGACCAGAGAAAAGGTGGTTTTTTTGGTTTTAGTGGTTACGGGTTTTTGGACTCGTTGGGGAGGGTTTATCGGGATAACGACGATTTTCTCGTCGCCTATGGCGTAACGGATTTTCCTTGCCAACGTTTCGTGATGAAACGTGGAAGGAATTTTGAGGAGGGCGGTTCCATTGGGGTTAGCTTTGAGGAAGCTCATTTGTCCCCTCAACAGCTCTTGCGTGTTGAGGAGATTGTAGAGCTCTCTCTGTGAGGTATATTTAGTTGGAAGGTTTCTCAAATTGAGTGTTTGGGTGATGGTTTGGGATTGTTGGTGGGTTCTGGGGGTCTGGGATTGTTGGTGGGTTCTGGGTGTCTGGGGTTGCTGGTGGGTTCTGGGGCTCTGGGTTTGAGTGGGTGCTTGGGGTTTAGTGGTGTTTTGGGTGATTTTATTTGGTTTCTGGGTTTGAGTGGGTGCTTGGGGTTTAGTGGTATTTTGGGTATTTTTTTTTGGCTTATGAGATATTGAGATTGACTTGGAATTTAGAGGGGGAAAATTGGCTTTGGGGATGGCGCCTAGTTGGGTATAATCAACCCGTTGGGATTTAGAGTTGGACAATTTCTGCGAGACCCTAGATGCATAGGAATCCGCAGATGGTGCTGGTGAGGAGGTTCTACTATTCTCGAGTGATTTCCTTTCGATAAAATCAATGGCGTTGCGCATTTGGATGACTTGTTGTGGACTGAACCGCGATAGTTCTGCGACCATTTCTGCGAAGGGAGAATTGAAGTTGATCGGGAGTGGTGGGAATTCATCGGCGGGTTTGCTTCGGGTTTTTATCGGGGAACGGGCTAATCGGGGCATTTTCAAAAGGGAAATGGGTGAAATAAAAATATCGATAGAGTCAGATCAAGTGCGGATAAGAAATAAGGATTTCGAAAATTGAAATCCTTTGTTAGTACCTAACAAGAGTTGGCTATCAAAGCCGACAGCGGACTCACTGCCAGAGGGAGTTTCCTCCCCGGTTAAAGAATTCCTGACCCTTTTGATTGCCTGTTAGTGTTTTATAAAAATGAAAATAATATTCCCCTGATCCTAGGACTCACGTTGGTTCTTGAAACACTTGCCCCGAAAGGGTTTATTTCATTATAAAAAAAAACCCTGAAAAGGGCAGGTAGGTAGAGCAACAAAGCCCCGAAAGGGGCATTTTTTGCAATGGTATACGCTAATAATACGAGTTTCTTTGTTAGCGAGAATTTTTAATCGCAGTAGGCGACCCTGCGTTTACCGGTGTGTTTTCTAAAATAAAACAGTGACCGATTATACAGCAGTCCTTTAATCCGTACTTGCGACCTTCTCGAAGCGCTCTAAGGAAGCAACTGGAGATAAATCTATTTATGACCTTCTTTTATAGCTTTGCCCAACATTACGGAGTACTAATCCACAAAAATACAAGAATTAGCCACAAAAATACAAGAATTAGCTATAAAACCCAAGAATTAGTTAGAAAAACTCAAAAATTAGCCATAAAACCCAAAAATTAGCCAGAAAAACTCAAAAATTAGCTAGAAAAACTCAAAAATTAGCCGAAAAAACTCAAAAATTAGCCATGAAACCCAAAAATTAGCCAGAAAAAAGAAATTAGCTATAAAAAAATAAAAAAATTAGCCATAAAACCCAAAAATTTGCCAGAAAAACCCAAAATTTAGCTAGAAAAACTCAAAAATTAGCTAGGAAAACTCAGAAATTAGCCACAAAAACCCAAAAATTGTCAGAAAAACCCAAAAATTAGCCATAAAACCCAGGAATTAGACAGAAAAACCCAAAAATTAGCCACAAAAACTCAAAAATTAGCTAGAAAAACCCAAAAATTAGCCAAAAAAACTCAAATATTAGCCATGAAACCCAAAAATTGGCCAGAAAAAAAATTAGCTAGAAAAAATAGAAAAGTTAGCCATAAAACCCAAAAATTTGCCAGAAAAACCCAAAATTTAGCTAGAAAAACTCAAAAATTAGCTAGGGAAACTCAGAAATTAGCCACAAAAACCCAAAAATTGTCAGAAAAACCCAAAAATTAGCCATAAAACCCATAAATTAGACAGAAACACTCAAAAATTAGCTGGAAAAACTCGAAAATTAGTCATAAATCCCAAAAATTAGCCAGAAAAACTCAAAACTTAGCTAGAAAAACCCAAAAATTAGCCATGAAACCCAAAAATTAGCCAGAAAAAAAATTAGCTAGAAAAAATGAAGAAATTAGCCATAAAACCCAAAAATTAGCCAGAAAAACCCAGAATTTAGCCAGAAAAACTCAAAAATTAGCCAAAAACTCTCAAAAATTAGCCAGAAAACCCAAAAATTAGCCATAGAACCCAAAAATTAGCCGGAAAAAACCCAAAATTTAGTCAGAAATACTCAAAAATTAGCCAATAAATCTCAGAAATTAGCCATAAAACCCAAAAATTAGCCAGAAAAACCCAAAATTTAGCAAGAAAAACTCAAAAATTAGCTAGAAAAACCCAAAAATTAGCCATAACACCCAAAAATTAGCCAGAAAAACCCAAAAATTAGCCATAACACCCAAAAATTAGCCAGAAAAACCCAAAAATTTGCCAGACAAACCCAAAAATTAGCAATAAAACCCTAAAATTAGCCAGAAAAACCCAAAATTTACCCAGAAAAACTCAAAAATTAGCCATAAAACCCAAAAATCACACAGAAAAACTCAGAAAGTAGCTGAAAAAACTCGAAAATTAGTCATAAAACCCAAAAATTAGCCAGAAAATCTCAGAAATTAGCTAGAAAAACCCAAAAATTAGCCAAAAAAACTCGAAAATTAGTCATAAAACCCAAAAATTAGCCAGAAAATCTCAGAAATTAGCTAGAAAAACCCAAAAATTAGCCAAAAAAACTCAAAAATTAGCCATGAAACCCAGAAATTAGCCAGAAAAAAGAAATTAGCTAGAAAAAAATAAAAAAATTAGCCATAAAACCCAAAAATTTGCCAGAAAAACCCAAAATTAAGCTAGTAAAACTCAGAAATTAGCTAGGAAAACTCAGAAATTAGCCACAAAAACCCAAAAATTATCAGAAAAACCCAAAAAGTAGCCATAAAACCCAGAAATTAGACAGAAAAACTCAAAAGTTAGCTGGAAAAAAAAATTAGCTAGAAAAAATAAAAAAATTTGCCAGACAAACCCAAAAATTAGCAATAAAACCCAAAAATTAACCAGAAAAACCCAAAAGTTAGCCAGAAAAATTCAAAAATTAGCCATAAAACCCAAAAATTAGCCATAAAAACCCAAAAATTAGCTATAAAACGCGAAAGATAGCTAGAAAAACTCAAAAATCAGCCATAAATACTCATAAAAGTTTTTCTAGCCAAATTTTGGGTTTTTCTGGCTAATTTTTGGGTTTTATGGCTAATTTTTGGGTTTTTATGACTAATCTTTGAGTTTTTCTAACTAATTTTTGGGTTTTATAGCCAGAAAAACTCAAAGATTAGCTAGAAAAACCCAAAAATTAGCCAAAAAATCTCAAAAATTAGCCATAGAACCCAAAAATTAGCCAGAAAAACCCAAAATTTAGCTAGAAAAACTCAAATATTAGCTAGAAAAACTCAGAAATTAGCTAGAGAAACTCAAAAATTAGCCACAAAAATACAAGAATTAGCCACAAAAATACAAGAATTAGCTATAAAACCCAAGAATTAGTTGGAAAAACTCAAAAACTAGCCATAAAACCCAAAAATCAGCCAGAAAAACTCAAAAATTAGCTAGGAAAACTCAGAAATTAGCCACGAAAACCCAAAAATTGTCAGAAAAACCCAAAAATTAGCCATAAAACCAAAAATTAGACAAAGAAACTCAAAAATTAGCTAGAAAAATTCAAAAATTAGCCATAAAACCCAAAAATCAGCCAGAAAAACTCAAAAATTAGCTGGAAAAACTCAAAAACTAGCCATAAAACCCAAAAATAAGCTAGAAAAACCCAAAATTTAACTGGAAAAACTCAAAAATTAGCCATAAAACCCAAAGAATAGCCATAAAAACCCAAAATTTAGCTAGAAAAACTCAAAAATTAGCTAGGAAAACTCAAAAATTAGCCACAAAAACCCAAAAATTGTCAGAAAAACCTAAAAATTGTCAGAAAAACCCAAAAATTGTCAGAAAAACCCAAAAATTAGCCATAAAACCCAGAAATTAGACAGAAAAACTCAAAAAGTAGCAGGAAAAACTCGAAAGTTAGTCATAAAACCCAAAAATTAGCTAGAAAAACCCGAAATTTAGCAAGAAAAACCCAAAAATTAGTCAAAAAAACTCAAAAATTAGCCATGAAACCCAAAAATTAGCCATAAAAACCCAAAATTTATCCAGGAAAACTCAAAAATTAGCCAATAAATCTCAAAAATTAGCCATAGAACCCAAAAATTAGCCAGAAAAACCCAAAATTTAGCCATAAAAACCAAAAATTTAGCCAGGAAAACTCAAAAATTAGCCAATAAATCTCAAAAATTAGTCATAAAACCCAAAAATTAGCCAGAAAAACTCAAAAATTAGCTAGAAAAACTCAAAAATTAGCCGAAAAAACTCAAAAATTAGCCGAAAAAACTCAAAAATTAGCCAGAAAAAAGAAATTAGCTAGAAAAAAATAAAAAAATTAGCCATAAAACCCAAAAATTTGCCAGAAAAACCCAAAATTTAGCTGGAAAAACTCAAAAATTAGCTAGGAAAACTCAGAAATTAGCCACAAGAACCCAAAAATTGTCAGAAAAACCCAAAAATTAGCCATAAAACCAAAAATTAGACAAAAAAACACAAAAATAAGCTAGAAAAACCCAAAATTTAACTGGAAAAACTCAAAAATTAGCTAGGAAAACTCAGAAATTAGCCACAAGAACCCAAAAATTGTCAGGAAAACCCAAAAATTAGCCATAAAACCAAAAATTAGACAAAAAAACACAAAAATAAGCTAGAAAAACCCAAAAATTAACCAAGAAAAACTCAAAAATTAGCCATGAAACCCAAAAATTAGCCAGAAAAAAAAATTAGCTAGAAAAAATAAAAAAATCAGCCATAAAACCCAAAAATTTGCCAGAAAAACCCAAAATTTAACTGGAAAAACTCAAAAATTAGCTAGGAAAACTCAGAAATTAGCCACAAGAACCCAAAAATTGTCAGGAAAACCCAAAAATTAGCCATAAAACCAAAAATTAGACAAAAAAACACAAAAATAAGCTAGAAAAACCCAAAATTTAATTGGAAAAACTCAAAAATTAGCCATAAAACCCAAAAATTTGCCAGAAAAACCCAAAATTTAGCTAGAAAAACTCAAAAATTAGCTAGGAAAACTCAGAAATTAGCTACAAATCCCAAAAATTGTCAGAAAAACCCAACAATTAGCCAAAAAAACTCAAAAATTAGCCATGAAACCCAAAAATTAGCCAGAAAAACCCGAAATTTAGCAAGAAAAACTCAAAAATTAGCCAAAAACTCTCAAAAATTAGCCATAAAACCCAAAAATTAGCCAGAAAAACCCAAAAATTAGCCATAAAAACCAAAAATTTAGCCAGGAAAACTCAAAAATTAGCCAATAAATCTCAAAAATTAGTCATAAAACCCAAAAATTAGCCAGAAAAACTCAAAAATTAGCTAGAAAAACTCAAAAATTAGCCGAAAAAACTCAAAAATTAGCCGAAAAAACTCAAAAATTAGCCAGAAAAAAGAAATTAGCTAGAAAAAAATAAAAAAATTAGCCATAAAACCCAAAAATTTGCCAGAAAAACCCAAAATTTAGCTGGAAAAACTCAAAAATTAGCTAGGAAAACTCAGAAATTAGCCACAAGAACCCAAAAATTGTCAGAAAAACCCAAAAATTAGCCATAAAACCAAAAATTAGACAAAAAACACAAAAATAAGCTAGAAAAACCCAAAATTTAACTGGAAAAACTCAAAAATTAGCTAGGAAAACTCAGAAATTAGCCACAAGAACCCAAAAATTGTCAGGAAAACCCAAAAATTAGCCATAAAACCAAAAATTAGACAAAAAAACACAAAAATAAGCTAGAAAAACCCAAAAATTAACCAAGAAAAACTCAAAAATTAGCCATGAAACCCAAAAATTAGCCAGAAAAAAAAATTAGCTAGAAAAAATAAAAAAATCAGCCATAAAACCCAAAAATTTGCCAGAAAAACCCAAAATTTAACTGGAAAAACTCAAAAATTAGCTAGGAAAACTCAGAAATTAGCCACAAGAACCCAAAAATTGTCAGGAAAACCCAAAAATTAGCCATAAAACCAAAAATTAGACAAAAAAACACAAAAATAAGCTAGAAAAACCCAAAATTTAATTGGAAAAACTCAAAAATTAGCCAAAAACTCTCAAAAATTAGCCATAAAACCCAAAAATTAGCCAGAAAAACCCAAAAATTAGCCATAAAAACCAAAAATTTAGCCAGGAAAACTCAAAAATTAGCCAATAAATCTCAAAAATTAGTCATAAAACCCAAAAATTAGCCAGAAAAACTCAAAAATTAGCTAGAAAAACTCAAAAATTAGCCGAAAAAACTCAAAAATTAGCCGAAAAAACTCAAAAATTAGCCAGAAAAAAGAAATTAGCTAGAAAAAAATAAAAAAATTAGCCATAAAACCCAAAAATTTGCCTGAAAAACCCAAAATTTAGCTGGAAAAACTCAAAAATTAGCTAGGAAAACTCAGAAATTAGCCACAAGAACCCAAAAATTGTCAGAAAAACCCAAAAATTAGCCATAAAACCAAAAATTAGACAAAAAAAACACAAAAATAAGCTAGAAAAACCCAAAATTTAACTGGAAAAACTCAAAAATTAGCTAGGAAAACTCAGAAATTAGCCACAAGAACCCAAAAATTGTCAGGAAAACCCAAAAATTAGCCATAAAACCAAAAATTAGACAAAAAAACACAAAAATAAGCTAGAAAAACCCAAAAATTAACCAAGAAAAACTCAAAAATTAGCCATGAAACCCAAAAATTAGCCAGAAAAAAAAATTAGCTAGAAAAAATAAAAAAATCAGCCATAAAACCCAAAAATTTGCCAGAAAAACCCAAAATTTAACTGGAAAAACTCAAAAATTAGCTAGGAAAACTCAGAAATTAGCCACAAGAACCCAAAAATTGTCAGGAAAACCCAAAAATTAGCCATAAAACCAAAAATTAGACAAAAAAACACAAAAATAAGCTAGAAAAACCCAAAATTTAATTGGAAAAACTCAAAAATTAGCCATAAAACCCAAAAATTAGCCAGAAAAACCCAAAATTTAGCTATAAAAACTCAAAAATGAGCTAGGAAAACTCAGAAATTAGCCACAAAAACCCAAAAATTGTCAGAAAAACCCAAAAATTGTCAGAAAAACCCAAAAATTAGCCATGAAACCCAGAAATTAGACAGAAAAACTCAAAAAGTAGCAGGAAAAACTCGAAAATTAGTCATAAAACCCAAAAATTAGCTAGAAAAAATAGGAAAATTAGCCATAAAACCCAGAAATTTGCCAGAAAAACCCAAAATTTAGCTAGAAAAACTCAAAAATTAGCTAGGAAAACTCAGAAATTAGCCACAAATCCCAAAGATTGTTAGAAAAACCCAAAAATTAGCCAAAAAAACTCAAAAATTAGCCATGAAACGCAAAAATTAGCCAGAAAAATAAATTAGCTAGAAAAAATGAGAAAATTAGCCATAAAACCCAAAAATTAGCCATAAAACCCAATAATTAGCCAGTAAAACTCAGAATTTAGCCAGAAAAACTCAAAAATTAGCCAAAACCTCTCAAAAATTAGCCAGAAAACCCAAAAATTTGCAATAAAACCTAAAAATTAGCCAGAAAAACCCAAAATTTAGCCAGGAAAACTCAAAAATTAGCCAATAAATCTCAAAAATTAGCCATAGAACCCAAAAATTAGCCAGAAAAACCCAAAATTTAGCTAGAAAAACTCAAATATTAGCTAGAATAACTCAGAAATTAGCTATAAAAACCCAAAAATTAGCTAGAGAAATTCAAAAATTAGCCACAAAAATACAAGAATTAGCCACAAAATACTAGAATTAGCTATAAAACCCAAGAATTAATTAGAAAAACTCAAAAATTAGCCATAAAACCCAAAAATTAGCCAGAAAAACTCGAAAATTAGCTAAAAAAACTCAAAAATTAGCCGAAAAAACTCAAAAATTAGCTATGAAACCCAAAAATTAGCCAGAAAAAAGAAATTAGCTAGGAAAAAATAAAAAAATTAGCCATAAAACCCAAAAATTTGCCAGAAAAACCCAAAATTTAGCTAGAAAAACTCAAAAATTAGCTAGAAAAACTCAAATATTAGCCATGAAACCCAAAACTTGTCAGAAAAACCCAAAAATTAGCCATAAAACCCAGAAATTAGACAGAAAAACCCAAAAATTAGCCAGTAAAACTCAAAAATTAGCTAGAAAAACCCAAAAATTAGCTAGAAAAATTCAAAAATTAGTCATAAAACCCAAAAATCAGCCAGAAAAACTCAAAAATTAGCTGGAAAAACTCAAAAACTAGCCATAAAACCCAAAAATAAGCTATAAAAACCCAAAATTTAACTGGAAAAACTCAAAAATTAGCCATAAAACCCAAAATTTAGCCAGAAAAACCCAAAATTCAGCTAGAAAAACTCAAAAATTAGCTAGGAAAACTCAGAAATTAGCCACAAAAACCCAAAAATTGTCAGAAAAACCCTAAAATTAGCCATAGAACCCAGAAATTAGACAGAAAAACTCAAAAAGTAGCAGGAAAAACTCGAAAGTTAGTCATAAAACCCAAAAATTAGCTAGAAAAAATAGGAAAATTAGCCATAAAACCCAAAAATTAGCCAGAAAAACCCAAAATTTAGCTAGAAAAACTCAAATATTAGCTAGAAAAACTCAGAAATTAGCTATAAAAACCCAAAAATTAGCTAGAGAAACTCAAAAGTTGGCCACAAAAATACAAGAATTAGCCACAAAAATACAAGAATTAGCTATAAAACCCAAGAATTAGTTAGAAAAACTCGAAAATTAGCCATAAAACCCAAAAATTAGCCAGAAAAACTCAAAAATTAGCTAGAAAAACTCAAAAATTAGCCGAAAAAACTCAAAAATTAGCCATGAAACCCAAAAATTAGCCAGAAAAAAGAAATTAGCTAGAAAAAAATAAAAAAATAAAACCCAAAAATTTGCCAGAAAAACCCAAAATTTAGCTGGAAAAAGTCAAAAATTAGCTAGGAAAACTCAGAAATTAGCCACAAAAACCCAAAAATTGTCAGAAAAACCCAAAAACTAGCCATAAAACCCAAAAATAAGCTAGAAAAACCCAAAATTTAACTGGAAAAACTCAAAAATTAGCCATAAAACCCAGAAATTTGCCAGAAAAACCCAAAAATTTGCCAGACAAACCCAAAAATTAGCAATAAAACCCAAAAATTAGCCAGAAAAACCCAAAATTTAGCCAGAAAAACTCAGAAATTAGCCATAAAACCCAGAAATTAGACAGAAAAACTCAGAAAGTAGCTAAAAAAACTCGAAACTTAGTCATAAAACTCAAAAATTAGCCAGAAAATCTCAAAAATGAGCTGGAAAAACCCAAAAATTAGCCAAAAAAACTCAAAAATTAGCCATGAAACTCAGAAATTAGCCAGAAAAAAAATAAGATAGAAAAAATAAAAAAATTAGCCATAAAGCCCAAAAATTTGCCAGAAAAACCCAAAACTCAGCTAGAAAAACTCGAAAATTAGCTAGGAATACTCAGAAATTAGCCACAAAAACCCAAAAATTGTCAGAAAAACCCAAAAATTAGCCATAAAACCCAGAAATTAGACAAAAAAACTCAAAAATTAGCTGGAAAAACTCGAAAATTAGTCATAAAACCCAAAAATTAGCCAGAAAAACTCAAAAATTAGCTAGAAAAACCCAAAAATTAACCAAAAAAACTCAAAAATAAGCCATGAAACCCATAAATTAGCCTGAAAAACCCAAAATTTAGCCAGAAAAACTCAAAAATTAGCCATAAAACCCAAAAATAAGCTAGAAAAACCCAAAAATTAGCCAGAAAAACCCAAAATTCAGCCAGGAAAACTCAAAAATTAGCCAATAAATCTCAAAAATTAGTCATAAAACCCAAAAATTAGCCAGAAAAACTCAAAAATTAGCTAGAAAAACCCAAAAATTAACCAAAAAAACTCAAAAATTAGCCATGAAACCCAAAAATTAGCCATAAAAACCCAAAAATTAGCCAGAAAAACCCGTAATTTAGCCAGAAAACCCAAAAATTAGCCATAAAACCCAAAAATTAGCCCGAAAAACCCAGAATTTAGCCAGAAAGACTAAAAAATTAGCCAGTAAATCTCAAAAACTAGCAATCAAACCCAAAAATTAGCCAGAAAAACCCGATATTTAGCAAGAAAAACTCAAAAATTAGCCAAAAACTCTCACAAATTAGCCATAAAACCCAGAAATTAGCCAGACAAACCCAAAAATTAGCAATAAAACCCAAAAATTAGCCAGAAAAACCCAAAATTCAGCCAGATAAACTCAAAAGTTAGCTATAAAACTCAAAAATGAGCCATGAAACCCAAAACTTGTCAGAAAAACCCAAAAATTAGCCATAAAACCCCGGAAATTAGACAGAAAAACCCAAAAATTAGCCAGGAAAACTCAAAAATTAGCTAGAAAAACCCAAAAATTAGCTAGAAAAATTCAAAAATTAGCCATAAAACCCAAAAATCAGCCAGAAAACCTCAAAAATTACCTGGAAAAACTCAAAAACTAGCCATAAAACCCAAAAATAAGCTAGAAAAACCCAAAATTTAACTGGAAAAACTCAAAAATTAGCCATAAAACTCAAAAATTAGCCAAAAAAACCCAAAATTCAGCTAGAAAAACTCAAAAATTAGCTAGGAAAACTCAGAAATTAGCCACAAAAACCCAAAAATTGTCAGAAAAACCCAAAAATTGTCAGAAAAACCCAAAAATTAGACATAAAACCCAGAAATTAGACAGAAAAACTCAAAAATTAGCTGGAAAAACTCAAAAACTAGCCATAAAACCCAAAAATAAGCTATAAAAACCCAAAATTTAACTGGAAAAACTCAAAAATTAGCCATAAAACCCAAAAATTAGCCAGAAAAACCCAAAATTCAGCTAGAAAAACTCAAAAATTAGCTAGGAAAACTCAGAAATTAGCCACAAAAACCCAAAAATTGTCAGAAAAACCCAAAAATTAGCCATAGAACCCAGAAATTAGACAGAAAAACTCAAAAAGTAGCAGGAAAAACTCGAAAGTTAGTCATAAAACCCAAAAATTAGCTAGAAAAAATAGGAAAATTAGCCATAAAACCCAAAAATTAGCCAGAAAAACCCAAAATTTAGCTAGAAAAACTCAAATATTAGCTAGAAAAACTCAGAAATTAGCTATAAAAACCCAAAAATTAGCTAGAGAAACTCAAAAGTTGGCCACAAAAATACAAGAATTAGCCACAAAAATACAAGAATTAGCTATAAAACCCAAGAATTAGTTAGAAAAACTCGAAAATTAGCCATAAAACCCAAAAATTAGCCAGAAAAACTCAAAAATTAGCTAGAAAAACTCAAAAATTAGCCGAAAAAACTCAAAAATTAGCCATGAAACCCAAAAATTAGCCAGAAAAAAGAAATTAGCTAGAAAAAAATAAAAAAATTAGCCATAAAACCCAAAAATTTGCCAGAAAAACCCAAAATTTAGCTGGAAAAACTCAAAAATTAGCTAGGAAAACTCAGAAATTAGCCACAAAAACCCAAAAATTGTCAGAAAAACCCAAAAACTAGCCATAAAACCCAAAAATAAGCTAGAAAAACCCAAAATTTAACTGGAAAAACTCAAAAATTAGCCATAAAACCCAAAAATTAGCCAAAAAAACCCAAAATTTAGCTAGAAAAACTCAAAAATTAGCTAGGAAAACTCAGAAATTAGCCACAAATCCCAAAAATTGTCAGAAAAACCCAACAATTAGCCAAAAGACCTCAAAAAGTAGCCATGAAACCCAAAAATTAGCTAGAAAAATAAATTAGCTAGAAAAACTCAAATATTAGCTAGAAAAACTCAGAAATTAGCTATAAAAACCCAAAAATTAGCTAGAGAAACTCAAAAATTAGCCACAAAAATACAAGAATTAGCCACAAAAATACAAGAATTAGCCACAAAATACAAGAATTAGCTATAAAACCCAAGAATTAATTGGAAAAACTCAAAAATTAGCCATAAAACCCAAAAAGTAGCCAGAAAAACTCGAAAATTAGCTAAAAAAACTCAAAAATTAGCCGAAAAAACTCAAAAATTAGCCATGAAACCCAAAAATTAGCCAGAAAAAAGAAATTAGCTAGGAAAAAATAAAAAAATTAGCCATAAAACCCAAAAATTTGCCAGAAAAACCCAAAATTTAGCTAGAAAAACTCAAAAATTAGCTGGAAAAACTCAAAAATTAGCCATGAAACCCAAAACTTGTCAGAAAAACCCAAAAATTAGCCATAAAACCCAGAAATTAGACAGAAAAACCCAAAAATTAGCCAGGAAAACTCAAAAATTAGCTAGAAAAACCCAAAAATTAGCTAGAAAAATTCAAAAATTAGCCATAAAACCCAAAAATCAGCCAGAAAAACTCAAAAATTAGCTGGATAAACTCAAAAACTAGCCATAAAACCCAAAAATAAGCTAGAAAAACCCAAAATTCAACTGGAAAAACTCAAAAATTAGCCATAAAACCCAAAAATTTGCCAGAAAAACCCAAAATTCAGCTAGAAAAACTCAAAAATTAGCTAGGAAAACTCAGAAATTAGCCACAAAAACCCAAAAATTGTCAGAGAAACCCAGAAATTAGACAGAAAAACTCAAAAATTAGCTGGAAAAACTCGAAAATTGGTCATGAAACCCAAAAATTAGCCAGAAAAACTCAAAGCCAGAAAGACTCAAAAATTAGCCAGAAAAACCCAAAAATTTGCCAGACAAACCCAAAAATTAGCAATAAAACCCAAAAATTAGTCAATAAATCTCAAAAATTAGCCATAAAACCCAAAAATTAGCCAGAAAAATCCAAAAATTAGCCATAAAACCCAGAAATTAGACAGAAAAACTCAAAAATTAGCTAGACAAACTCGAAAATTGGTCATGAAACCCAAAAATTAGCCAGAAAAACTCAAAAATTAGCTAGAAAAACCAAAAATTAGCCAAAAAAACTAAAAAATCAGCCATAAAACCCAAAAATTAGCCATAAAACCCAAAAATTAGCCAGAAAAACCCGGAATTTAGCAAGAAAAACTCAAAAATCAGCCAAAAACTCTTGAAAAATAGCCAGAAAACCCAAAAATCAGCCATAAAACCCAAAAATTAGCCAGAAAAACCCAAAATTTAGCCATAAAACCCAAAAATTAGCCAGAAAAACCCGAAATTTAGCAAGAAAAACTCAAAAATTAGCCAAAAACTCTCAAAAATTAGCCATAAAACCCAGAAATTTGCCAGAAAAACCCAAAAATTTGCCAGACAAACCCAAAAATTAGCAATAAAACCCAAAAATTAGCCAGAAAAACCCAAAATTCAGCCAGAAAAACTCAGAAATTAGCCATAAAACCCAGAAATTAGACAGAAAAACTCAGAAAGTAGCTAAAAAAACTCGAAACTTAGTCATAAAACTCAAAAATTAGCCAGAAAATCTCAAAAATCAGCTGGAAAAACCCAAAAATTAGCCAAAAAAACTCAAAAATTAGCCATGAAACTCAGAAATTAGCCAGAAAAAAAATAAGATAGAAAAAATAAAAAAATTAGCCATAAAGCCCAAAAATTTGCCAGAAAAACCCAAAACTCAGCTAGAAAAACTCGAAAATTAGCTAGGAATACTCAGAAATTAGCCACAAAAACCCAAAAATTGTCAGAAAAACCCAAAAATTAGCCATAAAACCCAGAAATTAGACAAAAAAACTCAAAAATTAGCTGGAAAAACTCGAAAATTAGTCATAAAACCCAAAAATTAGCCAGAAAAACTCAAAAATTAGCTAGAAAAACCCAAAAATTAACCAAAAAAACTCAAAAATAAGCCATGAAACCCATAAATTAGCCTGAAAAACCCAAAATTTAGCCAGAAAAACTCAAAAATTAGCCATAAAACCCAAAAATAAGCTAGAAAAACCCAAAAATTAGCCAGAAAAACCCAAAATTCAGCCAGGAAAACTCAAAAATTAGCCAATAAATCTCAAAAATTAGTCATAAAACCCAAAAATTAGCCAGAAAATCTCAAAAATTAGCTAGAAAAACCCAAAAATTAACCAAAAAAACTCAAAAATTAGCCATGAAACCCAAAAATTAGCCATAAAAACCCAAAAATTAGCCAGAAAAACCCGTAATTTAGCCAGAAAAACTCAAAAATTAGCCAAAAACTCTTAAAAAATAGCCAGAAAACCCAAAAATTAGCCATAAAACCCAAAAATTAGCCCGAAAAACCCAGAATTTAGCCAGAAAGACTAAAAAATTAGCCAGTAAATCTCAAAAACTAGCAATCAAACCCAAAAATTAGCCAGAAAAACCCGATATTTAGCAAGAAAAACTCAAAAATTAGCCAAAAACTCTCACAAATTAGCCATAAAACCCAGAAATTAGCCAGACAAACCCAAAAATTAGCAATAAAACCCAAAAATTAGCCAGAAAAACCCAAAATTCAGCCAGATAAACTCAAAAGTTAGCTATAAAACTCAAAAATGAGCCATGAAACCCAAAACTTGTCAGAAAAACCCAAAAATTAGCCATAAAACCCCGGAAATTAGACAGAAAAACCCAAAAATTAGCCAGGAAAACTCAAAAATTAGCTAGAAAAACCCAAAAATTAGCTAGAAAAATTCAAAAATTAGCCATAAAACCCAAAAATCAGCCAGAAAACCTCAAAAATTACCTGGAAAAACTCAAAAACTAGCCATAAAACCCAAAAATAAGCTAGAAAAACCCAAAATTTAACTGGAAAAACTCAAAAATTAGCCATAAAACTCAAAAATTAGCCAAAAAAACCCAAAATTCAGCTAGAAAAACTCAAAAATTAGCTAGGAAAACTCAGAAATTAGCCACAAAAACCCAAAAATTGTCAGAAAAACCCAAAAATTGTCAGAAAAACCCAAAAATTAGACATAAAACCCAGAAATTAGACAGAAAAACTCAAAAATTAGCTGGAAAAACTCGAAAATTGGTCATGAAACCCAAAAATTAGCCAGAAAAACTCAAAGCCAGAAAGACTCAAAAATTAGCCAGAAAAACTCAAAAATTAGCCAATAAATCTCAAACATTAGCTATAAAACCCAAAAATTAGCCAGAAAAACCCGAAATTTAGCAAGAAAAACTCAAAAATTAGCCAAAAACTCTCAAAAATCAGCCATAAAACCCAGAATTCAGCCAGAAAAACCCAAAAATTTGCCAGAAAAACCCAAAAATTAGCAATAAAACCCAAAAATTAGTCAATAAATCTCAAAAATTAGCCATAAAACCCAAAATCTAGCCAGAAAAACCCAAAAATTAGCCATAAAACCCAGAAATTAGACAGAAAAACTCAAAAATTAGCTAGAAAAACCCAAAAATTAGCAATAAAACCCAAAAATTAGCCAGAAAAACCCAAAATTTAGCCAGAAAAACTCAAAAATTAGCCATAAAACTCAAAAATCACACAGAAAAACTCAGAAAGTAGCTAAAAAAACTCGAAAATTAGTCATAAAACCCAAAAATTAGCCAGAAAATCTCAAAAATCAGCTGGAAAAACCCAAAAATCAGCCAAAAAAACTCAAAAATTAGCCATGAAACTCAGAAATTAGCCAGAAAAAAAAAATAAGATAGAAAAACTCAAAAATTAGCCATAAAACCCAAAAATTTGCCAGAAAAACCCAAAATTTAGCTAGAAAAACTCAAAAATTAGCTAGGAAAACTCAGAAATTAGCCACAAATTCCAAAAATTGTCAGAAAAACCCAACAATTAGCCAAAAAACTCAAAAATTAGCCATGAAACCCAAAAATTAGCCAGTAAAACCCAAAATGTAGCTAGGAAAACTCAAATATTAGCCAATAAATCTCAAAAATTAGCCATAGTACCCAAGAATTAGCCAGAAAAACCCAAAATTTAGCTAGAAAAACTCAAAAATTAGCTAGAAAAACCCAAAAATTAGCCAAAAAAACTCAAAAATTAGCCATGAAACCCAAAAATTAGCCAGAAAAATAAATAAGCTAGAAAAAATAAAAAAATCAGCCATAAAACCCAAAAATTAGCCATAAAACCCAATAATTAGCCAGAAAAACCCAGAATTTTGCCAGAAAAACTCAAAAATTAGCCAGAAAACCCAAAAATTAGCAATAAAACCCAAAAATTAGCCAGAAAATCCCAAAATTTAGCCAGGAAAACTTAAAAATTAGCCAATAAATCTCAAAAATTAGCCATAGAACCCAAAAATTAGCCAGAAAACCCAAAATTTAGCTAGAAAAACTCAAATATTAGCTAGAAAAACTCAGAAATTAGCTATAAAAACCCAAAAATTAGCTAGAGAAACTCAAAAGTTAGCCACAAAAATACAAGAATTAGCCACAAAAATACAAGAATTAGCTATAAAACCCAAGAATTAGTTAGAAAAACTCAAAAATTAGCCATGAAACCCAAAAATTAGCCAGAAAAAAGAAATTAGCTAGAAAAAAATAAAAAAATTAGCCATAAAACCCAAAAATTTGCCAGAAAAACCCAAAATTTAGCTGGAAAAACTCAAAAATTAGCTAGGAAAACTCAGAAATTAGCCACAAAAACCCAAAAATTGTCAGAAAAACCCAAAAATTAGCCAGGAAAACTCAAAAATTAGCTAGAAAAACCCAAAAATCAGCCAAAAAAACTCAAATATTAGCCATGAAACTCAAAAATTAGCCAGAAAAAAAAATTAGCTGGAAAAAATAAAAAAATTAGCCATAAAACCCAAAAATTTGCCAGAAAAACCCAAAATTTAGCTGGAAAAACTCAAAAATTAGCTAGGAAAACTCAGAAATTAGCCACAAAAACTCAAAAATTGTCAAAAAAACCCAAAAATTAGCCATAAAACCCAGAAATCAGACAGAAAAGTTCAAAAATTAGCCAGAAAAACCCGTAATTTAGCCAGAAAAACTCAAAAATTAGCCAAAAACTCTTAAAAATTAGCCATAAAACCCAGAAATCAGACAGAAAAGTTCAAAAATTAGCCAGAAAAACCCGTAATTTAGCCAGAAAAACTCAAAAATTAGCCAAAAACTCTTAAAAAATAGCCAGAAAACCCAAAAATTAGCCATAAAACCCAAAAATTAGCCCAAAAAACCCAAAATTTAGCCAGAAAGACTCAAAAATTAGCCAGTGAATCTCAAAAACTAGCAATAAAACCCAAAAATTAGCCAGAAAAACCCGATATTTAGCAAGAAAAACTCAAAAATTAGCCAATAAATCTCAAAAATTAGTCATAAAACCCAAAAATTAGCCAGAAAAACTCAAAAATTAGCTAGAAAAACCCAAAAATTAACCAAAAAAACTCAAAAATTAGCCATGAAACCCAAAAATTAGCCATAAAAACCCAAAAATTAGCCAGAAAAACCCGTAATTTAGCCAGAAAAACTCAAAAATTAGCCAAAAACTCTCAAAAAATAGCCAGAAAACCCAAAAATTAGCCATAAAACCCAAACATTAGCCCTAAAAACCCAAAATTTAGCCAGAAAGACTCAAAAATTAGCCAGTAAATCTCAAAAACTAGCAATAAAACCCAAAAATTAGCCAGAAAAACCCGATATTTAGCAAGAAAAACTCAAAAATTAGCCAAAAACTCTCAAAAATTAGCCAGAAAAACTCAAAAGTTAGCCATAAAACTCAAAAATGAGCCATGAAACCCAAAACTTGTCAGAAAAACCCAAAAATTAGCCATAAAACCCAGAAATTAGACGGAAAAACCCAAAAATTAGCCAGGAAAACTCAAAAATTAGCTGGAAAAACCCAAAAATTAGCTAGAAAAATTCAAAAATTAGCCATAAAACCCAAAAATCAGCCAGAAAAACTCAAAAATTAACTGGAAAAACTCAAAAATTAGCCATAAAACCCAAAAATTTGCCAGAAAAACCCAAAATTCAGCTAGAAAAACTCAAAAATTAGCTAGGAAAACTCAGAAATTAGCCACAAAAACCCAAAAATTGTCAGAAAAACCCAAAAAGTGTCAGAAAAACCCAAAAATTAGCCATAGAACCCAGAAATTAGACAGAAAAACTCAAAAAGTAGCAGGAAAAACTCGAAAGTTAGTCATAAAACCCAAAATTTAGCTAGAAAAACTCAAATATTAGCTAGAAAAACTCAAAAATTAGCCATAAAACCCAAAAATTGTCAGAAAAACCCAAAAATTAGCCAGGAAAACTCAAAAATTAGCTAGAAAAACCCAAAAATCAGCCAAAAAAACTCAAATATTAGCCATGAAACTCAAACATTAGCCAGAAAAAAAATTAGCTGGAAAAAATAAAAAAATTAGCAATAAAACCCAAAAATTTGCCAGAAAAACCCAAGATTTAGCTGGAAAAACTCAAAAATTAGCTAGGAAAACTCAAAAATTAGCCACAAAAACTCAAAAATTGTCAGAAAAACCTAAAAATTAGCCATAAAACCCAGAAATTAGACAGAAAAGTTCAAAAATTAGCTGGAAAAACTCGAAAATTAGTCATAAATCCCGAAAATTAGCCAGAAAAACTCAAAAATTAGCCATAAAACCCAAAAATTAGCCAGAAAAACCCAGAATTTGGCAAGGAAAACTCAAAAATTAGCCGAAAACTCTCAAAAATTAGCCAGAAAACCCAAAAATTAGCCATAAAACCCAAAAATTAGCCAAAAAAACTCAAAAATTAGCCATAAAACCCAAAAATTAGCCAGAAAAACCCAAAAATCAGCCATAAAACTAAAAAATTAGCCAGAAAAACCCAAAATTTAGCCATAAAACCAAAAAATTAGCCAGAAAAACCCAGAATTTAGCCATAAAACCAAAAAATTAGCCAGAAAAACCCGAAGCTTAGCAAGAAAAACTCAAAAATTAGCCAAAAACTCTCAAAAATTAGCCATAAAACCCAGAAATTTGCCAGAAAAACCCAAAAATTTGCCAGACAAACCCAAAAATTAGCAATAAAACCCAAAAATTAGCCAGAAAAACCCAAAATTTAGCCATAAAAACTCAAAAATTAGCCATAAAACTCAAAAATCACACAGAAAAACTCAGAAAATAGCTAAAAAAACTCGAAAATTTGTCATAAAACCCAAAAATTAGCCAGAAAATCTCGAAAATCAGCTGGAAAAACCCAAAAATTAGCCAAAAAAACTCAAAAATTAGCCATGAAACTCAGAAATTAGCCAGAAAAAAAAATGAGATAGAAAAAATAAAAAAATTAGCCATAAAGCCCAAAAATTTGCCAGAAAAACCCAAAACTCAGCTAGAAAAACTCGAAAATTAGCTAGGAAAACTCAGAAATTAGCCACAAAAACCCAAAAATTGTCAGAAAAACCCAAAAATTAGCCATAAAACCCAGAAATTAGACAAAAAAATTCAAAAATTAGCTGGAAAAACTCGAAAATTAGTCATAAAACCCAAAAATTAGCCAAAAAAACTCAAAAATAAGCCATGAAACCCATAAATTAGCCAGGAAAACTCAAAAATTAGCCAATAAATCTCAAAAATTAGTCATAAAACCCAAAAATTAGCCAGAAAAACTCAAAAATTAGCTTGAAAAACCCAAAAATTAACCAAAAAAACTCAAAAATTAGCCATGAAACCCAAAAATTAGCCATAAAAACCCAAAAATTAGCCAGAAAAACCCGTAAATTAGCCAGAAAAACTGAAAAATTAGCCATAAAACCCATAAATTAGCCTGAAAAACCCAAAATTTAGCCAGAAAAACTCAAAAATTAGCCATAAAACCCAAAAATAAGCTAGAAAAACCCAAAAATTAGCCAGAAAAACCCAAAATTTAGCCAGAAAAACTCAAAAATTAGCCATAAAACCCAAAAATAAGCTAGAAAAACCCAAAAATTAGCCAGAAAAACCCAAAATTCAGCCAGGAAAACTCAAAAATTAGCCAATAAATCTCAAAAATTAGTCATAAAACCCAAAAATTAGCCAGAAAAACTCAAAAATTAGCTTGAAAAACCCAAAAATTAACCAAAAAAACTCAAAAATTAGCCATGAAACCCAAATTTAGCCATAAAAACCCAAAAATTAGCCAGAAAAACCCGTAAATTAGCCAGAAAAACTCAAAAATTAGCCAAAAACTCTTAAAAAATAGCCAGAAAACCCAAAAATTAGCCATAAAACCCAAAAATTAGCCCGAAAAACCCAAAATTTAGCCAGAAAGACTCAAAAATTAGCCAGTAAATCTCAAAAACTAGCAATAAAACCCAAAAATTAGCCAGAAAAACCCGATATTTAGCAAGAAAAACTCAAAAATTAGCCAAAAACTCTCAAAAATTAGCCAGAAAAACTCAAAAGTTAGCCATAAAACTCAAAAATGAGCCATAAAACTCAAAAATCACACAGAAAAACTCAGAAAGTAGCTAAAAAAACTCGAAAATTAGTCATAAAACCCAAAAATTAGCCAGAAAATCTCAAAAATCAGCTGGAAAAACCCAAAAATCAGCCAAAAAAACTCAAAAATTAGCCATGAAACTCAGAAATTAGCCAGAAAAAAAAAATAAGATAGAAAAACTCAAAAATTAGCCATAAAACCCAAAAATTTGCCAGAAAAACCCAAAATTTAGCTAGAAAAACTCAAAAATTAGCTAGGAAAACTCAGAAATTAGCCACAAATTCCAAAAATTGTCAGAAAAACCCAACAATTAGCCAAAAAACTCAAAAATTAGCCATGAAACCCAAAAATTAGCCAGTAAAACCCAAAATGTAGCTAGGAAAACTCAAATATTAGCCAATAAATCTCAAAAATTAGCCATAGTACCCAAGAATTAGCCAGAAAAACCCAAAATTTAGCTAGAAAAACTCAAAAATTAGCTAGAAAAACCCAAAAATTAGCCAAAAAAACTCAAAAATTAGCCATGAAACCCAAAAATTAGCCAGAAAAATAAATAAGCTAGGAAAAATAAAAAAATCAGCCATAAAACCCAAAAATTAGCCATAAAACCCAATAATTAGCCAGAAAAACCCAGAATTTTGCCAGAAAAACTCAAAAATTAGCCAGAAAACCCAAAAATTAGCAATAAAACCCAAAAATTAGCCAGAAAATCCCAAAATTTAGCCAGGAAAACTTAAAAATTAGCCAATAAATCTCAAAAATTAGCCATAGAACCCAAAAATTAGCCAGAAAACCCAAAATTTAGCTAGAAAAACTCAAATATTAGCTAGAAAAACTCAGAAATTAGCTATAAAAACCCAAAAATTAGCTAGAGAAACTCAAAAGTTAGCCACAAAAATACAAGAATTAGCCACAAAAATACAAGAATTAGCTATAAAACCCAAGAATTAGTTAGAAAAACTCAAAAATTAGCCATGAAACCCAAAAATTAGCCAGAAAAAAGAAATTAGCTAGAAAAAAATAAAAAAATTAGCCATAAAACCCAAAAATTTGCCAGAAAAACCCAAAATTTAGCTGGAAAAACTCAAAAATTAGCTAGGAAAACTCAGAAATTAGCCACAAAAACCCAAAAATTGTCAGAAAAACCCAAAAATTAGCCAGGAAAACTCAAAAATTAGCTAGAAAAACCCAAAAATCAGCCAAAAAAACTCAAATATTAGCCATGAAACTCAAAAATTAGCCAGAAAAAAAAATTAGCTGGAAAAAATAAAAAAATTAGCCATAAAACCCAAAAATTTGCCAGAAAAACCCAAAATTTAGCTGGAAAAACTCAAAAATTAGCTAGGAAAACTCAGAAATTAGCCACAAAAACTCAAAAATTGTCAAAAAAACCCAAAAATTAGCCATAAAACCCAGAAATCAGACAGAAAAGTTCAAAAATTAGCCAGAAAAACCCGTAATTTAGCCAGAAAAACTCAAAAATTAGCCAAAAACTCTTAAAAATTAGCCATAAAACCCAGAAATCAGACAGAAAAGTTCAAAAATTAGCCAGAAAAACCCGTAATTTAGCCAGAAAAACTCAAAAATTAGCCAAAAACTCTTAAAAAATAGCCAGAAAACCCAAAAATTAGCCATAAAACCCAAAAATTAGCCCAAAAAACCCAAAATTTAGCCAGAAAGACTCAAAAATTAGCCAGTGAATCTCAAAAACTAGCAATAAAACCCAAAAATTAGCCAGAAAAACCCGATATTTAGCAAGAAAAACTCAAAAATTAGCCAATAAATCTCAAAAATTAGTCATAAAACCCAAAAATTAGCCAGAAAAACTCAAAAATTAGCTAGAAAAACCCAAAAATTAACCAAAAAAACTCAAAAATTAGCCATGAAACCCAAAAATTAGCCATAAAAACCCAAAAATTAGCCAGAAAAACCCGTAATTTAGCCAGAAAAACTCAAAAATTAGCCAAAAACTCTCAAAAAATAGCCAGAAAACCCAAAAATTAGCCATAAAACCCAAACATTAGCCCTAAAAACCCAAAATTTAGCCAGAAAGACTCAAAAATTAGCCAGTAAATCTCAAAAACTAGCAATAAAACCCAAAAATTAGCCAGAAAAACCCGATATTTAGCAAGAAAAACTCAAAAATTAGCCAAAAACTCTCAAAAATTAGCCAGAAAAACTCAAAAGTTAGCCATAAAACTCAAAAATGAGCCATGAAACCCAAAACTTGTCAGAAAAACCCAAAAATTAGCCATAAAACCCAGAAATTAGACGGAAAAACCCAAAAATTAGCCAGGAAAACTCAAAAATTAGCTGGAAAAACCCAAAAATTAGCTAGAAAAATTCAAAAATTAGCCATAAAACCCAAAAATCAGCCAGAAAAACTCAAAAATTAACTGGAAAAACTCAAAAATTAGCCATAAAACCCAAAAATTTGCCAGAAAAACCCAAAATTCAGCTAGAAAAACTCAAAAATTAGCTAGGAAAACTCAGAAATTAGCCACAAAAACCCAAAAATTGTCAGAAAAACCCAAAAAGTGTCAGAAAAACCCAAAAATTAGCCATAGAACCCAGAAATTAGACAGAAAAACTCAAAAAGTAGCAGGAAAAACTCGAAAGTTAGTCATAAAACCCAAAATTTAGCTAGAAAAACTCAAATATTAGCTAGAAAAACTCAAAAATTAGCCATAAAACCCAAAAATTGTCAGAAAAACCCAAAAATTAGCCAGGAAAACTCAAAAATTAGCTAGAAAAACCCAAAAATCAGCCAAAAAAACTCAAATATTAGCCATGAAACTCAAACATTAGCCAGAAAAAAAATTAGCTGGAAAAAATAAAAAAATTAGCAATAAAACCCAAAAATTTGCCAGAAAAACCCAAGATTTAGCTGGAAAAACTCAAAAATTAGCTAGGAAAACTCAAAAATTAGCCACAAAAACTCAAAAATTGTCAGAAAAACCTAAAAATTAGCCATAAAACCCAGAAATTAGACAGAAAAGTTCAAAAATTAGCTGGAAAAACTCGAAAATTAGTCATAAATCCCGAAAATTAGCCAGAAAAACTCAAAAATTAGCCATAAAACCCAAAAATTAGCCAGAAAAACCCAGAATTTGGCAAGGAAAACTCAAAAATTAGCCGAAAACTCTCAAAAATTAGCCAGAAAACCCAAAAATTAGCCATAAAACCCAAAAATTAGCCAAAAAAACTCAAAAATTAGCCATAAAACCCAAAAATTAGCCAGAAAAACCCAAAAATCAGCCATAAAACTAAAAAATTAGCCAGAAAAACCCAAAATTTAGCCATAAAACCAAAAAATTAGCCAGAAAAACCCAGAATTTAGCCATAAAACCAAAAAATTAGCCAGAAAAACCCGAAGCTTAGCAAGAAAAACTCAAAAATTAGCCAAAAACTCTCAAAAATTAGCCATAAAACCCAGAAATTTGCCAGAAAAACCCAAAAATTTGCCAGACAAACCCAAAAATTAGCAATAAAACCCAAAAATTAGCCAGAAAAACCCAAAATTTAGCCATAAAAACTCAAAAATTAGCCATAAAACTCAAAAATCACACAGAAAAACTCAGAAAATAGCTAAAAAAACTCGAAAATTTGTCATAAAACCCAAAAATTAGCCAGAAAATCTCGAAAATCAGCTGGAAAAACCCAAAAATTAGCCAAAAAAACTCAAAAATTAGCCATGAAACTCAGAAATTAGCCAGAAAAAAAAATGAGATAGAAAAAATAAAAAAATTAGCCATAAAGCCCAAAAATTTGCCAGAAAAACCCAAAACTCAGCTAGAAAAACTCGAAAATTAGCTAGGAAAACTCAGAAATTAGCCACAAAAACCCAAAAATTGTCAGAAAAACCCAAAAATTAGCCATAAAACCCAGAAATTAGACAAAAAAATTCAAAAATTAGCTGGAAAAACTCGAAAATTAGTCATAAAACCCAAAAATTAGCCAAAAAAACTCAAAAATTAGCTAGAAAAACCCAAAAATTAGCCAGAAAAACCCAAAATTCAGCCAGGAAAACTCAAAAATTAGCCAATAAATCTCAAAAATTAGTCATAAAACCCAAAAATTAGCCAGAAAAACTCAAAAATTAGCTTGAAAAACCCAAAAATTAACCAAAAAAACTCAAAAATTAGCCATGAAACCCAAAAATTAGCCATAAAAACCCAAAAATTAGCCAGAAAAACCCGTAAATTAGCCAGAAAAACTCAAAAATTAGCCATAAAACCCATAAATTAGCCTGAAAAACCCAAAATTTAGCCAGAAAAACTCAAAAATTAGCCATAAAACCCAAAAATAAGCTAGAAAAACCCAAAAATTAGCCAGAAAAACCCAAAATTTAGCCAGAAAAACTCAAAAATTAGCCATAAAACCCAAAAATAAGCTAGAAAAACCCAAAAATTAGCCAGAAAAACCCAAAATTCAGCCAGGAAAACTCAAAAATTAGCCAATAAATCTCAAAAATTAGTCATAAAACCCAAAAATTAGCCAGAAAAACTCAAAAATTAGCTTGAAAAACCCAAAAATTAACCAAAAAAACTCAAAAATTAGCCATGAAACCCAAATTTAGCCATAAAAACCCAAAAATTAGCCAGAAAAACCCGTAAATTAGCCAGAAAAACTCAAAAATTAGCCAAAAACTCTTAAAAAATAGCCAGAAAACCCAAAAATTAGCCATAAAACCCAAAAATTAGCCCGAAAAACCCAAAATTTAGCCAGAAAGACTAAAAAATTAGCCTGTAAATCTCAAAAACTAGCAATAAAACCCAAAAATTAGCCAGAAAAACCCGATATTTAGCAAGAAAAACTCAAAAATTAGCCAAAATCTCTCACAAATTAGCCATAAAACCCAGAAATTAGCCAGACAAACCCAAAAATTAGCAATAAAACCCAAAAATTAGCCAGAAAAACCCAAAATTCAGCCAGAAAAACTCAAAAGTTAGCCATAAAACTCAAAAATGAGCCATGAAACCCAAAACTTGTCAGAAAAACCCAAAAATTAGCCATAAAACCCAGAAATTAGACAGAAAAACCCAAAAATTAGCCAGGAAAACTCAAAAATTAGCTAGAAAAACCCAAAAATTAGCTAGAAAAATTCAAAAATTGGCCATAAAACCCAAAAATCAGCCAGAAAAACTCAAAAATTAGCTGGAAAAACTCACAAACTAGCCATAAAACCCAAAAATAAGCTAGAAAAACCCAAAATTTAACTGGAAAAACTCAAAAATTAGCCATAAAACTCAAAAATTAGCCAAAAAAACCCAAAATTCAGCTAGAAAAACTCAAAAATTAGCTAGGAAAACTCAGAAATTAGCCACAAAAACCCAAAAATTGTCAGAAAAACCCAAAAATTAGACATAAAACCCAGAAATTAGACAGAAAAACTCAAAAATTAGCTGGAAAAACTCGAAAATTGGTCATGAAACCCAAAAATTAGCCAGAAAAACTAAAAGCCAGAAAGACTCAAAAATTAGCCAGAAAAACTCAAAAACTAGCCAATAAATCTCAAACATTAGCTATAAAACCCAAAAATTAGCCAGAAAAACCCGAAATTTAGCAAGAAAAACTCAAAAATTAGCCAAAAACTCTCAAAAATTAGCCATAAAACCCAGAATTTAGCCAGAAAAACCCAAAAATTTGCCAGACAAACCCAAAAATTAGCAATAAAACCCAAAAATTAGCCAGAAAAACCCAAAAATTAGCCATAAAACCCAGAAATTAGACAGAAAAACTCAAAAATTAGCTAGAAAAACTCGAAAATTGGTCATGAAACCCAAAAATTAGCCAGAAAAACTCAAAAATTAGCTAGAAAAACCAAAAATTAGCCAAAAAAACTAAAAAATCAGCCATGAAACCCAAAAATTAGCCAGAAAAAAAATAAGCTAGAGAAAATAAAAAAATTAGCCATAAAACCCAAAAATTAGCCATAAAACCCAAAAATTAGCCAGAAAAACCCGGAATTTAGCAAGAAAAACTCAAAAATCAGCCAAAAACTCTCAAAAAATAGCCAGAAAACCCAAAAATCAGCCATAAAACCCAAAAATTAGCCAGAAAAACTCAAAATTTAGCCATAAAACCCAAAAATTAGCCAGAAAAACCCGAAATTTAGCAAGAAAAACTCAAAAATTAGCCAAAAACTCTCAAAAATTAGCCATAAAACCCAGAAATTTGCCAGAAAAACCCAAAAATTTGCCAAACAAACCCAAAAATTAGCAATAAAACCCAAAAATTAGCCAGAAAAACTCAAAAATTAGCCATAAAACTCAAAAATCACACAGAAAAACTCAGAAAGTAGCTAAAAAAACTCGAAAATTAGTCATAAAACCCAAAAATTAGCCAGAAAATCTCAAAAATCAGCTGGAAAAACCCAAAAATTAGCCAAAAAAACTCAAAAATTAGCCATGAAACTCAGAAATTAGCCAGAAAAAAAGTAAGAGAAAAAATAAAAAAATTAGCCATAAAGCCCAAAAATTTGCCAGAAAAACCCAAAACTCAGCTAGAAAAACTCAAAAATTAGCTAGGAAAACTCAGAATTTAGCCACAAAAACCCAAAAATTGTCAGAAAAACCCAAAAATTAGCCATAAAACCCAGAAATTAGACAAAAAAACTCAAAAATTAGCTGGAAAAACTCGAAAATTAGTCATAAAACCCAAAAATTAGCCAGAAAAACTCAAAAATTAGCTAGAAAAACCCAAAAATTAACCAAAAAAACTCAAAAATTAACCATGAAACCCATAAATTAGCCTGAAAAACCCAAAATTTAGCCAGAAAAACTCAAAAATTAGCCATAAAACCCAAAAATAAGCTGGAAAAACCCAAAAATTAGCCAGAAAAACCCAAAATTCAGCCAGAAAAACTCGAAAGTTAGCCATAAAACTCAAAAATGAGCCATGAAACCCAAAACTTGTTAGAAAAACCCAAAAATTAGCCATAAAACCCAGAAATTAGACAGAAAAACCCAAAAATTAGCCCGAAAAACCCAAAATTTAGCCAGAAAGACTAAAAAATTAGCCAGTAAATCTCAAAAACTAGCAATAAAACCCAAAAATTAGCCAGAAAAACCCGATATTTAGCAAGAAAAACTCAAAAATTAGCCAAAAACTCTCACAAATTAGCCATAAAACCCAGAAATTAGCCAGACAAACCCAAAAATTAGCAATAAAACCCAAAAATTAGCCAGAAAAACCCAAAATTCAGCCAGAAAAACTCAAAAGTTAGCCATAAAACTTAAAAATGAGCCATGAAACCCAAAACTTGTCAGAAAAACCCAAAAATTAGCCATAAAACCCAGAAATTAGACAGAAAAACCCAAAAATTAGCCAGGAAAACTCAAAAATTAGCTAGAAAAACCCAAAAATTAGCCATAAAACCCAAAAATCAGCCAGAAAAACTCAAAAATTAGCTGGAAAAACTCAAAACCTAGCCATAAAACCCAAAAATAAGCTAGAAAAACTCAAAATTTAACTGGAAAAACTCAAAAATTAGCCATAAAACTCAAAAAGTAGCCAAAAAAACCCAAAATTCAGCTAGAAAAACTCAAAAATTAGCTAGGAAAACTCAGAAATTAGCCACAAAAACCCAAAAATTGTCAGATAAACCCAAAAATTGTCAGAAAAACCCAAAAATTAGCCATAGAACCCAGAAATTAGACAGAAAAACTCAAAAAGTAGCAGGAAAAACTCGAAAGTTAGTCATAAAACCCAAAAATTAGCTAGAAAAAATAGGAAAATTAGCCATAAAACCCAAAAATTAGCCAGAAAAACCCAAAATTTAGCTAGAAAAACTCAAATATTAGCTAGAAAAACTCAGAAATTAGCTATAAAAACCCAAAAATTAGCTAGAGAAACTCAAAAGTTAGCCACAAAAATACAAGAATTAGCCACAAAAATACAAGAATTAGCTATAAAACCCAAGAATTAGTTAGAAAAACTCTAAAATTAGCCATAAAACCCAAAATGTAGCCAGAAAAACTCAAAAATTAGCTAGAAAAACTCAAAAATTAGCCGAAAAAACTCAAAAATTAGCCATGAAACCCAAAAATTAGCCAGAAAAACCCAAAAATTTGCCAGACAAACCCAAAAATTAGCAATAAAACCCAAAAATTAGCCAGAAAAACCCAAAATTTAGCCAGAAAAACTCAAAAATTAGCCATAAAACTCAAAAATCACACAGAAAAACTCAGAAAATAGCTAAAAAAACTCGAAAATTAGTCATAAAACCCAAAAATTAGCCAGAAAATCTCGAAAATCAGCTGGAAAATCCCAAAAATTAGCCAAAAAAACTCAAAAATTAGCCATGAAACTCAGAAATTAGCCAGAAAAAAAAATAAGATAGAAAAAATAAAAAAATTAGCCATAAAGCCCAAAAATTTGCCAGAAAAACCCAAAACTCAGCTAGAAAAACTCGAAAATTAGCTAGGAAAACTCAGAAATTAGCCACAAAAACCCAAAAATTGTCAGAAAAACCCAAAAATTAGCCATAAAACCCAGAAATTAGACAAAAAAACTCAAAAATTAGCTGGAAAAACTCGAAAATTAGTCATAAAACCCAAAAATTAGCCAGAAAAACTCAAGAATTAGCTAGAAAAACCCAAAAATTAACCAAAAAAACTCATAAATTAGCCATGAAACCCATAAATTAGCCTGAAAAACCCAAAATTTAGCCAGAAAAACTCAAAAATTAGCCATAAAACCCAAAAATAAGCTAGAAAAACCCAAAAATTAGCCAGAAAAACCCAAAATTCAGCCAGGAAAACTCAAAAATTAGCCAATAAATCTCAAAAATTAGTCATAAAACCCGAAAATTAGCCAGAAAAACTCAAAAATTAGCTAGAAAAACCCAAAAATTAACCAAAAAAACTCAAAAATTAGCCATGAAACCCAAAAATTAGCCATAAAAACCCAAAAATTAGCCAGAAAAACCCGTAATTTAGCCAGAAAAACTCAAAAATTAGCCAAAAACTCTTAAAAAATAGCCAGAAAACCCAAAAATTAGCCATAAAACCCAAAAATAAGCCCGAAAAACCCAAAATTTAGCCAGAAAGACTAAAAAATTAGCCAGTAAATCTCAAAAACTAGCAATAAAACCCAAAAATTAGCCAGAAAAACCCGACAGTTAGCAAGAAAAACTCAAAAATTAGCCAAAAACTCTCACAAATTAGCCATAAAACCCAGAAATTAGCCAGACAAACCCAAAAATTAGCAATAAAACCCAAAAATTAGCCAGAAAAACCCAAAATTCAGCCAGAAAAACTCAAAAGTTAGCCATAAAACTTAAAAATGAGCCATGAAACCCAAAACTTGTCAGAAAAACCCAAAAATTAGCCATAAAACCCAGAAATTAGACAGAAAAACCCAAAAATTAGCCAGGAAAACTCAAAAATTAGCTAGAAAAACCCAAAAATTAGCTAGAAAAATTCAAAAATTAGCCATAAAACCCAAAAATCAGCCAGAAAAACTCAAAAATTAGCTGGAAAAACTCAAAAACTAGCCATAAAACCCAAAAATAAGCTAGAAAAATCCAAAATTTAACTGGAAAAACTCAAAAATTAGCCATAAAACTCAAAAATTAGCCAAAAAACCCAAAATTCAGCTAGAAAAACTCAAAAATTAGCTAGGAAAACTCAGAAATTAGCCACAAAAACCCAAAAATTGTCAGAAAAACCCAAAAATTGTCAGAAAAACCCAAAAATTAGACATAAAACCCAGAAATTAGACAGAAAAACTCAAAAATTAGCTGGAAAAACTCGAAAATTGGTCATGAAACCCAAAAATTAGCCAGAAAAACTCAAAGCCAGAAAGACTCAAAAATTAGCCAGAAAAACTCAAAAATTAGCCAATAAATCTCAAACATTAGCTATAAAACCCAAAAATTAGCCAGAAAAACCCGAAATTTAGCAAGAAAAACTCAAAAATTAGATAGAAAAACCAAAAATTAGCCAAAAAAACTAAAAAAACAGCCATGAAACCCAAAAATTAGCCAGAAAAAAAATAAGCTAGAAAAAATAAAAAAATTAGCCATAAAACCCAAAAATTAGCCAGAAAAACCCGGAATTTAGCAAGAAAAACTCAAAAATCAGCCAAAAACTCTTAAAAAATAGCCAGAAAACCCAAAAATTTGCCAAACAAACCCAAAAATTAGCAATAAAACCCAAAAATTAGCCAGAAAAACTCAAAAATTAGCCATAAAACTCAAAAATCACACAGAAAAACTCAGAAAGTAGCTAAAAAAACTCGAAAATTAGTCATAAAACCCAAAAATTAGCCAGAAAATCTCAAAAATCAGCTGGAAAAACCCAAAAATTAGCCAAAAAAACTCAAAAATTAGCCATGAAACTCAGAAATTAGCCAGAAAAAAAAATAAGATAGAAAAAATAAAAAAATTAGCCATAAAGCCCAAAAATTTGCCAGAAAAACCCAAAACTCAGCTAGAAAAACTCAAAAATTAGCTAGGAAAACTCAGAATTTAGCCACAAAAACCCAAAAATTGTCAGAAAAACCCAAAAATTAGCCATAAAACCCAGAAATTAGACAAAAAACTCAAAAATTAGCTGGAAAAACTCGAAAATCAGTCATAAAACCCAAAAATTAGCCAGAAAAACTCAAAAATTAGCTAGAAAAACCCAAAAATTAACCAAAAAAACTCAAAAATTAGCCATGAAACCCATAAATTAGCCTGAAAAACCCAAAATTTAGCCAGAAAAACTCAAAAATTAGCCATAAAACCCAAAAATAAGCTAGAAAAACCCAAAAATTAGCCAGAAAAACCCAAAATTCAGCCAGAAAAACTCGAAAGTTAGCCATAAAACTCAAAAATGAGCCATGAAACCCAAAACTTGTTAGAAAAACTCAAAGCCAGAAAGACTCAAAAATTAGCCAGAAAAACTCAAAAACTAGCCAATAAATCTCAAACATTAGCTATAAAACCCAAAAATTAGCCAGAAAAACCCGAAATTTAGCAAGAAAAACTCAAAAATTAGCCAAAAACTCTCAAAAATTAGCCATAAAACCCAGAATTTAGCCAGAAAAACCCAAAAATTTGCCAGACAAACCCAAAAATTAGCAATAAAACCCAAAAATTAGCCAGAAAAACCCAAAAATTAGCCATAAAACCCAGAAATTAGACAGAAAAACTCAAAAATTAGCTAGAAAAACTCGAAATTTGGTCATGAAACCCAAAAATTAGCCAGAAAAACTCAAAAATTAGCTAGAAAAACCAAAAATTAGCCAAAAAAACTAAAAAATCAGCCATGAAACCCAAAAATTAGCCAGAAAAAAAATAAGCTAGAGAAAATAAAAAAATTAGCCATAAAACCCAAAAATTAGCCATAAAACCCAAAAATTAGCCAGAAAAACCCGGAATTTAGCAAGAAAAACTCAAAAATCAGCCAAAAACTCTTAAAAAATAGCCAGAAAACCCAAAAATCAGCCATAAAACCCAAAAATTAGCCAGAAAAACTCAAAATTTAGCCATAAAACCCAAAAATTAGCCAGAAAAACCCGAAATTTAGCAAGAAAAACTCAAAAATTAGCCAAAAACTCTCAAAAATTAGCCATAAAACCCAGAAATTTGCCAGAAAAACCCAAAAATTTGCCAAACAAACCCAAAAATTAGCAATAAAACCCAAAAATTAGCCAGAAAAACTCAAAAATTAGCCATAAAACTCAAAAATCACACAGAAAAACTCAGAAAGTAGCTAAAAAAACTCGAAAATTAGTCATAAAACCCAAAAATTAGCCAGAAAATCTCAAAAATCAGCTGGAAAAACCCAAAAATTAGCCAAAAAAACTCAAAAATTAGCCATGAAACTCAGAAATTAGCCAGAAAAAAAGTAAGAGAAAAAATAAAAAAATTAGCCATAAAGCCCAAAAATTTGCCAGAAAAACCCAAAACTCAGCTAGAAAAACTCAAAAATTAGCTAGGAAAACTCAGAATTTAGCCACAAAAACCCAAAAATTGTCAGAAAAACCCAAAAATTAGCCATAAAACCCAGAAATTAGACAAAAAAACTCAAAAATTAGCTGGAAAAACTCGAAAATTAGTCATAAAACCCAAAAATTAGCCAGAAAAACTCAAAAATTAGCTAGAAAAACCCAAAAATTAACCAAAAAAACTCAAAAATTAACCATGAAACCCATAAATTAGCCTGAAAAACCCAAAATTTAGCCAGAAAAACTCAAAAATTAGCCATAAAACCCAAAAATAAGCTGGAAAAACCCAAAAATTAGCCAGAAAAACCCAAAATTCAGCCAGAAAAACTCGAAAGTTAGCCATAAAACTCAAAAATGAGCCATGAAACCCAAAACTTGTTAGAAAAACCCAAAAATTAGCCATAAAACCCAGAAATTAGACAGAAAAACCCAAAAATTAGCCCGAAAAACCCAAAATTTAGCCAGAAAGACTAAAAAATTAGCCAGTAAATCTCAAAAACTAGCAATAAAACCCAAAAATTAGCCAGAAAAACCCGATATTTAGCAAGAAAAACTCAAAAATTAGCCAAAAACTCTCACAAATTAGCCATAAAACCCAGAAATTAGCCAGACAAACCCAAAAATTAGCAATAAAACCCAAAAATTAGCCAGAAAAACCCAAAATTCAGCCAGAAAAACTCAAAAGTTAGCCATAAAACTTAAAAATGAGCCATGAAACCCAAAACTTGTCAGAAAAACCCAAAAATTAGCCATAAAACCCAGAAATTAGACAGAAAAACCCAAAAATTAGCCAGGAAAACTCAAAAATTAGCTAGAAAAACCCAAAAATTAGCTAGAAAAATTCAAAAATTAGCCATAAAACCCAAAAATCAGCCAGAAAAACTCAAAAATTAGCTGGAAAAACTCAAAAACTAGCCATAAAACCCAAAAATAAGCTAGAAAAATCCAAAATTTAACTGGAAAAACTCAAAAATTAGCCATAAAACTCAAAAATTAGCCAAAAAAAACCCAAAATTCAGCTAGAAAAACTCAAAAATTAGCTAGGAAAACTCAGAAATTAGCCACAAAAACCCAAAAATTGTCAGAAAAACCCAAAAATTGTCAGAAAAACCCAAAAATTAGACATAAAACCCAGAAATTAGACAGAAAAACTCAAAAATTAGCTGGAAAAACTCGAAAATTGGTCATGAAACCCAAAAATTAGCCAGAAAAACTCAAAGCCAGAAAGACTCAGAAATTAGCCAGAAAAACTCAAAAATTAGCCAATAAATCTCAAACATTAGCTATAAAACCCAAAAATTAGCCAGAAAAACCCGAAATTTAGCAAGAAAAACTCAAAAATTAGCCAAAAACTCTCAAAAATTAGCCATAAAACCCATAAATTAGCCTGAAAAACCCAAAAATTTGCCAGACAAACCCAAAAATTAGCAATAAAACCCAGAAATCAGACAGAAAAGTTCAAAAATTAGCCAGAAAAACCCGTAATTTAGCCAGAAAAACTCAAAAATTAGCCAAAAACTCTTAAAAATTAGCCATAAAACCCAGAAATCAGACAGAAAAGTTCAAAAATTAGCCAGAAAAACCCGTAATTTAGCCAGAAAAACTCAAAAATTAGCCAAAAACTCTTAAAAAATAGCCAGAAAACCCAAAAATTAGCCATAAAACCCAAAAATTAGCCCAAAAAACCCAAAATTTAGCCAGAAAGACTCAAAAATTAGCCAGTGAATCTCAAAAACTAGCAATAAAACCCAAAAATTAGCCAGAAAAACCCGATATTTAGCAAGAAAAACTCAAAAATTAGCCAATAAATCTCAAAAATTAGTCATAAAACCCAAAAATTAGCCAGAAAAACTCAAAAATTAGCTAGAAAAACCCAAAAATTAACCAAACAAACTCAAAAATTAGCCATGAAACCCAAAAATTAGCCATAAAAACCCAAAAATTAGCCAGAAAAACCCGTAATTTAGCCAGAAAAACTCAAAAATTAGCCAAAAACTCTCAAAAAATAGCCAGAAAACCCAAAAATTAGCCATAAAACCCAAACATTAGCCCTAAAAACCCAAAATTTAGCCAGAAAGACTCAAAAATTAGCCAGTAAATCTCAAAAACTAGCAATAAAACCCAAAAATTAGCCAGAAAAACCCGATATTTAGCAAGAAAAACTCAAAAATTAGCCAAAAACTCTCAAAAATTAGCCAGAAAAACTCAAAAGTTAGCCATAAAACTCAAAAATGAGCCATGAAACCCAAAACTTGTCAGAAAAACCCAAAAATTAGCCATAAAACCCAGAAATTAGACGGAAAAACCCAAAAATTAGCCAGGAAAACTCAAAAATTAGCTGGAAAAACCCAAAAATTAGCTAGAAAAATTCAAAAATTAGCCATAAAACCCAAAAATCAGCCAGAAAAACTCAAAAATTAACTGGAAAAACTCAAAAATTAGCCATAAAACCCAAAAATTTGCCAGAAAAACCCAAAATTCAGCTAGAAAAACTCAAAAATTAGCTAGGAAAACTCAGAAATTAGCCACAAAAACCCAAAAATTGTCAGAAAAACCCAAAAAGTGTCAGAAAAACCCAAAAATTAGCCATAGAACCCAGAAATTAGACAGAAAAACTCAAAAAGTAGCAGGAAAAACTCGAAAGTTAGTCATAAAACCCAAAATTTAGCTAGAAAAACTCAAATATTAGCTAGAAAAACTCAAAAATTAGCCATAAAACCCAAAAATTGTCAGAAAAACCCAAAAATTAGCCAGGAAAACTCAAAAATTAGCTAGAAAAACCCAAAAATCAGCCAAAAAAACTCAAATATTAGCCATGAAACTCAAACATTAGCCAGAAAAAAAATTAGCTGGAAAAAATAAAAAAATTAGCAATAAAACCCAAAAATTTGCCAGAAAAACCCAAGATTTAGCTGGAAAAACTCAAAAATTAGCTAGGAAAACTCAAAAATTAGCCACAAAAACTCAAAAATTGTCAGAAAAACCTAAAAATTAGCCATAAAACCCAGAAATTAGACAGAAAAGTTCAAAAATTAGCTGGAAAAACTCGAAAATTAGTCATAAATCCCGAAAATTAGCCAGAAAAACTCAAAAATTAGCCATAAAACCCAAAAATTAGCCAGAAAAACCCAGAATTTGGCAAGAAAAACTCAAAAATTAGCCGAAAACTCTCAAAAATTAGCCAGAAAACCCAAAAATTAGCCATAAAACCCAAAAATTAGCCAAAAAAACTCAAAAATTAGCCATAAAACCCAAAAATTAGCCAGAAAAACCCAAAAATCAGCCATAAAACTAAAAAATTAGCCAGAAAAACCCAAAATTTAGCCATAAAACCAAAAAATTAGCCAGAAAAACCCAGAATTTAGCCATAAAACCAAAAAATTAGCCAGAAAAACCCGAAATTTAGCAAGAAAAACTCAAAAATTAGCCAAAAACTCTCAAAAATTAGCCATAAAACCCAGAAATTTGCCAGAAAAACCCAAAAATTTGCCAGACAAACCCAAAAATTAGCAATAAAACCCAAAAATTAGCCAGAAAAACCCAAAATTTAGCCATAAAAACTCAAAAATTAGCCATAAAACTCAAAAATCACACAGAAAAACTCAGAAAATAGCTAAAAAAACTCGAAAATTTGTCATAAAACCCAAAAATTAGCCAGAAAATCTCGAAAATCAGCTGGAAAAACCCAAAAATTAGCCAAAAAAACTCAAAAATTAGCCATGAAACTCAGAAATTAGCCAGAAAAAAAAATGAGATAGAAAAAATAAAAAAATTAGCCATAAAGCCCAAAAATTTGCCAGAAAAACCCAAAACTCAGCTAGAAAAACTCGAAAATTAGCTAGGAAAACTCAGAAATTAGCCACAAAAACCCAAAAATTGTCAGAAAAACCCAAAAATTAGCCATAAAACCCAGAAATTAGACAAAAAAACTCAAAAATTAGCTGGAAAAACTCGAAAATTAGTCATAAAACCCAAAAATTAGCCAAAAAAACTCAAAAATTAGCTAGAAAAACCCAAAAATTAGCCAGAAAAACCCAAAATTCAGCCAGGAAAACTCAAAAATTAGCCAATAAATCTCAAAAATTAGTCATAAAACCCAAAAATTAGCCAGAAAAACTCAAAAATTAGCTTGAAAAACCCAAAAATTAACCAAAAAAACTCAAAAATTAGCCATGAAACCCAAAAATTAGCCATAAAAACCCAAAAATTAGCCAGAAAAACCCGTAAATTAGCCAGAAAAACTCAAAAATTAGCCATAAAACCCATAAATTAGCCTGAAAAACCCAAAATTTAGCCAGAAAAACTCAAAAATTAGCCATAAAACCCAAAAATAAGCTAGAAAAACCCAAAAATTAGCCAGAAAAACCCAAAATTTAGCCAGAAAAACTCAAAAATTAGCCATAAAACCCAAAAATAAGCTAGAAAAACCCAAAAATTAGCCAGAAAAACCCAAAATTCAGCCAGGAAAACTCAAAAATTAGCCAATAAATCTCAAAAATTAGTCATAAAACCCAAAAATTAGCCAGAAAAACTCAAAAATTAGCTTGAAAAACCCAAAAATTAACCAAAAAAACTCAAAAATTAGCCATGAAACCCAAAAATTAGCCATAAAAACCCAAAAATTAGCCAGAAAAACCCGTAAATTAGCCAGAAAAACTCAAAAATTAGCCAAAAACTCTTAAAAAATAGCCAGAAAACCCAAAAATTAGCCATAAAACCCAAAAATTAGCCAGAAAAACCCAAAATTTAGCCAGAAAGACTAAAAAATTAGCCTGTAAATCTCAAAAACTAGCAATAAAACCCAAAAATTAGCCAGAAAAACCCGATATTTAGCAAGAAAAACTCAAAAATTAGCCAAAAACTCTCACAAATTAGCCATAAAACCCAGAAATTAGCCAGACAAACCCAAAAATTAGCAATAAAACCCAAAAATTAGCCAGAAAAACCCAAAATTCAGCCAGAAAAACTCAAAAGTTAGCCATAAAACTCAAAAATGAGCCATGAAACCCAAAACTTGTCAGAAAAACCCAAAAATTAGCCATAAAACCCAGAAATTAGACAGAAAAACCCAAAAATTAGCCAGGAAAACTCAAAAATTAGCTAGAAAAACCCAAAAATTAGCTAGAAAAATTCAAAAATTGGCCATAAAACCCAAAAATCAGCCAGAAAAACTCAAAAATTAGCTGGAAAAACTCAAAAACTAGCCATAAAACCCAAAAATAAGCTAGAAAAACCCAAAATTTAACTGGAAAAACTCAAAAATTAGCCATAAAACTCAAAAATTAGCCAAAAAAACCCAAAATTCAGCTAGAAAAACTCAAAAATTAGCTAGGAAAACTCAGAAATTAGCCACAAAAACCCAAAAATTGTCAGAAAAACCCAAAAATTAGACATAAAACCCAGAAATTAGACAGAAAAACTCAAAAATTAGCTGGAAAAACTCGAAAATTGGTCATGAAACCCAAAAATTAGCCAGAAAAACTAAAAGCCAGAAAGACTCAAAAATTAGCCAGAAAAACTCAAAAACTAGCCAATAAATCTCAAACATTAGCTATAAAACCCAAAAATTAGCCAGAAAAACCCGAAATTTAGCAAGAAAAACTCAAAAATTAGCCAAAAACTCTCAAAAATTAGCCATAAAACCCAGAATTTAGCCAGAAAAACCCAAAAATTTGCCAGACAAACCCAAAAATTAGCAATAAAACCCAAAAATTAGCCAGAAAAACCCAAAAATTAGCCATAAAACCCAGAAATTAGACAGAAAAACTCAAAAATTAGCTAGAAAAACTCGAAAATTGGTCATGAAACCCAAAAATTAGCCAGAAAAACTCGAAAATTAGCTAGAAAAACCAAAAATTAGCCAAAAAAACTAAAAAATCAGCCATGAAACCCAAAAATTAGCCAGAAAAAAAATAAGCTAGAGAAAATAAAAAAATTAGCCATAAAACCCAAAAATTAGCCATAAAACCCAAAAATTAGCCAGAAAAACCCGGAATTTAGCAAGAAAAACTCAAAAATCAGCCAAAAACTCTTAAAAAATAGCCAGAAAACCCAAAAATCAGCCATAAAACCCAAAAATTAGCCAGAAAAACTCAAAATTTAGCCATAAAACCCAAAAATTAGCCAGAAAAACCCGAAATTTAGCAAGAAAAACTCAAAAATTAGCCAAAAACTCTCAAAAATTAGCCATAAAACCCAGAAATTTGCCAGAAAAACCCAAAAAGTTGCCAAACAAACCCAAAAATTAGCAATAAAACCCAAAAATTAGCCAGAAAAACTCAAAAATTAGCCATAAAACTCAAAAAGTAGCTAAAAAAACTCGAAAATTAGTCATAAAACCCAAAAATTAGCCAGAAAATCTCAAAAATCAGCTGGAAAAACCCAAAAATTAGCCAAAAAAACTCAAAAATTAGCCATGAAACTCAGAAATTAGCCAGAAAAAAAGTAAGAGAAAAAATAAAAAAATTAGCCATAAAGCCCAAAAATTTGCCAGAAAAACCCAAAACTCAGCTAGAAAAACTCAAAAATTAGCTAGGAAAACTCAGAATTTAGCCACAAAAACCCAAAAATTGTCAGAAAAACCCAAAAATTAGCCATAAAACCCAGAAATTAGACAAAAAAACTCAAAAATTAGCTGGAAAAACTCGAAAATTAGTCATAAAACCCAAAAATTAGCCAGAAAAACTCAAAAATTAGCTAGAAAAACCCAAAAATTAACCAAAAAAACTCAAAAATTAGCCATGAAACCCATAAATTAGCCTGAAAAACCCAAAATTTAGCCAGAAAAACTCAAAAATTAGCCATAAAACCCAAAAATAAGCTAGAAAAACCCAAAAATTAGCCAGAAAAACCCAAAATTCAGCCAGAAAAACTCGAAAGTTAGCCATAAAACTCAAAAATGAGCCATGAAACCCAAAACTTGTTAGAAAAACCCAAAAATTAGCCATAAAACCCAGAAATTAGACAGAAAAACCCAAAAATTAGCCATGAAAACCCAAAAATTAGCTAGAAAAATTCAAAAATTAGCCATAAAACCCAAAAATCAGCCAGAAAAACTCAAAAATTAGCTGGAAAAACTCAAAACCTAGCCATAAAACCCAAAAATAAGCTAGAAAAACTCAAAATTTAACTGGAAAAACTCAAAAATTAGCCATAAAACTCAAAAAGTAGCCAAAAAAACCCAAAATTCAGCTAGAAAAACTCAAAAATTAGCTAGGAAAACTCAGAAATTAGCCACAAAAACCCAAAAATTGTCAGATAAACCCAAAAATTGTCAGAAAAACCCAAAAATTAGCCATAGAACCCAGAAATTAGACAGAAAAACTCAAAAAGTAGCAGGAAAAACTCGAAAGTTAGTCATAAAACCCAAAAATTAGCTAGAAAAAATAGGAAAATTAGCCATAAAACCCAAAAATTAGCCAGAAAAACCCAAAATTTAGCTAGAAAAACTCAAATATTAGCTAGAAAAACTCAGAAATTAGCTATAAAAACCCAAAAATTAGCTAGAGAAACTCAAAAGTTAGCCACAAAAATACAAGAATTAGCCACAAAAATACAAGAATTAGCTATAAAACCCAAGAATTAGTTAGAAAAACTCTAAAATTAGCCATAAAACCCAAAATGTAGCCAGAAAAACTCAAAAATTAGCTAGAAAAACTCAAAAATTAGCCGAAAAAACTCAAAAATTAGCCATGAAACCCAAAAATTAGCCAGAAAAACCCAAAAATTTGCCAGACAAACCCAAAAATTAGCAATAAAACCCAAAAATTAGCCAGAAAAACCCAAAATTTAGCCAGAAAATCTCAAAAATTAGCCATAAAACTCAAAAATCACACAGAAAAACTCAGAAAATAGCTAAAAAAACTCGAAAATTAGTCATAAAACCCAAAAATTAGCCAGAAAATCTCGAAAATCAGCTGGAAAATCCCAAAAATTAGCCAAAAAAACTCAAAAATTAGCCATGAAACTCAGAAATTAGCCAGAAAAAAAAATAAGATAGAAAAAATAAAAAAATTAGCCATAAAGCCCAAAAATTTGCCAGAAAAACCCAAAACTCAGCTAGAAAAACTCGAAAATTAGCTAGGAAAACTCAGAAATTAGCCACAAAAACCCAAAAATTGTCAGAAAAACCCAAAAATTAGCCATAAAACCCAGAAATTAGACAAAAAAACTCAAAAATTAGCTGGAAAAACTCGAAAATTAGTCATAAAACCCAAAAATTAGCCAGAAAAACTCAAGAATTAGCTAGAAAAACCCAAAAATTAACCAAAAAAACTCATAAATTAGCCATGAAACCCATAAATTAGCCTGAAAAACCCAAAATTTAGCCAGAAAAACTCAAAAATTAGCCATAAAACCCAAAAATAAGCTAGAAAAACCCAAAAATTAGCCAGAAAAACCCAAAATTCAGCCAGGAAAACTCAAAAATTAGCCAATAAATCTCAAAAATTAGTCATAAAACCCAAAAATTAGCCAGAAAAACTCAAAAATTAGCTAGAAAAACCCAAAAATTAACCAAAAAAACTCAAAAATTAGCCATGAAACCCAAAAATTAGCCATAAAAACCCAAAAATTAGCCAGAAAAACCCGTAATTTAGCCAGAAAAACTCAAAAATTAGCCAAAAACTCTTAAAAAATAGCCAGAAAACCCAAAAATTAGCCATAAAACCCAAAAATAAGCCCGAAAAACCCAAAAATTAGCCAGAAAAACCCGATAGTTAGCAAGAAAAACTCAAAAATTAGCCAAAAACTCTCACAAATTAGCCATAAAACCCAGAAATTAGCCAGAAAAACCCAAAAATTAGCCATAAAACCCAGAAATTAGACAGAAAAACCCAAAAATTAGCCAGGAAAACTCAAAAATTAGCTAGAAAAACCCAAAAATTAGCTAGAAAAATTCAAAAATTAGCCATAAAACCCAAAAATCAGCCAGAAAAACTCAAAAATTAGCTGGAAAAACTCAAAAACTAGCCATAAAACCCAAAAATAAGCTAGAAAAATCCAAAATTTAACTGGAAAAACTCAAAAATTAGCCATAAAACTCAAAAATTAGCCAAAAAACCCAAAATTCAGCTAGAAAAACTCAAAAATTAGCTAGGAAAACTCAGAAATTAGCCACAAAAACCCAAAAATTGTCAGAAAAACCCAAAAATTGTCAGAAAAACCCAAAAATTAGACATAAAACCCAGAAATTAGACAGAAAAACTCAAAAATTAGCTGGAAAAACTCGAAAATTGGTCATGAAACCCAAAAATTAGCCAGAAAAACTCAAAGCCAGAAAGACTCAAAAATTAGCCAGAAAAACTCAAAAATTAGCCAATAAATCTCAAACATTAGCTATAAAACCCAAAAATTAGCCAGAAAAACCCGAAATTTAGCAAGAAAAACTCAAAAATTAGCCAAAAACTCTCAAAAATTAGCCATAAAACCCAGAATTTAGCCAGAAAAACCCAAAAATTTGCCAGACAAACCCAAAAATTAGCAATAAAACCCAAAAATTAGCCAGAAAAACCCAAAAATTAGCCATAAAACCCAGAAATTAGACAGAAAAACTCAAAAATTAGCTAGAAAAACTCGAAAATTGGTCATGAAACCCAAAAATGTGCCAGAAAAACTCAAAAATTAGATAGAAAAACCAAAAATTAGCCAAAAAAACTAAAAAAACAGCCATGAAACCCAAAAATTAGCCAGAAAAAAAATAAGCTAGAAAAAATAAAAAAATTAGCCATAAAACCCAAAAATTAGCCAGAAAAACCCGGAATTTAGCAAGAAAAACTCAAAAATCAGCCAAAAACTCTTAAAAAATAGCCAGAAAACCCAAAAATCAGCCATAAAACCCAAAAATTAGCCAGAAAAACTCAAAATTCAGCCATAAAACCCAAAACTTAGCCAGAAAAACCCGAAATTTAGCAAGAAAAACTCAAAAATTAGCCAAAAACTCTCAAAAATTAGCCATAAAACCCAGAAATTTGCCAGAAAAACCCAAAAATTTGCCAAACAAACCCAAAAATTAGCAATAAAACCCAAAAATTAGCCAGAAAAACTCAAAAATTAGCCATAAAACTCAAAAATCACACAGAAAAACTCAGAAAGTAGCTAAAAAAACTCGAAAATTAGTCATAAAACCCAAAAATTAGCCAGAAAATCTCAAAAATCAGCTGGAAAAACCCAAAAATTAGCCAAAAAAACTCAAAAATTAGCCATGAAACTCAGAAATTAGCCAGAAAAAAAAATAAGATAGAAAAAATAAAAAAATTAGCCATAAAGCCCAAAAATTTGCCAGAAAAACCCAAAACTCAGCTAGAAAAACTCAAAAATTAGCTAGGAAAACTCAGAATTTAGCCACAAAAACCCAAAAATTGTCAGAAAAACCCAAAAATTAGCCATAAAACCCAAAAATAAGCTAGAAAAACCCAAAAATTAGCCAGAAAAACCCAAAATTCAGCCAGGAAAACTCAAAAATTAGCCAATAAATCTCAAAAATTAGTCATAAAACCCAAAAATTAGCCAGAAAAACTCAAAGCCAGAAAGACTCAAAAATTAGCCAGAAAAACTCAAAAACTAGCCAATAAATCTCAAACATTAGCTATAAAACCCAAAAATTAGCCAGAAAAACCCGAAATTTAGCAAGAAAAACTCAAAAATTAGCCAAAAACTCTCAAAAATTAGCCATAAAACCCAGAATTTAGCCAGAAAAACCCAAAAATTTGCCAGACAAACCCAAAAATTAGCAATAAAACCCAAAAATTAGCCAGAAAAACCCAAAAATTAGCCATAAAACCCAGAAATTAGACAGAAAAACTCAAAAATTAGCTAGAAAAACTCGAAATTTGGTCATGAAACCCAAAAATTAGCCAGAAAAACTCAAAAATTAGCTAGAAAAACCAAAAATTAGCCAAAAAAACTAAAAAATCAGCCATGAAACCCAAAAATTAGCCAGAAAAAAAATAAGCTAGAGAAAATAAAAAAATTAGCCATAAAACCCAAAAATTAGCCATAAAACCCAAAAATTAGCCAGAAAAACCCGGAATTTAGCAAGAAAAACTCAAAAATCAGCCAAAAACTCTTAAAAAATAGCCAGAAAACCCAAAAATCAGCCATAAAACCCAAAAATTAGCCAGAAAAACTCAAAATTTAGCCATAAAACCCAAAAATTAGCCAGAAAAACCCGAAGTTTAGCAAGAAAAACTCAAAAATTAGCCAAAAACTCTCAAAAATTAGCCATAAAACTCAGAAATTTGCCAGAAAAACCCAAAAATTTGCCAAACAAACCCAAAAATTAGCAATAAAACCCAAAAATTAGCCAGAAAAACTCAAAAATTAGCCATAAAACTCAAAAATCACACAGAAAAACTCAGAAAGTAGCTAATAAAACTCGAAAATTAGTCATAAAACCCAAAAATTAGCCAGAAAATCTCAAAAATCAGCTGGAAAAACCCAAAAATTAGCCAAAAAAACTCAAAAATTAGCCATGAAACTCAGAAATTAGCCAGAAAAAAAGTAAGAGAAAAAATAAAAAAATTAGCCATAAAGCCCAAAAATTTGCCAGAAAAACCCAAAACTCAGCTAGAAAAACTCAAAAATTAGCTAGGAAAACTCAGAATTTAGCCACAAAAACCCAAAAATTGTCAGAAAAACCCAAAAATTAGCCATAAAACCCAGAAATTAGACAAAAAAACTCAAAAATTAGCTGGAAAAACTCGAAAATTAGTCATAAAACCCAAAAATTAGCCAGAAAAACTCAAAAATTAGCTAGAAAAACCCAAAAATTAACCAAAAAAACTCAAAAATTAGCCATGAAACCCATAAATTAGCCTGAAAAACCCAAAATTTAGCCAGAAAAACTCAAAAATTAGCCATAAAACCCAAAAATAAGCTGGAAAAACCCAAAAATTAGCCAGAAAAACCCAAAATTCAGCCAGAAAAACTCGAAAGTTAGCCATAAAACTCAAAAATGAGCCATGAAACCCAAAACTTGTTAGAAAAACCCAAAAATTAGCCATAAAACCCAGAAATTAGACAGAAAAACTCAAAAATTAGCTGGAAAAACTCGAAAATTGGTCATGAAACCCAAAAATTAGCCAGAAAAACTCAAAGCCAGAAAGACTCAGAAATTAGCCAGAAAAACTCAAAAATTAGCCAATAAATCTCAAACATTAGCTATAAAACCCAAAAATTAGCCAGAAAAACCCGAAATTTTGCAAGAAAAACTCAAAAATTAGCCAAAAACTCTCAAAAATTAGCCATAAAACCCATAAATTAGCCTGAAAAACCCAAAATTTAGCCAGAAAAACTCAAAAATTAGCCATAAAACCCAAAAATAAGCTAGAAAAACCCAAAAATTAGCCAGAAAAACCCAAAATTCAGCCAGGAAAACTCAAAAATTAGCCAATAAATCTCAAAAATTAGTCATAAAACCCAAAAATTAGCCAGAAAAACTCAAAGCCAGAAAGACTCAAAAATTAGCCAGAAAAACTCAAAAACTAGCTAATAAATCTCAAACATTAGCTATAAAACCCAAAAATTAGCCAGAAAAACCCGAAATTTAGCAAGAAAAACTCAAAAATTAGCCAAAAACTCTCAAAAATTAGCCATAAAACCCAGAATTTAGCCAGAAAAACCCAAAAATTTGCCAGACAAACCCAAAAATTAGCAATAAAACCCAAAAATTAGCCAGAAAAACCCAAAAATTAGCCATAAAACCCAAAAATTAGCCAGAAAAACTCAAAATTCAGCCATAAAACCCAAAAATTAGCCAGAAAAACCCGAAATTTAGCAAGAAAAACTCAAAAATTAGCCAAAAACTCTCAAAAATTAGCCATAAAACCCAGAAATTTGCCAGAAAAACTCAAAAATTAGCCATAAAACTCAAAAATCACACAGAAAAACTCAGAAAGTAGCTAAAAAAACTCGAAAATTAGTCATAAAACCCAAAAATTAGCCAGAAAATCTCAAAAATCAGCTGGAAAAACCCAAAAATTAGCCAAAAAAACTCAAAAATTAGCCATGAAACTCAGAAATTAGCCAGAAAAAAAGTAAGAGAAAAAATAAAAAAATTAGCCATAAAGCCCAAAAATTTGCCAGAAAAACCCAAAACTCAGCTAGAAAAACTCAAAAATTAGCTAGGAAAACTCAGAATTTAGCCACAAAAACCCAAAAATTGTCAGAAAAACCCAAAAATTAGCCATAAAACCCAGAAATTAGACAAAAAAACTCAAAAATTAGCTGGAAAAACTCGAAAATTAGTCATAAAACCCAAAAATTAGCCAGAAAAACTCAAAAATTAGCTAGAAAAACCCAAAAATTAACCAAAAAAACTCAAAAATTAGCCATGAAACCCATAACTTAGCCTGAAAAACCCAAAATTTAGCCAGAAAAACTCAAAAATTAGCCATAAAACCCAAAAATAAGCTGGAAAAACCCAAAAATTAGCCAGAAAAACCCAAAATTCAGCCAGAAAAACTCGAAAGTTAGCCATAAAACTCAAAAATGAGCCATGAAACCCAAAACTTGTTAGAAAAACCCAAAAATTAGCCATAAAACCCAGAAATTAGACAGAAAAACCCAAAAATTAGCCAGGAAAACCCAAAAATTAGCTAGAAAAATTCAAAAATTAGCCATAAAACCCAAAAATCAGCCAGAAAAACTCAAAAATTAGCTGGAAAAACTCAAAAACTAGCCATAAAACCCAAAAATAAGCTAGAAAAACTCAAAATTTAACTGGAAAAACTCAAAAATTAGCCATAAAACTCAAAAATTAGCCAAAAAAACCCAAAATTCAGCTAGAAAAACTCAAAAATTAGCTAGGAAAACTCAGAAATTAGCCACAAAAACCCAAAAATTGTCAGATAAACCCAAAAATTGTCAGAAAAACCCAAAAATTAGCCATAGAACCCAGAAATTAGACAGAAAAACTCAAAAAGTAGCAGGAAAAACTCGAAAGTTAGTCATAAAACCCAAAAATTAGCTAGAAAAAATAGGAAAATTAGCCATAAAACCCAAAAATTAGCCAGAAAAACCCAAAATTTAGCTAGAAAAACTCAAATATTAGCTAGAAAAACTCAGAAATTAGCTATAAAAACCCAAAAATTAGCTAGAGAAACTCAAAAGTTAGCCACAAAAATACAAGAATTAGCCACAAAAATACAAGAATTAGCTATAAAACCCAAGAATTAGTTAGAAAAACTCTAAAATTAGCCATAAAACCCAAAATGTAGCCAGAAAAACTCAAAAATTAGCTAGAAAAACTCAAAAATTAGCCGAAAAAACTCAAAAATTAGCCATGAAACCCAAAAATTAGCCAGAAAAACCCAAAAATTTGCCAGACAAACCCAAAAATTAGCAATAAAACCCAAAAATTAGCCAGAAAAACCCAAAATTTAGCCAGAAAAACTCAAAAATTAGCCATAAAACTCAAAAATCACACAGAAAAACTCAGAAAATAGCTAAAAAAACTCGAAAATTAGTCATAAAACCCAAAAATTAGCCAGAAAATCTCGAAAATCAGCTGGAAAATCCCAAAAATTAGCCAAAAAAACTCAAAAATTAGCCATGAAACTCAGAAATTAGCCAGAAAAAAAAATAAGATAGAAAAAATAAAAAAATTAGCCATAAAGCCCAAAAATTTGCCAGAAAAACCCAAAACTCAGCTAGAAAAACTCGAAAATTAGCTAGGAAAACTCAGAAATTAGCCACAAAAACCCAAAAATTGTCAGAAAAACCCAAAAATTAGCCATAAAACCCAGAAATTAGACAAAAAAACTCAAAAATTAGCTGGAAAAACTCGAAAATTAGTCATAAAACCCAAAAATTAGCCAGAAAAACTCAAGAATTAGCTAGAAAAACCCAAAAATTAACCAAAAAAACTCATAAATTAGCCATGAAACCCATAAATTAGCCTGAAAAACCCAAAATTTAGCCAGAAAAACTCAAAAATTAGCCATAAAACCCAAAAATAAGCTAGAAAAACCCAAAAATTAGCCAGAAAAACCCAAAATTCAGCCAGGAAAACTCAAAAATTAGCCAATAAATCTCAAAAATTAGTCATAAAACCCAAAAATTAGCCAGAAAAACTCAAAAATTAGCTAGAAAAACCCAAAAATTAACCAAAAAAACTCAAAAATTAGCCATGAAACCCAAAAATTAGCCATAAAAACCCAAAAATTAGCCAGAAAAACCCGTAATTTAGCCAGAAAAACTCAAAAATTAGCCAAAAACTCTTAAAAAATAGCCAGAAAACCCAAAAATTAGCCATAAAACCCAAAAATTAGCCCGAAAAACCCAAAATTTAGCCAGAAAGACTAAAAAATTAGCCAGTAAATCTCAAAAACTAGCAATAAAACCCAAAAATTAGCCAGAAAAACCCGATATTTAGCAAGAAAAACTCAAAAATTAGCCAAAAACTCTCACAAATTAGCCATAAAACCCAGAAATTAGCCAGACAAACCCAAAAATTAGCAATAAAACCCAAAAATTAGCCAGAAAAACCCAAAATTCAGCCAGAAAAACTCAAAAGTTAGCCATAAAACTCAAAAATGAGCCATGAAACCCAAAACTTGTCAGAAAAACCCAAAAATTAGCCATAAAACCCAGAAATTAGACAGAAAAACCCAAAAATTAGCCAGGAAAACTCAAAAATTAGCTAGAAAAACCCAAAAATTAGCTAGAAAAATTCAAAAATTAGCCATAAAACCCAAAAATCAGCCAGAAAAACTCAAAAATTAGCTGGAAAAACTCAAAAACTAGCCATAAAACCCAAAAATAAGCTAGAAAAATCCAAAATTTAACTGGAAAAACTCAAAAATTAGCCATAAAACTCAAAAATTAGCCAAAAAAACCCAAAATTCAGCTAGAAAAACTCAAAAATTAGCTAGGAAAACTCAGAAATTAGCCACAAAAACCCAAAAATTGTCAGAAAAACCCAAAAATTGTCAGAAAAACCCAAAAATTAGACATAAAACCCAGAAATTAGACAGAAAAACTCAAAAATTAGCTGGAAAAACTCGAAAATTGGTCATGAAACCCAAAAATTAGCCAGAAAAACTCAAAGCCAGAAAGACTCAAAAATTAGCCAGAAAAACTCAAAAATTAGCCAATAAATCTCAAACATTAGCTATAAAACCCAAAAATTAGCCAGAAAAACCCGAAATTTAGCAAGAAAAACTCAAAAATTAGCCAAAAACTCTCAAAAATTAGCCATAAAACCCAGAATTTAGCCAGAAAAACCCAAAAATTTGCCAGACAAACCCGAAAATTAGCAATAAAACCCAAAAATTAGCCAGAAAAACCCAAAAATTAGCCATAAAACCCAGAAATTAGACAGAAAAACTCAAAAATTAGCTAGAAAAACTCGAAAATTGGTCATGAAACCCAAAAATGTGCCAGAAAAACTCAAAAATTAGATAGAAAAACCAAAAATTAGCCAAAAAAACTAAAAAATCAGCCATGAAACCCAAAAATTAGCCAGAAAAAAAATAAGCTAGAAAAAATAAAAAAATTAGCCATAAAACCCAAAAATTAGCCATAAAACCCAAAAATTAGCCAGAAAAACCCGGAATTTAGCAAGAAAAACTCAAAAATCAGCCAAAAACTCTTAAAAAATAGCCAGAAAACCCAAAAATCAGCCATAAAACCCAAAAATTAGCCAGAAAAACTCAAAATTTAGCCATAAAACCCAAAAATTAGCCAGAAAAACCCGAAATTTAGCAAGAAAAACTCAAAAATTAGCCAAAAACTCTCAAAAATTAGCCATAAAACCCAGAAATTTGCCAGAAAAACCCAAAAATTTGCCAAACAAACCCAAAAATTAGCAATAAAACCCAAAAATTAGCCAGAAAAACTCAAAAATTAGCCATAAAACCCAAAAATCAGCCAGAAAAACTCAAAAATTAGCTGGAAAATCTCAAAAACTAGCCATAAAACCCAAAAATAAGCTAGAAAAACTCAAAATTTAACTGGAAAAACTCAAAAATTAGCCATAAAACTCAAAAATTAGCCAAAAAAACCCAAAATTCAGCTAGAAAAACTCAAAAATTAGCTAGGAAAACTCAGAAATTAGCCACAAAAACCCAAAAATTGTCAGATAAACCCAAAAATTGTCAGAAAAACCCAAAAATTAGCCATAGAACCCAGAAATTAGACAGAAAAACTCAAAAAGTAGCAGGAAAAACTCGAAAGTTAGTCATAAAACCCAAAAATTAGCTAGAAAAAATAGGAAAATTAGCCATAAAACCCAAAAATTAGCCAGAAAAACCCAAAATTTAGCTAGAAAAACTCAAATATTAGCTAGAAAAACTCAGAAATTAGCTATAAAAACCCAAAAATTAGCTAGAGAAACTCAAAAGTTAGCCACAAAAATACAAGAATTAGCCACAAAAATACAAGAATTAGCTATAAAACCCAAGAATTAGTTAGAAAAACTCTAAAATTAGCCATAAAACCCAAAATGTAGCCAGAAAAACTCAAAAATTAGCTAGAAAAACTCAAAAATTAGCCGAAAAAACTCAAAAATTAGCCATGAAACCCAAAAATTAGCCAGAAAAACCCAAAAATTTGCCAGACAAACCCAAAAATTAGCAATAAAACCCAAAAATTAGCCAGAAAAACCCAAAATTTAGCCAGAAAAACTCAAAAATTAGCCATAAAACTCAAAAATCACACAGAAAAACTCAGAAAATAGCTAAAAAAACTCGAAAATTAGTCATAAAACCCAAAAATTAGCCAGAAAATCTCGAAAATCAGCTGGAAAATCCCAAAAATTAGCCAAAAAAACTCAAAAATTAGCCATGAAACTCAGAAATTAGCCAGAAAAAAAAATAAGATAGAAAAAATAAAAAAATTAGCCATAAAGCCCAAAAATTTGCCAGAAAAACCCAAAACTCAGCTAGAAAAACTCGAAAATTAGCTAGGAAAACTCAGAAATTAGCCACAAAAACCCAAAAATTGTCAGAAAAACCCAAAAATTAGCCATAAAACCCAGAAATTAGACAAAAAAACTCAAAAATTAGCTGGAAAAACTCGAAAATTAGTCATAAAACCCAAAAATTAGCCAGAAAAACTCAAGAATTAGCTAGAAAAACCCAAAAATTAACCAAAAAAACTCATAAATTAGCCATGAAACCCATAAATTAGCCTGAAAAACCCAAAATTTAGCCAGAAAAACTCAAAAATTAGCCATAAAACCCAAAAATAAGCTAGAAAAACCCAAAAATTAGCCAGAAAAACCCAAAATTCAGCCAGGAAAACTCAAAAATTAGCCAATAAATCTCAAAAATTAGTCATAAAACCCAAAAATTAGCCAGAAAAACTCAAAAATTAGCTAGAAAAACCCAAAAATTAACCAAAAAAACTCAAAAATTAGCCATGAAACCCAAAAATTAGCCATAAAAACCCAAAAATTAGCCAGAAAAACCCGTAATTTAGCCAGAAAAACTCAAAAATTAGCCAAAAACTCTTAAAAAATAGCCAGAAAACCCAAAAATTAGCCATAAAACCCAAAAATTAGCCCGAAAAACCCAAAATTTAGCCAGAAAGACTAAAAAATTAGCCAGTAAATCTCAAAAACTAGCAATAAAACCCAAAAATTAGCCAGAAAAACCCGATATTTAGCAAGAAAAACTCAAAAATTAGCCAAAAACTCTCACAAATTAGCCATAAAACCCAGAAATTAGCCAGACAAACCCAAAAATTAGCAATAAAACCCAAAAATTAGCCAGAAAAACCCAAAATTCAGTCAGAAAAACTCAAAAGTTAGCCATAAAACTCAAAAATGAGCCATGAAACCCAAAACTTGTCAGAAAAACCCAAAAATTAGCCATAAAACCCAGAAATTAGACAGAAAAACCCAAAAATTAGCCAGGAAAACTCAAAAATTAGCTAGAAAAACCCAAAAATTAGCTAGAAAAATTCAAAAATTAGCCATAAAACCCAAAAATCAGCCAGAAAAACTCAAAAATTAGCTGGAAAAACTCAAAAACTAGCCATAAAACCCAAAAATAAGCTAGAAAAATCCAAAATTTAACTGGAAAAACTCAAAAATTAGCCATAAAACTCAAAAATTAGCCAAAAAAACCCAAAATTCAGCTAGAAAAACTCAAAAATTAGCTAGGAAAACTCAGAAATTAGCCACAAAAACCCAAAAATTGTCAGAAAAACCCAAAAATTGTCAGAAAAACCCAAAAATTAGACATAAAACCCAGAAATTAGACAGAAAAACTCAAAAATTAGCTGGAAAAACTCGAAAATTGGTCATGAAACCCAAAAATTAGCCAGAAAAACTCAAAGCCAGAAAGACTCAAAAATTAGCCAGAAAAACTCAAAAATTAGCCAATAAATCTCAAACATTAGCTATAAAACCCAAAAATTAGCCAGAAAAACCCGAAATTTAGCAAGAAAAACTCAAAAATTAGCCAAAAACTCTCAAAAATTAGCCATAAAACCCAGAATTTAGCCAGAAAAACCCAAAAATTTGCCAGACAAACCCGAAAATTAGCAATAAAACCCAAAAATTAGCCAGAAAAACCCAAAAATTAGCCATAAAACCCAGAAATTAGACAGAAAAACTCAAAAATTAGCTAGAAAAACTCGAAAATTGGTCATGAAACCCAAAAATGTGCCAGAAAAACTCAAAAATTAGATAGAAAAACCAAAAATTAGCCAAAAAAACTAAAAAATCAGCCATGAAACCCAAAAATTAGCCAGAAAAAAAATAAGCTAGAAAAAATAAAAAAATTAGCCATAAAACCCAAAAATTAGCCATAAAACCCAAAAATTAGCCAGAAAAACCCGGAATTTAGCAAGAAAAACTCAAAAATCAGCCAAAAACTCTTAAAAAATAGCCAGAAAACCCAAAAATCAGCCATAAAACCCAAAAATTAGCCAGAAAAACTCAAAATTTAGCCATAAAACCCAAAAATTAGCCAGAAAAACCCGAAATTTAGCAAGAAAAACTCAAAAATTAGCCAAAAACTCTCAAAAATTAGCCATAAAACCCAGAAATTTGCCAGAAAAACCCAAAAATTTGCCAAACAAACCCAAAAATTAGCAATAAAACCCAAAAATTAGCCAGAAAAACTCAAAAATTAGCCATAAAACTCAAAAATCACACAGAAAAACTCAGAAAGTAGCTAAAAAAACTCGAAAATTAGTCATAAAACCCAAAAATTAGCCAGAAAATCTCAAAAATCAGCTGGAAAAACCCAAAAATTAGCCAAAAAAACTCAAAAATTAGCCATGAAACTCAGAAATTAGCCAGAAAAAAAAATAAGATAGAAAAAATAAAAAAATTAGCCATAAAGCCCAAAAATTTGCCAGAAAAACCCAAAACTCAGCTAGAAAAACTCAAAAATTAGCTAGGAAAACTCAGAATTTAGCCACAAAAACCCAAAAATTGTCAGAAAAACCCAAAAATTAGCCATAAAACCCAGAAATTAGACAAAAAAACTCAAAAATTAGCTGGAAAAACTCGAAAATCAGTCATAAAACCCAAAAATTAGCCAGAAAAACTCAAAAATTAGCTAGAAAAACCCAAAAATTAACCAAAAAAACTCAAAAATTAGCCATGAAACCCATAAATTAGCCTGAAAAACCCAAAATTTAGCCAGAAAAACTCGAAAATTAGCCATAAAACCCAAAAATAAGCTAGAAAAACCCAAAAATTAGCCAGAAAAACCCAAAATTCAGCCAGGAAAACTCAAAAATTAGCCAATAAATCTCAAAAATTAGTCATAAAACCCAAAAATTAGCCAGAAAAACTCAAAAATTAGCTAGAAAAACCCTAAAATTAACCAAAAAAACTCAAAAATTAGCCATGAAACCCAAAAATTAGCCATAAAAACCCAAAAATTAGCCAGAAAAACCCGTAATTTAGCCAGAAAAACTCAAAAATTAGCCCGAAAAACCCAAAATTTAGCCAGAAAGACTAAAAAATTAGCCAGTAAATCTCAAAAACTAGCAATAAATTAGACAGAAAAACCCAAAAATTAGCCAGGAACACTCAAAAATTAGCTAGAAAAACCCAAAAATTAGCTAGAAAAATTCAAAAATTAGCCATAAAACCCAAAAATCAGCCAGAAAAACTCAGAAATTAACTGGAAAAACTCAAAAATTAGCCATAAAACCCAAAAATTTGCCAGAAAAACCCAAAATTCAGCTAGAAAAACTCAAAAATTAGCTAGGAAAACTCAGAAATTAGCCACAAAAACCCAAAAATTGTCAGAAAAACCCAAAAATTAGCCATAGAACCCAGAAATTAGACAGAAAAACTCAAAAAGTAGCAGGAAAAACTCGAAAGTTAGTCATAAAACCCAAAAACTAGCTAGAAAAAATAGGAAAATTAGCCATAAAACCCAAAAATTAGCCAGAAAAACCCATAATTTAGCTAGAAAAATTCAAAAATTAGCCATAAAACCCAAAAATCAGCCAGAAAAACTCAAAAATTAGCTGGAAAAACTCAAAAACTAGCCATAAAACCCAAAAATAAGCTAGAAAAATCCAAAATTTAACTGGAAAAACTCAAAAATTAGCCATAAAACTCAAAAATTAGCCAAAAAACCCAAAATTCAGCTAGAAAAACTCAAAAATTAGCTAGGAAAACTCAGAAATTAGCCACAAAAACCCAAAAATTGTCAGAAAAACCCAAAAATTGTCAGAAAAACCCAAAAATTAGACATAAAACCCAGAAATTAGACAGAAAAACTCAAAAATTAGCTGGAAAAACTCGAAAATTGGTCATGAAACCCAAAAATTAGCCAGAAAAACTCAAAGCCAGAAAGACTCAAAAATTAGCCAGAAAAACTCAAAAATTAGCCAATAAATCTCAAACATTAGCTATAAAACCCAAAAATTAGCCAGAAAAACCCGAAATTTAGCAAGAAAAACTCAAAAATTAGCCAAAAACTCTCAAAAATTAGCCATAAAACCCAGAATTTAGCCAGAAAAACCCAAAAATTTGCCAGACAAACCCAAAAATTAGCAATAAAACCCAAAAATTAGCCAGAAAAACCCAAAAATTAGCCATAAAACCCAGAAATTAGACAGAAAAACTCAAAAATTAGCTAGAAAAACTCGAAAATTGGTCATGAAACCCAAAAATGTGCCAGAAAAACTCAAAAATTAGATAGAAAAACCAAAAATTAGCCAAAAAAACTAAAAAAACAGCCATGAAACCCAAAAATTAGCCAGAAAAAAAATAAGCTAGAAAAAATAAAAAAATTAGCCATAAAACCCAAAAATTAGCCAGAAAAACCCGGAATTTAGCAAGAAAAACTCAAAAATCAGCCAAAAACTCTTAAAAAATAGCCAGAAAACCCAAAAATCAGCCATAAAACCCAAAAATTAGCCAGAAAAACTCAAAATTCAGCCATAAAACCCAAAACTTAGCCAGAAAAACCCGAAATTTAGCAAGAAAAACTCAAAAATTAGCCAAAAACTCTCAAAAATTAGCCATAAAACCCAGAAATTTGCCAGAAAAACCCAAAAATTTGCCAAACAAACCCAAAAATTAGCAATAAAACCCAAAAATTAGCCAGAAAAACTCAAAAATTAGCCATAAAACTCAAAAATCACACAGAAAAACTCAGAAAGTAGCTAAAAAAACTCGAAAATTAGTCATAAAACCCAAAAATTAGCCAGAAAATCTCAAAAATCAGCTGGAAAAACCCAAAAATTAGCCAAAAAAACTCAAAAATTAGCCATGAAACTCAGAAATTAGCCAGAAAAAAAAATAAGATAGAAAAAATAAAAAAATTAGCCATAAAGCCCAAAAATTTGCCAGAAAAACCCAAAACTCAGCTAGAAAAACTCAAAAATTAGCTAGGAAAACTCAGAATTTAGCCACAAAAACCCAAAAATTGTCAGAAAAACCCAAAAATTAGCCATAAAACCCAAAAATAAGCTAGAAAAACCCAAAAATTAGCCAGAAAAACCCAAAATTCAGCCAGGAAAACTCAAAAATTAGCCAATAAATCTCAAAAATTAGTCATAAAACCCAAAAATTAGCCAGAAAAACTCAAAGCCAGAAAGACTCAAAAATTAGCCAGAAAAACTCAAAAACTAGCCAATAAATCTCAAACATTAGCTATAAAACCCAAAAATTAGCCAGAAAAACCCGAAATTTAGCAAGAAAAACTCAAAAATTAGCCAAAAACTCTCAAAAATTAGCCATAAAACCCAGAATTTAGCCAGAAAAACCCAAAAATTTGCCAGACAAACCCAAAAATTAGCAATAAAACCCAAAAATTAGCCAGAAAAACCCAAAAATTAGCCATAAAACCCAGAAATTAGACAGAAAAACTCAAAAATTAGCTAGAAAAACTCGAAATTTGGTCATGAAACCCAAAAATTAGCCAGAAAAACTCAAAAATTAGCTAGAAAAACCAAAAATTAGCCAAAAAAACTAAAAAATCAGCCATGAAACCCAAAAATTAGCCAGAAAAAAAATAAGCTAGAGAAAATAAAAAAATTAGCCATAAAACCCAAAAATTAGCCATAAAACCCAAAAATTAGCCAGAAAAACCCGGAATTTAGCAAGAAAAACTCAAAAATCAGCCAAAAACTCTTAAAAAATAGCCAGAAAACCCAAAAATCAGCCATAAAACCCAAAAATTAGCCAGAAAAACTCAAAATTTAGCCATAAAACCCAAAAATTAGCCAGAAAAACCCGAAGTTTAGCAAGAAAAACTCAAAAATTAGCCAAAAACTCTCAAAAATTAGCCATAAAACTCAGAAATTTGCCAGAAAAACCCAAAAATTTGCCAAACAAACCCAAAAATTAGCAATAAAACCCAAAAATTAGCCAGAAAAACTCAAAAATTAGCCATAAAACTCAAAAATCACACAGAAAAACTCAGAAAGTAGCTAATAAAACTCGAAAATTAGTCATAAAACCCAAAAATTAGCCAGAAAATCTCAAAAATCAGCTGGAAAAACCCAAAAATTAGCCAAAAAAACTCAAAAATTAGCCATGAAACTCAGAAATTAGCCAGAAAAAAAGTAAGAGAAAAAATAAAAAAATTAGCCATAAAGCCCAAAAATTTGCCAGAAAAACCCAAAACTCAGCTAGAAAAACTCAAAAATTAGCTAGGAAAACTCAGAATTTAGCCACAAAAACCCAAAAATTGTCAGAAAAACCCAAAAATTAGCCATAAAACCCAGAAATTAGACAAAAAAACTCAAAAATTAGCTGGAAAAACTCGAAAATTAGTCATAAAACCCAAAAATTAGCCAGAAAAACTCAAAAATTAGCTAGAAAAACCCAAAAATTAACCAAAAAAACTCAAAAATTAGCCATGAAACCCATAAATTAGCCTGAAAAACCCAAAATTTAGCCAGAAAAACTCAAAAATTAGCCATAAAACCCAAAAATAAGCTGGAAAAACCCAAAAATTAGCCAGAAAAACCCAAAATTCAGCCAGAAAAACTCGAAAGTTAGCCATAAAACTCAAAAATGAGCCATGAAACCCAAAACTTGTTAGAAAAACCCAAAAATTAGCCATAAAACCCAGAAATTAGACAGAAAAACTCAAAAATTAGCTGGAAAAACTCGAAAATTGGTCATGAAACCCAAAAATTAGCCAGAAAAACTCAAAGCCAGAAAGACTCAGAAATTAGCCAGAAAAACTCAAAAATTAGCCAATAAATCTCAAACATTAGCTATAAAACCCAAAAATTAGCCAGAAAAACCCGAAATTTTGCAAGAAAAACTCAAAAATTAGCCAAAAACTCTCAAAAATTAGCCATAAAACCCATAAATTAGCCTGAAAAACCCAAAATTTAGCCAGAAAAACTCAAAAATTAGCCATAAAACCCAAAAATAAGCTAGAAAAACCCAAAAATTAGCCAGAAAAACCCAAAATTCAGCCAGGAAAACTCAAAAATTAGCCAATAAATCTCAAAAATTAGTCATAAAACCCAAAAATTAGCCAGAAAAACTCAAAGCCAGAAAGACTCAAAAATTAGCCAGAAAAACTCAAAAACTAGCTAATAAATCTCAAACATTAGCTATAAAACCCAAAAATTAGCCAGAAAAACCCGAAATTTAGCAAGAAAAACTCAAAAATTAGCCAAAAACTCTCAAAAATTAGCCATAAAACCCAGAATTTAGCCAGAAAAACCCAAAAATTTGCCAGACAAACCCAAAAATTAGCAATAAAACCCAAAAATTAGCCAGAAAAACCCAAAAATTAGCCATAAAACCCAAAAATTAGCCAGAAAAACTCAAAATTCAGCCATAAAACCCAAAAATTAGCCAGAAAAACCCGAAATTTAGCAAGAAAAACTCAAAAATTAGCCAAAAACTCTCAAAAATTAGCCATAAAACCCAGAAATTTGCCAGAAAAACTCAAAAATTAGCCATAAAACTCAAAAATCACACAGAAAAACTCAGAAAGTAGCTAAAAAAACTCGAAAATTAGTCATAAAACCCAAAAATTAGCCAGAAAATCTCAAAAATCAGCTGGAAAAACCCAAAAATTAGCCAAAAAAACTCAAAAATTAGCCATGAAACTCAGAAATTAGCCAGAAAAAAAGTAAGAGAAAAAATAAAAAAATTAGCCATAAAGCCCAAAAATTTGCCAGAAAAACCCAAAACTCAGCTAGAAAAACTCAAAAATTAGCTAGGAAAACTCAGAATTTAGCCACAAAAACCCAAAAATTGTCAGAAAAACCCAAAAATTAGCCATAAAACCCAGAAATTAGACAAAAAAACTCAAAAATTAGCTGGAAAAACTCGAAAATTAGTCATAAAACCCAAAAATTAGCCAGAAAAACTCAAAAATTAGCTAGAAAAACCCAAAAATTAACCAAAAAAACTCAAAAATTAGCCATGAAACCCATAACTTAGCCTGAAAAACCCAAAATTTAGCCAGAAAAACTCAAAAATTAGCCATAAAACCCAAAAATAAGCTGGAAAAACCCAAAAATTAGCCAGAAAAACCCAAAATTCAGCCAGAAAAACTCGAAAGTTAGCCATAAAACTCAAAAATGAGCCATGAAACCCAAAACTTGTTAGAAAAACCCAAAAATTAGCCATAAAACCCAGAAATTAGACAGAAAAACCCAAAAATTAGCCAGGAAAACCCAAAAATTAGCTAGAAAAATTCAAAAATTAGCCATAAAACCCAAAAATCAGCCAGAAAAACTCAAAAATTAGCTGGAAAAACTCAAAAACTAGCCATAAAACCCAAAAATAAGCTAGAAAAACTCAAAATTTAACTGGAAAAACTCAAAAATTAGCCATAAAACTCAAAAATTAGCCAAAAAAACCCAAAATTCAGCTAGAAAAACTCAAAAATTAGCTAGGAAAACTCAGAAATTAGCCACAAAAACCCAAAAATTGTCAGATAAACCCAAAAATTGTCAGAAAAACCCAAAAATTAGCCATAGAACCCAGAAATTAGACAGAAAAACTCAAAAAGTAGCAGGAAAAACTCGAAAGTTAGTCATAAAACCCAAAAATTAGCTAGAAAAAATAGGAAAATTAGCCATAAAACCCAAAAATTAGCCAGAAAAACCCAAAATTTAGCTAGAAAAACTCAAATATTAGCTAGAAAAACTCAGAAATTAGCTATAAAAACCCAAAAATTAGCTAGAGAAACTCAAAAGTTAGCCACAAAAATACAAGAATTAGCCACAAAAATACAAGAATTAGCTATAAAACCCAAGAATTAGTTAGAAAAACTCTAAAATTAGCCATAAAACCCAAAATGTAGCCAGAAAAACTCAAAAATTAGCTAGAAAAACTCAAAAATTAGCCGAAAAAACTCAAAAATTAGCCATGAAACCCAAAAATTAGCCAGAAAAACCCAAAAATTTGCCAGACAAACCCAAAAATTAGCAATAAAACCCAAAAATTAGCCAGAAAAACCCAAAAATTAGCCATAAAACCCAGAAATTAGACAGAAAAACTCAAAAATTAGCTAGAAAAACTCGAAAATTGGTCATGAAACCCAAAAATGTGCCAGAAAAACTCAAAAATTAGATAGAAAAACCAAAAATTAGCCAAAAAAACTAAAAAATCAGCCATGAAACCCAAAAATTAGCCAGAAAAAAAATAAGCTAGAAAAAATAAAAAAATTAGCCATAAAACCCAAAAATTAGCCATAAAACCCAAAAATTAGCCAGAAAAACCCGGAATTTAGCAAGAAAAACTCAAAAATCAGCCAAAAACTCTTAAAAAATAGCCAGAAAACCCAAAAATCAGCCATAAAACCCAAAAATTAGCCAGAAAAACTCAAAATTTAGCCATAAAACCCAAAAATTAGCCAGAAAAACCCGAAATTTAGCAAGAAAAACTCAAAAATTAGCCAAAAACTCTCAAAAATTAGCCATAAAACCCAGAAATTTGCCAGAAAAACCCAAAAATTTGCCAAACAAACCCAAAAATTAGCAATAAAACCCAAAAATTAGCCAGAAAAACTCAAAAATTAGCCATAAAACTCAAAAATCACACAGAAAAACTCAGAAAGTAGCTAAAAAAACTCGAAAATTAGTCATAAAACCCAAAAATTAGCCAGAAAATCTCAAAAATCAGCTGGAAAAACCCAAAAATTAGCCAAAAAAACTCAAAAATTAGCCATGAAACTCAGAAATTAGCCAGAAAAAAAAATAAGATAGAAAAAATAAAAAAATTAGCCATAAAGCCCAAAAATTTGCCAGAAAAACGCAAAACTCAGCTAGAAAAACTCAAAAATTAGCTAGGAAAACTCAGAATTTAGCCACAAAAACCCAAAAATTGTCAGAAAAACCCAAAAATTAGCCATAAAACCCAGAAATTAGACAAAAAAACTCAAAAATTAGCTGGAAAAACTCGAAAATCAGTCATAAAACCCAAAAATTAGCCAGAAAAACTCAAAAATTAGCTAGAAAAACCCAAAAATTAACCAAAAAAACTCAAAAATTAGCCATGAAACCCATAAATTAGCCTGAAAAACCCAAAATTTAGCCAGAAAAACTCGAAAATTAGCCATAAAACCCAAAAATAAGCTAGAAAAACCCAAAAATTAGCCAGAAAAACCCAAAATTCAGCCAGGAAAACTCAAAAATTAGCCAATAAATCTCAAAAATTAGTCATAAAACCCAAAAATTAGCCAGAAAAACTCAAAAATTAGCTAGAAAAACCCTAAAATTAACCAAAAAAACTCAAAAATTAGCCATGAAACCCAAAAATTAGCCATAAAAACCCAAAAATTAGCCAGAAAAACCCGTAATTTAGCCAGAAAAACTCAAAAATTAGCCCGAAAAACCCAAAATTTAGCCAGAAAGACTAAAAAATTAGCCAGTAAATCTCAAAAACTAGCAATAAATTAGACAGAAAAACCCAAAAATTAGCCAGGAACACTCAAAAATTAGCTAGAAAAACCCAAAAATTAGCTAGAAAAATTCAAAAATTAGCCATAAAACCCAAAAATCAGCCAGAAAAACTCAGAAATTAACTGGAAAAACTCAAAAATTAGCCATAAAACCCAAAAATTTGCCAGAAAAACCCAAAATTCAGCTAGAAAAACTCAAAAATTAGCTAGGAAAACTCAGAAATTAGCCACAAAAACCCAAAAATTGTCAGAAAAACCCAAAAATTAGCCATAGAACCCAGAAATTAGACAGAAAAACTCAAAAAGTAGCAGGAAAAACTCGAAAGTTAGTCATAAAACCCAAAAACTAGCTAGAAAAAATAGGAAAATTAGCCATAAAACCCAAAAATTAGCCAGAAAAACCCATAATTTAGCTAGAAAAATTCAAAAATTAGCCATAAAACCCAAAAATCAGCCAGAAAAACTCAAAAATTAGCTGGAAAAACTCAAAAACTAGCCATAAAACCCAAAAATAAGCTAGAAAAATCCAAAATTTAACTGGAAAAACTCAAAAATTAGCCATAAAACTCAAAAATTAGCCAAAAAACCCAAAATTCAGCTAGAAAAACTCAAAAATTAGCTAGGAAAACTCAGAAATTAGCCACAAAAACCCAAAAATTGTCAGAAAAACCCAAAAATTGTCAGAAAAACCCAAAAATTAGACATAAAACCCAGAAATTAGACAGAAAAACTCAAAAATTAGCTGGAAAAACTCGAAAATTGGTCATGAAACCCAAAAATTAGCCAGAAAAACTCAAAAATTAGCCAATAAATCTCAAACATTAGCTATAAAACCCAAAAATTAGCCAGAAAAACCCGAAATTTAGCAAGAAAAACTCAAAAATTAGCCAAAAACTCTCAAAAATTAGCCATAAAACCCAGAATTTAGCCAGAAAAACCCAAAAATTTGCCAGACAAACCCGAAAATTAGCAATAAAACCCAAAAATTAGCCAGAAAAACCCAAAAATTAGCCATAAAACCCAGAAATTAGACAGAAAAACTCAAAAATTAGCTAGAAAAACTCGAAAATTGGTCATGAAACCCAAAAATGTGCCAGAAAAACTCAAAAATTAGATAGAAAAACCAAAAATTAGCCAAAAAAACTAAAAAATCAGCCATGAAACCCAAAAATTAGCCAGAAAAAAAATAAGCTAGAAAAAATAAAAAAATTAGCCATAAAACCCAAAAATTAGCCATAAAACCCAAAAATTAGCCAGAAAAACCCGGAATTTAGCAAGAAAAACTCAAAAATCAGCCAAAAACTCTTAAAAAATAGCCAGAAAACCCAAAAATCAGCCATAAAACCCAAAAATTAGCCAGAAAAACTCAAAATTTAGCCATAAAACCCAAAAATTAGCCAGAAAAACCCGAAATTTAGCAAGAAAAACTCAAAAATTAGCCAAAAACTCTCAAAAATTAGCCATAAAACCCAGAAATTTGCCAGAAAAACCCAAAAATTTGCCAAACAAACCCAAAAATTAGCAATAAAACCCAAAAATTAGCCAGAAAAACTCAAAAATTAGCCATAAAACTCAAAAATCACACAGAAAAACTCAGAAAGTAGCTAAAAAAACTCGAAAATTAGTCATAAAACCCAAAAATTAGCCAGAAAATCTCAAAAATCAGCTGGAAAAACCCAAAAATTAGCCAAAAAAACTCAAAAATTAGCCATGAAACTCAGAAATTAGCCAGAAAAAAAAATAAGATAGAAAAAATAAAAAAATTAGCCATAAAGCCCAAAAATTTGCCAGAAAAACCCAAAACTCAGCTAGAAAAACTCAAAAATTAGCTAGGAAAACTCAGAATTTAGCCACAAAAACCCAAAAATTGTCAGAAAAACCCAAAAATTAGCCATAAAACCCAGAAATTAGACAAAAAAACTCAAAAATTAGCTGGAAAAACTCGAAAATCAGTCATAAAACCCAAAAATTAGCCAGAAAAACTCAAAAATTAGCTAGAAAAACCCAAAAATTAACCAAAAAAACTCAAAAATTAGCCATGAAACCCATAAATTAGCCTGAAAAACCCAAAATTTAGCCAGAAAAACTCGAAAATTAGCCATAAAACCCAAAAATAAGCTAGAAAAACCCAAAAATTAGCCAGAAAAACCCAAAATTCAGCCAGGAAAACTCAAAAATTAGCCAATAAATCTCAAAAATTAGTCATAAAACCCAAAAATTAGCCAGAAAAACTCAAAAATTAGCTAGAAAAACCCTAAAATTAACCAAAAAAACTCAAAAATTAGCCATGAAACCCAAAAATTAGCCATAAAAACCCAAAAATTAGCCAGAAAAACCCGTAATTTAGCCAGAAAAACTCAAAAATTAGCCCGAAAAACCCAAAATTTAGCCAGAAAGACTAAAAAATTAGCCAGTAAATCTCAAAAACTAGCAATAAATTAGACAGAAAAACCCAAAAATTAGCCAGGAACACTCAAAAATTAGCTAGAAAAACCCAAAAATTAGCTAGAAAAATTCAAAAATTAGCCATAAAACCCAAAAATCAGCCAGAAAAACTCAGAAATTAACTGGAAAAACTCAAAAATTAGCCATAAAACCCAAAAATTTGCCAGAAAAACCCAAAATTCAGCTAGAAAAACTCAAAAATTAGCTAGGAAAACTCAGAAATTAGCCACAAAAACCCAAAAATTGTCAGAAAAACCCAAAAATTAGCCATAGAACCCAGAAATTAGACAGAAAAACTCAAAAAGTAGCAGGAAAAACTCGAAAGTTAGTCATAAAACCCAAAAACTAGCTAGAAAAAATAGGAAAATTAGCCATAAAACCCAAAAATTAGCCAGAAAAACCCATAATTTAGCTAGAAAAATTCAAAAATTAGCCATAAAACCCAAAAATCAGCCAGAAAAACTCAAAAATTAGCTGGAAAAACTCAAAAACTAGCCATAAAACCCAAAAATAAGCTAGAAAAATCCAAAATTTAACTGGAAAAACTCAAAAATTAGCCATAAAACTCAAAAATTAGCCAAAAAACCCAAAATTCAGCTAGAAAAACTCAAAAATTAGCTAGGAAAACTCAGAAATTAGCCACAAAAACCCAAAAATTGTCAGAAAAACCCAAAAATTGTCAGAAAAACCCAAAAATTAGACATAAAACCCAGAAATTAGACAGAAAAACTCAAAAATTAGCTGGAAAAACTCGAAAATTGGTCATGAAACCCAAAAATTAGCCAGAAAAACTCAAAGCCAGAAAGACTCAAAAATTAGCCAGAAAAACTCAAAAATTAGCCAATAAATCTCAAACATTAGCTATAAAACCCAAAAATTAGCCAGAAAAACCCGAAATTTAGCAAGAAAAACTCAAAAATTAGCCAAAAACTCTCAAAAATTAGCCATAAAACCCAGAATTTAGCCAGAAAAACCCAAAAATTTGCCAGACAAACCCAAAAATTAGCAATAAAACCCAAAAATTAGCCAGAAAAACCCAAAAATTAGCCATAAAACCCAGAAATTAGACAGAAAAACTCAAAAATTAGCTAGAAAAACTCGAAAATTGGTCATGAAACCCAAAAATGTGCCAGAAAAACTCAAAAATTAGATAGAAAAACCAAAAATTAGCCAAAAAAACTAAAAAAACAGCCATGAAACCCAAAAATTAGCCAGAAAAAAAATAAGCTAGAAAAAATAAAAAAATTAGCCATAAAACCCAAAAATTAGCCAGAAAAACCCGGAATTTAGCAAGAAAAACTCAAAAATCAGCCAAAAACTCTTAAAAAATAGCCAGAAAACCCAAAAATCAGCCATAAAACCCAAAAATTAGCCAGAAAAACTCAAAATTCAGCCATAAAACCCAAAACTTAGCCAGAAAAACCCGAAATTTAGCAAGAAAAACTCAAAAATTAGCCAAAAACTCTCAAAAATTAGCCATAAAACCCAGAAATTTGCCAGAAAAACCCAAAAATTTGCCAAACAAACCCAAAAATTAGCAATAAAACCCAAAAATTAGCCAGAAAAACTCAAAAATTAGCCATAAAACTCAAAAATCACACAGAAAAACTCAGAAAGTAGCTAAAAAAACTCGAAAATTAGTCATAAAACCCAAAAATTAGCCAGAAAATCTCAAAAATCAGCTGGAAAAACCCAAAAATTAGCCAAAAAAACTCAAAAATTAGCCATGAAACTCAGAAATTAGCCAGAAAAAAAAATAAGATAGAAAAAATAAAAAAATTAGCCATAAAGCCCAAAAATTTGCCAGAAAAACCCAAAACTCAGCTAGAAAAACTCAAAAATTAGCTAGGAAAACTCAGAATTTAGCCACAAAAACCCAAAAATTGTCAGAAAAACCCAAAAATTAGCCATAAAACCCAAAAATAAGCTAGAAAAACCCAAAAATTAGCCAGAAAAACCCAAAATTCAGCCAGGAAAACTCAAAAATTAGCCAATAAATCTCAAAAATTAGTCATAAAACCCAAAAATTAGCCAGAAAAACTCAAAGCCAGAAAGACTCAAAAATTAGCCAGAAAAACTCAAAAACTAGCCAATAAATCTCAAACATTAGCTATAAAACCCAAAAATTAGCCAGAAAAACCCGAAATTTAGCAAGAAAAACTCAAAAATTAGCCAAAAACTCTCAAAAATTAGCCATAAAACCCAGAATTTAGCCAGAAAAACCCAAAAATTTGCCAGACAAACCCAAAAATTAGCAATAAAACCCAAAAATTAGCCAGAAAAACCCAAAAATTAGCCATAAAACCCAGAAATTAGACAGAAAAACTCAAAAATTAGCTGGAAAAACTCGAAAATCAGTCATAAAACCCAAAAATTAGCCAGAAAAACTCAAAAATTAGCTAGAAAAACCCAAAAATTAACCAAAAAAACTCAAAAATTAGCCATGAAACCCATAAATTAGCCTGAAAAACCCAAAATTTAGCCAGAAAAACTCGAAAATTAGCCATAAAACCCAAAAATAAGCTAGAAAAACCCAAAAATTAGCCAGAAAAACCCAAAATTCAGCCAGGAAAACTCAAAAATTAGCCAATAAATCTCAAAAATTAGTCATAAAACCCAAAAATTAGCCAGAAAAACTCAAAAATTAGCTAGAAAAACTCAAAAATTAGCTAGGAAAACTCAGAATTTAGCCACAAAAACCCAAAAATTGTCAGAAAAACCCAAAAATTAGCCATGAAACTCAGAAATTAGCCAGAAAAAAAAATAAGATAGAAAAAATAAAAAAATTAGCCATAAAGCCCAAAAATTTGCCAGAAAAACCCAAAACTCAGCTAGAAAAACTCAAAAATTAGCTAGGAAAACTCAGAATTTAGCCACAAAAACCCAAAAATTGTCAGAAAAACCCAAAAATTAGCCATAAAACCCAGAAATTAGACAAAAAAACTCAAAAATTAGCTGGAAAAACTCGAAAATCAGTCATAAAACCCAAAAATTAGCCAGAAAAACTCAAAAATTAGCTAGAAAAACCCAAAAATTAACCAAAAAAACTCAAAAATTAGCCATGAAACCCATAAATTAGCCTGAAAAACCCAAAATTTAGCCAGAAAAACTCGAAAATTAGCCATAAAACCCAAAAATAAGCTAGAAAAACCCAAAAATTAGCCAGAAAAACCCAAAATTCAGCCAGGAAAACTCAAAAATTAGCCAATAAATCTCAAAAATTAGTCATAAAACCCAAAAATTAGCCAGAAAAACTCAAAAATTAGCTAGAAAAACCCTAAAATTAACCAAAAAAACTCAAAAATTAGCCATGAAACCCAAAAATTAGCCATAAAAACCCAAAAATTAGCCAGAAAAACCCGTAATTTAGCCAGAAAAACTCAAAAATTAGCCCGAAAAACCCAAAATTTAGCCAGAAAGACTAAAAAATTAGCCAGTAAATCTCAAAAACTAGCAATAAATTAGACAGAAAAACCCAAAAATTAGCCAGGAACACTCAAAAATTAGCTAGAAAAACCCAAAAATTAGCTAGAAAAATTCAAAAATTAGCCATAAAACCCAAAAATCAGCCAGAAAAACTCAGAAATTAACTGGAAAAACTCAAAAATTAGCCATAAAACCCAAAAATTTGCCAGAAAAACCCAAAATTCAGCTAGAAAAACTCAAAAATTAGCTAGGAAAACTCAGAAATTAGCCACAAAAACCCAAAAATTGTCAGAAAAACCCAAAAATTAGCCATAGAACCCAGAAATTAGACAGAAAAACTCAAAAAGTAGCAGGAAAAACTCGAAAGTTAGTCATAAAACCCAAAAACTAGCTAGAAAAAATAGGAAAATTAGCCATAAAACCCAAAAATTAGCCAGAAAAACCCATAATTTAGCTAGAAAAACTCAAATATTAGCTAGAAAAACCCAAAAATCAGCCAAAAAAACTCAAATATTAGCCATGAAACTCAAAAATTAGCCAGAAAAAAAAATTAGCTGGAAAAAATAAAAAAATTAGCCATAAAACCCAAAAATTTGCCAGAAAAACCCAAAATTTAGCTGGAAAAACTCAAAAATTAGCTAGGAAAACTCAGAAATTAGCCACAAAAACTCAAAAATTGTCAGAAAAACCCAAAAATTAGCCATAAAACCCAGAAATTAGACAGAAAAGTTCAAAAATTAGCTGGAAAAACTCGAAAATTAGTCATAAATCCCGAAAATTAGCCAGAAAAACTCAAAAATTAGCCATAAAACCCAAAAATTTGCCAGAAAAACCCAAAATTTAGCTGGAAAAACTCAAAAATTAGCTAGGAAAACTCAGAAATTAGCCACAAAAACCCAAAAATTGTCAGAAAAACCCAAAAATTAGCCAGGAAAACTCAAAAATTAGCTAGAAAAACCCAAAAATCAGCCAAAAAAACTCAAATATTAGCCATGAAACTCAAAAATTAGCCAGAAAAAAAAATTAGCTGGAAAAAATAAAAAAATTAGCCATAAAACCCAAAAATTTGCCAGAAAAACCCAAAATTTAGCTGGAAAAACTCAAAAATTAGCTAGGAAAACTCAGAAATTAGCCACAAAAACTCAAAAATTGTCAGAAAAACCCAAAAATTAGCCATAAAACCCAGAAATTAGACAGAAAAGTTCAAAAATTAGCTGGAAAAACTCGAAAATTAGTCATAAATCCCGAAAATTAGCCAGAAAAACTCAAAAATTAGCCATAAAACCCAAAAATTAGCCAGAAAAACCCAGAATTTGGCCAGAAAAACTCAAAAATTAGCCGAAAACTCTCAAAAATTAGCCAGAAAACCCAAAAATTAGCCATAAAACCCAAAAATTAGCCAAAAAAACTCAAAAATTAGCCATAAAACCCAAAAATTAGCCAGAAAAACCCGAAAATTAGCCATAAAACCCAAAAATTAGCCAGAAAAACCCAAAATTTAGCCATAAAACCAAAAAATTAGCCAGAAAAACCCGAAATTTAGCAAGAAAAACTCAAAAATTAGCCAAAAACTCTCGAAAATTAGCCATAAAACCCAGAAATTTGCCAGAAAAACCCAAAAATTTGCCAGACAAACCCAAAAATTAGCAATAAAACCCAAAAATTAGCTAGAAAAACCCAAAAATCAGCCAAAAAAACTCAAATATTAGCCATGAAACCCAAAAATTAGCCAGAAAAAAGAAATTAGCAATAAAAAAATAGAAAAATTAGCCATAAAACCCAAAAATTTGCCAGAAAAACCCAAAATTTAGCTAGAAAAACTCAAAAATTAGCTAGGAAAACTCAGAAATTAGCCACAAAAACTCAAAAATTGTCAGAAAAACCCAAAAATTAGCCATAAAACCCAGAAATTAGACAGAAAAGTTCAAAAATTAGCTGGAAAAACTCGAAAATTAGTCATAAATCCCGAAAATTAGCCAGAAAAACTCAAAAATTAGCCATAAAACCCAAAAATTAGCCAGAAAAACCCAGAATTTAGCCAGAAAAACTCAAAAATTAGCCGAAAACTCTCAAAAATTAGCCAGAAAACCCAAAAATTAGCCATAAAACCCAAAAATTAGCCAAAAAAACTCAAAAATTAGCCATAAAACCCAAAAATTAGCCAGAAAAACCCAAAAATTAGCCATAAAACCCAGAAATTAGACAGAAAAACTCAAAAATTAGCCAGAAAAACCCGTAATTTAGCCAGAAAAACTCAAAAATTAGCCATAAAACCCAAAAATTAGCCCGAAAAACCCAAAATTTAGCCAGAAAGACTCAAAAATTAGCCGGTAAATCTCAAAAACTAGCAATAAAACCCAAAAATTAGCCAGAAAAACCCGATATTTAGAAAAAAAAACTCAAAAATTAGCCAAAAACTCTCAAAAATTAGCCATAAAACCCAGAAATTAGCCAGACAAACCCAAAAATTAGCAATAAAACCCAAAAATTAGCCAGAAAAACCCAAAATTCAGCCAGAAAAACTCAAAAGTTAGCCATAAAACTCAAAAATGAGCCATGAAACCCAAAACTTGTCAGAAAAACCCAAAAATTAGCCATAAAACCCAGAAATTAGACAGAAAAACCCAAAAATTAGCCAGGAACACTCAAAAATTAGCTAGAAAAACTCAAAAACTAGCTGGAAAAATTCAAAAATTAGCCATAAAACCCAAAAATCAGCCAGAAAAACTCAGAAATTAACTGGAAAAACTCAAAAATTAGCCATAAAACCCAAAAATTTGCCAGAAAAACCCAAAATTCAGCTAGAAAAACTCAAAAATTAGCTAGGAAAACTCAGAAATTAGCCACAAAAACCCAAAAATTGTCAGAAAAACCCAAAAATTGTCAGAAAAACCCAAAAATTAGCCATAGAACCCAGAAATTAGACAGAAAAACTCAAAAAGTAGCAGGAAAAACTCGAAAGTTAGTCATAAAACCCAAAAATTAGCTAGAAAAAATAGGAAAATTAGCCATAAAACCCAAAAATTAGCCAGAAAAACCCAAAATTTAGCTAGAAAAACTCAAATATTAGCTAGAAAAACTCAAAAATTAGCCATTAAACCCAAAAATTTGACAGAAAAACCCAAAATTTAGCTGGAAAAACTCAAAAATTAGCTAGGAAAACTCAGAAATTAGCCACAAAAACCCAAAAATTGTCAGAAAAACCCAAAAATTAGCCAGGAAAACTCAAAAATTATCTAGAAAAACCCAAAAATCAGCCAAAAAAACTCAAATATTAGCCATGAAACTCAAAAATTAGCCAGAAAAAAAAATTAGCTGGAAAAAATAAAAAAATTAGCCATAAAACCCAAAAATTTGCCAGAAAAACCCAAAATTTAGCTGGAAAAACTCAAAAATTAGCTAGGAAAACTCAGAAATTAGCCACAAAAACTCAAAAATTGTCAGAAAAACCCAAAAATTAGCCATAAAACCCCGAAATTAGACAGAAAAGTTCAAAAATTAGCTGGAAAAACTCGAAAATTAGTCAGAAATCCCGAAAATTAGCCAGAAAAACTCAAAAATTAGCCATAAAACCCAAAAATTAGCCAGAAAAACCCAGAATTTGGCCAGAAAAACTCAAAAATTAGCCGAAAACTCTCAAAAATTAGCCAGAAAACCCAAAAATTAGCCATAAAACACAAAAATTAGCCAAAAAAACTCAAAAATTAGCCATAAAACCCAAAAATTAGCCAGAAAAACCCAAAAATTAGCCATAAAACCCAAAAATTAGCCAGAAAAACCCAAAATTTAGCCATAAAACCAAAAAATTAGCCAGAAAAACCCGAAATTTAGCAAGAAAAACTCAAAAATTAGCCAAAAACTCTCAAAAATTAGCCATAAAACCCAGAAATTTGCCAGAAAAACCCAAAAATTTGCCAGATAAACCCAAAAATTAGCAATAAAACCCAAAAATTAGCCAGAAAAACCCAAAATTTAGCCAGAAAAACTCAAAAATTAGCCATGAAACTCAGAAATTAGCCAGAAAAAAAAATAAGATAGAAAAAATAAAAAAATTAGCCATAAAGCCCAAAAATTTGCCAGAAAAACCCAAAACTCAGCTAGAAAAACTCGAAAATTAGCTAGGAAAACTCAGAAATTAGCCACAAAAACCCAAAAATTGTCAGAAAAAACCAAAAATTAGCCATAAAACCCTGAAATTAGACAAAAAAACTCAAAAATTAGCTGGAAAAACTCGAAAATAAGTCATAAAACCCAAAAATTAGCCAGAAAAACTCAAAAATTAGCTAGGAAAACCCAAAAATTAACCAAAAAAACTCATAAATTAGCCATGAAACCCATAAATTAGCCTGAAAAACCCAAAATTTAGCCAGAAAAACTAAAAAATTAGCCATAAAACCCAAAAATAAGCTAGAAAAACCCAAAAATTAGCCAGAAAAACCCAAAATTCAGCCAGGAAAACTCAAAAATTAGCCAATAAATCTCAAAAATTAGTCATAAAACCCAAAAATTAGCCAGAAAAACTCAAAAATTAGCCATGAAACCCCAAAATTAGCCATAAAAACCCAAAAATTAGCCAAAAAACCCGTAATTTAGCCAGAAAAACTCAAAAATTAGCCAAAAACTCTTGAAAAATAGCCAGAAAACCCAAAAATTAGCCATAAAACCCAAAAATTAGCCCGAAAAACCCAAAATTTAGCCAGAAAGACTCAAAAATTAGCCAGTAAATCTCAAAAACTAGCAATAACACCCAAAAATTAGCCAGAAAAACCCGATATTTAGCAAGAAAAACTCAAAAATTAGCCAAAAACTCTCAAAAATTAGCCATAAAACCCAGAAATTAGACAGAAAAACCCAAAAATTAGCCAGGAAAACTCAACAATTAGCTAGAAAAACCCAAAAATTAGCTAGAAAAATTCAAAAATTAGCCATAAAACCCAAAAATCAGCCAGAAAAACTCAAAAATTAGCTGGAAAAACTCAAAAACTAGCCATAAAACCCAAAAATAAGCTAGAAAAACCCAAAATTTAACTGGAAAAACTCAAAAATTAGCCATAAAACTCAAAAATTAGCCAAAAAACCCAAAATTCAGCTAGAAAAACTCAAAAATTAGCTAGGAAAACTCAGAAATTAGCCACAAAAACCCAAAAATTATCAGAAAAACCCAAAAATTGTCAGAAAAACCCAAAAATTAGCCATAGAACCCAGAAATTAGACAGAAAAACTCAAAAAGTAGCAGGAAAAACTCGAAAGTTAGTCATAAAACCCAAAAATTAGCTAGAAAAAATAGGAAAATTAGCCATAAAACCCAAAAATTAGCCAGAAAAACACAAAATTTAGCTAGAAAAACTCAAATATTAGCTAGACAAACTCAGAAATTAGCTATAAAAACCCAAAAATTAGCTAGAGAAACTCAAAAGTTAGCCACAAAAATACAAGAATTAGCCACAAAAATACAAGAATTAGCTATGAAACCCAAGAATTAGTTAGAAAAACTCAAAAATTAGCCATAAAACCCAAAAATTAGCCAGAAAAACTCAAAAATTAGCTAGAAAAACTCAAAAATTAGCCGAAAAAACTCAAAAATTAGCCATGAAACCCAAAAATTAGCCAGAAAAAAGAAATTAGCTAGAAAAAAATAAAAAAATTAGCCATAAAACCCAAAAATTTGCCAGAAAAACCCAAAATTTAGCTGGAAAAACTCAAAAATTAGCTAGGAAAACTCAGAAATTAGCCACAAAAACTCAAAAATTGTCAGAAAAACCCAAAAATTAGCCATAAAACCCAGAAATTAGACAGAAAAGTTCAAATATTAGCTGGAAAAACTTGAAAATTAGTCATAAATCCCGAAAATTAGCCAGAAAAACTCAAAAATTAGCCATAAAACCCAAAAATTAGCCAGAAAAACCCAGAATTTAGCCAGAAAATCTCAAAAATTAGCCGAAAACTCTTAAAAATTAGCCAGAAAACACAAAAATTAGCCATAAAACCCGAAATTTAGCAAAAAAACTCAAAAATTAAACAAAAACTCTCAAAAATTAGCCATAAAACCCAGAAATTTGCCAGAAAAACCCAAAAATTTGCCAGACAAACCCAAAAATTAGCAATAAAACCTAAAAATTAGCCAGAAAAACCCAAAATTTAGCCAGAAAAACTCAAAAATTAGCCATAAAACTCAAAAATCACACAGAAAAACTCAGAAAATAGCTAAAAAAACTCGAAAATTAGTCATAAAACCCAAAAATTAGCCAGAAAATTTCAAAAATCAGCTGGAAAAACCCAAAAATTAGCCAAAAAAACTCAAAAATTAGCCATGAAACTCAGAAATTAGCCAGAAAAAAGAAATTAGCTAGAAAAAAATAAAAAAATTAGCCATAAAACCCAAAAATTTGCCAGAAAAACCCAAAACTCAGCTAGAAAAACTCGAAAATTAGCTAGGAAAACTCAGAAATTAGCCACAAAAACCCAAAAATTGTCAGAAAAACCCAAAAATTAGCCATAAAACCCATTAGACAAAAAAACTCAAAAATTAGCTGGAAAAACTCGAAAATTAGTCATAAAACCCAAAAATTAGCCAGAAAAACTCAAAAATTAGCTAGAAAAACCCAAAAATTAACCAAAAAAACTCAAAAATTAGCCATGAAACCCATAAATTAGCCTGAAAAACCCAAAATTTAGCCAGAAAAACTCAAAAATTAGCCATAAAACCCAAAAATAAGCTAGAAAAACCCAAAAACTTGCCAGAAAAACTCAAAAATTAGCCAATAAATCTCAAAAATTAGTCATAAAACCCAAAAATTAGCCAAAAAAACTCAAAAATTAGCCATGAAACTCAGAAATTAGCCAGAAAAAAGAAATTAGCTAGAAAAAAATAAAAAAATTAGCCATAAAACCCAAAAATTTGCCAGAAAAACCCAAAACTCAGCTAGAAAAACTCGAAAATTAGCTAGGAAAACTCAGAAATTAGCCACAAAAACCCAAAAATTGTCAGAAAAACCCAAAAATTAGCCATAAAACCCATTAGACAAAAAAACTCAAAAATTAGCTGGAAAAACTCGAAAATTAGTCATAAAACCCAAAAATTAGCCAGAAAAACTCAAAAATTAGCTAGAAAAACCCAAAAATTAACCAAAAAAACTCAAAAATTAGCCATGAAACCCATAAATTAGCCTGAAAAACCCAAAATTTAGCCAGAAAAACTCAAAAATTAGCCATAAAACCCAAAAATAAGCTAGAAAAACCCAAAAATTAGCCAGAAAAACTCAAAAATTAGCCAATAAATCTCAAAAATTAGTCATAAAACCCAAAAATTAGCCAGAAAAACTCAAAAATTAGCTAGAAAAACCCAAAAATTAACCAAAAAAACTCAAAAATTAGCCATGAAACCCAAAATTTAGCCATAAAACCCAAAAATTAGCTCGAAAAACCCAAAATTTAGCCAGAAAGACTCAAAAATTAGCCAGTAAATCTCAAAAACTAGCAATAAAACCCAAAAATTAGCCAGAAAAACCCGATATTTAGCAAGAAAAACTCAAAAATTAGCCAAAAACTGTCAAAATTTAGCCATAAAACCCAGAAATTAGCCGGACAAACCCAAAAATTAGCAATAAAACCCAAAAATTAGCCAGAAAAACTCAAAAATTAGCTAGAAAAACCCAAAAATTAACCAAGAAAAACTCAAAAATTAGCCATGAAACCCAAAAATTAGCCAGAAAAAAAATTAGCTAGAAAAAATAAAAAAATCAGCCATAAAACCCAAAAATTTGCCAGAAAAACCCAAAATTTAGCTAGAAAAACTCAAAAATTAGCTAGGAAAACTCAGAAATTAGCCACAAGAACCCAAATATTGTCAGAAAAACCCAAAAATTAGCCATAAAACCAAAAATTAGACAAAAAAACACAAAAATAAGCTAGAAAAACCCAAAATTTAACTGGAAAAACTCAAAAATTAGCCATAAAACCCAAAAATTAGCCAGAAAAACCCAAAATTCAGCTAGAAAAACTCAAAAATTAGCTAGGAAAACTCAGAAATTAGCCACAAAAACCCAAAAATTGTCAGAAAAACCCAAAAATTAGCCATAGAACCCAGAAATTAGACAGAAAAACTCAAAAAGTAGCAGGAAAAACTCGAAAGTTAGTCATAAAACCCAAAAATTAGCTAGAAAAAATAGGAAAATTAGCCATAAAACCCAAAAATTAGCCAGAAAAACCCAAAATTCAGCTAGAAAAACTCAAATATTAGCTAGAAAAACTCAGAAATTAGCTATAAAAACCCAAAAATTAGCTAAAGAAACTCAAAAGTTAGCCACAAAAATACAAGAATTAGCCACAAAAATACAAGAATTAGCTATAAAACCCAAGAATTAGTTAGAAAAACTCAAAAATTAGCCATAAAACCCAAAAATTAGCCAGAAAAACCCAAAATTTAGCCAGAAAAACTCAAAAATTAGCCATAAAACTCAAAAATCACACAGAAAAACTCAGAAAATAGCTAAAAAAACTCGAAAATTAGTCATAAAACCCAAAAATTAGCCAGAAAATCTCGAAAATCAGCTGGAAAATCCCAAAAATTAGCCAAAAAAACTCAAAAATTAGCCATGAAACTCAGAAATTAGCCAGAAAAAAAAATAAGATAGAAAAAATAAAAAAATTAGCCATAAAGCCCAAAAATTTGCCAGAAAAACCCAAAACTCAGCTAGAAAAACTCGAAAATTAGCTAGGAAAACTCAGAAATTAGCCACAAAAACCCAAAAATTGTCAGAAAAACCCAAAAATTAGCCATAAAACCCAGAAATTAGACAAAAAAACTCAAAAATTAGCTGGAAAAACTCGAAAATTAGTCATAAAACCCAAAAATTAGCCAGAAAAACTCAAGAATTAGCTAGAAAAACCCAAAAATTAACCAAAAAAACTCATAAATTAGCCATGAAACCCATAAATTAGCCTGAAAAACCCAAAATTTAGCCAGAAAAACTCAAAAATTAGCCATAAAACCCAAAAATAAGCTAGAAAAACCCAAAAATTAGCCAGAAAAACCCAAAATTCAGCCAGGAAAACTCAAAAATTAGCCAATAAATCTCAAAAATTAGTCATAAAACCCAAAAATTAGCCAGAAAAACTCAAAAATTAGCTAGAAAAACCCAAAAATTAACCAAAAAAACTCAAAAATTAGCCATGAAACCCAAAAATTAGCCATAAAAACCCAAAAATTAGCCAGAAAAACCCGTAATTTAGCCAGAAAGACTAAAAAATTAGCCAGTAAATCTCAAAAACTAGCAATAAAACCCAAAAATTAGCCAGAAAAACCCGATATTTAGCAAGAAAAACTCAAAAATTAGCCAAAAACTCTCACAAATTAGCCATAAAACCTAGAAATTAGCCAGACAAACCCAAAAATTAGCAATAAAACCCAAAAATTAGCCAGAAAAACCCAAAATTCAGCCAGAAAAACTCAAAAGTTAGCCATAAAACTCAAAAATGAGCCATGAAACCCAAAACTTGTCAGAAAAACCCAAAAATTAGCCATAAAACCCAGAAATTAGACAGAAAAACCCAAAAATTAGCCAGGAAAACTCAAAAATTAGCTAGAAAAACCCAAAAATTAGCTAGAAAAATTCAAAAATTAGCCATAAAACCCAAAAATCAGCCAGAAAAACTCAAAAATTAGCTGGAAAAACTCAAAAACTAGCCATAAAACCCAAAAATAAGCTAGAAAAATCCAAAATTTAACTGGAAAAACTCAAAAATTAGCCATAAAACTCAAAAATTAGCCAAAAAAACCCAAAATTCAGCTAGAAAAACTCAAAAATTAGCTAGGAAAACTCAGAAATTAGCCACAAAAACCCAAAAATTGTCAGAAAAACCCAAAAATTGTCAGAAAAACCCAAAAATTAGACATAAAACCCAGAAATTAGACAGAAAAACTCAAAAATTAGCTGGAAAAACTCGAAAATTGGTCATGAAACCCAAAAATTAGCCAGAAAAACTCAAAGCCAGAAAGACTCAAAAATTAGCCAGAAAAACTCAAAAATTAGCCAATAAATCTCAAACATTAGCTATAAAACCCAAAAATTAGCCAGAAAAACCCGAAATTTAGCAAGAAAAACTCAAAAATTAGCCAAAAACTCTCAAAAATTAGCCATAAAACCCAGAATTTAGCCAGAAAAACCCAAAAATTTGCCAGACAAACCCGAAAATTAGCAATAAAACCCAAAAATTAGCCAGAAAAACCCAAAAATTAGCCATAAAACCCAGAAATTAGACAGAAAAACTCAAAAATTAGCTAGAAAAACTCGAAAATTGGTCATGAAACCCAAAAATGTGCCAGAAAAACTCAAAAATTAGATAGAAAAACCAAAAATTAGCCAAAAAAACTAAAAAATCAGCCATGAAACCCAAAAATTAGCCAGAAAAAAAATAAGCTAGAAAAAATAAAAAAATTAGCCATAAAACCCAAAAATTAGCCATAAAACCCAAAAATTAGCCAGAAAAACCCGGAATTTAGCAAGAAAAACTCAAAAATCAGCCAAAAACTCTTAAAAAATAGCCAGAAAACCCAAAAATCAGCCATAAAACCCAAAAATTAGCCAGAAAAACTCAAAATTTAGCCATAAAACCCAAAAATTAGCCAGAAAAACCCGAAATTTAGCAAGAAAAACTCAAAAATTAGCCAAAAACTCTCAAAAATTAGCCATAAAACCCAGAAATTTGCCAGAAAAACCCAAAAATTTGCCAAACAAACCCAAAAATTAGCAATAAAACCCAAAAATTAGCCAGAAAAACTCAAAAATTAGCCATAAAACTCAAAAATCACACAGAAAAACTCAGAAAGTAGCTAAAAAAACTCGAAAATTAGTCATAAAACCCAAAAATTAGCCAGAAAATCTCAAAAATCAGCTGGAAAAACCCAAAAATTAGCCAAAAAAACTCAAAAATTAGCCATGAAACTCAGAAATTAGCCAGAAAAAAAAATAAGATAGAAAAAATAAAAAAATTAGCCATAAAGCCCAAAAATTTGCCAGAAAAACCCAAAACTCAGCTAGAAAAACTCAAAAATTAGCTAGGAAAACTCAGAATTTAGCCACAAAAACCCAAAAATTGTCAGAAAAACCCAAAAATTAGCCATAAAACCCAGAAATTAGACAAAAAAACTCAAAAATTAGCTGGAAAAACTCGAAAATCAGTCATAAAACCCAAAAATTAGCCAGAAAAACTCAAAAATTAGCTAGAAAAACCCAAAAATTAACCAAAAAAACTCAAAAATTAGCCATGAAACCCATAAATTAGCCTGAAAAACCCAAAATTTAGCCAGAAAAACTCGAAAATTAGCCATAAAACCCAAAAATAAGCTAGAAAAACCCAAAAATTAGCCAGAAAAACCCAAAATTCAGCCAGGAAAACTCAAAAATTAGCCAATAAATCTCAAAAATTAGTCATAAAACCCAAAAATTAGCCAGAAAAACTCAAAAATTAGCTAGAAAAACCCTAAAATTAACCAAAAAAACTCAAAAATTAGCCATGAAACCCAAAAATTAGCCATAAAAACCCAAAAATTAGCCAGAAAAACCCGTAATTTAGCCAGAAAAACTCAAAAATTAGCCCGAAAAACCCAAAATTTAGCCAGAAAGACTAAAAAATTAGCCAGTAAATCTCAAAAACTAGCAATAAATTAGACAGAAAAACCCAAAAATTAGCCAGGAACACTCAAAAATTAGCTAGAAAAACCCAAAAATTAGCTAGAAAAATTCAAAAATTAGCCATAAAACCCAAAAATCAGCCAGAAAAACTCAGAAATTAACTGGAAAAACTCAAAAATTAGCCATAAAACCCAAAAATTTGCCAGAAAAACCCAAAACTCAGCTAGAAAAACTCGAAAATTAGCTAGGAAAACTCAGAAATTAGCCACAAAAACCCAAAAATTGTCAGAAAAACCCAAAAATTAGCCATAGAACCCAGAAATTAGACAGAAAAACTCAAAAAGTAGCAGGAAAAACTCGAAAGTTAGTCATAAAACCCAAAAACTAGCTAGAAAAAATAGGAAAATTAGCCATAAAACCCAAAAATTAGCCAGAAAAACCCATAATTTAGCTAGAAAAACTCAAATATTAGCTAGAAAAACTCAAAAATTAGCCATTAAACCCAAAAATTTGCCAGAAAAACCCAAAATTTAGCTGGAAAAACCCAAAATTTAGCTGGAAAAACTCAAAAATTAGCTAGGAAAACTCAGAAATTAGCCACAAAAACTCAAAAATTGTCAGAAAAACCCAAAAATTAGCCATAAAACCCAGAAATTAGACAGAAAAGTTCAAAAATTAGCTGGAAAAACTCGAAAATTAGTCATAAATCCCGAAAATTAGCCAGAAAAACTCAAAAATTAGCCATAAAACCCAAAAATTTGCCAGAAAAACCCAAAATTTAGCTGGAAAAACTCAAAAATTAGCTAGGAAAACTCAGAAATTAGCCACAAAAACCCAAAAATTGTCAGAAAAACCCAAAAATTAGCCAGGAAAACTCAAAAATTAGCTAGAAAAACCCAAAAATCAGCCAAAAAAACTCAAATATTAGCCATGAAACTCAAAAATTAGCCAGAAAAAAAAATTAGCTGGAAAAAATAAAAAAATTAGCCATAAAACCCAAAAATTTGCCAGAAAAACCCAAAATTTAGCTGGAAAAACTCAAAAATTAGCTAGGAAAACTCAGAAATTAGCCAATAAATCTCAAAAATTAGTCATAAAACCCAAAAATTAGCCAGAAAAACTCAAAAATTAGCTAGAAAAACCCAAAAATTAACCAAAAAAACTCAAAAATTAGCCATGAAACCCAAAATTTAGCCATAAAACCCAAAAATTAGCTCGAAAAACCCAAAATTTAGCCAGAAAGACTCAAAAATTAGCCAGTAAATCTCAAAAACTAGCAATAAAACCCAAAAATTAGCCAGAAAAACCCGATATTTAGCAAGAAAAACTCAAAAATTAGCCAAAAACTGTCAAAATTTAGCCATAAAACCCAGAAATTAGCCGGACAAACCCAAAAATTAGCAATAAAACCCAAAAATTAGCCAGAAAAACTCAAAAATTAGCTAGAAAAACCCAAAAATTAACCAAGAAAAACTCAAAAATTAGCCATGAAACCCAAAAATTAGCCAGAAAAAAAATTAGCTAGAAAAAATAAAAAAATCAGCCATAAAACCCAAAAATTTGCCAGAAAAACCCAAAATTTAGCTAGAAAAACTCAAAAATTAGCTAGGAAAACTCAGAAATTAGCCACAAGAACCCAAATATTGTCAGAAAAACCCAAAAATTAGCCATAAAACCAAAAATTAGACAAAAAAACACAAAAATAAGCTAGAAAAACCCAAAATTTAACTGGAAAAACTCAAAAATTAGCCATAAAACCCAAAAATTAGCCAGAAAAACCCAAAATTCAGCTAGAAAAACTCAAAAATTAGCTAGGAAAACTCAGAAATTAGCCACAAAAACCCAAAAATTGTCAGAAAAACCCAAAAATTAGCCATAGAACCCAGAAATTAGACAGAAAAACTCAAAAAGTAGCAGGAAAAACTCGAAAGTTAGTCATAAAACCCAAAAATTAGCTAGAAAAAATAGGAAAATTAGCCATAAAACCCAAAAATTAGCCAGAAAAACCCAAAATTCAGCTAGAAAAACTCAAATATTAGCTAGAAAAACTCAGAAATTAGCTATAAAAACCCAAAAATTAGCTAAAGAAACTCAAAAGTTAGCCACAAAAATACAAGAATTAGCCACAAAAATACAAGAATTAGCTATAAAACCCAAGAATTAGTTAGAAAAACTCAAAAATTAGCCATAAAACCCAAAAATTAGCCAGAAAAACCCAAAATTTAGCCAGAAAAACTCAAAAATTAGCCATAAAACTCAAAAATCACACAGAAAAACTCAGAAAATAGCTAAAAAAACTCGAAAATTAGTCATAAAACCCAAAAATTAGCCAGAAAATCTCGAAAATCAGCTGGAAAATCCCAAAAATTAGCCAAAAAAACTCAAAAATTAGCCATGAAACTCAGAAATTAGCCAGAAAAAAAAATAAGATAGAAAAAATAAAAAAATTAGCCATAAAGCCCAAAAATTTGCCAGAAAAACCCAAAACTCAGCTAGAAAAACTCGAAAATTAGCTAGGAAAACTCAGAAATTAGCCACAAAAACCCAAAAATTGTCAGAAAAACCCAAAAATTAGCCATAAAACCCAGAAATTAGACAAAAAAACTCAAAAATTAGCTGGAAAAACTCGAAAATTAGTCATAAAACCCAAAAATTAGCCAGAAAAACTCAAGAATTAGCTAGAAAAACCCAAAAATTAACCAAAAAAACTCATAAATTAGCCATGAAACCCATAAATTAGCCTGAAAAACCCAAAATTTAGCCAGAAAAACTCAAAAATTAGCCATAAAACCCAAAAATAAGCTAGAAAAACCCAAAAATTAGCCAGAAAAACCCAAAATTCAGCCAGGAAAACTCAAAAATTAGCCAATAAATCTCAAAAATTAGTCATAAAACCCAAAAATTAGCCAGAAAAACTCAAAAATTAGCTAGAAAAACCCAAAAATTAACCAAAAAAACTCAAAAATTAGCCATGAAACCCAAAAATTAGCCATAAAAACCCAAAAATTAGCCAGAAAAACCCGTAATTTAGCCAGAAAGACTAAAAAATTAGCCAGTAAATCTCAAAAACTAGCAATAAAACCCAAAAATTAGCCAGAAAAACCCGATATTTAGCAAGAAAAACTCAAAAATTAGCCAAAAACTCTCACAAATTAGCCATAAAACCTAGAAATTAGCCAGACAAACCCAAAAATTAGCAATAAAACCCAAAAATTAGCCAGAAAAACCCAAAATTCAGCCAGAAAAACTCAAAAGTTAGCCATAAAACTCAAAAATGAGCCATGAAACCCAAAACTTGTCAGAAAAACCCAAAAATTAGCCATAAAACCCAGAAATTAGACAGAAAAACCCAAAAATTAGCCAGGAAAACTCAAAAATTAGCTAGAAAAACCCAAAAATTAGCTAGAAAAATTCAAAAATTAGCCATAAAACCCAAAAATCAGCCAGAAAAACTCAAAAATTAGCTGGAAAAACTCAAAAACTAGCCATAAAACCCAAAAATAAGCTAGAAAAATCCAAAATTTAACTGGAAAAACTCAAAAATTAGCCATAAAACTCAAAAATTAGCCAAAAAAACCCAAAATTCAGCTAGAAAAACTCAAAAATTAGCTAGGAAAACTCAGAAATTAGCCACAAAAACCCAAAAATTGTCAGAAAAACCCAAAAATTGTCAGAAAAACCCAAAAATTAGACATAAAACCCAGAAATTAGACAGAAAAACTCAAAAATTAGCTGGAAAAACTCGAAAATTGGTCATGAAACCCAAAAATTAGCCAGAAAAACTCAAAGCCAGAAAGACTCAAAAATTAGCCAGAAAAACTCAAAAATTAGCCAATAAATCTCAAACATTAGCTATAAAACCCAAAAATTAGCCAGAAAAACCCGAAATTTAGCAAGAAAAACTCAAAAATTAGCCAAAAACTCTCAAAAATTAGCCATAAAACCCAGAATTTAGCCAGAAAAACCCAAAAATTTGCCAGACAAACCCGAAAATTAGCAATAAAACCCAAAAATTAGCCAGAAAAACCCAAAAATTAGCCATAAAACCCAGAAATTAGACAGAAAAACTCAAAAATTAGCTAGAAAAACTCGAAAATTGGTCATGAAACCCAAAAATGTGCCAGAAAAACTCAAAAATTAGATAGAAAAACCAAAAATTAGCCAAAAAAACTAAAAAATCAGCCATGAAACCCAAAAATTAGCCAGAAAAAAAATAAGCTAGAAAAAATAAAAAAATTAGCCATAAAACCCAAAAATTAGCCATAAAACCCAAAAATTAGCCAGAAAAACCCGGAATTTAGCAAGAAAAACTCAAAAATCAGCCAAAAACTCTTAAAAAATAGCCAGAAAACCCAAAAATCAGCCATAAAACCCAAAAATTAGCCAGAAAAACTCAAAATTTAGCCATAAAACCCAAAAATTAGCCAGAAAAACCCGAAATTTAGCAAGAAAAACTCAAAAATTAGCCAAAAACTCTCAAAAATTAGCCATAAAACCCAGAAATTTGCCAGAAAAACCCAAAAATTTGCCAAACAAACCCAAAAATTAGCAATAAAACCCAAAAATTAGCCAGAAAAACTCAAAAATTAGCCATAAAACTCAAAAATCACACAGAAAAACTCAGAAAGTAGCTAAAAAAACTCGAAAATTAGTCATAAAACCCAAAAATTAGCCAGAAAATCTCAAAAATCAGCTGGAAAAACCCAAAAATTAGCCAAAAAAACTCAAAAATTAGCCATGAAACTCAGAAATTAGCCAGAAAAAAAAATAAGATAGAAAAAATAAAAAAATTAGCCATAAAGCCCAAAAATTTGCCAGAAAAACCCAAAACTCAGCTAGAAAAACTCAAAAATTAGCTAGGAAAACTCAGAATTTAGCCACAAAAACCCAAAAATTGTCAGAAAAACCCAAAAATTAGCCATAAAACCCAGAAATTAGACAAAAAAACTCAAAAATTAGCTGGAAAAACTCGAAAATCAGTCATAAAACCCAAAAATTAGCCAGAAAAACTCAAAAATTAGCTAGAAAAACCCAAAAATTAACCAAAAAAACTCAAAAATTAGCCATGAAACCCATAAATTAGCCTGAAAAACCCAAAATTTAGCCAGAAAAACTCGAAAATTAGCCATAAAACCCAAAAATAAGCTAGAAAAACCCAAAAATTAGCCAGAAAAACCCAAAATTCAGCCAGGAAAACTCAAAAATTAGCCAATAAATCTCAAAAATTAGTCATAAAACCCAAAAATTAGCCAGAAAAACTCAAAAATTAGCTAGAAAAACCCTAAAATTAACCAAAAAAACTCAAAAATTAGCCATGAAACCCAAAAATTAGCCATAAAAACCCAAAAATTAGCCAGAAAAACCCGTAATTTAGCCAGAAAAACTCAAAAATTAGCCCGAAAAACCCAAAATTTAGCCAGAAAGACTAAAAAATTAGCCAGTAAATCTCAAAAACTAGCAATAAATTAGACAGAAAAACCCAAAAATTAGCCAGGAACACTCAAAAATTAGCTAGAAAAACCCAAAAATTAGCTAGAAAAATTCAAAAATTAGCCATAAAACCCAAAAATCAGCCAGAAAAACTCAGAAATTAACTGGAAAAACTCAAAAATTAGCCATAAAACCCAAAAATTTGCCAGAAAAACCCAAAACTCAGCTAGAAAAACTCGAAAATTAGCTAGGAAAACTCAGAAATTAGCCACAAAAACCCAAAAATTGTCAGAAAAACCCAAAAATTAGCCATAGAACCCAGAAATTAGACAGAAAAACTCAAAAAGTAGCAGGAAAAACTCGAAAGTTAGTCATAAAACCCAAAAACTAGCTAGAAAAAATAGGAAAATTAGCCATAAAACCCAAAAATTAGCCAGAAAAACCCATAATTTAGCTAGAAAAACTCAAATATTAGCTAGAAAAACTCAAAAATTAGCCATTAAACCCAAAAATTTGCCAGAAAAACCCAAAATTTAGCTGGAAAAACCCAAAATTTAGCTGGAAAAACTCAAAAATTAGCTAGGAAAACTCAGAAATTAGCCACAAAAACTCAAAAATTGTCAGAAAAACCCAAAAATTAGCCATAAAACCCAGAAATTAGACAGAAAAGTTCAAAAATTAGCTGGAAAAACTCGAAAATTAGTCATAAATCCCGAAAATTAGCCAGAAAAACTCAAAAATTAGCCATAAAACCCAAAAATTTGCCAGAAAAACCCAAAATTTAGCTGGAAAAACTCAAAAATTAGCTAGGAAAACTCAGAAATTAGCCACAAAAACCCAAAAATTGTCAGAAAAACCCAAAAATTAGCCAGGAAAACTCAAAAATTAGCTAGAAAAACCCAAAAATCAGCCAAAAAAACTCAAATATTAGCCATGAAACTCAAAAATTAGCCAGAAAAAAAAATTAGCTGGAAAAAATAAAAAAATTAGCCATAAAACCCAAAAATTTGCCAGAAAAACCCAAAATTTAGCTGGAAAAACTCAAAAATTAGCTAGGAAAACTCAGAAATTAGCCACAAAAACTCAAAAATTGTCAGAAAAACCCAAAAATTAGCCATAAAACCCAGAAATTAGACAGAAAAGTTCAAAAATTAGCTGGAAAAACTCGAAAATTAGTCATAAATCCCGAAAATTAGCCAGAAAAACTCAAAAATTAGCCATAAAACCCAAAAATTTGCCAGAAAAACCCAAAATTTAGCTGGAAAAACTCAAAAATTAGCTAGGAAAACTCAGAAATTAGCCACAAAAACCCAAAAATTGTCAGAAAAACCCAAAAATTAGCCAGGAAAACTCAAAAATTAGCTAGAAAAACCCAAAAATCAGCCAAAAAAACTCAAATATTAGCCATGAAACTCAAAAATTAGCCAGAAAAAAAAATTAGCTGGAAAAAATAAAAAAATTAGCCATAAAACCCAAAAATTTGCCAGAAAAACCCAAAATTTAGCTGGAAAAACTCAAAAATTAGCTAGGAAAACTCAGAAATTAGCCACAAAAACTCAAAAATTGTCAGAAAAACCCAAAAATTAGCCATAAAACCCAGAAATTAGACAGAAAAGTTCAAAAATTAGCTGGAAAAACTCGAAAATTAGTCATAAATCCCGAAAATTAGCCAGAAAAACTCAAAAATTAGCCATAAAACCCAAAAATTAGCCAGAAAAACCCAGAATTTGGCCAGAAAAACTCAAAAATTAGCCGAAAACTCTCAAAAATTAGCCAGAAAACCCAAAAATTAGCCATAAAACCCAAAAATTAGCCAAAAAAACTCAAAAATTAGCCATAAAACCCAAAAATTAGCCAGAAAAACCCGAAAATTAGCCATAAAACCCAAAAATTAGCCAGAAAAACCCAAAATTTAGCCATAAAACCAAAAAATTAGCCAGAAAAACCCGAAATTTAGCAAGAAAAACTCAAAAATTAGCCAAAAACTCTCGAAAATTAGCCATAAAACCCAGAAATTTGCCAGAAAAACCCAAAAATTTGCCAGACAAACCCAAAAATTAGCAATAAAACCCAAAAATTAGCTAGAAAAACCCAAAAATCAGCCAAAAAAACTCAAATATTAGCCATGAAACCCAAAAATTAGCCAGAAAAAAGAAATTAGCTACAAAAAAATAAAAAAATTAGCCATAAAACCCAAAAATTTGCCAGAAAAACCCAAAATTTAGCTAGAAAAACTCAAAAATTAGCTAGGAAAACTCAGAAATTAGCCACAAAAACTCAAAAATTGTCAGAAAAACCCAAAAATTAGCCATAAAACCCAGAAATTAGACAGAAAAGTTCAAAAATTAGCTGGAAAAACTCGAAAATTAGTCATAAATCCCGAAAATTAGCCAGAAAAACTCAAAAATTAGCCATAAAACCCAAAAATTAGCCAGAAAAACCCAGAATTTAGCCAGAAAAACTCAAAAATTAGCCGAAAACTCTCAAAAATTAGCCAGAAAACCCAAAAATTAGCCATAAAACCCAAAAATTAGCCAAAAAAACTCAAAAATTAGCCATAAAACCCAAAAATTAGCCAGAAAAACCCAAAAATTAGCCATAAAACCCAGAAATTAGACAGAAAAACTCAAAAATTAGCCAGAAAAACCCGTAATTTAGCCAGAAAAACTCAAAAATTAGCCATAAAACCCAAAAATTAGCCCGAAAAACCCAAAATTTAGCCAGAAAGACTCAAAAATTAGCCGGTAAATCTCAAAAACTAGCAATAAAACCCAAAAATTAGCCAGAAAAACCCGATATTTAGAAAGAAAAACTCAAAAATTAGCCAAAAACTCTCAAAAATTAGCCATAAAACCCAGAAATTAGCCAGACAAACCCAAAAATTAGCAATAAAACCCAAAAATTAGCCAGAAAAACCCAAAATTCAGCCAGAAAAACTCAAAAGTTAGCCATAAAACTCAAAAATGAGCCATGAAACCCAAAACTTGTCAGAAAAACCCAAAAATTAGCCATAAAACCCAGAAATTAGACAGAAAAACCCAAAAATTAGCCAGGAACACTCAAAAATTAGCTAGAAAAACTCAAAAACTAGCTGGAAAAATTCAAAAATTAGCCATAAAACCCAAAAATCAGCCAGAAAAACTCAGAAATTAACTGGAAAAACTCAAAAATTAGCCATAAAACCCAAAAATTTGCCAGAAAAACCCAAAATTCAGCTAGAAAAACTCAAAAATTAGCTAGGAAAACTCAGAAATTAGCCACAAAAACCCAAAAATTGTCAGAAAAACCCAAAAATTGTCAGAAAAACCCAAAAATTAGCCATAGAACCCAGAAATTAGACAGAAAAACTCAAAAAGTAGCAGGAAAAACTCGAAAGTTAGTCATAAAACCCAAAAATTAGCTAGAAAAAATAGGAAAATTAGCCATAAAACCCAAAAATTAGCCAGAAAAACCCAAAATTTAGCTAGAAAAACTCAAATATTAGCTAGAAAAACTCAAAAATTAGCCATTAAACCCAAAAATTTGACAGAAAAACCCAAAATTTAGCTGGAAAAACTCAAAAATTAGCTAGGAAAACTCAGAAATTAGCCACAAAAACCCAAAAATTGTCAGAAAAACCCAAAAATTAGCCAGGAAAACTCAAAAATTATCTAGAAAAACCCAAAAATCAGCCAAAAAAACTCAAATATTAGCCATGAAACTCAAAAATTAGCCAGAAAAAAAAATTAGCTGGAAAAAATAAAAAAATTAGCCATAAAACCCAAAAATTTGCCAGAAAAACCCAAAATTTAGCTGGAAAAACTCAAAAATTAGCTAGGAAAACTCAGAAATTAGCCACAAAAACTCAAAAATTGTCAGAAAAACCCAAAAATTAGCCATAAAACCCCGAAATTAGACAGAAAAGTTCAAAAATTAGCTGGAAAAACTCGAAAATTAGTCAGAAATCCCGAAAATTAGCCAGAAAAACTCAAAAATTAGCCATAAAACCCAAAAATTAGCCAGAAAAACCCAGAATTTGGCCAGAAAAACTCAAAAATTAGCCGAAAACTCTCAAAAATTAGCCAGAAAACCCAAAAATTAGCCATAAAACACAAAAATTAGCCAAAAAAACTCGAAAATTAGCCATAAAACCCAAAAATTAGCCAGAAAAACCCAAAAATTAGCCATAAAACCCAAAAATTAGCCAGAAAAACCCAAAATTTAGCCATAAAACCAAAAAATTAGCCAGAAAAACCCGAAATTTAGCAAGAAAAACTCAAAAATTAGCCAAAAACTCTCAAAAATTAGCCATAAAACCCAGAAATTTGCCAGAAAAACCCAAAAATTTGCCAGATAAACCCAAAAATTAGCAATAAAACCCAAAAATTAGCCAGAAAAACCCAAAATTTAGCCAGAAAAACTCAAAAATTAGCCATGAAACTCAGAAATTAGCCAGAAAAAAAAATAAGATAGAAAAAATAAAAAAATTAGCCATAAAGCCCAAAAATTTGCCAGAAAAACCCAAAACTCAGCTAGAAAAACTCGAAAATTAGCTAGGAAAACTCAGAAATTAGCCACAAAAACCCAAAAATTGTCAGAAAAAACCAAAAATTAGCCATAAAACCCTGAAATTAGACAAAAAAACTCAAAAATTAGCTGGAAAAACTCGAAAATAAGTCATAAAACCCAAAAATTAGCCAGAAAAACTCAAAAATTAGCTAGGAAAACCCAAAAATTAACCAAAAAAACTCATAAATTAGCCATGAAACCCATAAATTAGCCTGAAAAACCCAAAATTTAGCCAGAAAAACTAAAAAATTAGCCATAAAACCCAAAAATAAGCTAGAAAAACCCAAAAATTAGCCAGAAAAACCCAAAATTCAGCCAGGAAAACTCAAAAATTAGCCAATAAATCTCAAAAATTAGTCATAAAACCCAAAAATTAGCCAGAAAAACTCAAAAATTAGCCATGAAACCCCAAAATTAGCCATAAAAACCCAAAAATTAGCCAAAAAACCCGTAATTTAGCCAGAAAAACTCAAAAATTAGCCAAAAACTCTTGAAAAATAGCCAGAAAACCCAAAAATTAGCCATAAAACCCAAAAATTAGCCCGAAAAACCCAAAATTTAGCCAGAAAGACTCAAAAATTAGCCAGTAAATCTCAAAAACTAGCAATAACACCCAAAAATTAGCCAGAAAAACCCGATATTTAGCAAGAAAAACTCAAAAATTAGCCAAAAACTCTCAAAAATTAGCCATAAAACCCAGAAATTAGCCAGACAAACCCAAAAATTAGCCAGAAAAACCCAAAATTCAGCCAGAAAAACACAAAAGTTAGCCATAAAACTCAAAAATGAGCCATGAAACCCAAAACTTGTCAGAAAAACCCAAAAATCAGCCATAAAACCCAGAAATTAGACAGAAAAACCCAAAAATTAGCCAGGAAAACTCAACAATTAGCTAGAAAAACCCAAAAATTAGCTAGAAAAATTCAAAAATTAGCCATAAAACCCAAAAATCAGCCAGAAAAACTCAAAAATTAGCTGGAAAAACTCAAAAACTAGCCATAAAACCCAAAAATAAGCTAGAAAAACCCAAAATTTAACTGGAAAAACTCAAAAATTAGCCATAAAACTCAAAAATTAGCCAAAAAACCCAAAATTCAGCTAGAAAAACTCAAAAATTAGCTAGGAAAACTCAGAAATTAGCCACAAAAACCCAAAAATTATCAGAAAAACCCAAAAATTGTCAGAAAAACCCAAAAATTAGCCATAGAACCCAGAAATTAGACAGAAAAACTCAAAAAGTAGCAGGAAAAACTCGAAAGTTAGTCATAAAACCCAAAAATTAGCTAGAAAAAATAGGAAAATTAGCCATAAAACCCAAAAATTAGCCAGAAAAACACAAAATTTAGCTAGAAAAACTCAAATATTAGCTAGACAAACTCAGAAATTAGCTATAAAAACCCAAAAATTAGCTAGAGAAACTCAAAAGTTAGCCACAAAAATACAAGAATTAGCCACAAAAATACAAGAATTAGCTATGAAACCCAAGAATTAGTTAGAAAAACTCAAAAATTAGCCATAAAACCCAAAAATTAGCCAGAAAAACTCAAAAATTAGCTAGAAAAACTCAAAAATTAGCCGAAAAAACTCAAAAATTAGCCATGAAACCCAAAAATTAGCCAGAAAAAAGAAATTAGCTAGAAAAAAATAAAAAAATTAGCCATAAAACCCAAAAATTTGCCAGAAAAACCCAAAATTTAGCTGGAAAAACTCAAAAATTAGCTAGGAAAACTCAGAAATTAGCCACAAAAACTCAAAAATTGTCAGAAAAACCCAAAAATTAGCCATAAAACCCAGAAATTAGACAGAAAAGTTCAAATATTAGCTGGAAAAACTTGAAAATTAGTCATAAATCCCGAAAATTAGCCAGAAAAACTCAAAAATTAGCCATAAAACCCAAAAATTAGCCAGAAAAACCCAGAATTTAGCCAGAAAATCTCAAAAATTAGCCGAAAACTCTTAAAAATTAGCCAGAAAACACAAAAATTAGCCATAAAACCCAAAAATTAGCCAAAAAAACTCAAAAATTAGCCATAAAACCCAAAAATTAGCCAGAAAAACCCAAAAATTAGCCATAAAACCCAAAAATTAGCCAGAAAAACCCAAAATTTAGCCATAAAACCAAAAAATTAGCCAGAAAAACCCGAAATTTAGCAAAAAAACTCAAAAATTAAACAAAAACTCTCAAAAATTAGCCATAAAACCCAGAAATTTGCCAGAAAAACCCAAAAATTTGCCAGACAAACCCAAAAATTAGCAATAAAACCTAAAAATTAGCCAGAAAAACCCAAAATTTAGCCAGAAAAACTCAAAAATTAGCCATAAAACTCAAAAATCACACAGAAAAACTCAGAAAATAGCTAAAAAAACTCGAAAATTAGTCATAAAACCCAAAAATTAGCCAGAAAATTTCAAAAATCAGCTGGAAAAACCCAAAAATTAGCCAAAAAACTCAAAAATTAGCCATGAAACTCAGAAATTAGCCAGAAAAAAGAAATTAGCTAGAAAAAAATGAAAAAATTAGCCATAAAACCCAAAAATTTGCCAGAAAAACCCAAAACTCAGCTAGAAAAACTCGAAAATTAGCTAGGAAAACTCAGAAATTAGCCACAAAAACCCAAAAATTGTCAGAAAAACCCAAAAATTAGCCATAAAACCCATTAGACAAAAAAACTCAAAAATTAGCTGGAAAAACTCGAAAATTAGTCATAAAACCCAAAAAGTAGCCAGAAAAACTCAAAAATTAGCTAGAAAAACCCAAAAATTAACCAAAAAAACTCAAAAATTAGCCATGAAACCCATAAATTAGCCTGAAAAACCCAAAATTTAGCCAGAAAAACTCAAAAATTAGCCATAAAACCCAAAAATAAGCTAGAAAAACCCAAAAATTAGCCAGAAAAACTCAAAAATTAGCCAATAAATCTCAAAAATTAGTCATAAAACCCAAAAATTAGCCAAAAAAACTCAAAAATTAGCCATGAAACTCAGAAATTAGCCAGAAAAAAGAAATTAGCTAGAAAAAAATAAAAAAATTAGCCATAAAACCCAAAAATTTGCCAGAAAAACCCAAAACTCAGCTAGAAAAACTCGAAAATTAGCTAGGAAAACTCAGAAATTAGCCACAAAAACCCAAAAATTGTCAGAAAAACCCAAAAATTAGCCATAAAACCCATTAGACAAAAAAACTCAAAAATTAGCTGGAAAAACTCGAAAATTAGTCATAAAACCCAAAAATTAGCCAGAAAAACTCAAAAATTAGCTAGAAAAACCCAAAAATTAACCAAAAAAACTCAAAAATTAGCCATGAAACCCATAAATTAGCCTGAAAAACCCAAAATTTAGCCAGAAAAACTCAAAAATTAGCCATAAAACCCAAAAATAAGCTAGAAAAACCCAAAAATTAGCCAGAAAAACTCAAAAATTAGCCAATAAATCTCAAAAATTAGTCATAAAACCCAAAAATTAGCCAGAAAAACTCAAAAATTAGCTAGAAAAACCCAAAAATTAACCAAAAAAACTCAAAAATTAGCCATGAAACCCAAAAATTAGCCATAAAACCCAAAAATTAGCTCGAAAAACCCAAAATTTAGCCAGAAAGACTCAAAAATTAGCCAGTAAATCTCAAAAACTAGCAATAAAACCCAAAAATTAGCCAGAAAAACCCGATATTTAGCAAGAAAAACTCAAAAATTAGCCAAAAACTGTCAAAATTTAGCCATAAAACCCAGAAATTAGCCGGACAAACCCAAAAATTAGCAATAAAACCCAAAAATTAGCCAGAAAAACTCAAAAATTAGCTAGAAAAACCCAAAAATTAACCAAGAAAAACTCAAAAATTAGCCATGAAACCCAAAAATTAGCCAGAAAAAAAATTAGCTAGAAAAAATAAAAAAATCAGCCATAAAACCCAAAAATTTGCCAGAAAAACCCAAAATTTAGCTAGAAAAACTCAAAAATTAGCTAGGAAAACTCAGAAATTAGCCACAAGAACCCAAATATTGTCAGAAAAACCCAAAAATTAGCCATAAAACCAAAAATTAGACAAAAAAACACAAAAATAAGCTAGAAAAACCCAAAATTTAACTGGAAAAACTCAAAAATTAGCCATAAAACCCAAAAATTAGCCAGAAAAACCCAAAATTCAGCTAGAAAAACTCAAAAATTAGCTAGGAAAACTCAGAAATTAGCCACAAAAACCCAAAAATTGTCAGAAAAACCCAAAAATTAGCCATAGAACCCAGAAATTAGACAGAAAAACTCAAAAAGTAGCAGGAAAAACTCGAAAGTTAGTCATAAAACCCAAAAATTAGCTAGAAAAAATAGGAAAATTAGCCATAAAACCCAAAAATTAGCCAGAAAAACCCAAAATTCAGCTAGAAAAACTCAAATATTAGCTAGAAAAACTCAGAAATTAGCTATAAAAACCCAAAAATTAGCTAAAGAAACTCAAAAGTTAGCCACAAAAATACAAGAATTAGCCACAAAAATACAAGAATTAGCTATAAAACCCAAGAATTAGTTAGAAAAACTCAAAAATTAGCCATAAAACCCAAAAATTAGCCAGAAAAACTCAAAAATTAGCTAGAAAAACTCAAAAATTAGCCGAAAAAACTCAAAAATTAGCCATGAAACCCAAAAATTAGCCAGAAAAAAGAAATTAGCTAGGAAAAAATAAAAAAATTAGCCATAAAACCCAAAAATTTGCCAGAAAAACCCAAAATTTAGCTGGAAAAACTCAAAAATTAGCTAGGAAAACTCAGAAATTAGCCACAAAAACCCAAAAATTGTCAGAAAAACCCAAAAACTAGCCATAAAACCCAAAAATAAGCTAGAAAAACCCAAAATTTAACTGGAAAAACTCAAAAATTAGCCATAAAACCCAAAAATTTGCCAGAAAAACCCAAAATTTAGCTAGAAAAACTCAAAAATTAGCTAGGAAAACTCAGAAATTAGCCACAAATCCCAAAAATTGTCAGAAAAACCCAACAATTAGCCAAAAAAACTCAAAAATTAGCCATGAAACCCAAAAATTAGCCAGAAAAACCCAAAATGTAGCTAGGAAAACTCAAAAATTAGCCAATAAATCTAAAAAATTAGCCATAGAAATCAAGAATTAGCCAGAAAAACCCAAAATTTAGCTAGAAAAACTCAAAAATTAGCTAGAAAAACCCAAAAATTAGCTAGAGAAACTCAAAAGTTAGCCACAAAAATACAAGAATTAGCCACAAAAATACAAGAATTAGCTATAAAACCCAAGAATTAGTTAGAAAAACTCAAAAATTAGCCATGAAACCCAAAAATTAGCCAGAAAAAAGAAATTAGCTAGAAAAAAATAAAAAAATTAGCCATAAAACCCAAAAATTTGCCAGAAAAACCCAAAATTTAGCTGGAAAAACTCAAAAATTAGCTAGGAAAACTCAGAAATTAGCCACAAAAACCCAAAAATTGTCAGAAAAACCCAAAAATTAGCCAGGAGAACTCAAAAATTAGCTAGAAAAACCCAAAAATCAGCCAAAAAAACTCAAAAAAACTCAAATATTAGCCATGAAACTCAAAAATTAGCCAGAAAAAAAAATTAGCTGGAAAAAATAAAAAAATTAGCCATAAAACCCAAAAATTTGCCAGAAAAACCCAAAATTTAGCTGGAAAAACTCAAAAATTAGCTAGGAAAACTCAGAAATTAGCCACAAAAACTCAAAAATTGTCAGAAAACCCCAAAAATTAGCCATAAAACCCAGAAATTAGACAGAAAAATTCAAAAATTAGCTGGAAAAACTCGAAAATTAGTCATAAATCCCAAAAATTAGCCAGAAAAACTCAAAAATTAGCCATAAAACCCAAAAATTAGCCAGAAAAACCCAGAATTTAGCCAGAAAAACTCAAAAATTAGCCGAAAACTCTCAAAAATTAGCCAGAAAACCCAAAAATTAGCCATAAAACCCAAAAATTAGCCAAAAAAACTCAAAAATTAGCCATAAAACCCAAAAATTAGCCAGAAAAACCCAAAAATTAGCCATAAAACCCAGAAATTAGACAGAAAAACTCAAAAATTAGCCAGAAAAACCCGTAATTTAGCCAGAAAAACTCAAAAATTAGCCAAAAACTCTTAAAAAATAGCCAGAAAACCCAAAAATTAGCCCGAAAAACCCAAAATTTAGCCAGAAAGACTCAAAAATTAGCCAGTAAATCTCAAAAACTAGCAATAAAACCCAAAAATTAGCCAGAAAAACCCGATATTTAGCAAGAAAAACTCAAAAATTAGCCAATAAATCTCAAAAATTAGTCATAAAACCCAAAAATTAGCCAGAAAAACTCAAAAATTAGCTAGAAAAACCCAAAAATTAACCAAAAAAACTCAAAAATTAGCCATGAAACCCAAAAATTAGCCATAAAAACCCAAAAATTAGCCAGAAAAACCCGTAATTTAGCCAGAAAAACTCAAAAATTAGTCAAAAACTCTTAAAAAATAGCCAGAAAACCCAAAAATTAGCCATAAAACCCAAAAATTAGCCCGAAAAACCCAAAATTTAGCCAGAAAGACTCAAAAATTAGCCAGTAAATCTCAAAAACTAGCAATAAAACCCAAAAATTAGCCAGAAAAACCCGATATTTAGCAAGAAAAACTCAAAAATTAGCCAAAAACTCTCAAAAATTAGCCATAAAACCCAGAAATTAGCCAGACAAACCCAAAATTTAGCTAGAAAAACTTTTTTGAGTCTTTATGGCTGATTTTTTAGTTTTTCTAGCTATCTTTCGCGTTTTATAGCTAATTTTTGGGTTTTTATGGCTAATTTTTGGGTTTTATGGCTGATTTTTCAGTTTTTTTGGTTAATTTTTGGGTTTTTCTAGCTAATTTTTGAGTTTTTCTGGCTAATTTTTGGGTTTTATGGCTATATTTTGGGTTTTCTGGCTATTTTTTAAGAGTTTTTGGCTAATTTTTGAGTTTTTCTGGCTAAATTCCGGGTTTTTCTGGCTAATTTTTGGGTTTTTTTTGGTTAATTTTTTGGTTTCATGGCTAATTTTTGAGTTTTTTTGGCTAATTTTTGGGTTTTTCTAGCTAATTTTTGAGTTTTTCTGTCTAATTTCTGGGTTTTATGGCTAATTTTTGAGTTTTTCTGGCTAATTTTTGGGTTTAATGGCTAATTATTGAGATTTATTGGCTAATTTTCGAGTTTTCCTGGCTGAATTTTGGGTTTTTCTGGCTTATTTTTGGGTTTTATGGCTAATTTTTTTATTTTTTCTATCTTATTCTCTTTTCTGGCTAATTTCTGAGTTTCATGGCTAATTTTTGAGTTTTTTGGCTAATTTTTGGGTTTTTCCAGCTGATTTTTGAGATTTTCTGGCTAATTTTCGGGTTTTATGACTAATTTTCGATTTTTTTTAGCTACTTTCTGAGTTTTTCTGTGTGATTTTTGAGTTTTATGGCTAATTTTTGAGTTTTTCTGGCTAAATTTTGGGTTTTTATGGCTAATTTTTGGGTTTTATGGCTAATTTTTGGGTTTTTTGGCTATTTTTTAAGAGTTTTTGGCTAATTTTTGAGTTTTTCTGGCTAAATTCCGGGTTTTTCTGGCTAATTTTTGGGTTTTCATGGCTAATTTTTGGGTTTCATGGCTAATTTTTGAGTTTTTTTGGTTAATTTTTGGGTTTTTCCAGCTGATTTTTGAGATTTTCTGGCTAATTTTTGGAATTTATGACTAATTTTCGAGTTTTTTTAGCTACTTTCTGAGTTTTTCTTTGTGATTTTTGAGTTTTATGGCTAATTTTTGAATTTTTCTGGCTAAATTTTGGGTTTTTCTGGCTAATTTTTGAGTTTTATTGCTAATTTTTGGGTTTGTCTGGCAAATTTTTGGGTTTTTCTGGCTAATTTTTGAGTTTTTCTGGCTTATTTTTGGGTTTTATGGCTAATTATTGAGATTTATTGGCTAATTTTCGAGTTTTCCTGGCTGAATTTTGGGTTTTTCTGGCTTATTTTTGGGTTTTATGGCTAATTTTTTTATTTTTTCTATCTTATTCTCTTTTCTGGCTAATTTTTGAGTTTTTTGGCTAATTTTTGGGTTTTTCCAGCTGATTTTTGAGATTTTCTGGCTAATTTTCGGGTTTTATGACCAATTTTCGATTTTTTTTAGCTACTTTCTGAGTTTTTCTGTGTGATTTTTGAGTTTTATGGCTAATTTTTGAGTTTTTCTGGCTAATTTTTGAGTTTTTCTGGCTAAATTTTGGGTTTTTCTGGCTAATTTTTGGGTTTTATGGCTAATTTTTGGGTTTTTTGGCTATTTTTTAAGAGTTTTTGGCTAATTTTTGAGTTTTTCTGGCTAAATTCCGGGTTTTTCTGGCTAATTTTTGGGTTTTCATGGCTAATTTTTGGGTTTCATGGCTAATTTTTGAGTTTTTTTGGTTAATTTTTGGGTTTTTCCAGCTGATTTTTGAGATTTTCTGGCTAATTTTTGGAATTTATGACTAATTTTCGAGTTTTTTTAGCTACTTTCTGAGTTTTTCTGTGTGATTTTTGAGTTTTATGGCTAATTTTTGAATTTTTCTGGCTAAATTTTGGGTTTTTCGGGCTAATTTTTGGGTTTTATTGCTAATTTTTGGGTTTGTCTGGCAAATTTTTGGGTTTTTCTGGCTAATTTCTGGGTTTTATGGCTATTTTTTGAGAGTTTTTGGCTAATATTCGAGTTTTTCTGGCTAAATTCCGGGTTTTTATGGCTAATTTTTGGGTTTCATGGCCAATTTTTTAGTTTTTTTGGTTAATTTTTGGGTTTTTCTAGCTAATTTTTGAGTTTTTCTGGCTAATTTTTGGGTTTTATGACTAGTTTTTGAGATTTATTGGCTAATTTTTGAGTTTTCCTGGTTGAATTTTGGGTTTTTCTGGCTAATTTTTGAGTTTTTCTAGCTTATTTTTGGGTTTTTCTGGCTAATTTATGGGTTTCATGGCTAATTTTTGAGTTTTTTGGTTAATTTTTGGGTTTTTCTAGGTAATTTTTGAGTTTTTCTGGCTAACTTTCGGGTTTTTCTGGCTAATTTTTGGGTTTTATGGCTAATTTTTGGGTTTTCTGGCTATTTTTTAAGAGTTTTTGGCTAATTTTTGAGTTTTTCTGGCTAAATTCCGGGTTTTTCTGGCTAATTTTCGGGTTTTCATGGCTAATTTTTGGGTTTCATGGCTACTTTTTGAGATTTATTGGCTAATTTTTGAGTTTTCCTGGCTGAATTTTGGGTTTTTCTGGCAAATTTCTGGGCTTTATGGCTAATTTTTTTTATTTTTTCTATCTTATTTTTTTTTCTGGCTAATTTCTGAGTTTCATGGCTAATTTTTGAGTTTTTTTGGTTAATTTTTGGGTTTTTCTGGCTAATTTTTGTGTTTTATGACTAATTTTTGAGATTTATTGGCTAATTTTTGAGTTTTCCTGGCTGAATTTTGGGTTTTCCTGGCTAATTTTTGGGTTTTTCTAGCTTATTTTTGGGTTTTATGACTAATTTTCGAGTTTTCTTAGCTACTTTCTGAGTTTTTCTGTGCGATTTTTGAGTTTTATGGCTAATTTTTGGGTTTTTCTGGCTATAAAACCCAAATATTAGTTAGAAAAACTCAAAGATTAGCCATAAGAACACAAAAATTAGCCATAAAACCCATAAATTAGCCAGAAAACCCAAAATTTAGCTAGAAAAACTTTTTTGAGTCTTTATGGCTGATTTTTGAGTTTTTCTAGCTATCTTTCGCGTTTTATAGCTAATTTTTGGGTTTTTATGGCTAATTTTTGGGTTTTATGGCTGATTTTTCAGTTTTTTTGGTTAATTTTTGGGTTTTTCTAGCTTATTTTTGAGTTTTTCTGGCTAATTTTTGGGTTTTATGACTAATTTTTGAGATTTATTGGCTAATTTTTGAGTTTTCCTGGCTGAATTTTGGGTTTTCCTGGCTAATTTTTGGGTTTTTCTAGCTTATTTTTGGGTTTTATGACTAATTTTCGAGTTTTCTTAGCTACTTTCTGAGTTTTTCTGTGTGATTTTTGAGTTTTATGGCTAATTTTTGAGTTTTTCTGGCTAAATTTTGGGTTTTTCTGGCTAATTTTTGGGTTTGTCTGGCAAATTTTTGGGTTTTTCTGGATAATTTTTGGGTTTTATGGCTAATTTTTGGGTTTTCTGGCTAATTTTTGAGTTTTCCTGGCTGAATTTTGGGTTTTCCTGGCTAATTTTTGGGTTTTTCTAGCTTATTTTTGGGTTTTATGACTAATTTTTTTATTTTTTCTATCTTATTTATTTTTCTGGCTAATTTCTGAGTTTCATGGCTAATTTTTGAGTTTTTTTGGCTAATTTTTGGGTTTTTCCAGCTGATTTTTGAGATTTTCTGGCTAATTTTTGGGTTTTATGACTAATTTTCGAGTTTTTTTAGCTACTTTCTGAGTTTTTCTGTGTGATTTTTGAGTTTTATGGCTAACTTTTGAGTTTTTCTGGCTGAATTTTGGGTTTTTCTGGCTAATTTTTGGGTTTTATTGCTAATTTTTGGGTTTGTCTGGCAAATTTTTGGGTTTTTCTGGCTAATTTCTGGGTTTTATGGCTAATTTTTGAGAGTTTTTGGCTAATTTTTGAGTTTTTCTTGCTAAATATCGGGTTTTTCTGGCTAATTTTTGGGTTTTATTGCTAGTTTTTGAGATTTACTGGCTAATTTTTGAGTCTTTCTGGCTAAAGTTTGGGTTTTTCGGGCTAATTTCTGGGTTTTATGGCTAATTTTTGGGTTTTTCTGACAATTTTTGGGTTTTTGTGGCTAATTTCTGAGTTTTCCTAGCTAATTTTTGAATTTTTCTAGCTGAATTTTGGGTTTTTCTGGCAAATTTTTGGGCTTTATGGCTAATTTTTTTATTTTTTCTCTTATTTTTTTTCTGGCTAATTTCTGAGTTTCATAGATAATTTTTGAGTTTTTTTGGTTAATTTTTGGGTTTTTCTAGCTAATTTTTGAGTTTTTCTGGCTAATTTTTGGGTTTTATGACTAATTTTTGAGATTTATTGGCTAATTTTTGAGAGTTTTTGGCTAATTTTTGAGTTTTTCTTGCTAAATTTCGGTCTTTTCTGGCTAATTTTTGGGTTTAATGGCTAATTTTTGAGATTTACTGGCTAATTTTTGAGTCTTTCTGGCTAAATTTTGGGTTTTTCTGGCTAATTTTTGGGTTTTATGGCCATATTTTGGGTTTTCTGGCTATTTTTTAAGAGTTTCTGGCTAATTTTTGAGTTTTTCTGGCTAATTTTTGGGTTTTATGGCTAATTTTTTTATTTTTTCTAGCTTATTTTTTTTTCTGGCTGATTTTTGGGTTTCATGGCTAATTTTTGAGTTTTTTTTGCTAATTTTTGGGTTTTTCTAGCTAGTTTTTGAGTTTTTCTGGCTAATATTTGGGTTTCATGACCAATTTTCGAGTTTTCCCAGCTAATTTTTGAGTTTTTCTGTCTAATTTCTGGGTTTTATGGCTAATTTTTGGGTTTTTCTAGCTAATTTTTGGTTTTTATGGCTAATTTTTGAGATTTATCGACTAATTTTTGGGTTTTATGGCTAATTTTTTTATTTTTCCTAGCTTATTTTTTTTTTCTGGCTAATTTTTGGGTTTCATGGCTAATTTTTGAGTTTTTTTGGCTAATTTTTGGGTTTTTCTAGCTAATTTTTGAGTTTTTCTGGCTAATTTTTGGGTTTTATGACCAATTTTCGAGTTTTTCCAGCTAATTTTTGAGTTTTTCTGTCTAATTTCTGGGTTTTTCTGACAATTTTTGGGTTTTTGTGGCTAATTTCTGAGTTTTCCTAGCTAATTTTTGAGTTTTTCTAGCTGAATTTTGGGTTTTTCCGGCAAATTTTTGGGCTTTATGGCTAATTTTTTTATTTTTTCTCTAATTTTTTTTTCTGGCTAATTTCTGAGTTTCATGGCTAATTTTTGAGTTTTTTTGGCTAATTTTTGGGTTTTTCCAGCTGATTTTTGAGATTTTCTGGCTAATTTTTGGGTTTTATGACTAATTTTCGAGTTTTTTAGCTACTTTCTGAGTTTTTCTGTGTGATTTTTGAGTTTTATGGCTGATTTTTGAGTCTTTCTGGCTAAATTTTGGGTTTTTCTGGCTAATTTTTGGGTTTTCCTAGCTTATTTTTGGGTTTTATGGCTAATTTTTGAGTTTTTCTGGCTAAATTTTGGGTTTTTCTGGCTAATTTTTGGGTTTCATGGCTAATTTTTGAGTTTTTTTGGTTAATTTTTGGGTTTTTCTAGCTAATTTTTGGGTTTTATGACTAATTTTCGAGTTTTTCTAGCTAATTTTTGAGTTTTTCTAGCTGAATTTTGGGTTTTTCTGGCTAATTTTTGGGTTTTATGGCTAATTTTTGAGATTTACTGGCTAATTTTTGAGTCTTTCTGGCTAAATTTTGGGTTTTTCTGGCTAATTTTTGGGTTTTTCTAGCTTATGTTTGGGTTTTATGGCTAATTTTTGAGTTTTTCTGGCTAAATTTTGGGTTTTTCTGGCTAATTTTTGGGTTTCATGGCTAATTTTTGAGTTTTTTTGGTTAATTTTTGGGTTTTTCTAGCTAATTTTTGAGTTTTTCTGGCTAATTTTTGGGTTATATGACTAATTTTCGAGTTTTTCCAGCTAATTTTTGAGTTTTTTTGTCTAATTTCTGGGTTTTATGGCTAATTTTTGGGTTTTTCTGACAATTTTTGGGTTTTTGTGGCTAATTTCTGAGTTTTCCTAGCTAATTTTCGAGTTTTTCTAGCTGAATTTTGGGTTTTTCTAGCATCTTATTTTTTTTTCTGGCTAATTTCTGAGTTTCATGGCTAATTTTCGAGTTTTTTTGGCTAATTTTTGGGTTTTTCCAGCTGATTTTTGAGATTTTCTGGCTAATTTCTGGAATTTATGACTAATTTTCGAGTTTTTTTAGCTACTTTCTGAGTTTTTCTGTGTGATTTTTGAGTTTTATGGCTAATTTTTGAATTTTTCTGGCTAAATTTTGGGTTTTTCTGGCTAATTTTTGGGTTTTATTGCTAATTTTTGGGTTTGTCTGGCAAATTTTTGGGTTTTTCTGGCTAATTTCTGGGTTTTATGGCTAATTTTTGAGAGTTTTTGGCTAATTTTTGAGTTTTTCTTGCTAAATTTCGGGTTTTTCTGGCTAATTTTTGGGTTTTATGGCTAATTTTTGAGATTTACTGGCTAATTTTTGAGAGTTTTTGGCTAATTTTTGAGTTTTTCTTGCTAAATTTCGGGTTTTTCTGGCTAATTTTTGGGTATAATGGCTAATTTTTGAGTCTTTCTGGCTAAATTTTGGGTTTTTCTGGCTAATTTTTGGGTTTTATGGCCATATTTTGGGTTTTCTGGCTATTTTTTAAGAGTTTTTGGCTAATTTTTGAGTTTTTCTGGCTAAATTCCGGGTTTTTCTGGCTAATTTTTGGGTTTTATGGCTAATTTTTTTATTTTTTCTAGCTTATTTTTTTTTCTGGCTGATTTTTGTGTTTCATGGCTAATTTTTGAGTTTTTTTTGCTAATTTTTGGGTTTTTCTAGCTAGTTTTTGAGTTTTTCTGGCTAATTTTTGGGTTTCATGACCAATTTTCGAGTTTTCCCAGCTAATTTTTGAGTTTTTCTGTCTAATTTCTGGGTTTTATGGCTAATTTTTGGGTTTTTCTGGCTAATTTTTGGTTTTTATGGCTAATTTTTGAGATTTATTGACTAATTTTTGGGTTTTATGGCTAATTTTTTTATTTTTCCTAGCTTATTTTTTTTTCTGGCTAATTTTTGGGTTTCATGGCTAATTTTTGAGTTTTTTTGGCTAATTTTTGGGTTTTTCTAGCTAATTTTTGAGTTTTTCTGGCTAATTTTTGGGTTTCATGACCAATTTTCGAGTTTTTCCAGCTAATTTTCAAGTTTTTCTGTCTAATTTCTGGGTTTTTCTGACAATTTTTGGGTTTTTGTGGCTAATTTCTGAGTTTTCCTAGCTAATTTTTGAGTTTTTCTAGCTGAATTTTGGGTTTTTCCGGCAAATTTTTGGGCTTTATGGCTAATTTTTTTATTTTTTCTCTAATTTTTTTTTCTGGCTAATTTCTGAGTTTCATGGCTAATTTTTGAGTTTTTTTGGCTAATTTTTGGGTTTTTCCAGCTGATTTTTGAGATTTTCTGGCTAATTTTTAAGTTTTATGACTAATTTTCGAGTTTTTTAGCTACTTTCTGAGTTTTTCTGTGTGATTTTTGAGTTTTATGGCTGATTTTTGAGTCTTTCTGGCTAAATTTTGGGTTTTTCTGGCTAATTTTTGGGTTTTCCTAGCTTATTTTTGGGTTTTATGGCTAATTTTCGAGTTTTTCTGGCTAAATTTTGGGATTTTTCTGGCTAATTTTTGGGTTTTTGTGGCTAATTTCTGAGTTTTCCTAGCTAATTTTCGAGTTTTTCTAGCTGAATTTTGGGTTTTTCTGGCATCTTATTTTTTTTTCTGGCTAATTTCTGAGTTTCATGGCTAATTTTCGAGTTTTTTTGGCTAATTTTTGGGTTTTTCCAGCTGATTTTTGAGATTTTCTGGCTAATTTTTGGAATTTATGACTAATTTTCGAGTTTTTTTAGCTACTTTCTGAGTTTTTCTGTGTGATTTTTGAGTTTTATGGCTAATTTTTGAATTTTTCTGGCTAAATTTTGGGTTTTTCTGGCTAATTTTTGGGTTTTATTGCTAATTTTTGGGTTTGTCTGGCAAATTTTTGGGTTTTTCTGGCTAATTTCTGGGTTTTATGGCTAATTTTTGAGAGTTTTTGGCTAATTTTTGAGTTTTTCTTGCTAAATTTCGGGTTTTTCTGGCTAATTTTTGGGTTTTATGGCTAATTTTTGAGATTTACTGGCTAATTTTTGAGAGTTTTTGGCTAATTTTTGAGTTTTTCTTGCTAAATTTCGGGTTTTTCTGGCTAATTTTTGGGTATAATGGCTAATTTTTGAGTCTTTCTGGCTAAATTTTGGGTTTTTCTGGCTAATTTTTGGGTTTTATGGCCATATTTTGGGTTTTCTGGCTATTTTTTAAGAGTTTTTGGCTAATTTTTGAGTTTTTCTGGCTAAATTCCGGGTTTTTCTGGCTAATTTTTGGGTTTTATGGCTAATTTTTTTATTTTTTCTAGCTTATTTTTTTTTCTGGCTGATTTTTGGGTTTCATGGCTAATTTTTGAGTTTTTTTTGCTAATTTTTGGGTTTTTCTAGCTAGTTTTTGAGTTTTTCTGGCTAATTTTTGGGTTTCATGACCAATTTTCGAGTTTTCCCAGCTAATTTTTGAGTTTTTCTGTCTAATTTCTGGGTTTTATGGCTAATTTTTGGGTTTTTCTGGCTAATTTTTGGTTTTTATGGCAATTTTTTGAGATTTATTGACTAATTTTTGGGTTTTATGGCTAATTTTTGGGTTTTTCTGGCTAATTTTTGGTTTTTATGGCTAATTTTTGAGATTTATTGACTAATTTTTGGGTTTTATGGCTAATTTTTTTATTTTTCCTAGCTTATTTTTTTTTCTGGCTAATTTTTGGGTTTCATGGCTAATTTTTGAGTTTTTTTGGCTAATTTTTGGGTTTTTCTAGCTAATTTTTGAGTTTTTCTGGCTAATTTTTGGGTTTCATGACCAATTTTCGAGTTTTTCCAGCTAATTTTTAAGTTTTTCTGTCTAATTTCTGGGTTTTTCTGACAATTTTTGGGTTTTTGTGGCTAATTTCTGAGTTTTCCTAGCTAATTTTTGAGTTTTTCTAGCTGAATTCTGGGTTTTTCCGGCAAATTTTTGGGCTTTATGGCTAATTTTTTTATTTTTTCTCTAATTTTTTTTTCTGGCTAATTTCTGAGTTTCATGGCTAATTTTTGAGTTTTTTTGGCTAATTTTTGGGTTTTTCCAGCTGATTTTTGAGATTTTCTGGCTAATTTTTGAATTTTATGACTAATTTTCGAGTTTTTTAGCTACTTTCTGAGTTTTTCTGTGTGATTTCTGAGTTTTATGGCTGATTTTTGAGTCTTTCTGGCTAAATTTTGGGTTTTTCTGGCTAATTTTTGGGTTTTCCTAGCTTATTTTTGGGTTTTATGGCTAATTTTCGAGTTTTTCTGGCTAAATTTTGGGATTTTTCTGGCTAATTTTTGGGTTTCATGGCTAATTTTTGAGTTTTTTTGGTTAATTTTTGGGTTTTTCTAGCTGATTTTCGAGTTTTTCTGGCTAATTTTTGGGTTTTATGACTAATTTTCGAGTTTTTCTAGCTAATTTTTGAGTTTTTCTAGCTGAATTTTGGGTTTTTCTGGCTAATTTTTGGGTTTTATGGCTAATTTTTGAGATTTACTGGCTAATTTTTGAGTCTTTCTGGCTAAATTTTGGGTTTTTCTGGCTAATTTTTGGGTTTTTCTAGCTTATGTTTGGGTTTTATGGCTAATTTTTGAGTTTTTCTGGCTAAATTTTGGGTTTTTCTGGCTAATTTTTGGGTTTCATGGCTAATTTATGAGTTTTTTTGGTTAATTTTTGGGTTTTTCTAGCTAATTTTTGAGTTTTTCTGGCTAATTTTTGGGTTATATGACTAATTTTCGAGTTTTTCCAGCTAATTTTTGAGTTTTTTTGTCTAATTTCTGGGTTTTATGGCTAATTTTTGGGTTTTTCTGACAATTTTTGGGTTTTTGTGGCTAATTTCTGAGTTTTCCTAGCTAATTTTCGAGTTTTTCTAGCTGAATTTTGGGTTTTTCTGGCATCTTATTTTTTTTTCTGGCTAATTTCTGAGTTTCATGGCTAATTTTCGAGTTTTTTTGGCTAATTTTTGGGTTTTTCCAGCTGATTTTTGAGATTTTCTGGCTAATTTTTGGAATTTATGACTAATTTTCGAGTTTTTTTAGCTACTTTCTTAGTTTTTCTGTGTGATTTTTGAGTTTTATGGCTAATTTTTGAATTTTTCTGGCTAAATTTTGGGTTTTTCTGGCTAATTTTTGGGTTTTATTGCTAATTTTTGGGTTTGTCTGGCAAATTTTTGGGTTTTATGGCTAATTTTTGAGAGTTTTTGGCTAATTTTTGAGTTTTTCTTGCTAAATTTCGGGTTTTTCTGGCTAATTTTTGGGTTTTATGGCTAATTTTTGAGATTTACTGGCTAATTTTTGAGTCTTTCTGGCTAAATTTTGGGTTTTTCTGGCTAATTTTTGGGTTTTATGGCTAATTTTTGGGTTTTCTGGCTATTGTTTAAGAGTTTTTGGCTAATTTTTGAGTTTTTCTGGCTAAATTCCGGGTTTTTCTGGCTAGTTTTTGGGTTTTATGACTAATTTTTGGGTTTTATGGCTAATTTTTCATTTTTTCTAGCTTATTTTTTTTTCTGGCTAATTTTTGGTTTCATGGCTAATTTTTGAGTTTTTTTGGCTAATTTTTGGGTTTTTCTAGCTAATTTTTGAGTTTTTCTGTCTAATTTCTGGGTTTTATGGCTAATTTTTGAGTTTTTCTGGCTAATTTTTGGGTTTTATGGCTAATTATTGAGATTTATTGGCTAATTTTCGAGTTTTCCTGGCTGAATTTTGGGTTTTTCTGTCTTATTTTTGGGTTTTATGGCTAATTTTTTTATTTTTTCTATCTTATTCTCTTTTCTGGCTAATTTCTGAGTTTCATGGCTAATTTTTGAGTTTTTTGGCTAATTTTTGGTTTTTTCCAGCTGATTTTTGAGATTTTCTGGCTAATTTTCGGGTTTTATGACTAATTTTCGAGTTTTTTTAGCTACTTTCTGAGTTTTTCTGTGTGATTTTTGAGTTTTATGGCTAATTTTTGAGTTTCATGGCTAATTTTTGAGTTTTTTTGGTTAATTTTTGGGTTTTTCTGGCTAATTTTTGGGTTTTATGGCTAATTTTTGAGATTTATTGACTAATTTTTGGGTTTTATTGCTAATTTTTGGGTTTGTCTGGCAAATTTTTGGGTTTTTCTGGCTAAATTCTGGGTTTTATGGCTAATTTTTGAGAGTTTTTGGCTAATTTTTGAATTTTTCTTGCTAAATTTCGGGTTTTTCTGGCTAATTTTTGGGTTTTATGGCTAATGTTTGAGATTTATTGGCTAATTTTTGAGTTTTTCTGGCTAATTTTTGAGTCTTCCTGGCTTTGAGTTTTTCTGGCTAATTTTTGGGTTTCATGACCAATTTTCGAGTTTTTCCAGCTAATTTTTGAGTTTTTCTTTCTAATTTCTAGGTTTTATGGCTAATTTTTGGGTTTTATGGCTAATTTTTGAGTTTTTTTGGCTAATTTTTGGGTTTTATGGCTAATTTTTGGGTTTTCTGGCTAATTTTTGAGAGTTTTCGGCTAATTTTTGAGTTTTTCTGGCTAAATTCTGGGTTTTTCTGGCTAATTTTTGGGTTTTATGGCTAATTTTTGAGTTTTTCTGGCTAATTTTCGGGATTTATGACTAATCTTCTAGTTTTTCCAGCTAATTTTTGAACTTTTCTGTCTAATTTCTGGGTTTTATGGCTAATTTTTGGGTTTTTCTGACAATTTTTGAGTTTTTGTGGCTAATTTCTGAGTTTTCATAGCTAATTTTTGAGTTTTTCCAGCTGAATTTTGGGTTTTTCTGGCAAATTTTTGGGTTTTATGGCTAATTTTTTTTATTTTTTCCAGCTAATTTTTTTTCTGGCTAATTTTTGAGTTTCATGGCTAATATTTGAGTTTTTTTGGCTGATTTTTGGGTTTTTCTAGCTAATTTTTGAGTTTTCCTGGCTAATTTTTGGGTTTTTCTGACAATTTTTGGGTTTTTGTGGCTAATTTCTGAGTTTTCCTAGCTAATTTCTGAGTTTTTCCAGCTAAATTTTGGGTTTTTCTGGCAAATTTTTGGGTTTTATGGCTAATTTTTTTATTTTTTTCTAGCTAATTTCTTTTTTCTGGCTAATTTTTGGGTTTCATGGCTAATTTTTGAGTTTTTCTAACTAATTCTTGGGTTTTATAGCTAATTCTTGTATTTTTGTGGCTAATTCTTGTATTTTTGTGGGTAACTTTTGAGTTTCTCTAGCTAATTTTTGGGTTTTTATAGCTAATTTCTGAGTTTTTCTAGCTAATATTTGAGTTTTTCTAGCTAAATTTTGGGTTTTCTGGCTAATTTTTGGGTTCTATGGCTAATTTTTGAGATTTATTGGCTAATTTTTAAGTTTTCCTGGCTAAATGTTGGGATTTTCTGGCTAATTTTTGGGTTTTATTGCTAATTTTTGGGTTGTCTGGCTAATTTTTGAGAGGTTGTGGCTAATTTTTGAGTTTTTCTGGCTAAATTCTGGGTTTTTCTGGCTAATTATTGGGTTTTATGGCTAATTTTTGGGTTTTATGGCTAATTTTTTTATTTTTTCTAGCTAATTCATTTTTCTGGCTAATTTTTGGGTTTCATGGCTAATTTTTGAGTTTTTTTGGCTAATTTTTGGGTTTTTCTAGCTAATTTTTGAGTTTTTCTAGCTAAATTTTGGGTTTTTCTGGCTCATTCTTGGGTTCTATGGCTAATTTTTGAGATTTATTGGCTAATTTTTGAGTTTTTCTAGCTAAATTTTGGGTTTTTCTGGCAAATTTTTGGGTTTTATGGCTAATTTTTGAGTTTTTCCAGTTAAATTTTGGGTTTTTCTAGCTTATTTTTGGGTTTTATGGCTAGTTTTTGGGTTTTTCTGACAATTTTTGGGTTTTTGTGGCTAATTTCTGAGTTTTCCTAGCTAATTTTTGAGTTTTTCCAGCTAAATTTTGGGTTTTTCTGGCAAATTTTTGGGTTTTATGGCTAATTTTTTTATTTTTTTCTAGCTAATTTCTTTTTTCTGGCTAATTTTTGGGTTTCATGGCTAATTTTTGAGTTTTTCTAACTAATTCTTGGGTTTTATAGCTAATTCTTGTATTTTTGTGGCTAATTCCTGTATTTTTGTTTCTCTAGCTTATTTTTGGGTTTTATGGCTAGTTTTTGGGTTTTTCTGACAATTTTTGGGTTTTTGTGGCTAATTTCTGAGTTTTTCTAGCTAATTTTTGAGTTTTTCCAGCTAAATTTTGGGTTTTTCTGGCAAATTTTTGGGTTTTATGGCTAATTTTTTTATGTTTTTCTATCTAATTTCTTTTTTCTGGCTAATTTTTGGGTTTCATGGCTAATTTTTGAGTTTTTTCGGCTAATTTTTGAGTTTTTCTAGCTAATTTTTGAGTTTTTCTGGCTAATTTTTGGGTTTTATGGCTAATTTTTGAGTTTTTCTAACTAATTCTTGGGTTTTATAGCTAATTCTTGTATTTTTGTGGCTAATTCTTGTATTTTTGTGGGTAACTTTTGAGTTTTTCTAGCTAATATTTGAGTTTTTCTAGCTAAATTTTGGGTTTTTCTGGCTAATTTTTGGGTTTTATGGTTAATTTTCCTATTTTTTCTAGCTAATTTTTGGGTTTTATGAGTAACTTTCGAGTTTTTCCTGCTACTTTTTGAGTTTTTCTGTCTAATTTCTGGGTTCTATGGCTAATTTTTGGGTTTTTCTGACAATTTTTGGGTTTTTCTGACAATTTTTGGGTTTTTGTGGCTAATTTCTGAGTTTTCCTAGCTAATTTTTGAGTTTTTCTAGCTGAATTTTGGGTTTTTCTGGCTAATTTTTGGGTTTTATGGCTAATTTTTGAGTTTTTCCAGTTAAATTTTGGGTTTTTCTAGCTTATTTTTGGGTTTTATGGCTAGTTTTTGAGTTTTTCCAGCTGATTTTTGAGTTTTTCTGGCTGATTTTTGGGTTTTATGGCTAATTTTTGAATTTTTCTAGCTAATTTTTGGGTTTTTCTAGGTAGTTTTTGAGTTTTCCTGGCTAATTTTTGGGTTTTTCTGTCTAATTTCTGGGTTTTATGGCTAATTTTTGGGTTTTTCTGACAAGTTTTGGGTTTCATGGCTCATTTTTGAGTTTTATGGCTAACTTTTGAGTTTTTCTGGCTGAATTTTGGGTTTTGCTGGCTAATTTTTGGGTTTTATTGCTAATTTTTGGGTTTTTCTGGCTAGTTTTTTGGTTTTATTGCTAGTTTTCGAGATTTACTGGCTAATTTTTGAGTCTTTCTGGCTAAATTTTGGGTTTTTCGGGCTAATTTTTGGGTTTTATGGCTAATTTTTGGGTTTTCTGGCTATTTTTTAAGAGTTTTTGGCTAATTTTTGAGTTTTTCTGGCTAATTTTTGGGTTTTTATGGCTAATTTTTGGGTTTCATGGCTAATTTTTGAGTTTTTTTGGTTAATTTTTGGGTTTTTCTAGCTAATTTTTGAGTTTTTTTGGCTAATTTTTGGGTTTTATGACTAATTTTTGAGATTTATTGGCTAATTTTTGAGTTTTTCTTGCTAAATATCGGGTTTTTCTGGCTAATTTTTGGGTTTTATTGCTAGTTTTTGAGATTTACTGGCTAATTTTTGAGTCTTTCTGGCTAAATTTTGGGTTTTTCGGGCTAATTTTTGGGTTTTATGGCTAATTTTTGGGTTTTCTGGCTATTTTTTAAGAGTTTTTGGCTAATTTTTGAGTTTTTCTGGCTAAATTACGGGTTTTTCTGGCTAATTTTTGGGTTTTTATGGCTAATTTTTGGGTTTCATGGCTAATTTTTGGGTTTTTCTGGCTAATTTTTGGGTTTTATGGCTAATTTTTGGGTTTCATGGCTAATTTTTGAGTTTTTCTGGCTAATTTTTGGGTTTTATGGCTAATTTTTGAGTTTTTTTTGGCTAATTTTTGAGAGTTTTCGGCTAATTTTTGAGTTTTTCTGGCTAAATTCTGGGTTTTTCTGGCTAATTTTTGGGTTTTATGGCTAATTTTTGAGTTTTTCTGGCTAATTTTCGGGATTTATGACTAATTTTCGAGTTTTTCCAGCTAATTTTTGAACTTTTCTGTCTAATTTCTGGGTTTTATGGCTAATTTTTGGGTTTTTCTGACAATTTTTGAGTTTTTGTGGCTAATTTCTGAGTTTTCCTAGCTAATTTTTGAGTTTTTCCAGCTAAATTTTGGGTTTTTCTGGCAACTTTTTGGGTTTTATGGCTAATTTTTTTTTATTTTTTCCAGCTAATTTTTTTTTCTGGCTAATTTTTGAGTTTCATGGCTAATATTTGAGTTTTTTTGGCTGATTTTTGGGTTTTTCTAGCTAATTTTTGAGTTTTCCTGGCTAATTTTTGGGTTTTTCTGACAATTTTTGGGTTTTTGTGGCTAATTTCTGAGTTTTCCTAGCTAATTTTTGAGTTTTTCCAGCTAAATTTTGGGTTTTTCTGGCAAATTTTTGGGTTTTATGGCTAATTGTTTTATTTTTTTCTAGCTAATTTCTTTTTTCTGGCTAATTTTTGGGTTTCATTGCTAATTTTTGAGTTTTTCTAACTAATTCTTGGGTTTTATAGCTAATTCTTGTATTTTTGTGGCTAATTCTTGTATTTTTGTGGCTAACTTTTGAGTTTCTCTAGCTAATTTTTGGGTTTTTATAGCTAATTTCTGAGTTTTTCTAGCTAATATTTGAGTTTTTCTAGCTAAATTTTGGGTTTTCTGGCTAATTTTTGGGTTCTATGGCTAATTTTTGAGATTTATTGGCTAATTTTTAAGTTTTCCTGGCTAAATTTTGGGATTTTCTGGCTAATTTTTGGGTTTTATTGCTAATTTTTGGGTTTTCTGGCTAATTTTTGAGAGGTTGTGGCTAATTTTTGAGTTTTTCTGGCTAAATTCTGGGTTTTTCTGGCTAATTATTGGGTTTTATGGCTAATTTTTGGGTTTTATGACTAATTTTTTTATTTTTTCTAGCTAATTTATTTTTCTGGCTAATTTTTGGGTTTCATGGCTAATTTTTGAGTTTTTTTGGCTAATTTTTGGGTTTTTCTAGCTAAATTTTGGGTTTTTCTGGCTAATTCTTGGGTTCTATGGCTAATTTTTGAGATTTATTGGCTAATTTTTGAGTTTTCCTAGCTAAATTTTGGGTTTTTCTGGCTAATTTTTGAGAGGTTGTGGCTAATTTTGGAGTTTTTCTGGCTAAATTCTGGGTTTTTCTGGCTAATTATTGGGTTTTATGGCTAATTTTTGGGTTTTATGGCTAATTTTTTTATTTTTTCTAGCTAATTCATTTTTCTGGCTAATTTTTGGGTTTCATGGCTAATTTTTGAGTTTCTTTGGCTAATTTTTGAGTTTTTCTAGCTAAATTTTGGGTTTTTCTGGCTAATTCTTGGGTTCTATGGCTAATTTTTGAGATTTATTGGCTAATTTTTGAGTTTTCCGCGCTAAATTTTGGGTTTTTCTGGCTAATTTTTGGGTTTCATGGCTAATTTTTGAGTTTTTTCGGCTAATTGTTGGGTTTTTCTGACAATTTTTGGGATTTGTGGCTAATTTCTGAGTTTTCCTAGCTAATTTTTGAGTTTTTCTAGCTAAATTTTGGGTTTTTCTGGCAAATTGTTGGGTTTTATGGCTAATTTTTGAGTTTTTCCAGTTAAATTTTGGGTTTTTCTAGCTTATTTTAGGGTTTTATGGCTAGTTTTTGGGTTTTTCTGACAATTTTTGGGTTTTTGTGGCTAATTTCTGAGTTTTCCTAGCTAATTTTTTTTTCTGGCTAATTTTTGGGTTTCATGGCTAATTTTTGAGTTTTTTCGGCTAATTTTTGAATTTTATTTAATTAATTTTTGGGTTTTTCTAGCTAAATTTTGGGTTTTTCTGGCTAATTCTTGGGTTCTATGGCTAATTTTTGAGATTTATTGGCTAATTTTTGAGTTTTTCCAGCTAAATTTTGGGTTTTTCTGGCAAATTTTTGTGTTTTATGGCTAATTTTTTTATTTTTTCTAGCTAATTTCTTTTTTCTGGCTAATTTTTGGGTTTCATGGCTAATTTTTGAGTTTTTTCGGCTAATTTTTGAGTTTTTCTAGCTAATTTTTGAGTTTTTCTGGCTAATTTTTGGGTTTTATGGCTAATTTTTGAGTTTTTCTAACTAATTCTTGGGTTTTATAGCTAATTCTTGTATTTTTGTGGCTAATTCTTGTATTTTTGTGGCTAACTTTTGAGTTTCTCTAGCTAATTTTTGGGTTTTTATAGCTAATTTCTGAGTTTTTCTAGCTAATATTTGAGTTTTTCTAGCTAAATTTTGGGTTTTTCTGGCTAATTTTTGGGTTTTATGGCTAATTTTCCTATTTTTCCTAGCTAATTTTTGGGTTTTATGACTAACTTTCGAGTTTTTCCTGCTACTTTTTGAGTTTTTCTGTCTAATTTCTGGGTTCTATGGCTAATTTTTGGGTTTTTCTGACAATTTTTGGGTTTTTCTGACAATTTTTGGGTTTTTGTGGCTAATTTCTGAGTTTTCCTAGCTAATTTTTGAGTTTTTCTAGCTGAATTTTGGGTTTTTTTGGCTAATTTTTGGGTTTTATGGCTAATTTTTGAGTTTTTCCAGTTAAATTTTGGGTTTTTCTAGCTTATTTTTGGGTTTTATGGCTAGTTTTTGAGTTTTTCCAGCTAATTTTTGAGTTTTTCTGGCTGATTTTTGGGTTTTATGGCTGATTTTTGAATTTTTCTAGCTAATTTTTGGGTTTTTCTAGCTAATTTTTGAGTTTTCCTAGCTAATTTTTGAGTTTTTCTGTCTAATTTCTGGGTTTTATGGCTAATTTTTGGGTTTTTCTGACAAGTTTTGGGTTTCATGGCTCATTTTTGAGTTTTATGGCTAACTTTTGAGTTTTTCTGGCTGAATTTTGGGTTTTTCTGGCTAATTTTTGGGTTTTATTGCTAATTTTTGGGTTTGTCTGGCTAATTTCTGGGTTTTATGGCTAATTTTTGAGTTTTTCTTGCTAAATATCGGGTTTTTCTGGCTAATTTTTGGGTTTTATTGCTAGTTTTTGAGATTTACTGGATAATTTTTGAGTCTTTCTGGCTAAATTTTGGGTTTTTCGGGCTAATTTTTGGGTTTTATGGCTAATTTTTGGGTTTTCTGGCTATTTTTTAAGAGTTTTTGGCTAATTTTTGAGTTTTTCTGGCTAAATTACGGGTTTTTCTGGCTAATTTTTGGGTTTTTATGGCTAATTTTTGGGTTTCATGGCTAATTATTGAGTTTTTTTGGTTAATTTTTGGGTTTTTCTAGCTAATTTTTGAGTTTTTCTGGCTAATTTTTGGTTTTTATGACTAATTTTTGAGATTTATTGGCTAATTTTTGAGTTTTCCTGGCTGAATTTTGGGTTTTTCTGGCTAATTTTTGGGTTTTTCTAGCTTATTTTTGGGTTTTATGGCTAATTTTTGAGTTTTTCTGGCTAAATTTTGGGTTTTTCAGGCTAATTCATGGGTTTCATGGCTAATTTTTGAGTTTTTTTGGTTAATTTTTGGGTTTTTCTAGCTAATTTTTGAGTTTTTCTGGCTAATTTTTGGGTTTTATGACTAATTTTCGAGTTTTTCCAGCTAATTTTTGAGTTTTTTTGTCTAATTTCTGGGTTTTATGGCTAATTTTTGGGTTTTTCTGACAATTTTTGGGTTTTTGTGGCTAATTTCTGAGTTTTCCTAGCTAATTTTTGAGTTTTTCTAGCTGAGTTTTGGGTTTTTCTGGCAAATTTTTGGGCTTTATGGCTAATTTTTTTATTTTTTCTATCTTATTTTTTTTTCTGGCTAATTTCTGAGTTTCATGGCTAATTTTTGAGTTTTTTTGGCTAATTTTTGGGTTTTTCCAGCTGATTTTTGAGATTTTCTGGCAATTTTTGGGATTTGTGGCTAATTTCTGAGTTTTCCTAGCTAATTTTTGAGTTTTTCTAGCTAAATTTTGGGTTTTTCTGGCAAATTTTTGGGTTTTATGGCTAATTTTTGAGTTTTTCCAGTTAAATTTTGGGTTTTTCTAGCTTATTTTTGGGTTTTATTGCTAGTTTTTGGTTTTTCTGACAATTTTTGGGTTTTTGTGGCTAATTTCTGAGTTTTCCTAGCTAATTTTTGAGTTTTTCCAGCTAAATTTTGGGTTTTTCTGGCAAATTTTTGGGTTTTATGGCTAATTTTTTTATTTTTTTCTAGCTAATTTCTTTTTTCTGGCTAATTTTTTCGGCTAATTTTTGAGTTTTTCTAGCTCATTTTTGAGTTTTTCTGGCTAATTTTTGGGTTTTATGGCTAATTTTTGAGTTTTTCTAACTAATTCTTGGGTTTTATAGCTAATTCTTGTATTTTTGTGGCTAATTCTTGTATTTTTGTGGCTAACTTTTGAGTTTCTCTAGCTAATTTTTGGGTTTTTATAGCTAATTTCTGAGTTTTTCTAGCTAATATTTGAGTTTTTCTAGCTAAATTTTGGGTTTTTCTGGCTAATTTTTGGGTTTTATGGCTAATTTTCCTATTTTTTCTAGCTAATTTTTGGGTTTTATGACTAACTTTCGAGTTTTTCCTGCTACTTTTCGAGTTTTTCTGTCTAATTTCTGGGTTCTATGGCTAATTTTTGGGTTTTTCTGACAATTTTTGGGTTTTTCTGACAATTTTTGGGTTTTTGTGGCTAATTTCTGAGTTTTCCTAGCTAATTTTTGAGTTTTTCTAGCTGAATTTTGGGTTTTTTTGGCTAATTTTTGGGTTTTATGGCTAATTTTTGAGTTTTTCCAGTTAAATTTTGGGTTTTTCTAGCTTATTTTTGGGTTTTATGGCTAGTTTTTGAGTTTTTCCAGCTAATTTTTGAGTTTTTCTAGCTAATTTTTGGGTTTTTCTAGCTAATTTTTGAGTTTTCCTGGCTAATTTTTGGGTTTTTCTGTCTAATTTCTGGGTTTTATGGCTAATTTTGGGTTTTTCTGACAAGTTTTGGGTTTCATGGCTCATTTTTGAGTTTTATGGCTAACTTTTGAGTTTTTCTGGCTGAATTTTGGGTTTTTCTGGCTAATTTTTGGGTTTTATTGCTAATTTTTGGGTTTGTCTGGCTAATTTCTGGGTTTTATGGCTAATTTCTGAGAGTTTTTGGCTAATTTTTGAGTTTTTCTTGCTAAATATCGGGTTTTTCTGTCTAATTTTTGGGTTTTATTGCTAGTTTTTGAGATTTACTGGATAATTTTTGAGTCTTTCTGGCTAAATTTTGGGTTTTTCGGGCTAATTTTTGGGTTTTATGGCTAATTTTTGGGTTTTCTGGCTATTTTTTAAGAGTTTTTGGCTAATTTTTGAGTTTTTCTGGCTAAATTACGGGTTTTTCTGGCTAATTTTTGGGTTTTTATGGCTAATTTTTGGGTTTCATGGCTAATTATTGAGTTTTTTTGGTTAATTTTTGGGTTTTTCTAGCTAATTTTTGAGTTTTTCTGGCTAATTTTTGGTTTTTATGACTAATTTTTGAGATTTATTGGCTAATTTTTGAGTTTTCCTGGCTGAATTTTGGGTTTTTCTGGCTAATTTTTGGGTTTTTCTAGCTTATTTTTGGGTTTTATGGCTAATTTTTGAGTTTTTCTGGCTAAATTTTGGGTTTTTTAGGCTAATTCATAGGTTTCATGGCTAATTTTTGAGTTTTTTTGGTTAATTTTTGGGTTTTTCTAGCTAATTTTTGAGTTTTTCTGGCTAATTTTTGGGTTTTATGACTAATTTTCGAGTTTTTCCAGCTAATTTTCGAGTTTTTTTGTCTAATTTCTGGGTTTTATGGCTAATTTTTGGGTTTTTCTGACAATTTTTGGGTTTTTGTGGCTAATTTCTGAGTTTTCCTAGCTAATTTTTGAGTTTTTCTAGCTGAGTTTTGGGTTTTTCTGGCAAATTTTTGGGCTTTATGGCTAATTTTTTTATTTTTTCTATCTTATTTTTTTTTCTGGCTAATTTCTGAGTTTCATGGCTAATTTTTGAGTTTTTTTGGCTAATTTTTGGGTTTTTCCAGCTGATTTTTGAGATTTTCTGGCAATTTTTGGGATTTGTGGCTAATTTCTGAGTTTTCCTAGCTAATTTTTGAGTTTTTCTAGCTAAATTTTGGGTTTTTCTGGCAAATTTTTGGGTTTTATGGCTAATTTTTGAGTTTTTCCAGTTAAATTTTGGGTTTTTCTAGCTTATTTTTGGGTTTTATTGCTAGTTTTTGGGTTTTTCTGACAATTTTTGGGTTTTTGTGGCTAATTCTTGAGTTTTTCTAGCTAATTTTTGAGTTTTTTTGGCTAATTTTTGGGTTTTATGGCTAATTTTTGAGTTTTTCTAACTAATTCTTGGGTTTTATAGCTAATTCTTGTATTTTTGTGGCTAATTCTTGTATTTTTGTGGCTAACTTTTGAGTTTCTCTAGCTAATTTTTGGGTTTTTATAGCTAATTTCTGAGTTTTTCTAGCTAATATTTGAGTTTTTCTAGCTAAATTTTGGGTTTTTCTGGCTAATTTTTGGGTTTTATGGCTAATTTTCCTATTTTTTCTAGCTAATTTTTGGGTTTTATGACTAACTTTCGAGTTTTTCCTGCTACTTTTCGAGTTTTTCTGTCTAATTTCTGGGTTCTATGGCTAATTTTTGGGTTTTTCTGACAATTTTTGGGTTTTTCTGACAATTTTTGGGTTTTTGTGGCTAATTTCTGAGTTTTCCTAGCTAATTTTTGAGTTTTTCTAGCTGAATTTTGGGTTTTTTTGGCTAATTTTTGGGTTTTATGGCTAATTTTTGAGTTTTTCCAGTTAAATTTTGGGTTTTTCTAGCTTATTTTTGGGTTTTATGGCTAGTTTTTGAGTTATTTCAGCTAATTTTTGAGTTTTTCTAGCTAATTTTTGGGTTTTTCTAGCTAATTTTTGAGTTTTCCTGGCTAATTTTTGGGTTTTTCTGTCTAATTTCTGGGTTTTATGGCTAATTTTGGGTTTTTCTGACAAGTTTTGGGTTTCATGGCTCATTTTTGAGTTTTATGGCTAACTTTTGAGTTTTTCTGGCTGAATTTTGGGTTTTTCTGGCTAATTTTTGGGTTTTATTGCTAATTTTTGGGTTTGTCTGGCTAATTTCTGGGTTTTATGGCTAATTTCTGAGAGTTTTTGGCTAATTTTTGAGTTTTTCTTGCTAAATATCGGGTTTTTCTGGCTAATTTTTGGGTTTTATTGCTAGTTTTTGAGATTTACTGGATAATTTTTGAGTCTTTCTGGCTGAATTTTGGGTTTTTCGGGCTAATTTTTGGGTTTTATGGCTAATTTTTGGGTTTTCTGGCTATTTTTTAAGAGTTTTTGGCTAATTTTTGAGTTTTTCTGGCTAAATTACGGGTTTTTCTGGCTAATTTTTGGGTTTTTATGGCTAATTTTTGGGTTTCATGGCTAATTATTGAGTTTTTTTGGTTAATTTTTGGGTTTTTCTAGCTAATTTTTGAGTTTTTCTGGCTAATTTTTGGTTTTTATGACTAATTTTTGAGATTTATTGGCTAATTTTTGAGTTTTCCTGGCTGAATTTTGGGTTTTTCTGGCTAATTTTTGGGTTTTTCTAGCTTATTTTTGGGTTTTATGGCTAATTTTTGAGTTTTTCTGGCTAAATTTTGGGTTTTTCAGGCTAATTCATGGGTTTCATGGCTAATTTTTGAGTTTTTTTGGTTAATTTTTGGGTTTTTCTAGCTAATTTTTGAGTTTTTCTGGCTAATTTTTGGGTTTTATGACTAATTTTCGAGTTTTTCCAGCTAATTTTCGAGTTTTTTTGTCTAATTTCTGGGTTTTATGGCTAATTTTTGGGTTTTTCTGACAATTTTTGGGTTTTTGTGGCTAATTTCTGAGTTTTCCTAGCTAATTTTTGAAATTTTCTAGCTGAGTTTTGGGTTTTTCTGGCAAATTTTTGGGCTTTATGGCTAATTTTTTTATTTTTTCTATCTTATTTTTTTTTCTGGCTAATTTCTGAGTTTCATGGCTAATTTTTGAGTTTTTTTGGCTAATTCTTGGGTTTTTCCAGCTGATTTTTGAGATTTTCTGGCTAATTTTTGGGTTTTATGACTAATTTTCGAGTTTTTTTAGCTACTTTCTGAGTTTTTCTGTGTGATTTTTGAGTTTTATGGCTAATTTTTGAGTTTTTCTGGCTAAATTTTGGGTTTTTCTGGCTAATTTTTGGGTTTTATTGCTAATTTTTGGGTTTGTCTGGCAAATTTTTGGGTTTTTCTGGCAAATTTCTGGGTTTTATGGCTAATTTTTGAGAGTTTTTGGCTAATTTTTGAGTTTTTCTTGCTAAATTTCGGGTTTTTCTGGCTAATTTCAGGGTTTTATGGCTAAATTTTGGGTTTTTCTGGCTAATTTTTGGGTTTTATGGCTGATTTTTGGGTTTTCTGGCTATTTTTTAAGAGTTTTTGGCTGATTTTTGAGTTTTTCTTGCTAAATTCCGGGTTTTTCTGGCTAATTTTTGGGTTTTATGGCTAATTTTTGGGTTTTATGGCTAATTTTTTTATTTTTTCTAGCTTATTTTTTTTCTGGCTAATTTTTGGGTTTCATGGCTGATTTTTTAGTTTTTTTGGCTAATTTTTGGTTTTTCTAGCTAATTTTTGAGTTTTTCTGGCTAATTTTTGGGTTTCATGACCAATTTTCGAGTTTTTCTAGCTAATTTTTGAGTTTTTCTGTCTAATTTCTGGGTTTTATGGCTAATGTTTGGGTTTTTCTGGCTAATTTTTGGGTTTTATGGCTAATTTTTGAGATTTATTGACTAATTTTTGGGTTTTATTGCTAATTTTTGGGTTTGTCTGGCAAATTTTTGGGTTTTTCTGGCTAAATTCTGGGTTTTATGGCTAATTTTTGAGAGTTTTTGGCTAATTTTTGAGTTTTTCTTGCTAAATTTCGAGTTTTTCTGGCTAATTTTTGGGTTTTATGGCTAATGTTTGAGATTTATTGGCTAATTTTTGAGTTTTTCTGGCTAATTTTTGAGTCTTTCTGGCTTTGAGTTTTTCTGGCTAATTTTTGGGTTTCATGACCAATTTTCGAGTTTTTCCAGCTAATTTTTGAGTTTTTCTGTCTAATTTCTGGGTTTTATGTCTAATTTTTGGGTTTTTCTGGCTAATTTTTGGGTTTTATGGCTAGTTTTCCTATTTTTCCTAGCTAATTTTTGGGTTTTATGACTAACTTTCGAGTTTTTCCTGCTACTTTTTGAGTTTTTCTGTCTAATTTCTGGGTTCTATGGCTAATTTTTGGGTTTTTCTGACAATTTTTGGGTTTTTCTGACAATTTTTGGGTTTTTGTGGCTAATTTCTGAGTTTTCCTAGCTAATTTTTGAGTTTTTCTAGCTGAATTTTGGGTTTTTTTGGCTAATTTTTGGGTTTTATGGCTAATTTTTGAGTTTTTCCAGTTAAATTTTGGGTTTTTCTAGCTTATTTTTGGGTTTTATGGCTAGTTTTTGAGTTTTTCCAGCTAATTTTTGAGTTTTTCTGGCTGATTTTTGGGTTTTATGGCTGATTTTTGAATTTTTCTAGCTAATTTTTGGGTTTTTCTAGCTAATTTTTGAGTTTTCCTGGCTAATTTTTGGGTTTTTCTGTCTAATTTCTGGGTTTTATGGCTAATTTTTGGGTTTTTCTGACAAGTTTTGGGTTTCATGGCTCATTTTTGAGTTTTATGGCTAACTTTTGAGTTTTTCTGGCTGAATTTTGGGTTTTTCTGGCTAATTTTTGGGTTTTATTGCTAATTTTTGGGTTTGTCTGGCTAATTTCTGGGTTTTATGGCTAATTTTTGAGAGTTTTTGGCTAATTTTTGAGTTTTTCTTGCTAAATATCGGGTTTTTCTGGCTAATTTTTGGGTTTTATTGCTAGTTTTTGAGATTTACTGGATAATTTTTGAGTCTTTCTGGCTAAATTTTGGGTTTTTCGGGCTAATTTTTGGGTTTTATGGCTAATTTTTGGGTTTTCTGGCTATTTTTTAAGAGTTTTTGGCTAATTTTTGAGTTTTTCTGGCTAAATTACGGGTTTTTCTGGCTAATTTTTGGGTTTTTATGGCTAATTTTTGGGTTTCATGGCTAATTATTGAGTTTTTTTGGTTAATTTTTGGGTTTTTCTAGCTAATTTTTGAGTTTTTCTGGCTAATTTTTGGTTTTTATGACTAATTTTTGAGATTTATTGGCTAATTTTTGAGTTTTCCTGGCTGAATTTTGGGTTTTTCTGGCTAATTTTTAGGTTTTTCTAGCTTATTTTTGGGTTTTATGGCTAATTTTTGAGTTTTTCTGGCTAAATTTTGGGTTTTTCAGGCTAATTCATGGGTTTCATGGCTAATTTTTGAGTTTTTTTGGTTAATTTTTGGGTTTTTCTAGCTAATTTTTGAGTTTTTCTGGCTAATTTTTGGGTTTTATGACTAATTTTCGAGTTTTTCCAGCTAATTTTTGAGTTTTTTTGTCTAATTTCTGGGTTTTATGGCTAATTTTTGGGTTTTTCTGACAATTTTTGGGTTTTTGTGGCTAATTTCTGAGTTTTCCTAGCTAATTTTTGAGTTTTTCTAGCTGAGTTTTGGGTTTTTCTGGCAAATTTTTGGGCTTTATGGCTAATTTTTTTATTTTTTCTATCTTATTTTTTTTTCTGGCTAATTTCTGAGTTTCATGGCTAATTTTTGAGTTTTTTTGGCTAATTTTTGGGTTTTTCCAGCTGATTTTTGAGATTTTCTGGCAATTTTTGGGATTTGTGGCTAATTTCTGAGTTTTCCTAGCTAATTTTTGAGTTTTTCTAGCTAAATTTTGGGTTTTTCTGGCAAATTTTTGGGTTTTATGGCTAATTTTTGAGTTTTTCCAGTTAAATTTTGGGTTTTTCTAGCTTATTTTTGGGTTTTATTGCTAGTTTTTGGGTTTTTCTGACAATTTTTGGGTTTTTGTGGCTAATTTCTGAGTTTTCCTAGCTAATTTTTGAGTTTTTCCAGCTAAATTTTGGGTTTTTCTGGCAAATTTTTGGGTTTTATGGCTAATTTTTTTATTTTTTTCTAGCTAATTTCTTTTTTCTGGCTAATTTTTTCGGCTAATTTTTGAGTTTTTCTAGCTAATTTTTGAGTTTTTCTGGCTAATTTTTGGGTTTTATGGCTAATTTTTGAGTTTTTCTAACTAATTCTTGGGTTTTATAGCTAATTCTTGTATTTTTGTGGCTAATTCTTGTATTTTTGTGGCTAACTTTTGAGTTTCTCTAGCTAATTTTTGGGTTTTTATAGCTAATTTCTGAGTTTTTCTAGCTAATATTTGAGTTTTTCTAGCTAAATTTTGGGTTTTTCTGGCTAATTTTTGGGTTTTATGGCTAATTTTCCTATTTTTTCTAGCTAATTTTTGGGTTTTATGACTAACTTTCGAGTTTTTCCTGCTACTTTTCGAGTTTTTCTGTCTAATTTCTGGGTTCTATGGCTAATTTTTGGGTTTTTCTGACAATTTTTGGGTTTTTCTGACAATTTTTGGGTTTTTGTGGCTAATTTCTGAGTTTTCCTAGCTAATTTTTGAGTTTTTCTAGCTGAATTTTGGGTTTTTTTGGCTAATTTTTGGGTTTTTCTAGCTAATTTTTGAGTTTTCCTGGCTAATTTTTGGGTTTTTCTGTCTAATTTCTGGGTTTTATGGCTAATTTTTGGGTTTTTCTGACAAGTTTTGGGTTTCATGGCTCATTTTTGAGTTTTATGGCTAACTTTTGAGTTTTTCTGGCTGAATTTTGGGTTTTTCTGGCTAATTTTTGGGTTTTATTGCTAATTTTTGGGTTTGTCTGGCTAATTTCTGGGTTTTATGGCTAATTTTTGAGAGTTTTTGGCTAATTTTTGAGTTTTTCTTGCTAAATATCGGGTTTTTCTGGCTAATTTTTGGGTTTTATTGCTAGTTTTTGAGATTTACTGGATAATTTTTGAGTCTTTCTGGCTAAATTTTGGGTTTTTCGGGCTAATTTTTGGGTTTTATGGCTAATTTTTGGGTTTTCTGGCTATTTTTTAAGAGTTTTTGGCTAATTTTTGAGTTTTTCTGGCTAAATTACGGGTTTTTCTGGCTAATTTTTGGGTTTTTATGGCTAATTTTTGGGTTTCATGGCTAATTATTGAGTTTTTTTGGTTAATTTTTGGGTTTTTCTAGCTAATTTTTGAGTTTTTCTGGCTAATTTTTGGTTTTTATGACTAATTTTTGAGATTTATTGGCTAATTTTTGAGTTTTCCTGGCTGAATTTTGGGTTTTTCTGGCTAATTTTTAGGTTTTTCTAGCTTATTTTTGGGTTTTATGGCTAATTTTTGAGTTTTTCTGGCTAAATTTTGGGTTTTTCAGGCTAATTCATGGGTTTCATGGCTAATTTTTGAGTTTTTTTGGTTAATTTTTGGGTTTTTCTAGCTAATTTTTGAGTTTTTCTGGCTAATTTTTGGGTTTTATGACTAATTTATGAGTTTTTCCAGCTAATTTTTGAGTTTTTTTGTCTAATTTCTGGGTTTTATGGCTAATTTTTGGGTTTTTCTGACAATTTTTGGGTTTTTGTGGCTAATTTCTGAGTTTTCCTAGCTAATTTTTGAGTTTTTCTAGCTGAGTTTTGGGTTTTTCTGGCAAATTTTTGGGCTTTATGGCTAATTTTTTTATTTTTTCTATCTTATTATTTTTTCTGGCTAATTTCTGAGTTTCATGGCTAATTTTTGAGTTTTTTTGGCTAATTTTTGGGTTTTTCCAGCTGATTTTTGAGATTTTCTGGCAATTTTTGGGATTTGTGGCTAATTTCTGAGTTTTCCTAGCTAATTTTTGAGTTTTTCTAGCTAAATTTTGGGTTTTTCTGGCAAATTTTTGGGTTTTATGGCTAATTTTTGAGTTTTTCCAGTTAAATTTTGGGTTTTTCTAGCTTATTTTTGGGTTTTATTGCTAGTTTTTGGGTTTTTCTGACAATTTTTGGGTTTTTGTGGCTAATTTCTGAGTTTTCCTAGCCAATTTTTGAGTTTTTCCAGCTAAATTTCGGGTTTTTCTGGCAAATTTTTGGGTTTTATGGCTAATTTTTTTATTTTTTTCTAGCTAATTTCTTTTTTCTGGCTAATTTTTTCGGCTAATTTTTGAGTTTTTCTAGCTAATTTTTGAGTTTTTCTGGCTAATTTTTGGGTTTTATGGCTAATTTTTGAGTTTTTCTAACTAATTCTTGGGTTTTATAGCTAATTCTTGTATTTTTGTGGCTAATTCTTGTATTTTTGTGGCTAACTTTTGAGTTTCTCTAGCTAATTTTTGGGTTTTTATAGCTAATTTCTGAGTTTTTCTAGCTAATATTTGAGTTTTTCTAGCTAAATTTTGGGTTTTTCTGGCTAATTTTTGGGTTTTATGGCTAATTTTCCTATTTTTTCTAGCTAATTTTTGGGTTTTATGACTAACTTTCGAGTTTTTCCTGCTACTTTTCGAGTTTTTCTGTCTAATTTCTGGGTTCTATGGCTAATTTTTGGGTTTTTCTGACAATTTTTGGGTTTTTCTGACAATTTTTGGGTTTTTGTGGCTAATTTCTGAGTTTTCCTAGCTAATTTTTGAGTTTTTCTAGCTGAATTTTGGGTTTTTTTGGCTAATTTTTGGGTTTTATGGCTAATTTTTGAGTTTTTCCAGTTAAATTTTGGGTTTTTCTAGCTTATTTTTGGGTTTTATGGCTAGTTTTTGAGTTTTTCTGGCTAATTTTTGGGTTTTATGACTAATTTTCGAGTTTTTCCAGCTAATTTTTGAGTTTTTTTGTCTAATTTCTGGGTTTTATGGCTAATTTTTGGGTTTTTCTGACAATTTTTGGGTTTTTGTGGCTAATTTCTGAGTTTTCCTAGATAATTTTTGAGTTTTTCTAGCTGAGTTTTGGGTTTTTCTGGCAAATTTTTGGGCTTTATGGCTAATTTTTTTATTTTTTCTATCTTATTTTTTTTTCTGGCTAATTTCTGAGTTTTATGGCTAATTTTTGAGTTTTTTTGGCTAATTTTTGGGTTTTTCCAGCTGATTTTTGAGATTTTCTGGCAATTTTTGGGATTTGTGGCTAATTTCTGAGTTTTCCTAGCTAATTTTTGAGTTTTTCTAGCTAAATTTTGGGTTTTTCTGGCAAATTTTTGGGTTTTATGGCTAATTTTTGAGTTTTTCCAGTTAAATTTTGGGTTTTTCTAGCTTATTTTTGGGTTTTATTGCTAGTTTTTGGGTTTTTCTGACAATTTTTGGGTTTTTGTGGCTAATTTCTGAGTTTTCCTAGCTAATTTTTGAGTTTTTCCAGCTAAATTTTGGGTTTTTCTGGCAAATTTTTGGGTTTTATGGCTAATTTTTGAGTTTTTCTAACTAATTCTTGGGTTTTATAGCTAATTCTTGTATTTTTGTGGCTAATTCTTGTATTTTTGTGGCTAACTTTTGAGTTTCTCTAGCTAATTTTTGGGTTTTTATAGCTAATTTCTGAGTTTTTCTAGCTAATATTTGAGTTTTTCTAGCTAAATTTTGGGTTTTTCTGGCTAATTTTTGGGTTTTATGGCTAATTTTCCTATTTTTTCTAGCTAATTTTTGGGTTTTATGACTAACTTTCGAGTTTTTCCTGCTACTTTTCGAGTTTTTCTGTCTAATTTCTGGGTTCTATGGCTAATTTTTGGGTTTTTCTGACAATTTTTGGGTTTTTGTGGCTAATTTCTGAGTTTTCCTAGCTAATTTTTGAGTTTTTCTAGCTGAATTTTGGGTTTTTTTGGCTAATTTTTGGGTTTTATGGCTAATTTTTGAGTTTTTTTAGTTAAATTTTGGGTTTTTCTAGCTTATTTTTGGGTTTTATGGCTAGTTTTTGAGTTTTTCCAGCTAATTTTTGAGTTTTTCTAGCTAATTTTTGGGTTTTTCTAGCTAATTTTTGAGTTTTCCTGGCTAATTTTTGGGTTTTTCTGTCTAATTTTTGGGTTTTATGGCTAATTTTGGGTTTTTCTGACAAGTTTTGGGTTTCATGGCTCATTTTTGAGTTTTATGGCTAACTTTTGAGTTTTTCTGGCTGAATTTTGGGTTTTTCTGGCTAATTTTTGGGTTTTATTGCTAATTTTTGGGTTTGTCTGGCTAATTTCTGGGTTTTATGGCTAATTTCTGAGAGTTTTTGGCTAATTTTTGAGTTTTTCTTGCTAAATATCGGGTTTTTCTGGCTAATTTTTGGGTTTTATTGCTAGTTTTTGAGATTTACTGGATAATTTTTGAGTCTTTCTGGCTAAATTTTGGGTTTTTCGGGCTAATTTTTGGGTTTTATGGCTAATTTTTGGGTTTTCTGGCTATTTTTTAAGAGTTTTTGGCTAATTTTTGAGTTTTTCTGGCTAAATTACGGGTTTTTCTGGCTAATTTTTGGGTTTTTATGGCTAATTTTTGGGTTTCATGGCTAATTATTGAGTTTTTTTGGTTAATTTTTGGGTTTTTCTAGCTAATTTTTGAGTTTTTCTGGCTAATTTTTGGTTTTTATGACTAATTTTTGAGATTTATTGGCTAATTTTTGAGTTTTCCTGGCTGAATTTTGGGTTTTTCTGGCTAATTTTTGGGTTTTTCTAGCTTATTTTTGGGTTTTATGGCTAATTTTTGAGTTTTTCTGGCTAAATTTTGGGTTTTTCAGGCTAATTCATGGGTTTCATGGCTAATTTTTGAGTTTTTTTGGTTAATTTTTGGGTTTTTCTAGGTAATTTTTGAGTTTTTCTGGCTAATTTTTGGGTTTTATGACTAATTTTCGAGTTTTTCCAGCTAATTTTCGAGTTTTTTTGTCTAATTTCTGGGTTTTATGGCTAATTTTTGGGTTTTTCTGACAATTTTTGGGTTTTTGTGGCTAATTTCTGAGTTTTCCTAGCTAATTTTTGAGTTTTTCTAGCTGAGTTTTGGGTTTTTCTGGCAAATTTTTGGGCTTTATGGCTAATTTTTTTATTTTTTCTATCTTATTTTTTTTTCTGGCTAATTTCTGAGTTTCATGGCTAATTTTTGAGTTTTTTTGGCTAATTTTTGGGTTTTTCCAGCTGATTTTTGAGATTTTCTGGCTAATTTTTGGGTTTTATGACTAATTTTCGAGTTTTTTTAGCTACTTTCTGAGTTTTTCTGTGTGATTTTTGAGTTTTATGGCTAATTTTTGAGTTTTTCTGGCTAAATTTTGGGTTTTTCTGGCTAATTTTTGGGTTTTATTGCTAATTTTTGGGTTTGTCTGGCAAATTTTTGGGTTTTTCTGGCAAATTTCTGGGTTTTATGGCTAATTTTTGAGAGTTTTTGGCTAATTTTTGAGTTTTTCTTGCTAAATTTCGGGTTTTTCTGGCTAATTTTAGGGTTTTATGGCTAAATTTTGGGTTTTTCTGGCTAATTTTTGGGTTTTATGGCTGATTTTTGGGTTTTCTGGCTATTTTTTAAGAGTTTTGGCTGATTTTTGAGTTTTTCTTGCTAAATTCCGGGTTTTTCTGGCTAATTTTTGGGTTTTATGGCTAATTTTTGGGTTTTATGGCTAATTTTTTTATTTTTTCTAGCTTATTTTTTTTCTGGCTAATTTTTGGGTTTCATGGCTGATTTTTTAGTTTTTTTGGCTAATTTTTGGTTTTTCTAGCTAATTTTTGAGTTTTTCTGGCTAATTTTTGGGTTTCATGACCAATTTTCGAGTTTTTCTAGCTAATTTTTGAGTTTTTCTGTCTAATTTCTGGGTTTTATGGCTAATGTTTGGGTTTTTCTGGCTAATTTTTGGGTTTTATGGCTAATTTTTGAGATTTATTGACTAATTTTTGGGTTTTATTGCTAATTTTTGGGTTTGTCTGGCAAATTTTTGGGTTTTTCTGGCTAAATTCTGGGTTTTATGGCTAATTTTTGAGACTTTTTCGCTAATTTTTGAGTTTTTCTTGCTAAATTTCGGGTTTTTCTGGCTAATTTTTGGGTTTTATGGCTAATGTTTGAGTTTTTCTGGCTAATTTTCGGGATTTATGACTAATTTTCGAGTTTTTCCAGCTAATTTTTGAACTTTTCTGTCTAATTTCTGGGTTTTATGGCTAATTTTTGGGTTTTTCTGACAATTTTTGAGTTTTTGTGGCTAATTTCTGAGTTTTCCTAGCTAATTTTTGAGTTTTTCCAGCTAAATTTTGGGTTTTTCTGGCAAATTTTTGGGTTTTATGGCTAATTTTTTTATTTTTTCCAGCTAATTTTTTTTTCTGGCTAATTTTTGAGTTTCATGGCTAATATTTGAGTTTTTTTGGCTGATTTTTGGGTTTTTCTAGCTAATTTTTGAGTTTTCCTGGCTAATTTTTGGGTTTTTCTGACAATTTTTGGGTTTTTGTGGCTAATTTCTGAGTTTTCCTAGCTAATTTTTGAGTTTTTCCAGCTAAATTTTGGGTTTTTCTGGCAAATTTTTGGGTTTTTCTGGCAAATTTTTGGGTTTTATGGCTAATTTTTTTATTTTTTTCTAGCTAATTTCTTTTTTCTGGCTAATTTTTGGGTTTCATGGCTAATTTTCGAGTTTTTCTAACTAATTCTTGGGTTTTATAGCTAATTCTTGTATTTTTGTGGCTAATTCTTGTATTTTTGTGGCTAACTTTTGAGTTTCTGTAGCTAATTTTTGGGTTTTTATAGCTAATTTCTGAGTTTTTCTAGCTAATATTTGAGTTTTTCTAGCTAAATTTTGGGTTTTCTGGCTAATTTTTGGGTTCTATGGCTAATTTTTGAGATTTATTGGCTAATTTTTAAGTTTTTTTGGCTAAATTTTGGGATTTTCTGGCTAATTTTTGGGTTTTATTGCTAATTTTTGGGTTTTCTGGCTAATTTTTGAGAGGTTGTGGCTAATTTTTGTGTTTTTCCGGCTAAATTCTGGGTTTTTCTGGCTAATTATTGGGTTTTATTGCTAATTTTTGGGTTTGTCTGGCTAATTTCTGGGTTTTATGGCTAATTTTTGAGAGTTTTTGGCTAATTTTTGAGTTTTTCTTGCTAAATATCGGGTTTTTCTGGCTAATTTTTGGGTTTTATTGCTAGTTTTTGAGATTTACTGGCTAATTTTTGAGTCTTTCTGGCTAAATTTTGGGTTTTTCGGGCTAATTTTTGGGTTTTATGGCTAATTTTTGGGTTTTCTGGCTATTTTTTAAGAGTTTCTGGCTAATTTTTGGGTTTTTATGGCTAATTTTTGGGTTTCATGGCTAATTTTTGAGTTTTTTTGGCTAATTTTTGGGTTTTTCTAGCTAATTTTTGAGTTTTTCTAGCTGAATTTTGGGTTTTTCTGGCTAATTCTTGGGTTCTATGGCTAATTTTTGAGATTTATTGGCTAATTTTTGAGTTTTCCTAGCTAAATTTTGGGTTTTTCTGGCTAATTTTTGGGTTTTATGGCTAATTTTTGGGTTTTATGGCTAATTTTTCTATTTTTTCTAGCTAATTTATTTTTCTAGCTAATTTTTGGGTTTTTCTAGCTAAATTTTGGGTTTTTCTGGCTAATTTTTGGGTTTTATGGCTAAATTTTGAGTTTTTCCAGTTAAATTTTGGGTTTTTCTAGCTTATTTTTGGGTTTTATGGCTAGTTTTTGGGTTTTTCTGACAATTTTTGGGTTTTTGTGGCTAATTTCTGAGTTTTCCTAGCTAATTTTTGAGTTTTTCCAGCTAAATTCTGGGTTTTTCTGGCAAATTTTTGGGTTTTATGGCTAATTTTTTTATTTTTTTCTAGCTAATTTCTTTTTTCTGGCTAATTTTTGGGTTTCATGGCTAATTTTTGAGTTTTTTCGGCTAATTTTTGAGTTTTTCTAGCTAATTTTTGAGTTTTTCTGGCTATTTTTTGGGTTTTATGGCTAATTTTTGAGTTTTTCTAACTAATTCTTGGGTTTTATAGCTAATTCTTGTATTTTTGTGGCTAATTCTTGTATTTTTGTGGCTAACTTTTGAGTTTCTCTAGCTGATTTTTGGGTTTTTATAGCCAATTTCTGAGTTTTTCTAGCTAATATTTGAGTTTTTCTAGCTAAATTTTGGGTTTTTCTGGCTAATTTTTGGGTTTTATGGCTAATTTTCCTATTTTTTCTAGCTAATTTTTGGGTTTTATGACTAACTTTCGAGTTTTTCCTGCTACTTTTCGAGTTTTTCTGTCTAATTTCTGGGTTCTATGGCTAATTTTTGGGTTTTTCTGACAATTTTTGGGTTTTTCTGACAATTTTTGGGTTTTTGTGGCTAATTTCTGAGTTTTCCTAGCTAATTTTTGAGTTTTTCTAGCTGAATTTTGGGTTTTTTTGGCTAATTTTTGGGTTTTATGGCTAATTTTTGAGTTTTTCCAGTTAAATTTTGGGTTTTTCTAGCTTATTTTTGGGTTTTATGGCTAGTTTTTGAGTTTTTCTGGCTAATTTTTGGGTTTTATGACTAATTTTCGAGTTTTTCCAGCTAATTTTTGAGTTTTTTTTGTCTAATTTCTGGGTTTTATGGCTAATTTTTGGGTTTTTCTGACAATTTTTGGGTTTTTGTGGCTAATTTCTGAGTTTTCCTAGATAATTTTTGAGTTTTTCTAGCTGAGTTTTGGGTTTTTCTGGCAAATTTTTGGGCTTTATGGCTAATTTTTTTATTTTTTCTATCTTATTTTTTTTTCTGGCTAATTTCTGAGTTTTATGGCTAATTTTTGAGTTTTTTTGGCTAATTTTTGGGTTTTTCCAGCTGATTTTTGAGATTTTCTGGCAATTTTTGGGATTTGTGGCTAATTTCTGAGTTTTCCTAGCTAATTTTTGAGTTTTTCTAGCTAAATTTTGGGTTTTTCTGGCAAATTTTTGGGTTTTATGGCTAATTTTTGAGTTTTTCCAGTTAAATTTTGGGTTTTTCTAGCTTATTTTTGGGTTTTATTGCTAGTTTTTGGGTTTTTCTGACAATTTTTGGGTTTTTGTGGCTAATTTCTGAGTTTTCCTAGCTAATTTTTGAGTTTTTCCAGCTAAATTTTGGGTTTTTCTGGCAAATTTTTGGGTTTTATGGCTAATTTTTGAGTTTTTCTAACTAATTCTTGGGTTTTATAGCTAATTCTTGTATTTTTGTGGCTAATTCTTGTATTTTTGTGGCTAACTTTTGAGTTTCTCTAGCTAATTTTTGGGTTTTTATAGCTAATTTCTGAGTTTTTCTAGCTAATATTTGAGTTTTTCTAGCTAAATTTTGGGTTTTTCTGGCTAATTTTTGGGTTTTATGGCTAATTTTCCTATTTTTTCTAGCTAATTTTTGGGTTTTATGACTAACTTTCGAGTTTTTCCTGCTACTTTTCGAGTTTTTCTGTCTAATTTCTGGGTTCTATGGCTAATTTTTGGGTTTTTCTGACAATTTTTGGGTTTTTGTGGCTAATTTCTGAGTTTTCCTAGCTAATTTTTGAGTTTTTCTAGCTGAATTTTGGGTTTTTTTGGCTAATTTTTGGGTTTTATGGCTAATTTTTGAGTTTTTTTAGTTAAATTTTGGGTTTTTCTAGCTTATTTTTGGGTTTTATGGCTAGTTTTTGAGTTTTTCCAGCTAATTTTTGAGTTTTTCTAGCTAATTTTTGGGTTTTTCTAGCTAATTTTTGAGTTTTCCTGGCTAATTTTTGGGTTTTTCTGTCTAATTTTTGGGTTTTATGGCTAATTTTGGGTTTTTCTGACAAGTTTTGGGTTTCATGGCTCATTTTTGAGTTTTATGGCTAACTTTTGAGTTTTTCTGGCTGAATTTTGGGTTTTTCTGGCTAATTTTTGGGTTTTATTGCTAATTTTTGGGTTTGTCTGGCTAATTTCTGGGTTTTATGGCTAATTTCTGAGAGTTTTTGGCTAATTTTTGAGTTTTTCTTGCTAAATATCGGGTTTTTCTGGCTAATTTTTGGGTTTTATTGCTAGTTTTTGAGATTTACTGGATAATTTTTGAGTCTTTCTGGCTAAATTTTGGGTTTTTCGGGCTAATTTTTGGGTTTTATGGCTAATTTTTGGGTTTTCTGGCTATTTTTTAAGAGTTTTTGGCTAATTTTTGAGTTTTTCTGGCTAAATTACGGGTTTTTCTGGCTAATTTTTGGGTTTTTATGGCTAATTTTTGGGTTTCATGGCTAATTATTGAGTTTTTTTGGTTAATTTTTGGGTTTTTCTAGCTAATTTTTGAGTTTTTCTGGCTAATTTTTGGTTTTTATGACTAATTTTTGAGATTTATTGGCTAATTTTTGAGTTTTCCTGGCTGAATTTTGGGTTTTTCTGGCTAATTTTTGGGTTTTTCTAGCTTATTTTTGGGTTTTATGGCTAATTTTTGAGTTTTTCTGGCTAAATTTTGGGTTTTTCAGGCTAATTCATGGGTTTCATGGCTAATTTTTGAGTTTTTTTGGTTAATTTTTGGGTTTTTCTAGGTAATTTTTGAGTTTTTCTGGCTAATTTTTGGGTTTTATGACTAATTTTCGAGTTTTTCCAGCTAATTTTCGAGTTTTTTTGTCTAATTTCTGGGTTTTATGGCTAATTTTTGGGTTTTTCTGACAATTTTTGGGTTTTTGTGGCTAATTTCTGAGTTTTCCTAGCTAATTTTTGAGTTTTTCTAGCTGAGTTTTGGGTTTTTCTGGCAAATTTTTGGGCTTTATGGCTAATTTTTTTATTTTTTCTATCTTATTTTTTTTTCTGGCTAATTTCTGAGTTTCATGGCTAATTTTTGAGTTTTTTTGGCTAATTTTTGGGTTTTTCCAGCTGATTTTTGAGATTTTCTGGCTAATTTTTGGGTTTTATGACTAATTTTCGAGTTTTTTTAGCTACTTTCTGAGTTTTTCTGTGTGATTTTTGAGTTTTATGGCTAATTTTTGAGTTTTTCTGGCTAAATTTTGGGTTTTTCTGGCTAATTTTTGGGTTTTATTGCTAATTTTTGGGTTTGTCTGGCAAATTTTTGGGTTTTTCTGGCAAATTTCTGGGTTTTATGGCTAATTTTTGAGAGTTTTTGGCTAATTTTTGAGTTTTTCTTGCTAAATTTCGGGTTTTTCTGGCTAATTTTAGGGTTTTATGGCTAAATTTTGGGTTTTTCTGGCTAATTTTTGGGTTTTATGGCTGATTTTTGGGTTTTCTGGCTATTTTTTAAGAGTTTTGGCTGATTTTTGAGTTTTTCTTGCTAAATTCCGGGTTTTTCTGGCTAATTTTTGGGTTTTATGGCTAATTTTTGGGTTTTATGGCTAATTTTTTTATTTTTTCTAGCTTATTTTTTTTCTGGCTAATTTTTGGGTTTCATGGCTGATTTTTTAGTTTTTTTGGCTAATTTTTGGTTTTTCTAGCTAATTTTTGAGTTTTTCTGGCTAATTTTTGGGTTTCATGACCAATTTTCGAGTTTTTCTAGCTAATTTTTGAGTTTTTCTGTCTAATTTCTGGGTTTTATGGCTAATGTTTGGGTTTTTCTGGCTAATTTTTGGGTTTTATGGCTAATTTTTGAGATTTATTGACTAATTTTTGGGTTTTATTGCTAATTTTTGGGTTTGTCTGGCAAATTTTTGGGTTTTTCTGGCTAAATTCTGGGTTTTATGGCTAATTTTTGAGACTTTTTCGCTAATTTTTGAGTTTTTCTTGCTAAATTTCGGGTTTTTCTGGCTAATTTTTGGGTTTTATGGCTAATGTTTGAGTTTTTCTGGCTAATTTTCGGGATTTATGACTAATTTTCGAGTTTTTCCAGCTAATTTTTGAACTTTTCTGTCTAATTTCTGGGTTTTATGGCTAATTTTTGGGTTTTTCTGACAATTTTTGAGTTTTTGTGGCTAATTTCTGAGTTTTCCTAGCTAATTTTTGAGTTTTTCCAGCTAAATTTTGGGTTTTTCTGGCAAATTTTTGGGTTTTATGGCTAATTTTTTTATTTTTTCCAGCTAATTTTTTTTTCTGGCTAATTTTTGAGTTTCATGGCTAATATTTGAGTTTTTTTGGCTGATTTTTGGGTTTTTCTAGCTAATTTTTGAGTTTTCCTGGCTAATTTTTGGGTTTTTCTGACAATTTTTGGGTTTTTGTGGCTAATTTCTGAGTTTTCCTAGCTAATTTTTGAGTTTTTCCAGCTAAATTTTGGGTTTTTCTGGCAAATTTTTGGGTTTTTCTGGCAAATTTTTGGGTTTTATGGCTAATTTTTTTATTTTTTTCTAGCTAATTTCTTTTTTCTGGCTAATTTTTGGGTTTCATGGCTAATTTTCGAGTTTTTCTAACTAATTCTTGGGTTTTATAGCTAATTCTTGTATTTTTGTGGCTAATTCTTGTATTTTTGTGGCTAACTTTTGAGTTTCTGTAGCTAATTTTTGGGTTTTTATAGCTAATTTCTGAGTTTTTCTAGCTAATATTTGAGTTTTTCTAGCTAAATTTTGGGTTTTCTGGCTAATTTTTGGGTTCTATGGCTAATTTTTGAGATTTATTGGCTAATTTTTAAGTTTTTTTGGCTAAATTTTGGGATTTTCTGGCTAATTTTTGGGTTTTATTGCTAATTTTTGGGTTTTCTGGCTAATTTTTGAGAGGTTGTGGCTAATTTTTGTGTTTTTCCGGCTAAATTCTGGGTTTTTCTGGCTAATTATTGGGTTTTATTGCTAATTTTTGGGTTTGTCTGGCTAATTTCTGGGTTTTATGGCTAATTTTTGAGAGTTTTTGGCTAATTTTTGAGTTTTTCTTGCTAAATATCGGGTTTTTCTGGCTAATTTTTGGGTTTTATTGCTAGTTTTTGAGATTTACTGGCTAATTTTTGAGTCTTTCTGGCTAAATTTTGGGTTTTTCGGGCTAATTTTTGGGTTTTATGGCTAATTTTTGGGTTTTCTGGCTATTTTTTAAGAGTTTCTGGCTAATTTTTGGGTTTTTATGGCTAATTTTTGGGTTTCATGGCTAATTTTTGAGTTTTTTTGGCTAATTTTTGGGTTTTTCTAGCTAATTTTTGAGTTTTTCTAGCTGAATTTTGGGTTTTTCTGGCTAATTCTTGGGTTCTATGGCTAATTTTTGAGATTTATTGGCTAATTTTTGAGTTTTCCTAGCTAAATTTTGGGTTTTTCTGGCTAATTTTTGGGTTTTATGGCTAATTTTTGGGTTTTATGGCTAATTTTTCTATTTTTTCTAGCTAATTTATTTTTCTAGCTAATTTTTGGGTTTTTCTAGCTAAATTTTGGGTTTTTCTGGCTAATTTTTGGGTTTTATGGCTAAATTTTGAGTTTTTCCAGTTAAATTTTGGGTTTTTCTAGCTTATTTTTGGGTTTTATGGCTAGTTTTTGGGTTTTTCTGACAATTTTTGGGTTTTTGTGGCTAATTTCTGAGTTTTCCTAGCTAATTTTTGAGTTTTTCCAGCTAAATTCTGGGTTTTTCTGGCAAATTTTTGGGTTTTATGGCTAATTTTTTTATTTTTTTCTAGCTAATTTCTTTTTTCTGGCTAATTTTTGGGTTTCATGGCTAATTTTTGAGTTTTTTCGGCTAATTTTTGAGTTTTTCTAGCTAATTTTTGAGTTTTTCTGGCTATTTTTTGGGTTTTATGGCTAATTTTTGAGTTTTTCTAACTAATTCTTGGGTTTTATAGCTAATTCTTGTATTTTTGTGGCTAATTCTTGTATTTTTGTGGCTAACTTTTGAGTTTCTCTAGCTGATTTTTGGGTTTTTATAGCCAATTTCTGAGTTTTTCTAGCTAATATTTGAGTTTTTCTAGCTAAATTTTGGGTTTTTCTGGCTAATTTTTGGGTTTTATGGCTAATTTTCCTATTTTTTCTAGCTAATTTTTGGGTTTTATGACTAACTTTCGAGTTTTTCCTGCTACTTTTTGAGTTTTTCTGTCTAATTTCTGGGTTCTATGGCTAATTTTTGGGTTTTTCTGACAAATTTTGGGTTTTTCTGACAATTTTTGGGTTTTTGTGGCTAATTTTTGGGTTTTATGGCTAATTTTTGAGTTTTTCCAGTTAAATTTTGGGTTTTTCTAGCTTATTTTTGGGTTTTATGACTAGTTTTTGAGTTTTTCCAGCTAATTTTTGAGTTTTTCTGGCTGATTTTTGGGTTTTATGGCTAATTTTTGAATTTTTCTAGCTAATTTTTGGGTTTTTCTGGCTAATTTTTGGGTTTTTCTGACAATTTTTGGGTTTTTGTGGCTAATTTCTGAGTTTTCTTAGCTAATTTTTGAGTTTTTCCAGCTAAATTTTGGGTTTTTCTGGCAAATTTTTGGGTTTTATGGCTAATTTTTTTATTTTTTCCTAGCTAATTTCTTTTTTCTGGCTAATTTTTGGGTTTCATGGCTAATTTTTGATAGGTTGTGGCTAATTTTTGAGTTTTTCTGGCTAAATTCTGGGATTTTCTGGCTAATTATTGGGTTTTATGGCTAATTTTTGGGTTTTATGGCTAATTTTTTTATTTTTTCCAGCTAATTTATTTTTCTAGCTAATTTTTGGGTTTCATGGCTAATTTTTGAGTTTTTTTGGCTAATTGTTGGGTTTTTCTGACAATTTTTGGGATTTGTGGCTAATTTCTGAGTTTTCCTAGCTAATTTTTGAGTTTTTCTAGCTAAATTTTGGGTTTTTCTGGCTAATTTTCGGGTTTTATGGCTAAATTTTGAGTTTTTCCAGTTAAATTTTGGGTTTTTCTAGCTTATTTTTGGGTTTTATGGCTAGTTTTTGGGGTTTTCTGACAATTTTTGGGTTTTTGTGGCTAATTTCTGAGTTTTCCTAGCTAATTTTTGAGTTTTTCCAGCTAAATTTTGGGTTTTTCTGGCAAATTTTTGGGTTTTATGGCTAATTTTTTTATTTTTTTCTAGCTAATTGATTTTTTCTGGCTAATTTTTGGGTTTCATGGCTAATTTTTGAGTTTTTTCGGCTAATTTTTGAGTTTTTCTAGCTAATTTTTGAGTTTTTCTGGCTAATTTTTGGGTTTTATGGCTAATTTTTGAGTTTTTCTAACTAATTCTTGGGTTTTATAGCTAATTCTTGTATTTTTGTGGCTAATTCTTGTATTTTCGTGGCTAACTTTTGAGTTTCTCTAGCTAATTTTTGGGTTTTTATAGCTAATTTCTGAGTTTTTCTAGCTAATATTTGAGTTTTTCTAGCTAAATTTTGGGTTTTTCTGGCTAATTTTTGGGTTTTATGGCTAATTTTCCTATTTTTTCTAGCTAATTTTTGGGTTTTATGACTAACTTTCGAGTTTTTCCTGCTACTTTTTGAGTTTTTCTGTCTAATTTCTGGGTTCTATGGCTAATTTCTGGGTTTTTCTGACAATTTTTGGGTTTTTCTGACAATTTTTGGGTTTTTGTGGCTAATTTCTGTGTTTTCCTAGCTAATTTTTGAGTTTTTCTAGCTGAATTTTGGGTTTTTCTGGCTAATTTTTGGGTTTTATGGCTAATTTTTGAGTTTTTCCAGTTAAATTTTGGGTTTTTCTAGCTTATTTTTGGGTTTTATGGCTAGTTTTTGAGTTTTTCCAGCTAATTTTTGAGTTTTTCTGGCTGATTTTTGGGTTTTATGGCTAATTTTTGAATTTTTCTAGCTAATTTTTGGGTTTTTCTAGCTAATTTTTGAGTTTTCCTGGCTAATTGTTGGGTTTTTCTGTCTAATTTCTGGGTTTTATGGCTAATTTTTGGGTTTTTCTGACAAGTTTTGGGTTTCATGGCTAATTTTTGAGTTTTTCTAGCTAATTTTTGAGTTTTTCTAGCTAAATTTTGGGTTTTTCTGGCAAATTTTTGGGTTTTATGGCTAATTTTTTTATTTTTTCCTAGCTAATTTCTTTTTTCTGGCTAATTTTTGGGTTTCATGGCTAATTTTTGAGTTTTTTCGGCTAATTTTTGAGTTTTTTTAGCTAATTTTTGAGTTTTTCTGGCTAATTTTTGGGTTTTATGGCTAATTTTTGAGTTTTTCCAATTAATTCTTGGGTTTTATAGCTAATTCTTGTATTTTGTGGCTAATTCTTGTATTTTTGTGGCTAGTTTTTGAGTTTCTCTAGCTAATTTTTGGGTTTTTATAGCTAATTTCTGAGTTTTTCTAGCTAATATTTGAGTTTTTCTAGATAAATTTTGGGTTTTTCTGGCTAACTTTTGGGTTTTATGGCTAATTTTTGGGTTTTCTGGCTATTTTTTGAGAGTTTTTGGCTAATGTTTGAGTTTTTCTGGCTAAATTCCGGGTTTTTCTGGCTAATTTTTGGGTTTTATTGGCTAATTTTTGGGTTTTTCCAGCTGATTTTCGAGTTTTTCTGGCTAATTTTTGGGTTTTATGGCTAATTTTTGAGTTTTTCTAACTAATTCTTGGGTTTTATAGCTAATATTTGAGTTTTTCTAGCTAAATTTTGGGTTTTTCTGGCTAATTTTTGGGTTTTATTGCTAATTTTTGGGTTTTCTGGCTAATTTTTGAGAGGTTTTGGCTAATTTTTGAGTTTTTCTGGCTAAATTCTGGGTTTTTCTGGCTAATTATTGGGTTTTATGGCTAATTTTTGGGTTTTATGGCTAATTTGTTCATTTTTTCTAGCTAATTTATTTTTCTGGCTAATTTTTGCGTTTCATGGCTAATTTTTGAGTTTTTTTGGCTAATTTTTGGGTTTTTCTAGCTAATTTTTGAGTTTTTCTAGCAAAATTTTGGGTTTTTCTGGCTAATTTTTGGGTTTCATGGCTAATTTTTGAGTTTTTCTAGCTAAATTTTGAGTTTTTCTGGCAAATTTTTGGGTTTTATGGCTGATTTTTTTATTTTTTCTAGCTAATTTTTTTTTCTGGCTAATTTTTGGGTTTCATGGCTAATTTTTGAGTTTTTTTGGCTAATTGTTGGGTTTTTCTGACAATTTTTGGGATTTGTGGCTAATTTCTGAGTTTTCCTAGCTAATTTTTGAGTTTTTCTAGCTAAATTTTGGGTTTTTCTGGCAAATTTTTGGGTTTTATGGCTAATTTTTGAGTTTTTCCAGTTAAATTTTGGGTTTTTCTAGCTTATTTTTGGGTTTTATGGCTAGTTTTTGGGTTTTTCTGACAATTTTTGGGTTTTTGTGGCTAATTTCTGAGTTTTCCTAGCTAATTTTTGAGTTTTTCCAGCTAAATTACGGGTTTTTCTGGCTAATTTTTGGGTTTTTATGGCTAATTTTTGGGTTTCATGGCTAATTATTGAGTTTTTTTGGTTAATTTTTGGGTTTTTCTAGCTAATTTTTGAGTTTTTCTGGCTAATTTTTGGTTTTTATGACTAATTTTTGAGATTTATTGGCTAATTTTTGAGGTTTTTGGCTGAATTTTGGGTTTTTCTGGCTAATTTTTGGGTTTTTCTAGCTTATTTTTGGGTTTTATGGCTAATTTTTGAGTTTTTCTGGCTAAATTTTGGGTTTTTCAGGCTAATTCATGGGTTTCATGGCTAATTTTTGAGTTTTTTTGGTTAATTTTTGGGTTTTTCTAGCTAATTTTTGAGTTTTTCTGGCTAATTTTTGGGTTTTATGACTAATTTTCGAGTTTTTCCAGCTAATTTTCGAGTTTTTTTGTCTAATTTCTGGGTTTTATGGCTAATTTTTGGGTTTTTCTGACAATTTTTGGGTTTTTGTGGCTAATTTCTGAGTTTTCCTAGCTAATTTTTGAGTTTTTCTAGCTGAGTTTTGGGTTTTTCTGGCAAATTTTTGGGCTTTATGGCTAATTTTTTTATTTTTTCTATCTTATTTTTTTTTCTGGCTAATTTCTGAGTTTCATGGCTAATTTTTGAGTTTTTTTGGCTAATTTTTGGGTTTTTCCAGCTGATTTTTGAGATTTTCTGGCTAATTTTTGGGTTTTATGACTAATTTTCGAGTTTTTTTAGCTACTTTCTGAGTTTTTCTGTGTGATTTTTGAGTTTTATGGCTAATTTTTGAGTTTTTCTGGCTAAATTTTGGGTTTTTCTGGCTAATTTTTGGGTTTTATTGCTAATTTTTGGGTTTGTCTGGCAAATTTTTGGGTTTTTCTGGCAAATTTCTGGGTTTTATGGCTAATTTTTGAGAGTTTTTGGCTAATTTTTGAGTTTTTCTTGCTAAATTTCGGGTTTTTCTGGCTAATTTTAGGGTTTTATGGCTAAATTTTGGGTTTTTCTGGCTAATTTTTGGGTTTTATGGCTGATTTTTGGGTTTTCTGGCTATTTTTTAAGAGTTTTGGCTGATTTTTGAGTTTTTCTTGCTAAATTCCGGGTTTTTCTGGCTAATTTTTGGGTTTTATGGCTAATTTTTGGGTTTTATGGCTAATTTTTTTATTTTTTCTAGCTTATTTTTTTTCTGGCTAATTTTTGGGTTTCATGGCTGATTTTTTAGTTTTTTTGGCTAATTTTTGGTTTTTCTAGCTAATTTTTGAGTTTTTCTGGCTAATTTTTGGGTTTCATGACCAATTTTCGAGTTTTTCTAGCTAATTTTTGAGTTTTTCTGTCTAATTTCTGGGTTTTATGGCTAATGTTTGGGTTTTTCTGGCTAATTTTTGGGTTTTATGGCTAATTTTTGAGATTTATTGACTAATTTTTGGGTTTTATTGCTAATTTTTGGGTTTGTCTGGCAAATTTTTGGGTTTTTCTGGCTAAATTCTGGGTTTTATGGCTAATTTTTGAGACTTTTTCGCTAATTTTTGAGTTTTTCTTGCTAAATTTCGGGTTTTTCTGGCTAATTTTTGGGTTTTATGGCTAATGTTTGAGATTTATTGGCTAATTTTTGAGTTTTTCTGGCTAATTTTTGAGTCTTTCTGGCTTTGAGTTTTTCTGGCTAATTTTTGGGTTTCATGACCAATTTTCGAGTTTTTCCAGCTAATTTTTGAGTTTTTCTGTCTAATTTCTGGGTTTTATGTCTAATTTTTGGGTTTTTCTGGCTAATTTTTGGGTTTTATGGCTAATTTTTTAATTTTTTTGACCAATTTTTGGTTTTTATGGCTAATTTTTGGGTTTTCTGGCTAATTTTTGAGAGTTTTCGGCTAATTTTTGAGTTTTTCTGGCTAAATTCTGGGTTTTTCTGGCTAATTTTTGGGTTTTATGGCTGATTTTTGAGTTTTTCTGGCTAATTTTCGGGATTTATGACTAATTTTCGAGTTTTTCCAGCTAATTTTTGAACTTTTCTGTCTAATTTCTGGGTTTTATGGCTAATTTTTGGGTTTTTCTGACAATTTTTGAGTTTTTGTGGCTAATTTCTGAGTTTTCCTAGCTAATTTTTGAGTTTTTCCAGCTAAATTTTGGGTTTTTCTGGCAAATTTTTGGGTTTTATGGCTAATTTTTTTATTTTTTCCAGCTAATTTTTTTTTCTGGCTAATTTTTGAGTTTCATGGCTAATATTTGAGTTTTTTTGGCTGATTTTTGGGTTTTTCTAGCTAATTTTTGAGTTTTCCTGGCTAATTTTTGGGTTTTTCTGACAATTTTTGGGTTTTTGTGGCTAATTTCTGAGTTTTCCTAGCTAATTTTTGAGTTTTTCCAGCTAAATTTTGGGTTTTTCTGGCAAATTTTTGGGTTTTTCTGGCAAATTTTTGGGTTTTATGGCTAATTTTTTTATTTTTTTCTAGCTAATTTCTTTTTTCTGGCTAATTTTTGGGTTTCATGGCTAATTTTCGAGTTTTCCTAACTAATTCTTGGGTTTTATAGCTAATTCTTGTATTTTTGTGGCTAATTCTTGTATTTTTGTGGCTAACTTTTGAGTTTCTCTAGCTAATTTTTGGGTTTTTATAGCTAATTTCTGAGTTTTTCTAGCTAATATTTGAGTTTTTCTAGCTAAATTTTGGGTTTTCTGGCTAATTTTTGGGTTCTATGGCTAATTTTTGAGATTTATTGGCTAATTTTTAAGTTTTTTTGGCTAAATTTTGGGATTTTCTGGCTAATTTTTGGGTTTTATTGCTAATTTTTGGGTTTTCTGGCTAATTTTTGAGAGGTTGTGGCTAATTTTTGTGTTTTTCCGGCTAAATTCTGGGTTTTTCTGGCTAATTATTGGGTTTTATTGCTAATTTTTGGGTTTGTCTGGCTAATTTCTGGGTTTTATGGCTAATTTTTGAGAGTTTTTGGCTAATTTTTGAGTTTTTCTTGCTAAATATCGGGTTTTTCTGGCTAATTTTTGGGTTTTATTGCTAGTTTTTGAGATTTACTGGCTAATTTTTGAGTCTTTCTGGCTAAATTTTGGGTTTTTCGGGCTAATTTTTGGGTTTTATGGCTAATTTTTGGGTTTTCTGGCTATTTTTTAAGAGTTTCTGGCTAATTTTTGGGTTTTTATGGCTAATTTTTGGGTTTCATGGCTAATTTTTGAGTTTTTTTGGCTAATTTTTGGGTTTTTCTAGCTAATTTTTGAGTTTTTCTAGCTGAATTTTGGGTTTTTCTGGCTAATTCTTGGGTTCTATGGCTAATTTTTGAGATTTATTGGCTAATTTTTGAGTTTTCCTAGCTAAATTTTGGGTTTTTCTGGCTAATTTTTGGGTTTTATGGCTAATTTTTGGGTTTTATGGCTAATTTTTCTATTTTTTCTAGCTAATTTATTTTTCTAGCTAATTTTTGGGTTTTTCTGGCTAATTTTTGGGTTTTATGGCTAAATTTTGAGTTTTTCCAGTTAAATTTTGGGTTTTTCTAGCTTATTTTTGGGTTTTATGGCTAGTTTTTGGGTTTTTCTGACAATTTTTGGGTTTTTGTGGCTAATTTCTGAGTTTTCCTAGCTAATTTTTGAGTTTTTCCAGCTAAATTCTGGGTTTTCCTGGCAAATTTTTGGGTTTTATGGCTAATTTTTTCATTTTTTTCTAGCTAATTTCTTTTTTCTGGCTAATTTTTGGGTTTCATGGCTAATTTTTGAGTTTTTTTCGGCTAATTTTTGAGTTTTTCTAGCTAATTTTTGAGTTTTTCTGGCTATTTTTTGGGTTTTATGGCTAATTTTTGAGTTTTTCTAACTAATTCTTGGGTTTTATAGCTAATTCTTGTATTTTTGTGGCTAATTCTTGTATTTTTGTGGCTAACTTTTGAGTTTCTCTAGCTGATTTTTGGGTTTTTATAGCCAATTTCTGAGTTTTTCTAGCTAATATTTGAGTTTTTCTAGCTAAATTTTGGGTTTTTCTGGCTAATTTGTGGGTTTTATGGCTAATTTTCCTATTTTTTCTAGCTAATTTTTGGGTTTTATGACTAACTTTCGAGTTTTTCCTGCTACTTTTTGAGTTTTTCTGTCTAATTTCTGGGTTCTATGGCTAATTTTTGGGTTTTTCTGACAAATTTTGGGTTTTTCTGACAATTTTTGGGTTTTTGTGGCTAATTTTTGGGTTTTATGGCTAATTTTTGAGTTTTTCCAGTTAAATTTTGGGTTTTTCTAGCTTATTTTTGGGTTTTATGACTAGTTTTTGAGTTTTTCCAGCTAATTTTTGAGTTTTTCTGGCTGATTTTTGGGTTTTATGGCTAATTTTTGAATTTTTCTAGCTAATTTTTGGGTTTTTCTGGCTAATTTTTGGGTTTTTCTGACAATTTTTGGGTTTTTGTGGCTAATTTCTGAGTTTTCTTAGCTAATTTTTGAGTTTTTCCAGCTAAATTTTGGGTTTTTCTGGCAAATTTTTGGGTTTTATGGCTAATTTTTTTATTTTTTCCTAGCTAATTTCTTTTTTCTGGCTAATTTTTGGGTTTCATGGCTAATTTTTGATAGGTTGTGGCTAATTTTTGAGTTTTTCTGGCTAAATTCTGGGATTTTCTGGCTAATTATTGGGTTTTATGGCTAATTTTTGGGTTTTATGGCTAATTTTTTTATTTTTTCCAGCTAATTTATTTTTCTAGCTAATTTTTGGGTTTCATGGCTAATTTTTGAGTTTTTTTTGGCTAATTGTTGGGTTTTTCTGACAATTTTTGGGATTTGTGGCTAATTTCTGAGTTTTCCTAGCTAATTTTTGAGTTTTTCTAGCTGAATTTTGGGTTTTTCTGGCTAATTTTCGGGTTTTATGGCTAAATTTTGAGTTTTTCCAGTTAAATTTTGGGTTTTTCTAGCTTATTTTTGGGTTTTATGGCTAGTTTTTGGGGTTTTCTGACAATTTTTGGGTTTTTGTGGCTAATTTCTGAGTTTTCCTAGCTAATTTTTGAGTTTTTCCAGCTAAATTTTGGGTTTTTCTGGCAAATTTTTGGGTTTTATGGCTAATTTTTTTATTTTTTTCTAGCTAATTGATTTTTTCTGGCTAATTTTTGGGTTTCATGGCTAATTTTTGAGTTTTTTCGGCTAATTTTTGAGTTTTTCTAGCTAATTTTTGAGTTTTTCTGGCTAATTTTTGGGTTTTATGGCTAATTTTTGAGTTTTTCTAACTAATTCTTGGGTTTTATAGCTAATTCTTGTATTTTTGTGGCTAATTCTTGTATTTTTGTGGCTAACTTTTGAGTTTCTCTAGCTAATTTTTGGGTTTTTATAGCTAATTTCTGAGTTTTTCTAGCTAATATTTGAGTTTTTCTAGCTAAATTTTGGGTTTTTCTGGCTAATTTTTGGGTTTTATGGCTAATTTTCCTATTTTTTCTAGCTAATTTTTGGGTTTTATGACTAACTTTCGAGTTTTTCCTGCTACTTTTTGAGTTTTTCTGTCTAATTTCTGGGTTCTATGGCTAATTTCTGGGTTTTTCTGACAATTTTTGGGTTTTTCTGACAATTTTTGGGTTTTTGTGGCTAATTTCTGTGTTTTCCTAGCTAATTTTTGAGTTTTTCTAGCTGAATTTTGGGTTTTTCTGGCTAATTTTTGGGTTTTATGGCTAATTTTTGAGTTTTTCCAGTTAAATTTTGGGTTTTTCTAGCTTATTTTTGGGTTTTATGGCTAGTTTTTGAGTTTTTCCAGCTAATTTTTGAGTTTTTCTGGCTGATTTTTGGGTTTTATGGCTAATTTTTGAATTTTTCTAGCTAATTTTTGGGTTTTTCTAGCTAATTTTTGAGTTTTCCTGGCTAATTGTTGGGTTTTTCTGTCTAATTTCTGGGTTTTATGGCTAATTTTTGGGTTTTTCTGACAAGTTTTGGGTTTCATGGCTAATTTTTGAGTTTTTCTAGCTAATTTTTGAGTTTTTCTAGCTAAATTTTGGGTTTTTCTGGCAAATTTTTGGGTTTTATGGCTAATTTTTTTATTTTTTCCTAGCTAATTTCTTTTTTCTGGCTAATTTTTGGGTTTCATGGCTAATTTTTGAGTTTTTTCGGCTAATTTTCTAGTTTTTTTAGCTAATTTTTGAGTTTTTCTGGCTAATTTTTGGGTTTTATGGCTAATTTTTGAGTTTTTCCAATTAATTCTTGGGTTTTATAGCTAATTCTTGTATTTTGTGGCTAATTCTTGTATTTTTGTGGCTAGTTTTTGAGTTTCTCTAGCTAATTTTTGGGTTTTTATAGCTAATTTCTGAGTTTTTCTAGCTAATATTTGAGTTTTTCTAGATAAATTTTGGGTTTTTCTGGCTAACTTTTGGGTTTTATGGCTAATTTTTGGGTTTTCTGGCTATTTTTTGAGAGTTTTTGGCTAATGTTTGAGTTTTTCTGGCTAAATTCCGGGTTTTTCTGGCTAATTTTTGGGTTTTATTGGCTAATTTTTGGGTTTTTCCAGCTGATTTTCGAGTTTTTCTGGCTAATTTTTGGGTTTTATGGCTAATTTTTGAGTTTTTCTAACTAATTCTTGGGTTTTATAGCTAATATTTGAGTTTTTCTAGCTAAATTTTGGGTTTTTCTGGCTAATTTTTGGGTTTTATTGCTAATTTTTGGGTTTTCTGGCTAATTTTTGAGAGGTTTTGGCTAATTTTTGAGTTTTTCTGGCTAAATTCTGGGTTTTTCTGGCTAATTATTGGGTTTTATGGCTAATTTTTGGGTTTTATGGCTAATTTGTTCATTTTTTCTAGCTAATTTATTTTTCTGGCTAATTTTTGCGTTTCATGGCTAATTTTTGAGTTTTTTTGGCTAATTTTTGGGTTTTTCTAGCTAATTTTTGAGTTTTTCTAGCAAAATTTTGGGTTTTTCTGGCTAATTTTTGGGTTTCATGGCTAATTTTTGAGTTTTTCTAGCTAAATTTTGAGTTTTTCTGGCAAATTTTTGGGTTTTATGGCTGATTTTTTTATTTTTTCTAGCTAATTTTTTTTTCTGGCTAATTTTTGGGTTTCATGGCTAATTTTTGAGTTTTTTTGGCTAATTGTTGGGTTTTTCTGACAATTTTTGGGATTTGTGGCTAATTTCTGAGTTTTCCTAGCTAATTTTTGAGTTTTTCTAGCTAAATTTTGGGTTTTTCTGGCAAATTTTTGGGTTTTATGGCTAATTTTTGAGTTTTTCCAGTTAAATTTTGGGTTTTTCTAGCTTATTTTTGGGTTTTATGGCTAGTTTTTGGGTTTTTCTGACAATTTTTGGGTTTTTGTGGCTAATTTCTGAGTTTTCCTAGCTAATTTTTGAGTTTTTCCAGCTAAATTTTGGGTTTTTCTGGCAAATTTTTGGGTTTTATGGCTAATTTTTTTATTTTTTTCTAGCTAATTTCTTTTTTCTGGCTAATTTTTGGGTTTCATGGCTAATTTTTGAGTTTTTTCGGCTAATTTTTGAGTTTTTCTAGCTAATTTTTGAGTTTTTCTGGCTAATTTTTGGGTTTTATGGCTAATTTTTGAGTTTTTCTAACTAATTTTTGGGTTTTATTGCTAGTTTTTGAGATTTACTGGCTAATTTTTGAGTCTTTCTGGCTAAATTTTGGGTTTTTCGGGCTAATTTTTGGGTTTTATGGCTAATTTTTGGGTTTTCTGGCTATTTTTTAAGAGTTTTCGGCTAATTTTTGAGTTTTTCTGGCTAATTTTTGGGTTTTTATGGCTAATTTTTGGGTTTCATGGCTAATTTTTGAGTTTTTTTGGTTAATTTTTGGGTTTTTCTAGCTAATTTTTGAGTTTTTCTGGCTAATTTTTGGGTTTTATGACTAATTTTTGAGATTTATTGGCTAATTTTTGAGTTTTCCTGGCTGAATTTTGGGTTTTTCTGGCTAATTTTTGGGTTTTTCTAGCTTATTTTTGGGTTTTATGGCTAATTTTTGAGTTTTCCTGGCTAAATTTTGGGTTTTTCAGGCTAATTTATGGGTTTCATGGCTGATTTTTGAGTTTTTTTGGTTAATTTTTGGATTTTTCTAGCTAATTTTTGAGTTTTTCTGGCTAATTTTTGGGTTTTATGACTAATTTTCGAGTTTTTCCAGCTAATTTTTGAGTTTTTCTGTCTAATTTCTGGGTTTTATGGCTAATTTTTGGGTTTTTCTGACAATTTTTGGGTTTTTGTGGTTAATTTCTGAGTTTTCCTAGCTAATTTTCGAGTTTTTCTAGCTGAGTTTTGGGTTTTTCTGGCAAATTTTTGGGCTTTATGGCTAATTTGTTTATTTTTTCTATCTTATTTTTTTTTCTGGCTAATTTTTGGGTTTCATGGCTAATTTTTGAGTTTTTCTTGCTAAATTTCGGGTTTTTCTGGCTAATTTTTGGGTTTTATGGCTAAATTTTGGGTTTTTCTGGCTAATTTTCGGGTTTTATGGCTGATTTTTGGGTTTTCTGGCTATTTTTTAAGAGTTTTTGGCTGATTTTTGAGTTTTTCTTGCTAAATTCCGGGTTTTTCTGGCTAATTTTTGGGTTTTATGGCTAATTTTTGGGTTTCATGGCTGATTTTTTAGTTTTTTTTGGCTAATTTTTGGTTTTTCTAGCTAATTTTTGAGTTTTTCTGGCTAATTTTTGGGTTTCATGACCAATTTTCGAGTTTTTCTAGCTAATTTTTGAGTTTTTCTGTCTAATTTCTGGGTTTTATGGCTAATTTTTGGGTTTTTCTGGCTAATTTTTGGGTTTTATGGCTAATTTTTGAGATTTATTGACTAATTTTTGGGTTTTATTGCTAATTCTTGGGTTTGGCTGGCAAATTTTTGGGTTTTTCTGGCTAAATTCTGGGTTTTATGACTAATTTTCGAGTTTTTCCACCTAATTTTTGAGTTTTTTGTCTAATTTCTGGGTTTTATGGCTAATTTTTGGGTTTTTCTGACAATTTTTGGGTTTTTGTGGCTAATTTCTGAGTTTTCCTAGCTAATTTTCGAGTTTTTCTAGCTGAGTTTTGGGTTTTTCTGGCAAATTTTTGGGCTTTATGGCTAATTTGTTTATTTTTTCTATCTTATTTTTTTTTCTGGCTAATTTCTGAGTTTCATGGCTAATTTTTGAGTTTTTTTTGGCTAATTTTTGGATTTTTCCAGCTGATTTTTGAGATTTTCTGGCTAATTTTTGGGTTTTAAGACTAATTTTCGAGTTTTTTTAGCTACTTTATGAGTTTTTCTGTGTGATTTTTGAGTTTTATGGCTAATTTTTGAGTTTTTCTGGCTAAATTATGGGTTTTTCTAGCTTATTTTTGTGTTTTTTTGTCTAATTTTTGGTTTTATGGCTAATTTTTGGGTTTTTCTGACAATTTTTGGGTTCTTGTGGCTAATTTCTGAGTTTTCCTAGCTAATTTTTGAGTTTTTCCAGCTAAATTTTGAGTTTTTCTGGCAAATTTTTGGGTTTTATGGCTGATTTTTTTATTTTTTCTAGCTAATTTTTTTTCTGGCTAATTTTTGGGTTTCATGGCTAATTTTTGAGTTTTTTTGGCTAATTGTTGGGTTTTTCTGACAATTTTTGGGATTTGTGGCTAATTTCTGATTTTTCCTAGCTAATTTTTGAGTTTTTCTGGCTAATTTTTGGGTTTTATGACTAATTTTTGAGATTTATTGGCTAATTTTTGAGTTTTCCTGGCTGAATTTTGGGTTTTTCTGGCTAATTTTTGGGTTTTTCTAGCTTATTTTTGGGTTTTATGGCTAATTTTTGAGTTTTTCTGGCTAAATTTTGGGTTTTTCAGGCTAATTTATGGGTTTCATGGCTGATTTTTGAGTTTTTTTGGTTAATTTTTGGATTTTTCTAGCTAATTTTTGAGTTTTTCTGGCTAATTTTTGGGTTTTATGACTAATTTTCGAGTTTTTCCAGCTAATTTTTGAGTTTTTTTGTCTAATTTCTGGGTTTTATGGCTAATTTTTGGGTTTTTCTGACAATTTTTGGGTTTTTGTGGCTAATTTCTGAGTTTTCCTAGCTAATTTTCGAGTTTTTCTAGCTGAGTTTTGGGTTTTTCTGGCAAATTTTTGGGCTTTATGGCTAATTTGTTTATTTTTTCTATCTTACTTTTTTTTCTGGCTAATTTCTGAGTTTCATGGCTAATTTTTGAGTTTTTTTGGCTAATTTTTGGGTTTTTCCAGCTGATTTTTGAGATTTTCTGGCTAATTTTTGGGTTTTATGACTAATTTTCGAGTTTCTTTAGCTACTTTATGAGTTTTTCTGTGTGATTTTTGAGTTTTATGGCTAATTTTTGAGTTTTTCTGGCCAAATTTTGGGTTTTTCTGGCTAATTTTTGGGTTTTATTGCTAATTTTTGGGTTTGTCTGGCAAATTTTTGGGTTTTTCTGGCAAATTTCTGGGTTTTATGGCTAGTTTTTGGGTTTTTCTGACAATTTTTGGGTTTTTGTGGCTAATTTCTGAGTTTTCCTAGCTAATTTTTGAGTTTTCCCAGCTAAATTTTGGGTTTTTCTGGCAAATTTTTGGGTTTTATGGCTAATTTTTTTATTTTTTTCTAGCTAATTTCTTTTTTCTGGCTAATTTTTGGGTTTCATGGCTAATTTTTGAGTTTTTTCGGCTAATTTTTGAGTTTTTCTTGCTAAATTTCGGGTTTTTCTGGCTAATTTTTGGGTTTTATGGCTAAATTTTGGGTTTTTCTGGCTAATTTTTGGGTTTTATGGCTAATTTTTGGGTTTTATGGCTAATTTTTTTATTTTTTCTAGCTTATTTTTTTTCTGGCTAATTTTTGGGTTTCATGGCTGATTTTTTAGTTTTTTTGGCTAATTTTTGGTTTTTCTAGCTAATTTTTGAGTTTTTCTGGCTAATTTTTGGGTTTCATGACCAATTTTCGAGTTTTTCTAGCTAATTTTTGAGTTTTTCTGTCTAATTTCTGGGTTTTATGGCTAATTTTTGGGTTTTTCTGGCTAATTTTTGGGTTTTATGGCTAATTTTTGAGATTTATTGACTAATTTTTGGGTTTTATTGCTAATTCTTGGGTTTGTCTGGCAAATTTTTGGGTTTTTCTGGCTAAATTCTGGGTTTTATGGCTAATTTTTGAGAGTTTTTGGCTAATTTTTGAGTTTTTCTTGCTAAATTTCGGGTTTTTCTGGCTAATTTTTGGGTTTTATAGCTAATGTTTGAGATTTATTGGCTAATTTTTGAGTTTTTCTGGCTAATTTTTGAGTCCTTCTGGCTTTGAGTTTTTCTGGCTAATTTTTGGGTTCCATGACCAATTTTCGAGTTTTTCCAGCTAATTTTTGAGTTTTTCTGTCAACTTTCTGGGTTTTATGTCTAATTTTTGGGTTTTTCTGGCTAATTTTTGGGTTTTATGGCTAATTTTTGAGTTTTTTTGACTAATTTTTGGGTTTTATGGCTAATTTTTGGGTTTTCTGGCTAATTTTTGAGAGTTTTCGGCTAATTTTTGAGTTTTTCTGGCTAAATTCTGGGTTTTTCTGGCAAATTTTTGGGTTTTATGGCAAATTTTTGAGTTTTTCTGGCTAATTTTCGGGATTTATGACTAATTTTCGAGTTTTTCCAGCTAATTTTTGAACTTTTCTGTCTATTTTCTGGGTTTTATGGCTAATTTTTGGGTTTTTCTGACAATTTTTGAGTTTTTGTGGCTAATTTCTGAGTTTTCCTAGCTAATTTTTGAGTTTTTCCAGCTAAATTTCGGGTTTTTCTGGCAAATTTTTGGGTTTTATGGCTAATTTTTTTATTTTTTCCAGCTAATTTTTTTTTCTGGCTAATTTTTGAGTTTCATGGCTAATATTTGAGTTTTTTTGGCTGATTTTTGGGTTTTTCTAGCTAATTTTTGAGTTTTCCTGGCTAATTTTTGGGTTTTTCTGACAATTTTTGGGTTTTTGTGGCTAATTTCTGAGTTTTCCTAGCTAATTTTTGAGTTTTTCCAGCTAAATTTTGGGTTTTTCTGGCAAATTTTTGGGTTTTATGGCTAATTTTTTTATTTTTTTCTAGCTAATTTCTTTTTTCTGGCTAATTTTTGGGTTTCCTGGCTAATTTTTGAGTTTTTCTAACTAATTCTTGGGTTTTATAGCTAATTCTTGTATTTTTGTGGCTAATTCTTGTATTTTTGTGGCTAACTTTTGAGTTTCTCTAGCTAATTTTTGGGTTTTTATAGCTAATTTCTGAGTTTTTCTAGCTAATATTTGAGTTTTTCTAGCTAAATTTTGGGTTTTCTGGCTAATTTTTGGGTTCTATGGCTAATTTTTGAGATTTATTGGCTAATTTTTAAGTTTTCCTGGCTAAATTTTGGGATTTTCTGGCTAATTTTTGGGTTTTATTGCTAATTTTTGGGTTTTCTGGCTAATTTTTGATAGGTTGTGGCTAATTTTTGAGTTTTTCTGGCTAAATTCTGGGATTTTCTGGCTAATTATTGGGTTTTATGGCTAATTTTTGGGTTTTATGGCTAATTTTTTTAATTTTTTCAGCTAATTTATTTTTCTAGCTAATTTTTGGGTTTCATGGCTAATTTTTGAGTTTTTTTGGCTAATTGTTGGGTTTTTCTGACAATTTTTGGGATTTGTGGCTAATTTCTGAGTTTTCCTAGCTAATTTTTGAGTTTTTCTAGCTAAATTTTGGGTTTTTCTGGCTAATTTTCGGGTTTTATGACTAAATTTTGAGTTTTTCCAGTTAAATTTTGGGTTTTTCTAGCTTATTTTTGGGTTTTATGGCTAGTTTTTGGGGTTTTCTGACAATTTTTGGGTTTTTGTGGCTAATTTCTGAGTTTTCCTAGCTAATTTTTGAGTTTTTCCAGCTAAATTTTGGGTTTTTCTGGCAAATTTTTGGGTTTTATGGCTAATTTTTTTATTTTTTTCTAGCTAATTTCTTTTTTCTGGCTAATTTTTGGGTTTCATGGCTAATTTTTGAGTTTTTTCGGCTAATTTTTGAGTTTTTCTAGCTAATTTTTGAGTTTTTCTGGCTAATTTTTGGGTTTTATGGCTAATTTTTGAGTTTTTTTAACTAATTCTTGGGTTTTATAGCTAATTCTTGTATTTTTGTGGCTAATTCTTGTATTTTTGTGGCTAACTTTTGAGTTTCTCTAGCTAATTTTTGGGTTTTTATAGCTAATTTCTGAGTTTTTCTAGCTAATATTTGAGTTTTTCTAGCTAAATTTTGGGTTTTTCTGGCTAATTTTTGGGTTTTATGGCTAATTTTCCTATTTTTTCTAGCTAATTTTTGGGTTTTATTGCTAATTTTTGGGTTTTCTGGCTAATTTTTGAGAGGTTGTGGCTAATTTTTGAGTTTTTCTGGCTAAATTCTGGGTTTTTCTGGCTAATTATTGGGTTTTATGGCTAATTTTTGGGTTTTATGGCTAATTTTTTTATTTTTCCTAGCTAATTTATTTTTCTAGCTAATTTTTGGGTTTCATGGCTAATTTTTGAGTTTTTTTGGCTAATTGTTGGGTTTTTCTGACAATTTTTGGGATTTGTGGCTAATTTCTGAGTTTTCCTAGCTAATTCTTGAGTTTTTCTAGCTAAATTTTGGGTTTTTCTGGCTAATTTTTGGGTTTTATGGCTAATTTTTGAGTTCTTCCAGTTAAATTTTGGGTTTTTCTAGCTTGTTTTTGGGTTTTATGGCTAGTTTTTGGGTTTTTCTGACAATTTTTGGGTTTTTGTGGCTAATTTCTGAGTTTTCCTAGCTAATTTTTGAGTTTTTCCAGCTAAATTTTGGGTTTTTCTGGCAAATTTTTGGGTTTTATGGCTAATTTTTTTATTTTTTTCTAGCTAATTTCTTTTTTCTGGCTAATTTTTGGGTTTCATGGCTAATTTTTGAGTTTTTTCGGCTAATTTTTGAGTTTTTCTAGCTAATTTTTGAGTTTTTCTGGCTAATTTTTGGGTTTTATGGCTAATTTTTGAGTTTTTCTAACTAATTCTTGGGTTTTATAGCTAATTCTTGTATTTTTATAGCTAATTCTTGTATTGTTGTGGATAATTCTTGTATTTTTGTGGCTAACTTTTGAGTTTCTCTAGCTTATTTTTGGGTTTTTATAGCTAATTTCTGAGTTTTTCTAGCTAATATTTGAGTTTTTCTAGCTAAATTTTGGGTTTTTCTGGCTAATTTTTGGGTTTTATGGCTAATTTTCCTATTTTTTCTAGCTAATTTTTGGGTTTTATGACTAACTTTCGAGTTTTTCCTGCTACTTTTTGAGTTTTTCTGTCTAATTTCTGGGTTCTATGGCTAATTTTTGGGTTTTTCTGACAATTTTTGGGTTTTTCTGACAATTTTTGGGTTTTTCTGACAATTTTTGGGTTTTTGTGGCTAATTTCTGAGTTTTCCTAGCTAATTTTTGAGTTTTTCTAGCTGAATTTTGGGTTTTTCTGGCAAATTTTTGGGTTTTATGGCTGATTTTTTTATTTTTTCTAGCTAATTTTTTTTCTGGCTAATTTTTGGGTTTCATGGCTAATTTTTGAGTTTTTCTTGGTTAATTTTTGGGTTTTTCTAGCTAATTTTTGAGTTTTTCTGGCTAATTTTTGGGTTTTATTGCTAATTTTTGGGTTTGTCTGGCTAATTTCTGGGTTTTATGGCTAATTTTTGAGAGTTTTTGGCTAATTTTTGAGTTTTTCTTGCTAAATATCGGGTTTTTCTGGCTAATTTTTGGGTTTTATTGCTAGTTTTTGAGATTTACTGGCTAATTTTTGAGTCCTTCTGGCTAAATTTTGGGTTTTTCGGGCTAATTTTTGGGTTTTCGGGCTATTTTTTAAGAGTTTTTGGCTAATTTTTGAGTTTTTCTGGCTAAATTACGGGTTTTTCTGGCTAATTTTTGGGTTTTTATGGCTAATTTTTGGGTTTCATGGCTAATTTTTGAGTTTTTTTGGTTAATTTTTGGTTTTTTCTAGCTAATTTTTGAGTTTTTCTGGCTAATTTTTGGGTTTTATGACTAATTTTTGAGATTTATTGGCTAATTTTTGAGTTTTTCTTGCTAAATATCGGGTTTTTCTGGCTAATTTTTGGGTTTTATTGCTAGTTTTTGAGATTTACTGGCTAATTTTTGAGTCTTTCTGGCTAAATTTTGGGTTTTTCGGGCTAATTTTTGGGTTTTATGGCTAATTTTTGGGTTTTCTGGCTATTTTCTAAGAGTTTTTGGCTAATTTTTGAGTTTTTCTGGCTAAATTACGGGTTTTTCTGTCTAATTTCTGGGTTTTATGGCTAATTTTTGGGTTTTTCTGGCTAATTTTTGGGTTTTATGGCTAATTTTTGATTTTTTTTGGCTAATTTTTGGGTTTTATGGCTGATTTTTGGGTTTTCTGGCTAATTTTTGAGAGTTTTCGGCTAATTTTTGAGTTTTTCTGGCTAAATTCTGGGTTTTTCTGGCTAGTTTTTGGGTTTTATGGCTAATTTTTGAGTTTTTCTGGCTAATTTTCGGGATTTATGACTAATTTTCGAGTTTTTCCAGCTAATTTTTGAACTTTTCTGTCTAATTTCTGGGTTTTATGGCTAATTTTTGGGTTTTTCTGACAATTTTTGAGTTTTTGTGGCTAATTTCTGAGTTTTCCTAGCTAATTTTTGAGTTTTTCCAGCTAAATTTTGGGTTTTTCTGGCAAATTTTTGGGTTTTATGGCTAATTTTCTTATTTTTTCCAGCTAACTTTTTTTTCTGGCTAATTTTTGAGTTTCATGGCTAATATTTGAGTTTTTTTGGCTGATTTTTGGGTTTTTCTAGCTAATTTTTGAGTTTTCCTGGCTAATTTTTGGGTTTTTCTGACAATTTTTGGGTTTTTGTGGCTAATTTCTGAGTTTTCCTAGCTAATTTTTGAGTTTTTCCAGCTAAATTTTGGGTTTTTCTGGCAAATTTTTGGGTTTTATGGCTAATTTTTTTATTTTTTTCTAGCTAATTTCTTTTTTCTGGCTAATTTTTGGGTTTCATGGCTAATTTTTGAGAGGTTGTGGCTAATTTTTGAGTTTTTCTGGCTAAATTCTGGGTTTTTCTGGCTAATTATTGGGTTTTATGTCTAATTTTTGGGTTTTATGGCTAATTTTTTTATTTTTTCTAGCTAATTTATTTTTCTGGCTAATTTTTGGGTTTCATGGCTAATTTTTGAGTTTTTTTGGCTAATTTTTGGGTTTTTCTAGCTAATTTTTGAGTTTTTCTAGCTAAATTTTGGGTTTTTCTGGCTAATTCTTGGGTTCTATGGCTAATTTTTGAGATTTATTGGCTAATTTTTGAGTTTTCCTAGCTAAATTTTGGGTTTTTCTGGCTAATTTTTGGGTTTCATGGCTAATTTTTGAGTTTTTTTGGCTAATTGTTGGGTTTTTCTGACAATTTTTGGGATTTGTGGCTAATTTCTGAGTTTTCCTAGCTAATTTTTGAGTTTTTCTAGCTAAATATTGGGTTTTTCTGGCAAATTTTTGGGTTTTATGGCTAATTTTTGAGTTTTTCCAGTTAAATTTTGGGTTTTTCTAGCTTATTTTTGGGTTTTATGGCTAGTTTTTTGGGTTTTTCTGACAATTTTTGGGTTTTTGTGGCTAATTTCTGAGTTTTCCTAGCTAATTTTTGAGTTTTTCCAGCTAAATTTTGGGTTTTTCTGGCAAATTTTTGGGTTTTATGGCTAATTTTTTTATTTTTTTCTAGCTAATTTCTTTTTTCTGGCTAATTTTTGGGTTTCATGAATAATTTTTGAGTTTTTTCGGCTAATTTTTGAGTTTTTCTAGCTAATTTTTGAGTTTTTCTGGCTAATTTTTGGGTTTTATGGCTAATTTTTGAGTTTTTCTAACTAATTCTTGGGTTTTATAGCTAATTCTTGTATTTTTGTGGCTAATTCTTGTATTTTTGTGGCTAACTTTTGAGTTTTTCTAGCTAATATTTGAGTTTTTCTAGCTAAATTTTGGGTTTTATGGCTAATTTTTGAGTTTTTCTAACTAATTCTTGGGTTTTATAGCTAATTCTTGTATTTTTATAGCTAATTCTTGTATTTTTGTGGATAATTCTTGTATTTTTGTGGCTAACTTTTGAGTTTCTCTAGCTAATTTTTGGGTTTTTATAGCTAATTTCTGAGTTTTTCTAGCTAAATTTTGGGTTTTTCTGGCTAATTTTTGAGTTTTATGGCTAATTTTCCTATTTTTTCCAGCTAATTTTTGGGTTTTATGACTAACTTTCGAGTTTTTCCTGCTACTTTTTGAGTTTTTCTGTCTAATTTCTGGGTTTTTCTGGCAAATTTTTGGGTTTTATGGCTAATTTTTGAGTTTTTCTGGCTAATTTTCGGGATTTATGACTAATTTTCGAGTTTTTCCAGCTAATTTTTGAACTTTTCTGTCTATTTTCTGGGTTTTATGGCTAATTTTTGGGTTTTTCTGACAATTTTTGAGTTTTTGTGGCTAATTTCTGAGTTTTCCTAGCTAATTTTTGAGTTTTTCCAGCTAAATTTCGGGTTTTTCTGGCAAATTTTTGGGTTTTATGGCTAATTTTTGAGTTTTTCCAGTTAAATTTTGGGTTTTTCTAGCTTATTTTTGGGTTTTATGGCTAGTTTTTGGGTTTTTCTGACAATTTTTGGGTTTTTGTGGCTAATTTCTGAGTTTTCCTAGCTAATTTTTGAGTTTTTCCAGCTAAATTTTGGGTTTTTCTGGCAAATTTTTGGGTTTTATGGCTAACTTTTTTATTTTTTTCTAGCTAATTTCTTTTTTCTGGCTAATTTTTGGGTTTCATGGCTAATTTTTGAGTTTTTTCGGCTAATTTTTGAGTTTTTCTAGCTAATTTTTGAGTTTTTCTGGCTAATTTTTGGGTTTTATGGCTAATTTTTGAGTTTTTCTAACTAATTCTTGGGTTTTATAGCTAATTCTTGTATTTTTATAGCTAATTCTTGTATTTTTGTGGATAATTCTTGTATTTTTGTGGCTAACTTTTGAGTTTCTCTAGCTTATTTTTGGGTTTTTATAGCTAATTTCTGAGTTTTTCTAGCTAATATTTGAGTTTTTCTAGCTAAATTTTGGGTTTTTCTGGCTAATTTTTGGGTTTTATGGCTAATTTTCCTATTTTTTCTAGCTAATTTTTGGGTTTTATGACTAACTTTCGAGTTTTTCCTGCTACTTTTTGAGTTTTTCTGTCTAATTTCTGGGTTCTATGGCTAATTTTTGGGTTTTTCTGACAATTTTTGGGTTTTTCTGACAATTTTTGGGTTTTTCTGACAATTTTTGGGTTTTTGTGGCTAATTTCTGAGTTTTCCTAGCTAATTTTTGAGTTTTTCTAGCTGAATTTTGGGTTTTTCTGGCTAATTTTTGGGTTTTATGGCTAATTTTTGAGTTTTTCCAGTTAAATTTTGGGTTTTTCTAGCTTATTTTTGTGTTTTTTTGTCTAATTTTTGGTTTTATGGCTAATTTTTGGGTTTTTCTGACAATATTTGGGTTCTTGTGGCTAATTTCTGAGTTTTCCTAGCTAATTTTTGAGTTTTTCTAGCTAAATTTTGGGTTTTTCTGGCAAATTTTTGGGTTTTATGGCTGATTTTTTTATTTTTTCTAGCTAATTTTTTTTCTGGCTAATTTTTGGGTTTCATGGCTAATTTTTGAGTTTTTCTTGGTTAATTTTTGGGTTTTTCTAGCTAATTTTTGAGTTTTTCTGGCTAATTTTTGGGTTTTATTGCTAATTTTTGGGTTTGTCTGGCTAATTTCTGGGTTTTATGGCTAATTTTTGAGAGTTTTTGGCTAATTTTTGAGTTTTTCTTGCTAAATATCGGGTTTTTCTGGCTAATTTTTGGGTTTTATTGCTAGTTTTTGAGATTTACTGGCTAATTTTTGAGTCTTTCTGGCTAAATTTTGGGTTTTTCGGGCTAATTTTTGGGTTTTCGGGCTATTTTTTAAGAGTTTTTGGCTAATTTTTGAGTTTTTCTGGCTAAATTACGGGTTTTTCTGGGTAATTTTTGGGTTTTTATGGCTAATTTTTGGGTTTCATGGCTAATTTTTGAGTTTTTTTGGTTAATTTTTGGTTTTTTCTAGCTAATTTTTGAGTTTTTCTGGCTAATTTTTGGGTTTTATGACTAATTTTTGAGATTTATTGGCTAATTTTTGAGTTTTTCTTGCTAAATATCGGGTTTTTCTGGCTAATTTTTGGGTTTTATTGCTAGTTTTTGAGATTTACTGGCTAATTTTTGAGTCTTTCTGGCTAAATTTTGGGTTTTTCGGGCTAATTTTTGGGTTTTATGGCTAATTTTTGGGTTTTCTGGCTATTTTCTAAGAGTTTTTGGCTAATTTTTGAGTTTTTCTGGCTAAATTACGGGTTTTTCTGGCTAATTTTTGAGTTTTTCTGTCTAATTTCTGGGTTTTATGGCTAATTTTTGGGTTTTTCTGGCTAATTTTTGGGTTTTATGGCTAATTTTTGATTTTTTTTGGCTAATTTTTGGGTTTTATGGCTGATTTTTGGGTTTTCTGGCTAATTTTTGAGAGTTTTCGGCTAATTTTTGAGTTTTTCTGGCTAAATTCTGGGTTTTTCTGGCTAGTTTTTGGGTTTTATGGCTAATTTTTGAGTTTTTCTGGCTGATTTTTGGGTTTTTCTAGCTAATTTTTGAGTTTTCCTGGCTAATTTTTGGGTTTTTCTGACAATTTTTGGGTTTTTGTGGCTAATTTCTGAGTTTTCCTAGCTAATTTTTGAGTTTTTCCAGCTAAATTTTGGGTTTTTCTGGCAAATTTTTGGGTTTTATGGCTAATTTTTTTATTTTTTTCTAGCTAATTTCTTTTTTCTGGCTAATTTTTGGGTTTCATGGCTAATTTTTGAGAGGTTGTGGCTAATTTTTGAGTTTTTCTGGCTAAATTCTAGGTTTTTCTGGCTAATTATTGGGTTTTATGGCTAATTTTTGGGTTTTATGGCTAATTTTTTTATTTTTTCTAGCTAATTTATTTTTCTGGCTAATTTTTGGGTTTCATGGCTAATTTTTGAGTTTTTTTGGCTAATTTTTGGGTTTTTCTAGCTAATTTTTGAGTTTTTCTAGCTAAATTTTGGGTTTTTCTAGCTAATTTTTGAGTTTTCCTGGCTAATTTTTGGGTTTTTCTGACAATTTTTGGGTTTTTGTGGCTAATTTCTGAGTTTTCCTAGCTAATTTTTGAGTTTTTCCAGCTAAATTTTGGGTTTGTCTGGCTAATTTCTGGGTTTTATGGCTAATTTTTGAGAGTTTTTGGCTAATTTTTGAGTTTTTCTTGCTAAATATCGGGTTTTTCTGGCTAATTTTTGGGTTTTATTGCTAGTTTTTGAGATTTACTGGCTAATTTTTGAGTCTTTCTGGCTAAATTTTGGGTTTTTCGGGCTAATTTTTGGGTTTTCGGGCTATTTTTTAAGAGTTTTTGGCTAATTTTTGAGTTTTTCTGGCTAAATTACGGGTTTTTCTGGGTAATTTTTGGGTTTTTATGGCTAATTTTTGGGTTTCATGGCTAATTTTTGAGTTTTTTTGGTTAATTTTTGGTTTTTTCTAGCTAATTTTTGAGTTTTTCTGGCTAATTTTTGGGTTTTATGACTAATTTTCGAGTTTTTCCAGCTAATTTTTGAACTTTTCTGTCTAATTTCTGGGTTTTATGGCTAATTTTTGGGTTTTTCTGACAATTTTTGAGTTTTTGTGGCTAATTTCTGAGTTTTCCTAGCTAATTTTTGAGTTTTTCCAGCTAAATTTTGGGTTTTTCTGGCAAATTTTTGGGTTTTATGGCTAATTTTCTTATTTTTTCCAGCTAACTTTTTTTTCTGGCTAATTTTTGAGTTTCATGGCTAATATTTGAGTTTTTTTGGCTGATTTTTGGGTTTTTCTAGCTAATTTTTGAGTTTTCCTGGCTAATTTTTGGGTTTTTCTGACAATTTTTGGGTTTTTGTGGCTAATTTCTGAGTTTTCCTAGCTAATTTTTGAGTTTTTCCAGCTAAATTTTGGGTTTGTCTGGCTAATTTCTGGGTTTTATGGCTAATTTTTGAGAGTTTTTGGCTAATTTTTGAGTTTTTCTTGCTAAATATCGGGTTTTTCTGGCTAATTTTTGGGTTTTATTGCTAGTTTTTGAGATTTACTGGCTAATTTTTGAGTCTTTCTGGCTAAATTTTGGGTTTTTCGGGCTATTTTTTGGGTTTTCGGGCTATTTTTTAAGAGTTTTTGGCTAATTTTTGAGTTTTTCTGGCTAAATTACGGTCTTTTCTGGGTAATTTTTGGGTTTTTATGGCTAATTTTTGGGTTTCATGGCTAATTTTTGAGTTTTTTTGGTTAATTTTTGGTTTTTTCTAGCTAATTTTTGAGTTTTTCTGGCTAATTTTTGGGTTTTATGACTAATTTTTGAGATTTATTGGCTAATTTTTGAGTTTTTCTTGCTAAATATCGGGTTTTTCTGGCTAATTTTTGGGTTTTATTGCTAGTTTTTGAGATTTACTGGCTAATTTTTGAGTCTTTCTGGCTAAATTTTGGGTTTTTCGGGCTAATTTTTGGGTTTTATGGCTAATTTTTGGGTTTTCTGGCTATTTTCTAAGAGTTTTTGGCTAATTTTTGAGTTTTTCTGGCTAAATTACGGGTTTTTCTGGCTAATTTTTGAGTTTTTCTGTCTAATTTCTGGGTTTTATGGCTAATTTTTGGGTTTTTCTGGCTAATTTTTGGGTTTTATGGCTAATTTTTGATTTTTTTTGGCTAATTTTTGGGTTTTATGGCTGATTTTTGGGTTTTCTGGCTAATTTTTGAGAGTTTTCGGCTAATTTTTGAGTTTTTCTGGCTAAATTCTGGGTTTTTCTGGCTAGTTTTTGGGTTTTATGGCTAATTTTTGAGTTTTTCTGGCTAATTTTCGGGATTTATGACTAATTTTCGAGTTTTTCCAGCTAATTTTTGAACTTTTCTGTCTAATTTCTGGGTTTTATGGCTAATTTTTGGGTTTTTCTGACAATTTTTGAGTTTTTGTGGCTAATTTCTGAGTTTTCCTAGCTAATTTTTGAGTTTTTCCAGCTAAATTTTGGGTTTTTCTGGCAAATTTTTGGGTTTTATGGCTAATTTTCTTATTTTTTCCAGCTAACTTTTTTTTCTGGCTAATTTTTGAGTTTCATGGCTAATATTTGAGTTTTTTTGGCTGATTTTTGGGTTTTTCTAGCTAATTTTTGAGTTTTCCTGGCTAATTTTTGGGTTTTTCTGACAATTTTTGGGTTTTTGTGGCTAATTTCTGAGTTTTCCTAGCTAATTTTTGAGTTTTTCCAGCTAAATTTTGGGTTTTTCTGGCAAATTTTTGGGTTTTATGGCTAATTTTTTTATTTTTTTCTAGCTAATTTCTTTTTTCTGGCTAATTTTTGGGTTTCATGGCTAATTTTTGAGAGGTTGTGGCTAATTTTTGAGTTTTTCTGGCTAAATTCTGGGTTTTTCTGGCTAATTATTGGGTTTTATGGCTAATTTTTGGGTTTTATGGCTAATTTTTTTATTTTTTCTAGCTAATTTATTTTTCTGGCTAATTTTTGGGTTTCATGGCTAATTTTTGAGTTTTTTTGGCTAATTTTTGGGTTTTTCTAGCTAATTTTTGAGTTTTTCTAGCTAAATTTTGGGTTTTTCTAGCTAATTTTTGAGTTTTCCTGGCTAATTTTTGGGTTTTTCTGACAATTTTTGGGTTTTTGTGGCTAATTTCTGAGTTTTCCTAGCTAATTTTTGAGTTTTTCCAGCTAAATTTTGGGTTTGTCTGGCTAATTTCTGGGTTTTATGGCTAATTTTTGAGAGTTTTTGGCTAATTTTTGAGTTTTTCTTGCTAAATATCGGGTTTTTCTGGCTAATTTTTGGGTTTTATTGCTAGTTTTTGAGATTTACTGGCTAATTTTTGAGTCTTTCTGGCTAAATTTTGGGTTTTTCGGGCTAATTTTTGGGTTTTCGGGCTATTTTTTAAGAGTTTTTGGCTAATTTTTGAGTTTTTCTGGCTAAATTACGGGTTTTTCTGGGTAATTTTTGGGTTTTTATGGCTAATTTTTGGGTTTCATGGCTAATTTTTGAGTTTTTTTGGTTAATTTTTGGTTTTTTCTAGCTAATTTTTGAGTTTTTCTGGCTAATTTTTGGGTTTTATGACTAATTTTTGAGATTTATTGGCTAATTTTTGAGTTTTTCTTGCTAAATATCGGGTTTTTCTGGCTAATTTTTGGGTTTTATTGCTAGTTTTTGAGATTTACTGGCTAATTTTTGAGTCTTTCTGGCTAAATTTTGGGTTTTTCGGGCTAATTTTTGGGTTTTATGGCTAATTTTTGGGTTTTCTGGCTATTTTCTAAGAGTTTTTGGCTAATTTTTGAGTTTTTCTGGCTAAATTACGGGTTTTTCTGGCTAATTTTTGAGTTTTTCTGTCTAATTTCTGGGTTTTATGGCTAATTTTTGGGTTTTTCTGGCTAATTTTTGGGTTTTATGGCTAATTTTTGATTTTTTTTGGCTAATTTTTGGGTTTTATGGCTGATATTTGGATTTTCTGGCTAATTTTTGAGAGTTTTCGGCTAATTTTTGAGTTTTTCTGGCTAAATTCTGGGTTTTTCTGGCTAGTTTTTGGGTTTTATGGCTAATTTTTGAGTTTTTCTGGCTAATTTTCGGGATTTATGACTAATTTTCGAGTTTTTCCAGCTAATTTTTGAACTTTTCTGTCTAATTTCTGGGTTTTATGGCTAATTTTTGGGTTTTTCTGACAATTTTTGAGTTTTTGTGGCTAATTTCTGAGTTTTCCTAGCTAATTTTTGAGTTTTTCCAGCTAAATTTTGGGTTTTTCTGGCAAATTTTTGGGTTTTATGGCTAATTTTCTTATTTTTTCCAGCTAACTTTTTTTTCTGGCTAATTTTTGAGTTTCATGGCTAATATTTGAGTTTTTTTGGCTGATTTTTGGGTTTTTCTAGCTAATTTTTGGGTTTTCCTGGCTAATTTTTGGGTTTTTCTGACAATTTTTGGGTTTTTGTGGCTAATTTCTGAGTTTTCCTAGCTAATTTTTGAGTTTTTCCAGCTAAATTTTGGGTTTTTCTGGCAAATTTTTGGGTTTTATGGCTAATTTTTTTATTTTTTTCTAGCTAATTTCTTTTTTCTGGCTAATTTTTGGGTTTCATGGCTAATTTTTGAGAGGTTGTGGCTAATTTTTGAGTTTTTCTGGCTAAATTCTGGGTTTTTCTGGCTAATTATTGGGTTTTATGGCTAATTTTTGGGTTTTATGGCTAATTTTTTTATTTTTTCTAGCTAATTTATTTTTCTGGCTAATTTTTGGGTTTCATGGCTAATTTTTGAGTTTTTTTGGCTAATTTTTGGGTTTTTCTAGCTAATTTTTGAGTTTTTCTAGCTAAATTTTGGGTTTTTCTGGCTAATTCTTGGGTTCTATGGCTAATTTTTGAGATTTATTGGCTAATTTTTGAGTTTTCCTAGCTAAATTTTGGGTTTTTCTGGCTAATTTTTGGGTTTCATGGCTAATTTTTGAGTTTTTTTGGCTAATTGTTGGGTTTTTCTGACAATTTTTGGGATTTGTGGCTAATTTCTGAGTTTTCCTAGCTAATTTTTGAGTTTTTCTAGCTAAATATTGGGTTTTTCTGGCAAATTTTTGGGTTTTATGGCTAATTTTTGAGTTTTTCCAGTTAAATTTTGGGTTTTTCTAGCTTATTTTTGGGTTTTATGGCTAGTTTTTTGGGTTTTTCTGACAATTTTTGGGTTTTTGTGGCTAATTTCTGAGTTTTCCTAGCTAATTTTTGAGTTTTTCCAGCTAAATTTTGGGTTTTTCTGGCAAATTTTTGGGTTTTATGGCTAATTTTTTTATTTTTTTCTAGCTAATTTCTTTTTTCTGGCTAATTTTTGGGTTTCATGAATAATTTTTGAGTTTTTTCGGCTAATTTTTGAGTTTTTCTAGCTAATTTTTGAGTTTTTCTGGCTAATTTTTGGGTTTTATGGCTAATTTTTGAGTTTTTCTAACTAATTCTTGGGTTTTATAGCTAATTCTTGTATTTTTGTGGCTAATTCTTGTATTTTTGTGGCTAACTTTTGAGTTTTTCTAGCTAATATTTGAGTTTTTCTAGCTAAATTTTGGGTTTTATGGCTAATTTTTGAGTTTTTCTAACTAATTCTTGGGTTTTATAGCTAATTCTTGTATTTTTATAGCTAATTCTTGTATTTTTGTGGATAATTCTTGTATTTTTGTAGCTAACTTTTGAGTTTCTCTAGCTAATTTTTGGGTTTTTATAGCTAATTTCTGAGTTTTTCTAGCTAATATTTGAGTTTTTCTAGCTAAATTTTGGGTTTTTCTGGCTAATTTTTGGGTTTTATGGCTAATTTTCCTATTTTTTCCAGCTAATTTTTGGGTTTTATGACTAACTTTCGAGTTTTTCCTGCTACTTTTTGAGTTTTTCTGTCTAATTTCTGGGTTCTATGGCTAATTTTTGGGTTTTTCTGACAATTTTTGGGTTTTTCTGACAATTTTTGGGTTTTTGTGGCTAATTTCTGAGTTTTCCTAGCTAATTTTTGAGTTTTTCTAGCTGAATTTTGGGTTTTTCTGGCTAATTTTTGGGTTTTTTTGTCTAATTTTTGGTTTTATGGCTAATTTTTGGGTTTTTCTGACAATATTTGGGTTCTTGTGGCTAATTTCTGAGTTTTCCTAGCTAATTTTTGAGTTTTTCTAGCTAAATTTTGGGTTTTTCTGGCAAATTTTTGGGTTTTATGGCTGATTTTTTTATTTTTTCTAGCTAATTTTTTTTCTGGCTAATTTTTGGGTTTCATGGCTAATTTTTGAGTTTTTCTTGGTTAATTTTTGGGTTTTTCTAGCTAATTTTTGAGTTTTTCTGGCTAATTTTTGGGTTTTATTGCTAATTTTTGGGTTTGTCTGGCTAATTTCTGGGTTTTATGGCTAATTTTTGAGAGTTTTTGGCTAATTTTTGAGTTTTTCTTGCTAAATATCGGGTTTTTCTGGCTAATTTTTGGGTTTTATTGCTAGTTTTTGAGATTTACTGGCTAATTTTTGAGTCTTTCTGGCTAAATTTTGGGTTTTTCGGGCTAATTTTTGGGTTTTCGGGCTATTTTTTAAGAGTTTTTGGCTAATTTTTGAGTTTTTCTGGCTAAATTACGGGTTTTTCTGGGTAATTTTTGGGTTTTTATGGCTAATTTTTGGGTTATATGGCTAATTTTTGAGTTTTTTTGGTTAATTTTTGGTTTTTTCTAGCTAATTTTTGAGTTTTTCTGGCTAATTTTTGGGTTTTATGACTAATTTTTGAGATTTATTGGCTAATTTTTGAGTTTTTCTTGCTAAATATCGGGTTTTTCTGGCTAATTTTTGGGTTTTATTGCTAGTTTTTGAGATTTACTGGCTAATTTTTGAGTCTTTCTGGCTAAATTTTGGGTTTTTCGGGCTAATTTTTGGGTTTTATGGCTAATTTTTGGGTTTTCTGGCTATTTTCTAAAAGTTTTTGGCTAATTTTTGAGTTTTTCTGGCTAAATTACGGGTTTTTCTGGCTAATTTTTGAGTTTTTCTGTCTAATTTCTGGGTTTTATGGCTAATTTTTGGGTTTTTCTGGCTAATTTTTGGGTTTTATGGCTAATTTTTGAGTTTTTTTGGCTAATTTTTGGGTTTTATGGCTGATTTTTGGGTTTTCTGGCTAATTTTTGAGAGTTTTCGGCTAATTTTTGAGTTTTTCTGGCTAAATTCTGGGTTTTTCTGGCTAGTTTTTGGGTTTTATGGCTAATTTTTGAGTTTTTATGGCTAATTTTCGGGATTTATGACTAATTTTCGAGTTTTTCCAGCTAATTTTTGAACTTTTCTGTCTAATTTCTGGGTTTTATGGCTAATTTTTGGGTTTTTCTGACAATTTTTGAGTTTTTGTGGCTAATTTCTGAGTTTTCCTAGCTAATTTTTGAGTTTTTCCAGCTAAATTTTGGGTTTTTCTGGCAAATTTTTGGGTTTTATGGCTAATTTTCTTATTTTTTCCAGCTAACTTTTTTTTCTGGCTAATTTTTGAGTTTCATGGCTAATATTTTAGTTTTTTTGGCTGATTTTTGGGTTTTTCTAGCTAATTTTTGAGTTTTCCTGGCTAATTTTTGGGTTTTTCTGACAATTTTTGGGTTTTTGTGGCTAATTTCTGAGTTTTCCTAGCTAATTTTTGAGTTTTTCCAGCTAAATTTTGGGTTTTTCTGGCAAATTTTTGGGTTTTATGGCTAATTTTTTTATTTTTTTCTAGCTAATTTCTTTTTTCTGGCTAATTTTTGGGTTTCATGGCTAATTTTTGAGAGGTTGTGGCTAATTTTTGAGTTTTTCTGGCTAAATTCTGGGTTTTTCTGGCTAATTATTGGGTTTTATGGCTAATTTTTGGGTTTTATGGCTAATTTTTTCATTTTTTTCTAGCTAATTTCTTTTTTCTGGCTAATTTTTGGGTTTCATGGCTAATTTTTGAGTTTTTTCGGCTAATTTTTGAGTTTTTCTAGCTAATTTTTGAGTTTTTCTGGCTAATTTTTGGGTTTTATGGCTAATTTTTGAGTTTTTCTAACTAATTCTTGGGTTTTATAGCTAATTCTTGTATTTTTATAGCTAATTCTTGTATTTTTGTGGATAATTCTTGTATTTTTGTGGCTAACTTTTGAGTTTCTCTAGCTAATTTTTGGGTTTTTATAGCTAATTTCTGAGTTTTTCTAGCTAATATTTGAGTTTTTCTAGCTAAATTTTGGGTTTTTCTGGCTAATTTTTGGGTTTTATGGCTAATTTTCCTATTTTTTCTAGCTAATTTTTGGGTTTTATGACTAACTTTCGAGTTTTTCCTGCTACTTTTTGAGTTTTTCTGTCTAATTTCTGGGTTCTATGGCTAATCTTTGGGTTTTTCTGACAATTTTTGGGTTTTTCTGACAATTTTTGGGTTTTTGTGGCTAATTTCTGAGTTTTCCTAGCTAATTTTTGAGTTTTTCTAGCTGAATTTTGGGTTTTTCTGGCTAATTTTTGGGTTTTATGGCTAATTTTTGAGTTTTTCCAGTTAAATTTTGGGTTTTTCTAGCTTATTTTTGTGTTTTTTTGTCTAATTTTTGGTTTTATGGCTAATTTTTGGGTTTTTCTGACAATATTTGGGTTCTTGTGGCTAATTTCTGAGTTTTCCTAGCTAATTTTTGAGTTTTTCTAGCTAAATTTTGGGTTTTTCTGGCAAATTTTTGGGTTTTATGGCTGATTTTTTTATTTTTTCTAGCTAATTTTTTTTCTGGCTAATTTTTGGGTTTCATGGCTAATTTTTGAGTTTTTCTTGGTTAATTTTTGGGTTTTTCTAGCTAATTTTTGAGTTTTTCTGGCTAATTTTTGGGTTTTATTGCTAATTTTTGGGTTTGTCTGGCTAATTTCTGGGTTTTATGGCTAATTTTTGAGAGTTTTTGGCTAATTTTTGAGTTTTTCTTGCTAAATATCGGGTTTTTCTGGCTAATTTTTGGGTTTTATTGCTAGTTTTTGAGATTTACTGGCTAATTTTTGAGTCTTTCTGGCTAAATTTTGGGTTTTTCGGGCTAATTTTTGGGTTTTCGGGCTATTTTTTAAGAGTTTTTGGCTAATTTTTGAGTTTTTCTGGCTAAATTACGGGTTTTTCTGGCTAATTTTTGGGTTTTTATGGCTAATTTTTGGGTTTCATGACTAATTTTTGAGTTTTTTTGGTTAATTTTTGGTTTTTTCTAGCTAATTTTTGAGTTTTTCTGGCTAATTTTTGGGTTTTATGACTAATTTTTGAGATTTATTGGCTAATTTTTGAGTTTTTCTTGCTAAATATCGGGTTTTTCTGGCTAATTTTTGGGTTTTATTGCTAGTTTTTGAGATTTACTGGCTAATTTTTGAGTCTTTCTGGCTAAATTTTGGGTTTTTCGGGCTAATTTTTGGGTTTTATGGCTAATTTTTGGGTTTTCTGGCTATTTTCTAAGAGTTTTTGGCTAATTTTTGAGTTTTTCTGGCTAAATTACGAGTTTTTCTGGCTAATTTTTGAGTTTTTCTGTCTAATTTCTGGGTTTTATGGCTAATTTTTGGGTTTTTCTGGCTAATTTTTGGGTTTTATGGCTAATTTTTGAGTTTTTTTGGCTAATTTTTGGGTTTTATGGCTGATTTTTGGGTTTTCTGGCTAATTTTTGAGAGTTTTCGGCTAATTTTTGAGTTTTTCTGGCTAAATTCTGGGTTTTTCTGGCTAGTTTTTGGGTTTTATGGCTAATTTTTGAGTTTTTCTGGCTAATTTTCGGGATTTATGACTAATTTTCGAGTTTTTCCAGCTAATTTTTGAACTTTTCTGTCTAATTTCTGGGTTTTATGGCTAATTTTTGGGTTTTTCTGACAATTTTTGAGTTTTTGTGGCTAATTTCTGAGTTTTCCTAGCTAATTTTTGAGTTTTTCCAGCTAAATTTTGGGTTTTTCTGGCAAATTTTTGGGTTTTATGGCTGATTTTTTTATTTTTTCTAGCTAATTTTTTTTCTGGCTAATTTTTGGGTTTCATGGCTAATTTTTGAGTTTTTCTTGGTTAATTTTTGGGTTTTTCTAGCTAATTTTTGAGTTTTTCTGGCTAATTTTTGGGTTTTATTGCTAATTTTTGGGTTTGTCTGGCTAATTTCTGGGTTTTATGGCTAATTTTTGAGAGTTTTTGGCTAATTTTTGAGTTTTTCTTGCTAAATATCGGGTTTTTCTGGCTAATTTTTGGGTTTTATTGCTAGTTTTTGAGATTTACTGGCTAATTTTTGAGTCTTTCTGGCTAAATTTTGGGTTTTTCGGGCTAATTTTTGGGTTTTCGGGCTATCTTTTAAGAGTTTTTGGCTAATTTTTGAGTTTTTCTGGCTAAATTACGGGTTTTTCTGGCTAATTTTTGGGTTTTTATGGCTAATTTTTGGGTTTCATGGCTAATTTTTGAGTTTTTTTGGTTAATTTTTGGTTTTTTCTAGCTAATTTTTGAGTTTTTCTGGCTAATTTTTGGGTTTTATGACTAATTTTTGAGATTTATTGGCTAATTTTTGAGTTTTTCTTGCTAAATATCGGGTTTTCTGGCTAATTTTTGGGTTTTATTGCTAGTTTTTGAGATTTACTGGCTAATTTTTCAGTCTTTCTGGCTAAATTTTGGGTTTTTCGGGCTAATTTTTGGGTTTTATGGCTAATTTTTGGGTTTTCTGGCTATTTTCTAAGAGTTTTTGGCTAATTTTTGAGTTTTTCTGGCTAAATTACGGGTTTTTCTGGCTAATTTTTGAGTTTTTCTGTCTAATTTCTGGGTTTTATGGCTAATTTTTGGGTTTTTCTGGCTAATTTTTGGGTTTTATGGCTAATTTTTGAGTTTTTTTGGCTAATTTTTGGGTTTTATGGCTGATTTTTGGGTTTTCTGGCTAATTTTCGAGAGTTTTCGGCTAATTTTTGAGTTTTTCTGGCTAAATTCTGGGTTTTTCTGGCTAGTTTTTGGGTTTTATGGCTAATTTTTGAGTTTTTCTGGCTAATTTTCGGGATTTATGACTAATTTTCGAGTTTTTCCAGCTAATTTTTGAACTTTTCTGTCTAATTTCTGGGTTTTATGGCTAATTTTTGGGTTTTTCTGACAATTTTTGAGTTTTTGTGGCTAATTTCTGAGTTTTCCTAGCTAATTTTTGAGTTTTTCCAGCTAAATTTTGGGTTTTTCTGGCAAATTTTTGGGTTTTATGGCTAATTTTCTTATTTTTTCCAGCTAACTTTTTTTTCTGGCTAATTTTTGAGTTTCATGGCTAATATTTGAGTTTTTTTGGCTGATTTTTGGGTTTTTCTAGCTAATTTTTGAGTTTTCCTGGCTAATTTTTGGGTTTTTCTGACAATTTTTGGGTTTTTGTGGCTAATTTCTGAGTTTTCCTAGCTAATTTTTGAGTTTTTCCAGCTAAATTTTGGGATTTTCTGGCAAATTTTTGGGTTTTATGGCTAATTTTTTTATTTTTTTCTAGCTAATTTCTTTTTTCTGGCTAATTTTTGGGTTTCATGGCTAATTTTTGAGTTTTTCTAACTAATTCTTGGGTTTTATAGCTAATTCTTGTATTTTTGTGGCTAACTTTTGAGTTTCTCTAGCTAATTTTTGGGTTTTTATAGCTAATTTCTGAGTTTTTCTAGCTAAATTTTGAGTTTTCTGGCTAATTTTTGGGTTCTATGGCTAATTTTTGAGATTTATTGGCTAATGTTTAAGTTTTCCTGGCTAAATTTTGGGATTTTCTGGCTAATTTTTGGGTTTTATTGCTAATTTTTGGGTTTTCTGGCTAATTTTTGAGTTTTTCTGGCTAAATTCTGGGTTTTTCTGGCTAATTATTGGGTTTTATGGCTAATTTTTGGGTTTTATGGCTAATTTTTTTATTTTTTCTAGCTAATTTATTTTTCTGGCTAATTTTTGGGTTTCATGGCTAATTTTTGAGTTTTTTTGGCTAATTTTTGGGTTTTTCTAGCTAATTTTTGAGTTTTTCTAGCTAAATTTTGGGTTTTTCTGGCTAATTCTTGGGTTCTATGGCTAATTTTTGAGATTTATTGGCTAATTTTTGAGTTTTCCTAGCTAAATTTTGGGTTTTTCTGGCTAATTTTTGGGTTTCATGGCTAATTTTTGAGTTTTTTTGGCTAATTGTTGGGTTTTTCTGACAATTTTTGGGATTTGTGGCTAATTTCTGAGTTTTCCTAGCTAATTTTTGAGTTTTTCTAGCTAAATATTGGGTTTTTCTGGCAAATTTTTGGGTTTTATGGCTAATTTTTGAGTTTTTCCAGTTAAATTTTGGGTTTTTCTAGCTTATTTTTGGGTTTTATGGCTAGTTTTTGGGTTTTTCTGACAATTTTTGGGTTTTTCTGACAATTTTTGGGTTTTTGTGGCTAATTTCTGAGTTTTCCTAGCTAATTTTTGAGTTTTTCTAGCTGAATTTTGGGTTTTTCTGGCTAATTTTTGGGTTTTATGGCTAATTTTTGAGTTTTTCCAGTTAAATTTTGGGTTTTTCTAGCTTATTTTTGTGTTTTTTTGTCTAATTTTTGGTTTTATGGCTAATTTTTGGGTTTTTCTGACAATATTTGGGTTCTTGTGGCTAATTTCTGAGTTTTCCTAGCTAATTTTTGAGTTTTTCTAGCTAAATTTTGGGTTTTTCTGGCAAATTTTTGGGTTTTATGGCTGATTTTTTTATTTTTTCTAGCTAATTTTTTTTCTGGCTAATTTTTGGGTTTCATGGCTAATTTTTGAGTTTTTCTTGGTTAATTTTTGGGTTTTTCTAGCTAATTTTTGAGTTTTTCTGGCTAATTTTTGGGTTTTATTGCTAATTTTTGGGTTTGTCTGGCTAATTTCTGGGTTTTATGGCTAATTTTTGAGAGTTTTTGGCTAATTTTTGAGTTTTTCTTGCTAAATATCGGGTTTTTCTGGCTAATTTTTGGGTTTTATTGCTAGTTTTTGAGATTTACTGGCTAATTTTTGAGTCTTTCTGGCTAAATTTTGGGTTTTTCGGGCTAATTTTTGGGTTTTCGGGCTATTTTTTAAGAGTTTTTGGCTAATTTTTGAGTTTTTCTGGCTAAATTACGGGTTTTTCTGGCTAATTTTTGGGTTTTTATGGCTAATTTTTGGGTTTCATGGCTAATTTTTGAGTTTTTTTGGTTAATTTTTGGTTTTTTCTAGCTAATTTTTGAGTTTTTCTGGCTAATTTTTGGGTTTTATGACTAATTTTTGAGATTTATTGGCTAATTTTTGAGTTTTTCTTGCTAAATATCGGGTTTTCTGGCTAATTTTTGGGTTTTATTGCTAGTTTTTGAGATTTACTGGCTAATTTTTCAGTCTTTCTGGCTAAATTTTGGGTTTTTCGGGCTAATTTTTGGGTTTTATGGCTAATTTTTGGGTTTTCTGGCTATTTTCTAAGAGTTTTTGGCTAATTTTTGAGTTTTTCTGGCTAAATTACGGGTTTTTCTGGCTAATTTTTGAGTTTTTCTGTCTAATTTCTGGGTTTTATGGCTAATTTTTGGGTTTTTCTGGCTAATTTTTGGGTTTTATGGCTAATTTTTGAGTTTTTTTGGCTAATTTTTGGGTTTTATGGCTGATTTTTGGGTTTTCTGGCTAATTTTTGAGAGTTTTCGGCTAATTTTTGAGTTTTTCTGGCTAAATTCTGGGTTTTTCTGGCTAGTTTTTGGGTTTTATGGCTAATTTTTGAGTTTTTCTGGCTAATTTTCGGGATTTATGACTAATTTTCGAGTTTTTCCAGCTAATTTTTGAACTTTTCTGTCTAATTTCTGGGTTTTATGGCTAATTTTTGGGTTTTTCTGACAATTTTTGAGTTTTTGTGGCTAATTTCTGAGTTTTCCTAGCTAATTTTTGAGTTTTTCCAGCTAAATTTTGGGTTTTTCTGGCAAATTTTTGGGTTTTATGGCTAATTTTCTTATTTTTTCCAGCTAACTTTTTTTTCTGGCTAATTTTTGAGTTTCATGGCTAATATTTGAGTTTTTTTGGCTGATTTTTGGGTTTTTCTAGCTAATTTTTGAGTTTTCCTGGCTAATTTTTGGGTTTTTCTGACAATTTTTGGGTTTTTGTGGCTAATTTCTGAGTTTTCCTAGCTAATTTTTGAGTTTTTCCAGCTAAATTTTGGGTTTTTCTGGAAAATTTTTGGGTTTTATGGCTAATTTTTTTATTTTTTTCTAGCTAATTTCTTTTTTCTGGCCAATTTTTGGGTTTCATGGCTAATTTTTGAGAGGTTGTGGCTAATTTTTGAGTTTTTCTGGCTAAATTCTGGGTTTTTCTGGCTAATTATTGGGTTTTATGGCTAATTTTTGGGTTTTATGGCTAATTTTTTTATTTTTTCTAGCTAATTTATTTTTCTGGCTGATTTTTGGGTTTCATGGCTAATTTTTGAGTTTTTTTGGATAGCTTTTGGGTTTTTCTAGCTAATTTTTGAGTTTTTCTGGCTAATTTTTGGGTTTCATGACCAATTTTCGAGTTTTTCCGGCTAATTTTTGAGTTTTTCTGTCTAACTTCTGGGTTTTATGGCTAATTTTTGGGTTTTTTTAGCTACTTTCTGAGTTTTTCTGTGTGATTTTTGAGTTTTATGGCTAATTTTTGAGTTTTTCTGGCTAAATTTTGGGTTTTTTTGGCTAATTCTTGGGTTTTATTGCTAATTTTTGGGTTTGTCTGGCAAATTTTTGGGTTTTTCTGGCTAATTTCTGGGTTTTATGGCTAATTTTTGAGAGTTTTTGGCTAATTTTTGAGTTTTTCTTGCTAAATTTCGGGTTTTTCTGGCTAATTTTTGGGTTTTATGGCTAATTTTTGAGATTTACTGGCTAATTTTTGAGTCTTTCTGGCTAAATTTTGGGTTTTTCTGGCTAATTTTTGGGTTTTATGGCTAATTTTTGGGTTTTCTGGCTATTTTTTAAGAGTTTTTGGCTATTTTTGAGTTTTTCTGGCTAAATTCTGGGTTTTTCTGGCTAATTATTGGGTTTTATGGCTAATTTTTGGGTTTTATGGCTAATTTTTTTATTTTTTCTAGCTAATTTATTTTTCTGTCTAATTTTTGGGTTTCATGGCTAATTTTTGAGTTTTTCTGGCTAATTCTTGGGTTCTATGGCTAATTTTTGAGATTTATTGGCTAATTTTTGAGTTTTCCTAGCTAAATTTTGGGTTTTTCTGGCTAATTTTTGGGTTTCATGGCTAATTTTTGAGTTTTTTCGGCTAATTGTTGGGTTTTTCTGACAATTTTTGGGATTTCTGGCTAATTTCTGAGTTTTCCTAGCTAATTTTTGGGTTTTTCTGGCAAATTTTTGGGTTTTATGGCTAATTTTTGAGTTTTTCCAGTTAAATTTTGGGTTTTTCAAGCTTATTTTTGGGTTTTATCGCTAGTTTTTGGGTTTTTCTGACAATTTTTGGGTTTTTGTGGCTAATTTCTGAGCTTTCCTAGCTAATTTTTGAGTTTTTCCAGCTTAATTTTGGGTTTTTCTGGCAAATTTTTGGGTTTTATGGCTAATTTTTTCATTTTTTTCTAGCTTATTTCTTTTTTCTGGCTAATTTTTGGGTTTCATGGCTAATTTTTGAGTTTTTTCGGCTAATTTTTGAGTTTTTCTAGCTAATTTTTGAGTTTTCCTGGCTAATTTTTGGGTTTTATGGCTAATTTTTGAGTTTTTCTGGCTAATTTTTGAGTTTTTCCAGCTAAATTTTGGGTTTTTCTGGCAAATTTTTGGGTTTTATGGCTAATTTTTTTATTTTTTTCTAGCTAATTTCTTTTTTCTGGCTAATTTTTGGGTTTCATGGCTAATTTTCGAGTTTTTCCAGCTAATTTTTGAACTTTTCTGTCTAATTTCTGGGTTTTATGGCTAATTTTTGGGTTTTTCTGACAATTTTTGAGTTTTTGTGGCTAATTTCTGAGTTTTCCTAGCTAATTTTTGAGTTTTTCCAGCTAAATTTTGGGATTTTCTGGCAAATTTTTGGGTTTTATGGCTAATTTTTTTATTTTTTTCTAGCTAATTTCTTTTTTCTGGCTAATTTTTGGGTTTCATGGCTAATTTTTGAGTTTTTCTAACTAATTCTTGGGTTTTATAGCTAATTCTTGTATTTTTGTGGCTAACTTTTGAGTTTCTCTAGCTAATTTTTGGGTTTTTATAGCTAATTTCTGAGTTTTTCTAGCTAAATTTTGAGTTTTCTGGCTAATTTTTGGGTTCTATGGCTAATTTTTGAGATTTATTGGCTAATGTTTAAGTTTTCCTGGCTAAATTTTGGGATTTTCTGGCTAATTTTTGGGTTTTATTGCTAATTTTTGGGTTTTCTGGCTAATTTTTGAGTTTTTCTGGCTAAATTTTGGGTTTTTCTAGCTGAATTTAGGGTTTTTCTGGCAAATTTTTGGGCTTTTTGGCTAATTTTTTTATTTTTTCTATCTTTTTTTTTTCTGGCTAATTTCTGGGTTTCATGGCTAATTTTTGAGTTTTTTTGGCTAATTTTTGGGTTTTTCCAGCTGATTTTTCGAGTTTTTTTGGCTAATTTTTGGGTTTTATGACTAATTTTCGAGTTTTATTAGCTACTTTCTGAGTTTTTCTGTGTGATTTTTGAGTTTTATGGCTAATTTTTGAGTTTTTCTGGCTAAATTTTGGGTTTTTCTGGCTAATTTCTGGGTTTTATGGCTAATTTTTGAGAGTTTTTGGCTAATTTTTGAGTTTTTCTTGCTAAATTTCGGGTTTTGCTGGCTAATTTTTGGGTTTTATGGCTAATTTTTGAGATTTACTGGCTAATTTTTGAGTCTTTCTGGCTAAATTTTGGGTTTTTCTGGCTAATTTTTGGGTTTTATGGCTAACTTTTGGGTTTTCTGGCTATTTTTTAAGAGTTTTTGGCTATTTTTGAGTTTTTCTGGCTTAATTCCGGGTTTTTCTGGCGAATTTTTGGGTTTTATGGCTAATTTTTGGGTATTATGGCTAATTTTTTCATTTTTTCTAGCTAATTTTTTTTTCTGGCTAATTTTTGGGTTTCATGGCTAATTTTTGAGTTTTTTTGGCTAATTTTTGGGTTTTTCTAGCTAATTTTTGAGTTTTTCTGGCTAATTTTTGGGTTTCATGACCAATTTTCGAGTTTTTCCGGCTAATTTTTGAGTTTTTCTGTCTAACTTCTGGGTTTTATGGCTAATTTTTGGGTTTTTCTGACAATTTTTGAGTTTTTCCAGCTAAATTTTGGGTTTTTCTGTCAAATTTTTGGGTTTTATGGCTAATTTTTTTATTTTTTCCAGCTAATTTCTTTTCTGGCTGATTTTTGGGTTTCATGGCTAATATTTGAGTTTTTTTGGCTAATTCTTGGGTTTATCTAGCTATTTTTTGAGTTTTCCTGGCTAATTTTTGGGTTTTTCTGTCTAATTTCTGGATTTTATGGCTAATTTTTGGGTTTTTCTGACAATTTTTGGGTTTTTGTGGCTAATTTCTGAGTTTTCCTAGCTAATTTTTGAGTTTTTCTAGCTAAATTTTGGGTTTTCCTGGCAAATTTTTGGGTTTTATGGCTAATTTTTTATTTTTTTCTAGCTAATTTCTTTTTTCTGGCTAATTTTTGGGTTTTATGGCTAATTTTTGAGTTTTTTCGGCTAAGTTTTGAGTTTTTCTAGTTAACTTTTGAGTTTTTCTGGCTAATTTTTGGGTTTTATGGCTAATTTTTGAGTTTTGCTAACTAATTCTTGGGTTTTATAGCTAATTCTTGTATTTTTGTGGCTAATTCTTGTATTTTTGTGGCTAATTTTTGAGTTTCTCTAGCTAATTTTTGGGTTTTTCTAGCTAATATTTGAGTTTTTCCAGCTAAATTTTGGGTGTTTCTGGCTAATTTTTGGGTTCTATGGCTAATTTTTGAGATTTATTGGCTAATTTTTGAGTTTTCCTGGCTAATTTTTGAGATTTATTGGCTAATTTTTGAGTTTTCCTGGCTAAATTCTGGGTTTTTCTGGCTAATTTTTGGGTTTGTCTGGCAAATTTTTGGGTTTTTCTGGCTAATTTCTGGGTTTTATGGCTAATTTTTGAGAGTTTTTGGCTAATTTTTGAGTTTTTCTTGCTAAATTTCGGGTTTTTCTGGTTAATTTTTGGGTTTTATGGCTAATTTTTGAGATTTACTGGCTAATTTTTGAGTCTTTCTGGCTAAATTTTGGGTTTTTCGGGCTAATTTTTGGGATTTATGGCTAACTTTTGGGTTTTCTGGCTATTTTTTAAGAGTTTTCGGCTATTTTTGAGTTTTTCTGGCTTAATTCCGGGTTTTTCTGGCTAATTTTTGGGTTTTATGGCTAATTTTTGGGTTTTATGGCTAATTTTTTCATTTTTTCTAGCTAATTTTTTTTCTGGCTGATTTTTGGGTTTTATGGCTAATTTTTGAGTTTTTTTGGATAGCTTTTGGGTTTTTCTAGCTAATTTTTGAGTTTTTCTGGCTATATTTTGGGTTTCATGACCAATTTTCGAGTTTTTCCGGCTAATTTTTGAGTTTTTCTGTCTAACTTCTGGGTTTTATGGCTAATTTTTGGGTTTTTTTAGCTACTTTCTCAGTTTTTCTGTGTGATTTTTGAGTTTTATGGCTGAATTTTGAGTTTTTCTGGCTAAATTTTGGGTTTTTCTGGCTAATTCTTGGGTTTTATTGCTAATTTTTGGGTTTGTCTGGCAAATTTTTGGGTTTTTCTGGCTAATTTCTGGGTTTTATGGCTAATTTTGAGAGTTTTTGGCTAATTTTTGAGTTTTTCTTTCTAAATTTCGGGTTTTTCTGGCTAATTTTTGGGTTTTATGGCTAATTTTTGAGATTTACTGGCTAATTTTTGAGTCTTTCTGGCTAAATTTTGGGTTTTTCTGGCTAATTTTTGGGTTTTATGGCTAATTTTTGGGTTTTCTGGCTATTTTTTAAGAGTTTTTGGCTATTTTTGAGTTTTTCTGGCTTAATTCCGGGTTTTTCTGGCTTAATTCCGGGTTTTTCTGGCTAGTTTTTGGGTTTTATGGCTAATTTTTGGGTTTTATGGCTAATTTTTTCATTTTTTCTAGCTAATTTTTTTTTCTGGCTAATTTTTGGGTTTCATGGCTAATTTTTGAGTTTTTTTGGATAATTTTTGGGTTTTTCTAGCTAATTTTTGGGTTTTTCTGGCTAATTTTTGGGTTTTATGGCTAATTTTTGGGTTTTCTGGCTATTTTTTAAGAGTTTTTGGCTATTTTTGAGTTTTTCTGGCTTAATTCCGGGTTTTTCTGGCTAGTTTTTGGGTTTTATGGCTAATTTTTGGGTTTTATGGCTAATTTTTTTATTTTTTCCAGCTAATTTTTTTTTCTGGCTAATTTTTGGGTTTCATGGCTAATTTTTGAGTTTTTTTGGATAATTTTTGGGTTTTTCTAGCTAATTTTTGAGTTTCTCTGGCTAATTTTTGGGTTTCATGACAATTTTCGAGTTTTTCCGGCAAGTTTTTGAGTTTTTCTGTCTAACTTCTGGGTTTTATGGCTAATTTTTGGGTTTTTCTGACAATTTTTGAGTTTTTGTGGCTAATTTCTGAGTTTTTCCAGCTAATTTTTGAGTTTTTCCAGCTAAATTTTGGGTTTTTCTGTCAAATTTTTGGGTTTTATGGCTAATTTTTCTATTTTTTCCAGCTAATTTTCTTTTCTGGCTAATTTTTGGGTTTCATGGCTAATATTTGAGTTTTTTTGGCTAATTTTTGGGTTTATCTAGCTATTTTTTGAGTTTTCCTGGCTAATTTTTGGGTTTTTCTGTCTATTTTCTGGATTTTATGGCTAATTTTTGGGTTTTTCTGACAATTTTTGGGTTTTTGTGGCTAATTTCTGAGTTTTCCTAGCTAATTTTTGAGTTTTTCTAGCTAAATTTCGGGTTTTTCTGGCAAATTTTTGGGTTTTATGGCTAATTTTTTTATTTTTTTCTAGCTAATTTCTTTTTTCTGGCTAATTTTTGGGTTTTATGGCTAATTTTTGAGTTTTTTCGGCTAAGTTTTGAGTTTTTCTAGCTAATTTTTGAGTTTTTCTGGCTAATTTTTGGGTTTTATGGCTAATTTTTGAGTTTTGCTAACTAATTCTTGGGTTTTATAGCTAATTCTTGTATTTTTGTGGCTAATTCTTGTATTTTTGTGGCTAATTTTTGAGTTTCTCTAGCTAATTTTTGGGTTTTTCTAGCTAATATTTGAGTTTTTCTAGCTAAATTTTGGGTTTTTCTGGCTAATTTTTGGGTTCTATGGCTAATTTTTGAGATTTATTGGCTAATTTTTGAGTTTTCCTGGCTAAATTTTGGGTTTTTCTGGCTAATTTTTGGAATTTATTGCTAATTTTTGGGTTTTCTGGCTAATTTTTGAGATTTATTGGCTAATTTTTGAGTTTTCCTGGCTAAATTCTGGGTTTTTCTGGCTAATTATTGGGTTTTATGGCTAATTTTTGGGTTTTATGGCTAATTTTTTTATTTTTTCTAGCTAATTTATTTTTCTGGCTAATTTTTGGGTTTCATGGCTAATTTTTGAGTTTTTTTGGCTAATTTTTGGGTTTTTATAGCTAATTTTTGAGTTTTTCTAGCTAAATTTTGGGTTTTTCTGGCTAATTTTTGGGTTCTATGGCAAATTTTTGAGATTTATTGGCTAATTTTTGAGTTTTCCTGGCTAAATTTTGGGTTTTTCTGGCTAATTTTTGGGTTTCATGGCTAATTTTTGAGTTTTTTTGGCTAATTTTTGGGTTTTTTTGACAATTTTTGGGATTTGTGGCTAATTTCTGAGTTTTCCTAGCTAATTTTTGAGTTTTTCTAGCTAAATTTTGGGTTTTTCTGGCAAATTTTTGGGTTTTATGGCTAATTTTCCTATTATTTCTAGCTAATTTTTGGGTTTTATGACTAATTTTCGAGTTTTTCCTGCTACTTTTTGAGTTTTTCTGTCAAATTTCTGGGTTTTATGGCTAATTTTTGGGTTTTTCTGACAATTTTTGGGTTTTTCTGACAATTTTTGGGTTTTTGTGGCTAATTTCTGAGTTTTCCTAGCTAATTTTTGGGTTTTTCTAGCTAAATTTTGGGTTTTTCTAGCTTATTTTGGGTTTTATGGCTAATTTTTGAGTTTTTCTGGCTAAATTTTGGGTTTTTCTGGCTAATTTTTGGGTTTTATTGCTAATTTTTGGGTTTGTCTGGCAAATTTTTGGGTTTTTCTGGCTAATTTCTGGGTTTTATGGCTAATTTTTGAGAGTTTTCGGCTAATTTTTGAGTTTTTCTGGCTAATTTTTGGGTTTGTCTGGCAAATTTTTGGGTTTTTCTGGCTAATTTCTGGGTTTTATGGCTAATTTTTGAGAGTTTTTGGCTAATTTTTGAGTTTTTCTTGCTAAATTTCGGGTTTTTCTGGCTAATTTCTGGGTTTTATGGCTAATTTTTGAGATTTACTGGCTAATTTTTGAGTCTTTCTGGCTAAATTTTGGGTTTTTCTGGCTAATTTTTGGGTTTTATGGCTAATTTTTGGGTTTTATGGCTAATTTTTTCATTTTTTCTAGCTAATTTTTTTTTCTGGCTGATTTTTGGGTTTCATGGCTAATTTTTTTGGATAGCTTTTGGGTTTTTCTAGCTAATTTTTGAGTTTTTCTGGCTAATTTTTGGGTTTCATGACCAATTTTCGAGTCTAGCTAATTTTTTTTTTCTGGCTGATTTTTGGGTTTCATGGCTAATTTTTTTGGATAGCTTTTGGGTTTTTCTAGCTAATTTTTGAGTTTTTCTGGCTAATTTTTGGGTTTCATGACCAATTTTCGAGTTTTTCCGGCTAATTTTTGAGTTTTTCTGTCTAACTTCTGGGTTTTGTGGCTAATTTTTGGGTTTTTTTAGCTACTTTCTGAGTTTTTCTGTGTGATTTTTGAGTTTTATGGCTAATTTTTTAGTTTTTCTGGCTAAATTTTGGGTTTTTCTGGCTAATTCTTGGGTTTTATTGCTAATTTTTGGGTTTGTCTGGCAAATTTTTGGGTTTTTCTGGCTAATTTCTGGGTTTTATGGCTAATTTTTGAGAGTTTTTGGCTAATTTTTGAGTTTTTCTTGCTAAATTTCGGGTTTTTCTGGCTAATTTTTGGGTTTTATGGCTAATTTTTGAGATTTACTGGCTAATTTTTGAGTCTTTCTGGCTAAATTTTGGGTTTTTCTGGCTAATTTTTGGGTTTTATGGCTAATTTTTGGGTTTTCTGGCTATTTTTTAAGAGTTTTTGGCTATTTTTGAGTTTTTCTGGCTTAATTCCGGGTTTTTCTGGCTTAATTCCGGGTTTTTCTGGCTAGTTTTTGGGTTTTATGGCTAATTTTTGGGTTTTATGGCTAATTTTTTCATTTTTCCTAGCTAATTTTTTTTTCTGGCTAATTTTTGGGTTTCATGGCTAATTTTTGAGTTTTTTTGGATAATTTTTGGGTTTTTCTAGCTAATTTTTGGGTTTTTCTGGCTAATTTTTGGGTTTTATAGCTAATTTTTGGGTTTTCTGGCTATTTTTTAAGAGTTTTTGGCTATGTTTGAGTTTTTCTGGCTTAATTCCGGGTTTTTCTGGCTAGTTTTTGGGTTTTATGGCTAATTTTTTTATTTTTTCTAGCTAATTTTTTTTTCTGGCTAATTTTTGGGTTTCATGGCTAATTTTTGAGTTTTTTTGGATAATTTTTGGGTTTCATGACCAATTTTCGAGTTTTTCCGGCGAGTTTATGAGTTTTTCTGTATAACTTCTGGGTTTTATGGCTAATTTTTGGGTTTTTCTGACAATTTTTGAGTTTTTGTGGCTAATTTCTGAGTTTTTCCAGCTAATTTTCGAGTTTTTCCAGCTAAATTTTGGGTTTTTCTGTCAAATTTTTGGGTTTTTTGGCTAATTTTTCTATTTTTTCCAGCTAATTTTTTTTTCTGGCTAATTTTTGGGTTTCATGGCTAATATTTGAGTTTTTTTGGCTAATTTTTGGGTTTATCTAGCTATTTTTTGAGTTTTCCTGGCTAATTTTTGGGTTTTTCTGTCTAATTTCTGGATTTTATGGCTAATTTTTGGGTTTTTCTGACAATTTTTGGGTTTTTGTGGCTAATTTCTGAGTTTTCCTAGCTAATTTTTGAGTTTTTCTAGCTAAATTTCGGGTTTTTCTGGCAAATTTTTGGGTTTTATGGCTAATTTTTTTATTTTTTTCTAGCTTATTTCTTTTTTCTGGCTAATTTATGGGTTTTATGGCTAATTTTTGAGTTTTTTCGGCTAAGTTTTGAGTTTTTCTAGCTAATTTTTGAGTTTTTCTGGCTAATTTTTGGGTTTTATGGCTAATTTTTGAGTTTTGCTAACTAATTCTTGGGTTTTATAGCTAATTCTTGTATTTTTGTGGCTAATTCTTGTATTTTTGTGGCTAATTTTTGAGTTTCTCTAGCTAATTTTTGGGTTTTTCTAGCTAATATTTGAGTTTTTCTAGCTAAATTTTGGGTTTTTCTGGCTAATTTTTGGGTTCTATGGCTAATTTTTGAGATTTATTGGCTAATTTTTGAGTTTTCCTGGCTAAATTTTGGGTTTTTCTGGCTAATTTTTGGAATTTATTGCTAATTTTTGGGTTTTCTGGCTATTTTTGAGATTTATTGGCTAATTTTTGAGTTTTCCTGGCTAAATTCTGGGTTTTTCTGGCTAATTATTGGGTTTTATGGCTAATTTTTGGGTTTTATGGCTAATTTTTTTATTTTTTCTAGCTAATTTATTTTTCTGGCTAATTTTTGGGTTTCATGGCTAATTTTTGAGTTTTTTTGGCTAATTTTTGGGTTTTTATAGCTAATTTTTGAGTTTTTCTAGCTAAATTTTGGGTTTCTCTGGCTAATTTTTGGGTTCTATGGCAAAGTTTTGAGATTTATTGGCTAATTTTTGAGTTTTCCCGGCTAAATTTTGGGTTTTTCTGGCTAATTTTTGGGTTTCATGGCTAATTTTTGAGTTTTTTGGCTAATTTTTGGGTTTTTTTGACAATTTTTGGGATTTGTGGCTAATTTCTGAGTTTTCCTAGCTAATTTTTGAGTTTTTCTAGCTAAATTTTGGGTTTTTCTGGCAAATTTTTGGGTTTTATGGCTAATTTTCCTATTTTTTCAAGCTAATTTTTGGGTTTTATGACTAATTTTCGAGTTTTTCCTGCTACTTTTTGAGTTTTTCTGTCTAATTTCTGGGTTTTGTGGCTAATTTTTGGGTTTTTCTGACAATTTTTGGGTTTTTGTGGCTAATTTCTGAGTTTTCCTAGCTAATTTTTGAGTTTTTCTAGCTAAATTTTGGGTTTTTCTAGCTTATTTTGGGTTTCATGGCTAATTTTTGAGTTTTTTAGGCTAATTCTTGGGTTTTTCTAGCTAATTTTTGAGTTTTTCTGTGTGATTTTTGAGATTTACTGGCTAATTTTTGAGTCTTTCTGGCTAAATTTTGGGTTTTTCTGGCTAATTTTTGGGTTTTCTGGCTATTTTTTAAGAGTTTTTGGCTATTTTTGAGTTTTTCTGGCTTAATTCCGGGTTTTTCTGGCTAGTTTTTGGGTTTTATGGCTAATTTTTGGGTTTTATGGCTAATTTTTTTATTTTTTCTAGCTAATTCTTTTTTCTGGCTAATTTTTGGGTTTCATGGCTAATTTTTGAGTTTTTTTGGATAATTTTTGGGTTTTTCTAGCTAATTTTTGAGTTTTTCTGGCTAATTTTTGGGTTTCATGACCAATTTTCGAGTTTTTCCGGCTAATTTTTGAGTTTTTCTGTCTAACTTCTGGGTTTTATGGCTAATTTTTGGGTTTTTCTGACAATTTTTGAGTTTTTGTGGCTAATTTCTGAGTTTTTCCAGCTAATTTTTGAGTTTTCCCAGCTAAATTTTGGGTTTTTCTGTCAAATTTTTGGGTTTTATGGCTAATTGTTTTATTTTTTCCAGTTAATTTTTTTTTCTGGCTAATTTTTGGGTTTCATGGCTAATATTTGAGTTTTTTTGGCTAATTTTTGGGTTTATCTAGCTATTTTTTGAGTTTTCCTGGCTAATTTTTGGGTTTTTCTGTCTAATTTCTGGATTTTATGGCAAATTTTTGGGTTTTTCTGACAATTTTTGGGTTTTTGTGGCTAATTTCTGAGTTTTCCTAGCTAATTTTTGAGTTTTTCCAGCTAAATTTTGGGTTTTTCTGTCAAATTTTTGGGTTTTATGGCAAATTTTTTTATTTTTTCAAGCTAATTTTTTTTTCTGGCTAATTTTTGGGTTTCATGGCTAATTTTTGAATTTTTTGGCTAAATTTTGGGTTTTTCTGGCTAATTTTTGGGTTTGTCTGGCAAATTTTTGGGTTTTTCTGGCTAATTTCTGGGTTTTATGGCTAATTTTTGAGAGTTTTTGGCTAATTTTTGAGTTTTTCTTGCTAAAATTCGGGTTTTTCTGGCTAATTTTTGGGTTTTATGGCTAATTTTTGAGATTTACTGGCTAATTGTTGAGTCTTTCTGGCTAAATTTTGGGTTTCTCTGGCTAATTTTTGGGTTTTATGGCTAATTTTTGGGTTTTCTGGCTATTTTTTAAGAATTTTCGGCTATTTTTGAGATTTTCTGGCTTAATTCCGGGTTTTTCTGGCTAATTTTTGGGTTTTATGGCTAATTTTTGGGTTTTATGGCTAATTTTTGAGTTTTTCTGTCTAACTTCTGGGTTTTATGGCTAATTTTTGAGAGTTTTTGGCTAATTTTTGAGTTTTTCTTGCTAAATTTCGGGTTTTTCTGGCTAATTATTGGGTTTTATGGCTAATTTTTGAGATTTACTGGCTAATTTTTGAGTCTTTCTGGCTAAATTTTGGGTTTTTCTGGCTAATTTTTGGGTTTTATGGCTAATTTTTGGGTTTTCTGGCTATTTTTTAAGAGTTTTTGGCTATTTTTGAGTTTTTCTGGCTTAATTCCGGGTTTTTCTGGCTAGTTTTTGGATTTTCTGGCTAATTTTTGGGTTTTATGGCTAATTTTTGGGTTCTATGGCTAATTTTTCCATTTTTTCTAGCTAATTTTTTTTTCTGGCTGATTTTTGGGTTTCATGGCTAATTTTTGAGTTTTTTTGGATAGCTTTTAGGTTTTTCTAGCTAATTTTTGAGTTTTTCTGGCTAATTTTTGGTTTCATGACCAATTTTCGAGTTTTTCCGGCTAATTTTTGAGTTTTTCTGTCTAACTTCTGGGTTTTATGCCTAATTTTTGGGTTTTTTTAGCTACTTTCTGAGTTTTTCTGTGTGATTTTTGAGTTTTATGGCAAATTGTTGAGTTTTTCTGGCTAAATTTTGGGTTTTTCTGGCTAATTCTTGGGTTTTATTGCTAATTTTTGGGTTTGTCTGGCAAATTTTTGGGTTTTTCTGGCTAATTTCTGGGTTTTATGGCTAATTTTTGAGAGTTTTTGGCTAATTTTTGAGTTTTTCTTGCTAAATTTCGGGTTTTTCTGGCTAATTTTTGGGTTTTATGGCTAATTTTTGAGATTTACTGGCTAATGTTTGAGTCTTTCTGGCTAAATTTTGGGTTTTTCTGGCTAATTTTTGGATTTTATGGCTAATTTTTAGGTTTTCTGGCTATTTTTTAAGAGTTTTTGGCTATTTTTGAGTTTTTCTGGCTTAATTCCGGGTTTTTCTGGCTAGTTTTTGGTTTTTCTGACTAATTTTTGGGTTTTATGGCTAATTTTTGGGTTTTATGGCTAATTTTTTCATTTTTTCTAGCTAATTTTTTTTTCTGGCTGATTTTTGGGTTTCATGGCTAATTTTTGAGTTTTTTTGGATAGCTTTTGGGTTTTTCTAGCTAATTTTTGAGTTTTTCTGGCTAATTTTTGGGTTTCATGACCAATTTTCGAGTTTTTCCGGCTAATTTTTGAGTTTTTCTGTCAAACTTCTGGGTTTTATGGCTAATTTTTGGGTTTTTTTAGCTACTTTCTGAGTTTTTCTGTGTGATTTTTGAGTTTTATGGAAAATTTTTGAGTTTTTCTGGCTAAATTTTGGGTTTTTCTGGCTAATTCTTGGGTTTTATTGCTAATTTTTGGGTTTGTCTGGCAAATTTTTGGGTTCTATGGCAAAGTTTTGAGATTTATTGGCTAATTTTTGAGTTTTCCCGGCTAAATTTTGGGTTTTTCTGGCTAATTTTTGGGTTTCATGGCTAATTTTTGAGTTTTTTGGCTAATTTTTGGGTTTTTTTGACAATTTTTGGGATTTGTGGCTAATTTCTGAGTTTTCCTAGCTAATTTTTGAGTTTTTCTAGCTAAATTTTGGGTTTTTCTGGCAAATTTTTGGGTTTTATGGCTAATTTTCCTATTTTTTCAAGCTAATTTTTGGGTTTTATGACTAATTTTCGAGTTTTTCCTGCTACTTTTTGAGTTTTTCTGTCTAATTTCTGGGTTTTGTGGCTAATTTTTGGGTTTTTCTGACAATTTTTGGGTTTTTGTGGCTAATTTCTGAGTTTTCCTAGCTAATTTTTGAGTTTTTCTAGCTAAATTTTGGGTTTTTCTAGCTTATTTTGGGTTTCATGGCTAATTTTTGAGTTTTTTAGGCTAATTCTTGGGTTTTTCTAGCTAATTTTTGAGTTTTTCTGTGTGATTTTTGAGATTTACTGGCTAATTTTTGAGTCTTTCTGGCTAAATTTTGGGTTTTTCTGGCTAATTTTTGGGTTTTCTGGCTATTTTTTAAGAGTTTTTGGCTATTTTTGAGTTTTTCTGGCTTAATTCCGGGTTTTTCTGGCTAGTTTTTGGGTTTTATGGCTAATTTTTGGGTTTTATGGCTAATTTTTTTATTTTTTCTAGCTAATTCTTTTTTCTGGCTAATTTTTGGGTTTCATGGCTAATTTTTGAGTTTTTTTGGATAATTTTTGGGTTTTTCTAGCTAATTTTTGAGTTTTTCTGGCTAATTTTTGGGTTTCATGACCAATTTTCGAGTTTTTCCGGCTAATTTTTGAGTTTTTCTGTCTAACTTCTGGGTTTTATGGCTAATTTTTGGGTTTTTCTGACAATTTTTGAGTTTTTGTGGCTAATTTCTGAGTTTTTCCAGCTAATTTTTGAGTTTTCCCAGCTAAATTTTGGGTTTTTCTGTCAAATTTTTGGGTTTTATGGCTAATTGTTTTATTTTTTCCAGTTAATTTTTTTTTCTGGCTAATTTTTGGGTTTCATGGCTAATATTTGAGTTTTTTTGGCTAATTTTTGGGTTTATCTAGCTATTTTTTGAGTTTTCCTGGCTAATTTTTGGGTTTTTCTGTCTAATTTCTGGATTTTATGGCAAATTTTTGGGTTTTTCTGACAATTTTTGGGTTTTTGTGGCTAATTTCTGAGTTTTCCTAGCTAATTTTTGAGTTTTTCCAGCTAAATTTTGGGTTTTTCTGTCAAATTTTTGGGTTTTATGGCAAATTTTTTTATTTTTTCAAGCTAATTTTTTTTTCTGGCTAATTTTTGGGTTTCATGGCTAATTTTTGAATTTTTTGGCTAAATTTTGGGTTTTTCTGGCTAATTTTTGGGTTTGTCTGGCAAATTTTTGGGTTTTTCTGGCTAATTTCTGGGTTTTATGGCTAATTTTTGAGAGTTTTTGGCTAATTTTTGAGTTTTTCTTGCTAAAATTCGGGTTTTTCTGGCTAATTTTTGGGTTTTATGGCTAATTTTTGAGATTTACTGGCTAATTGTTGAGTCTTTCTGGCTAAATTTTGGGTTTCTCTGGCTAATTTTTGGGTTTTATGGCTAATTTTTGGGTTTTCTGGCTATTTTTTAAGAATTTTCGGCTATTTTTGAGATTTTCTGGCTTAATTCCGGGTTTTTCTGGCTAATTTTTGGGTTTTATGGCTAATTTTTGGGTTTTATGGCTAATTTTTGAGTTTTTCTGTCTAACTTCTGGGTTTTATGGCTAATTTTTGAGAGTTTTTGGCTAATTTTTGAGTTTTTCTTGCTAAATTTCGGGTTTTTCTGGCTAATTATTGGGTTTTATGGCTAATTTTTGAGATTTACTGGCTAATTTTTGAGTCTTTCTGGCTAAATTTTGGGTTTTTCTGGCTAATTTTTGGGTTTTATGGCTAATTTTTGGGTTTTCTGGCTATTTTTTAAGAGTTTTTGGCTATTTTTGAGTTTTTCTGGCTTAATTCCGGGTTTTTCTGGCTAGTTTTTGGATTTTCTGGCTAATTTTTGGGTTTTATGGCTAATTTTTGGGTTCTATGGCTAATTTTTCCATTTTTTCTAGCTAATTTTTTTTTCTGGCTGATTTTTGGGTTTCATGGCTAATTTTTGAGTTTTTTTGGATAGCTTTTAGGTTTTTCTAGCTAATTTTTGAGTTTTTCTGGCTAATTTTTGGTTTCATGACCAATTTTCGAGTTTTTCCGGCTAATTTTTGAGTTTTTCTGTCTAACTTCTGGGTTTTATGCCTAATTTTTGGGTTTTTTTAGCTACTTTCTGAGTTTTTCTGTGTGATTTTTGAGTTTTATGGCAAATTGTTGAGTTTTTCTGGCTAAATTTTGGGTTTTTCTGGCTAATTCTTGGGTTTTATTGCTAATTTTTGGGTTTGTCTGGCAAATTTTTGGGTTTTTCTGGCTAATTTCTGGGTTTTATGGCTAATTTTTGAGAGTTTTTGGCTAATTTTTGAGTTTTTCTTGCTAAATTTCGGGTTTTTCTGGCTAATTTTTGGGTTTTATGGCTAATTTTTGAGATTTACTGGCTAATGTTTGAGTCTTTCTGGCTAAATTTTGGGTTTTTCTGGCTAATTTTTGGATTTTATGGCTAATTTTTAGGTTTTCTGGCTATTTTTTAAGAGTTTTTGGCTATTTTTGAGTTTTTCTGGCTTAATTCCGGGTTTTTCTGGCTAGTTTTTGGTTTTTCTGACTAATTTTTGGGTTTTATGGCTAATTTTTGGGTTTTATGGCTAATTTTTTCATTTTTTCTAGCTAATTTTTTTTTCTGGCTGATTTTTGGGTTTCATGGCTAATTTTTGAGTTTTTTTGGATAGCTTTTGGGTTTTTCTAGCTAATTTTTGAGTTTTTCTGGCTAATTTTTGGGTTTCATGACCAATTTTCGAGTTTTTCCGGCTAATTTTTGAGTTTTTCTGTCAAACTTCTGGGTTTTATGGCTAATTTTTGGGTTTTTTTAGCTACTTTCTGAGTTTTTCTGTGTGATTTTTGAGTTTTATGGAAAATTTTTGAGTTTTTCTGGCTAAATTTTGGGTTTTTCTGGCTAATTCTTGGGTTTTATTGCTAATTTTTGGGTTTGTCTGGCAAATTTTTGGGTTTTTCTGGCTAATTTCTGGGTTTTATGGCTAATTTTCGAGAGTTTCTGGCTAATTTTTGAGTTTTTCTTGCTAAATTTCGGGTTTTTCTGGCTAATTTTTGGGTTTTATGGCTAATTTTTGAGATTTACTGGCTAATTTTTGAGTCTTTCTGGCTGAATTTAGGGTTTTTCTGGCTAATTTTTGGGTTTTATGGCTAATTTTTGGGTTTTCTGGCTATTTTTTAAGAGTTTTTGGCTATTTTTGAGTTTTTCTGGCTTAATTCCGGGTTTTTCTGGCTAGTTTTTGGGTTTTATGGCTAATTTTTGGGTTTTATGGCTAATTTTTCTATTTTTTCTAGCTAATTTTTTTTTCTGGCTAATTTTTGGGTTTCATGGCTAATTTTTGAGTTTTTTTGGATAATTTTTGGGTTTTTCTAGCTAATTTTTGAGTTTTTCTGGCTAATTTTTGGGTTTCATGACCAATTTTCGAGTTTTTCCGGCTAATTTTTCAGTTTTCTGTCTAACTTCTGGGTTTTATGGCTAATTTTTGGGTTTCATGACCAATTTTCGAGTTTTTCCAGCTAATTTTTGAGTTTTTCCAGCTAAATTTTGGGTTTTTCTGTCAAATTTTTGGGTTTTATGGCTAATTTTTTTATTTTTTCCAGCTAATTTTTTTTTCTGGCTAATTTTTGGGTTTCATGTCTAATATTTGAGTTTTTTGGCCAATTTTTGGGTTTATCTAGCTATTTTTTGAGTTTTCCTGGCTAATTTTTGGGTTTTTCTGTCTAATTTCTGGATTTTATGGCTAATTTTTAGGTTTTTCTGACAATTTTTGGGTTTTTGTGGCTAATTTCTGGGTTTTATGGCTAATTTTTGAGAGTTTTTGGCTAATTTTTGAGTTTTTCTGGCTAATTTTTGGGTTTTATGGCTAATTTTTGAGATTTACTGGCTAATTTTTGGGTTTTCTGGCTATTTTTTAAGAGTTTTTGGCTATTTTTGAGTTTTTCTGGCTTAATTCCGGGTTTTTCTGGCTAATTTTTGGGTTTTTCTGGCAAATTTTTGGGTTTTATGGCTAATTTTTTCATTTTTTCTAGCTAATTTTTTTTTCTGGCTGATTTTTGGGTTTCATGGCTAATTTTTGAGTTTTTTTGGATAGCTTTTGGGTTTTTCTAGCTAATTTTTGAGTTTTTCTGGCTAATTTTTGGGTTTCATGACCAATTTTCGAGTTTTTCCGGCTAATTTTTGAGTTTTTCTGTCTAACTTCTGGGTTTTATGGCTAATTTTTGGGTTTTTTTAGCTACTTTCTGAGTTTTTCTGTGTGATTTTTGAGTTTTATGGCTAATTTTTTAGTTTTTCTGGCTAAATTTTGGGTTTTTCTGGCTAATTCTTGGGTTTTATTGCTAATTTTTGGGTTTGTCTGGCAAATTTTTGGGTTTTTCTGGCTAATTTCTGGGTTTTATGGCTAATTTTTGAGAGTTTTTGGCTAATTTTTGAGTTTTTCTTGCTAAATTTCGGGTTTTTCTGGCTAATTTTTGGGTTTTATGGCTAATTTTTGAGATTTACTGGCTAATTTTTGAGTCTTTCTGGCTAAATTTTGGGTTTTTCTGGCTAATTTTTGGGTTTTCTGGCTATTTTTTAAGAGTTTTTGGCTATTTTTGAGTTTTTCTGGCTTAATTCCGGGTTTTTCTGGCTAGTTTTTGGGTTTTATGGCTAATTTTTGGGTTTTATGGCTAATTTTTTTATTTTTTCTAGCTAATTTTTTTTTCTGGCTAATTTTTGGGTTTCATGGCTAATTTTTGAGTTTTTTTGGATAATTTTTGGGTTTTTCTAGCTAATTTTTGAGTTTCTCTGGCTAATTTTTGGGTTTCATGACCAATTTTCGAGTTTTTCCGGCTAATTTTTGAGTTTTTCTGTCTAACTTCTGGGTTTTATGGCTAATTTTTGGGTTTTTCTGACAATTTTTGAGTTTTTGTGGCTAATTTCTGAGTTTTTCCAGCTAATTTTTGAGTTTTTCCAGCTAAATTTTGGGTTTTTCTGTCAAATTTTTGGGTTTTATGGCTAATTTTTTTATTTTTTCCAGCTAATTTTTTTTTCTGGCTAATTTTTGGGTTTCATGGCTAATATTTGAGTTTTTTTGGCTAATTTTTGGGTTTATCTAGCTATTTTTTGAGTTTTCCTGGCTAATTTTTGGGTTTTTCTGTCTAATTTCTGGATTTTATGGCTAATTTTTGGTTTTTTCTGACAATTTTTGGGTTTTTGTGGCTAATTTCTGAGTTTTTCTAGCTAAATTTTGGGTTTTTCTGGCAAATTTTTGGGTTTTATGGCTAATTTTTTTATTTTTTTCTAGCTAATTTCTTTTTTCTGGCTAATTTTTGGGTTTTATGGCTAATTTTTGAGTTTTTTCGGCTAATTTTTGGGTTTTATGGCTAATTTTTGAGTTTTGCTAACTAATTCTTGGGTTTCATAGCTAATTCTTGTATTTTTGTGGCTAATTCTTGTATTTTTGTGGCTAATTTTTGAGTTTCTCTAGCTAATTTTTGGGTTTTTCTGGCTAATTTTTGAGTTTTTCTGGCTAATTTTTGGGTTTTATGGCTAATTTTTGAGTTTTGCTAACTAATTCTTGGGTTTCATAGCTAATTCTTGTATTTTTGTGGCTAATTCTTGTATTTTTGTGGCTAATTTTTGAGTTTCTCTAGCTAATTTTTGGGTTTTTCTAGCTAATATTTGAGTTTTTCTAGCTAAATTTTGGGTTTTTCTGGCTAGATTTTGGGTTCTATGGCTAATTTTTGAGATTTATTGGCTAATTTTTGAGTTTTCCTGGCTAAATTTTGGGTTTTTCTGGCTAATTTTTGGAATTTATTGCTAATTTTTGGGTTTTCTGGCTAATTTTTGAGATTTATTGGCTAATTTTTGAGTTTTCCTGGCTAAATTCTGGGTTTTTCTGGCTAATTATTGGGTTTTATGGCTAATTTTTGGGTTTTATGGCTAATTTTTTTATTTTTTCTAGCTAATTTTTGGGTTTCATGGCTAATTTTTGAGTTTTTTTGGCTAATTTTTGGGTTTTTATAGCTAATTTTTGAGTTTTTCTAGCTAAATTTTGGGTTTTTCTGGCTAATTTTTGGGTTCTATGGCTGATTTTTGAGATTTATTGGCTAATTTTTGAGTTTTCCTGGCTAAATTTTGGGTTTTTCTGGCTAATTTTTGGGTTTCATGGCTAATTTTTGAGTTTTTTTGGCTAATTTTTGGGTTTTTTGACAATTTTTGGGATTTGTGGCTAATTTCTGAGTTTTCCTAGCTAATTTTTGAGTTTTTCTAGCTAAATTTTGGGTTTTTCTGGCAAATTTTTGGGTTTTATGGCTAATTTTCCTATTTTTTCTAGCTAATTTTTGGGTTTTATGACTAATTTTCGAGTTTTTCCTGCTACTTTTTGAGTTTATCTGTCTAATTTCTGGGTTTTATGGCTAATTTTTGGGTTTTTCTGACAATTTTTGGGTTTTTCTGACAATTTTTGGGTTTTTGTGGCTAATTTCTGAGTTTTCCTAGCTAATTTTTGAGTTTTTCTAGCTAAATTTTGGGTTTTTCTAGCTTATTTTTGGGTTTCATGGCTAATTTTTGAGTTTTTTAGGCTAATTTTTGGGTTTTTCTAGCTAATTTTTGAGTTTTTCTGTGTGATTTTTGAGTTTTATGGCTAATTTTTGAGTTTTTCTGGCTAAATTTTGGGTTTTTCTGGCTAATTTTTGGGTTTTATTGCTAATTTTTGGGTTTGTCTGGCAAATTTTTGGGTTTTTCTGGCTAATTTCTGGGTTTTATGGCTAATTTTTGAGAGTTTTCAGCTAATTTTTGAGTTTTTCTTGCTAAATTTCGGGTTTTTCTGGCTAATTTTTGGGTTTTATGGCTAATTTTTGAGATTTACTGGCTAATTTTTGAGTCTTTCTGGCTAAATTTTGGGTTTTTCTGGCTAATTTTTGGGTTTTATGGCTAATTATTGGGTTTTATTGCTAATTTTTGAGTTTTTCTTGCTAAATTTCGGGTTTGTCTGGCAAATTTTTAGGTTTTTCTGGCTAATTTCTGGGTTTTATGGCTAATTTTTGAGAGTTTTTGGCTAATTTTTGAGTTTTTCTTGCTAAATTTCGGGTTTTTCTGGCTAATTTTTGGGTTTTATGGCTAATTTTTGAGATTTACTGGCTAATTTTTGAGTCTTTCTGGCTAAATTTTGGGTTTTTCTGGCTAATTTTTGGGTTTTATGACTAATTTTTGGGTTTTCTGGCTAAATTTTGGGTTTTTCTGGCTAATTCTTGGGTTTTATTGCTAATTTTTGGGTTTGTCTGGCAAATTTTTGGGTTTTTCTGGCTAATTTCTGGGTTTTATGGCTAATTTTTGAGAGTTTTTGGCTAAATTTTGAGTTTTTCTTGCTAAATTTCGGGTTTTTCTGGCTAATTTTTGGGTTTTATGGCTAATTTTTGAGATTTACTGGCTAATTTTTGAGTCTTTCTGGCTAAATTTTGGGTTTTTCTGGCTAATTTTTGGGTTTTATGGCTAATTTTCGGGGTTTTCTGTCTATTTTTTAAGAGTTTTTGGCTATTTTTGAGTTTTTCTGGCTTAATTTCGGGTTTTTCTGGCTAGTTTTTGGGTTTTTCTGGCTAATTTCTGGGTTTTATGGCTAATTTTTGAGAGTTTTTGGCTAATTTTTGAGTATTTCTGGCTAAATTTTGGGTTTTTCTGGCTAATTTTTGGGTTTTCTGGCTATTTTTCAAGAGTTTTTGGCTATTTTTGAGTTTTTCTGGCTTAATTCCGGGTTTTTCTGGCTAGTTTTTGGGTTTTTCTGGCTAATTTCTGGGTTTTATGGCTAATTTTTGAGAGTTTTTGGCTAATTTTTGAGTATTTCTGGCTAAATTTTGGGTTTTTCTGGCTAATTTTTGGGTTTTCTGGCTATTTTTCAAGAGGTTTTGGCTATTTTTGAGTTTTTCTGGCTTAATTCCGGGTTTTTCTGGCTAGTTTTTGGGTTTTTTCGGCTAATTTTTGAGTTTTTTTGGATAATTTTTGGGTTTTTCTAGCTAATTTTTGAGTTTCTCTGGCTAATTTTTGGGTTTCATGACCAATTTTCGAGTTTTCCGGCTAATTTTTGAGTTTTTCTGTCTAACTTCTGGGTTTTATGGCTAATTTTTAAAATTTTTAAATTTTAAAACCCAAAAGTTAGCCAGAAAAACCCAAAATTTAGCTAGAAAAACTCAAAAATTAGCTTGGAAAACTCAGAAATTAGCCACAAAAACCCAAAATTGTCAGAAAAACTCAAAAATTGTCAGAAAAACCCAAAAATTAGCCATGAAACCCAGAAATTAGACAGAAAAACTCAAAAAGTAGCAGGAAAAACTCGAAAATTAGTCATAAAACCCAAAAATTTGCTAGAAAAAATAGGAAAATTAGCCATAAAACCCAAAAATTTGCTAGAAAAAATAGGAAAATTAGCCATAAAACCCAAAAATTTGCCAGAAAAACCCAAAATTTAGCTAGAAAAACTCAAAAATTAGCTAGGAAAACTCAGAAATTAGCCACAAATCCCAAAAATTGTCAAAGAAACCCAAAAATTAGCCAAAAAAACTCAAAAATTAGCCATGAAACCCAAAAATTAGCCAGAAAAACCCAACATTTAGCCAGGAAAACTCAAAAATTAGCCAATAAATCTCAAAAATTAGCCATAGAACCCAAAAATTAGCCAGAAAAACCCAAAATTTAGCTAGAAAAACTCGAAAATTAGCTATAAAAACCCAAAAATTAGCCAAAAAAACTCAAAAATTAACCATGAAACCCAAAAATTAGCCAGAAAAATGAGATAGCTAGAAAAAATAAAAAAATTAGCCATAAAACCTAAAAATTAGCCATAAAACCCAATAATTAGCCAGAAAAACCCAGAATGTAGCCAGAAAAACTCAAAAATTAGCCAAAACCTCTCAAAAATTAGCCAGAAAACCCAAAACTTAGCAATAAAACCCAAAAATTAGCCAGAAAAACCCAAAATTTAGCCAGGAAAACTCAAAAATTAGCCAATAAATCTCAAAAATTAGCCATAGAACCCAAAAATTAGCCAGAAAAACCCAAAATTTAGCTAGAAAAACTCAAAAATTAGCTATAAAAACCCAAAAATTAGCCAAAAAAACCCAAAAATTAGCCATAAAACCCAATAATTAGCCAGAAAAACCCAGAATTTAGCCAGAAAAACTCAAAAATTAGCCAAAACCTCTCAAAAATTAGCCAGAAAACCCAAAAATTAGCAATAGAACCCAAAAATTAGCCAGAAAAACCCAAAATTTAGCTAGAAAAACTCAAAAATTAGCTTGGAAAACTCAGAAATTAGCCACAAAAACCCAAAATTGTCAGAAAAACTCAAAAATTGTCAGAAAAACCCAAAAATTAGCCATGAAACCCAGAAATTAGACAGAAAAACTCAAAAAGTAGCAGGAAAAACTCGAAAATTAGTCATAAAACCCAAAAATTTGCTAGAAAAAATAGGAAAATTAGCCATAAAACCCAAAAATTTGCCAGAAAAACCCAAAAATTAGCCAAAAAAACTCAAAAATTAGCCATGAAACCCAAAAATTAGCCAGAAAAACCCAACATTTAGCCAGGAAAACTCAAAAATTAGCCAATAAATCTCAAAAATTAGCCATAGAACCCAAAAATTAGCCAGAAAAACCCAAAATTTAGCTAGAAAAACTCGAAAATTAGCTATAAAAACCCAAAAATTAGCCAAAAAAACTCAAAAATTAGCCATGAAACCCAAAAATTAGCCAGAAAAATGAGATAGCTAGAAAAAATAAAAAAATTAGCCATAAAACCTAAAAATTAGCCATAAAACCCAATAATTAGCCAGAAAAACCCAGAATGTAGCCAGAAAAACTCAAAAATTAGCCAAAACCTCTCAAAAATTAGCCAGAAAACCCAAAAATTAGCAATAAAACCCAAAAATTAGCCAGAAAAACCCAAAATTTAGCCAGGAAAACTCAAAAATTAGCCAATAAATCTCAAAAATTAGCCATAGAACCCAAAAATTAGCCAGAAAAACCCAAAATTTAGCTAGAAAAACTCAAAAATTAGCTATAAAAACCCAAAAATTAGCCAAAAAAACCCAAAAATTAGCCATAAAACCCAATAATTAGCCAGAAAAACCCAGAATTTAGCCAGAAAAACTCAAAAATTAGCCAAAACCTCTCAAAAATTAGCCAGAAAACCCAAAAATTAGCAATAGAACCCAAAAATTAGCCAGAAAAACCCAAAATTTAGCTAGAAAAACTCAAATATTAGTTAGAAAAACCCAAAAATTAGCTAGAGAAACTCAAAAATTAGCCACAAAAATACAAGAATTAGCCACAAAAATACAAGAATTAGCTATAAAACCCAAGAATTAGTTAGAAAAACTCGAAAATTAGTCATAAAACCCAAAAATTAGCCAGAAAATCTCAGAAATTAGCTAGAAAAACCCAAAAATTAGCCAAAACAGTTCAAAAATTAGCCATGAAACCCAAAAATTAGCCAGAAAAAAGAAATTAGCTAGAAAAAAATAAAAAAATTAGCCATAAAACCCAAAAATTTGCCAGAAAACCCCAAAATTTAGCTAGAAAAACTCAAATATTAGCTAGAAAAACTCAGAAATTAGCCACAAAAACCCAAAAATTGTCAGAAAAACCCAAAAATTAGCCATAAAACCCAGAAATTAGACAGAAAAACTCAAAAATTAGCTGGAAAAACTCGAAAATTAGTCATGAAATCCAAAAATTAGCCAGAAAAACTCAAAAATTAGCCATAAAACCCAAAAATTAGCCAGAAAAAAGAAATTAGCTAGAAAAAAAGAAAAAAATTAGCCATAAAACCCAAAAATTTGCCAGAAAAACCCAAAATTTAGCTAGGAAAACTCAAAAATTAGCTAGGAAAACTCAGAAATTAGCCACAAAAACCCAAAAGTTGTCAGAAAAACCCAAAAATTAGCCATAAAACCCAGAAATTAGACAGAAAAACTCAAAAATTAGCTGGAAAAACTCGAAAATTAGTCATGAAACCCAAAAATTAGCCGGAAAAACTCAAAAATTAGCTAGAAAAACCCAACAATTAGCCAAAAAAACTCAAAAATTAGCCATGAAATCCAACAGTTAGCCAGAAAAAAAAATTAGCTAGAAAAAAAAAAAAATTAGCCATAAAACCCAAAAATTAGCCATGAAATCCAACAGTTAGCCAGAAAAAAAAATTAGCTAGAAAAAAAAAAAAATTAGCCATAAAACCCAAAAATTAGCCATGAAACCCAAAAATTAGCCAGAAAAACTCAAAATTTAGCCAGAAAAACTAAAAATTAGCCAATAAATCTCAAAAATTAGCCATAAAACCCAAAAATTAGCCAGAAAAACCCAAAATTTAGCAAGAAAAACTCAAAAATTAGCCAAAAACTCTCAAAAATTAGCCATAAAACCCAGAAATTAGCCAGAAAAACCCAAAAATTTGCCAGACAAACCCAAAAATTAGCAATAAAACCCAAAATTTAGCCAGGAAAACTCAAAAATTAGCCAATAAATCTCAAAAATTAGCCATAGAACCCAAAAATTAGCCAGAAAAACCCAAAATTTAGCTAGAAAAACTCAAATATTAGCTAGAAAAACTCAGAAATTAGCTATAAAAACCCAAAAATTAGCTAGAGAAACTCAAAAATTAGCCACAAAAATTCAAGAATTAGCCACAAAAATACAAGAATTAGCTATAAAACCCAAGAATTAGTTGGAAAAACTCAAAAATTAGCCATAAAACCCAAAAATTAGCCAGAAAAACTCAAAAATTAGCCGGAAAAACTTAAGAATTAGCCATGAAACCCAGAAATTAGCCAGAAAAAAGAAATTAACTAGAAAAAAATAAAAAAATTAGCCATAAAACCCAAAAATTTGCCAGAAAAACCCAAAATTTATCTAGGAAAACTAAGAAATTAGCCACAAAAACCCAAAAATTGTCAGAAAAACCCAAAAATCAGCCATAAAATTCAGAAATTAGACAGAAAAACCCAAAAATTAGCCAGGAAAACTCAAAAATTAGCTAGATAAACCCAAAAATTAGCCAAAGAAACTCAAATATTAGCCATGAAACCCAAAAATTAGCCAGAAAAAAAAATTAGCTGGAAAAAATAAAAAAATTATCCACAAAAACTCAAAAATTGTCAGAAAAACCCAAAAATTAGCCATAAAACCCAGAAATTAGCCGGAAAAACCCAAAAATTAGCCAAAAAACTCAAAAATTAGCCAGAAAAAAAAATTAGCTAGAAAAAATAAAAAAATTAGCCATAAAACCCAAAAATTAGCCAAAAAAAACCAGAATTTAGCCAGAAATACTCGAAAATTAGCCAAAAACTCTCAAAAATTAGCCAGAAAACCCAAAAATTAGCCATAAAACCCAAAAATTAGCCGAAAAAACCCAAAATTTAGCCAGAAATACTCAAAAATTAGCCAATAAATCTCAGAAATTAGCCATAAAACCCAAAAATTAGCCAGAATAACCCAAAATTTAGCAAGAAAAACTCAAAAATTAGCTAGAAAAACCCAAAAATTAGCCATAACACCCTAAAATTAGCCAGAAAAACCCAAAAATTTGCCGGACAAACCCAAAAATTAGCAATAAAACCCTAAAATTAGCGAGAAAAACCCAAAATTTACCCAGAAAAAATCAAAAATTAGCCATAAAACCCAAAAATCACACAGAAAAACTCAGAAAGTAGCTGAAAAACTCGAAAATTAGTCATAAAACCCAAAAATTAGCCATAAAACCCAAAAACTAGCCATAAAACCCAAAATTTAGCCAGAAAGACTCAAAAATTAGCCAGTAAATCTCAAAAATCAGCCATAAAACCCAAAAATTAGCCAGAAAAACCCGAAATTTAGCAAGAAAAACTCAAAAATTAGCCAAAAACTCTCAAAAATTAGCCATAGAACCCAGAAATTAGCCAGAAAAACCCAAAAATTTGCCAGACAAACCCAAAAATTAGCAATAAAACCCAATAATTAGCCATAAAACCCAAAAATTAGCCAGAAAAACCCAAAATTTAGCCAGAAAGACTCAAAAATTAGCCAGTAAATCTCAAAAATTAGCCATAAAACCCAAAAATTAGCCAGAAAAACCCGAAATTTAGCAAGAAAAACTCAAAAATTAGCCGAAAACTCTCAAAAATTAGCCATAAAACCCAGAAATTAGCCAGAAAAACCCAAAAATTTGCCAGACAAACCCAAAAATTAGCAATAAAACCCAAAAATTAGCCAGAAAAACCCAAAATTTAGCCAGGAAAACTCAAAAATTAGCCAATAAATCTCAAAAATTAGCCATAGAACCCAAAAATTAGCTAGAAAAACTCAAATATTAGCTAGAAAAACTCAGAAATTAGCTATAAAAACCCAAAAATTAGCTAGAGAAACTCAAAAATTAGCCACAAAAATTCAAGAATTAGCCACAAAAATACAAGAATTAGCTATAAAACCCAAGAATTAGTTGGAAAAACTCAAAAATTAGCCATAACACCCAAAAATTAGCCAGAAAAACTCAAAAATTAGCCGAAAAAACTTAAGAATTAGCCATGAAACCCAGAAATTAGCCAGAAAAAAGAAATTAACTAGAAAAAAATAAAAAAATTAGCCATAAAACCCAAAAATTTGCCAGAAAAACCCAAAATTTAGCTAGGAAAACTCAGAAATTAGCCACAAAAACCCAAAAATTGTCAGAAAAACCCAAAAATTAGCCATAAAATCCAGAAATTAGACAGAAAAACCCAAAAATTAGCCAGGAAAACTCAAAAATTAGCTAGATAAACCCAAAAATTAGCCAAAAAAACTCAAATATTAGCCATGAAACCCAAAAATTAGCCAGAAAAAAAAATTAGCTGGGAAAAATAAAAAAATTATCCACAAAAACTCAAAAATTGTCAGGAAAACCCAAAAATTAGCCATAAAACCCAGAAATTAGCCGGAAAAACCCAAAAATTAGCCAAAAAAACTCAACAATTAGCCATGAAACCCAAAAATAAGCTAGAAAAACCCAAAATTTAACTAGAAAAACTCAAAAATTAGCCATAAAACCCAGAAATTAGACAAAAAACTCAAAAATTAGCTGGAAAAACTCGAAAATTAGTCATAAAACCCAAAAATTAGCCAAAAAAACTCAAAAATTAGCTGGAAAAACTTGAAAATTAGCCAGAGAAACTCAAAAATTAGCTAGAAAAACCCAAAAATTGGCCAAAAAAAAAATTAGCTAGAAAAAATAGAAAAATTAGCCATAAAACCCAAAAATTAGCCAGAAAAACCCAAAATTTAGCTAGAAAAACTCAAATATTAGCTAGAAAAACTCAGAAATTAGCCACAAAAACCCAAAAATTGTCGGAAAAACCCAAAAATTAGCCATAAAATTCAGAAATTAGACAGAAAAACCCAAAAATTAGCCAGGAAAACTCAAAAATTAGCTAGATAAACCCAAAAATTAGCCAAAAAAACTCAAATATTAGCCATGAAACCCAAAAATTAGCCAAAAAAAAAAAAAAAAAATTAGCTAGGAAAAATAGAAAAATTAGCCATAAAACCCAAAAATTAGCCAGAAAAACCCAAAATTTAGCTAGAAAAACTCAAATATTAGCTAGAAAAACTCAGAAATTAGCCACAAAAACCCAAAAATTGTCAGAAAAACCCAAAAATTAGCCATAAAACCCAGAAATTAGACAGAAAAACTCAGAAATTAGCCAGAAAAACTCGAAAATTGGTCATGAAACCCAAAAATTAGCCAGAAAAACTCAAAAATTAGCTAGAAAAACCCAAAAATTAGCCAAAAAAACTCAAAAATTAGCCATGAAACCCAAAAATAAGCTAGAAAAACCCAAAATTTAACTAGAAAAACTCAAAAATTAGCCATAAAACCCAGAAATTAGAAAAAAAAACTCAAAAATTAGCTGGAAAAACTCGAAAATTAGTCAAAAAACCCGAAAATTAGCCAGAAAAACTCAAAAATTAGCTAGAAAAACCCAAAAATTAACCAAAAAACTCAAAAATTAGCCATGAAACCCAAAAATTAGCCAGAAAAACCCAAAATTTAGCCAGAAAAACTCAAAAATTAGCCATAAAACCCAAAAATAAGCTAAAAAAACCCAAAATTTAACTAGAAAAACTCAAAAATTAGCCATAAAACGCAAAAATCAGCCAGAAAAACTCAAAAATTAGCTAGAAAAAATCAAAAACTAGCCATAAAACCCAAAAATAAGCTAGAAAAACCCAAAATTTAACTAGAAAAACTCAAAAATTAGCCATAAAACCCAAAAATTAGCCAGAAAAACCCAAAAATTTGCCAGACAGACCAAAAAATTATCAATAAAACCCAAAAATTAGCCAGAAAAACCCAAAATTTAGCCAAAAAATTCAAAAATTAGCCATGAAATCCAAAAATTAGCCAGAAAAAAAAATTAGCTAGAAAAAATAGAAAAAATTGCCATAAAACCAAAAATTAGCCATAAAACCCAAAAATTAGCCAGAAAAACCCAAAATTTAGCCAGAAAAACTCAAAAATTAGCCAATAAATCTCAAAAATTAGCCATGAAACCCAAAAATTAGCCAGAAAAAAGAAATTAGCTAGAAAAAAAGAAAAAAATTAGCCATAAAACCCAAAAATTTGCCAGAAAAACCCAAAATTTAGCTAGGAAAATTCAAAAATTAGCTAGGAAAACTCAGAAATTAGCCACAAAAACCCAAAAATTGTCAGAAAAACCCAAAAATTAGCCATAAAACCCAGAAATTAGACAGAAAAACTCAAAAATTAGCTGGAAAAACTCGAAAATTAGTCATGAAACCCAAAAATTAGCCAGAAAAACTCGAAAATTAGCTAGAAAAACCCAACAATTAGCCAAAAAAACTCAAAAATTAGCCATGAAACACAAAAATTAGCCAGAAAAAAAAATTAGCTAGAAAAAATAAAAAAATTAGCCATAAAACCCAAAAATTAGCCAAAAAAACCCGGAATTTAGCCAGGAAAACTCAAAAATGAGCCAAAAACTCTCAAAAAATAGCCAGAAAACCCAAAAATTAGCCATGAAACCCAAAAATTAGCCAGAAAAACCCAAAATTTAGCCAGAAAAACTAAAAATTAGCCAATAAATCTCAAAAATTAGCCATAAAACCCAAAAATTATCCAGAAAAACCCAAAATTTAGCAAGAAAAACTCAAAAATTAGCCAAAAACTCTCAAAAATTAGCCATAAAACCCAGAAATTAGCCAGAAAAACCCAAAAATTTGCCAGACAAACCCAAAAATTAGCAATAAAACCCAAAAATTAGCCAATAAATCTCAAAAATTAGCCATAGAACCCAAAAATTAGCCAGAAAAACCCAAAATTTAGCTAGAAAAACTCAAATATTAGCTAGAAAAACTCAGAAATTAGCTATAAAAACCCAAAAATTAGCTAGAGAAACTCAAAAATTAGCCACAAAAATACAAGAATTAGCCACAAAAATACAAGAATTAGCTATAAAACCCAAGAATTAGTTGGAAAAACTCAAAAATTAGCCATAAAACCCAAAAATTAGCCAGAAAAACTCAAAAATTAGCCGAAAAAACTCAAGAATTAGCCATGAAACCCAGAAATTAGCCAGAAAAAAGAAATTATCTAGAAAAAAATAAAAAAATTAGCCATAAAACCCAAAAATTTGCCAGAAAAACCCAAAACTTAGCTAGAAAAACTCAAAAATTAGCTAGGAAAACTCAGAAATTAGCCACAAAAACCCAAAAACTGTCAGAAAAACCCAAAAATTAGCCATAAAATCCAGAAATTAGACAGAAAAACCCAAAAATTAGCCAAAAAAACTCAAATATTAGCCATGAAACCCAAAAATTAGCCAGAAAAAAAAATTAGCTGGAAAAAATAAAAAAATTAGCCACAAAAACTCAAAAATTGCCAGAAAAACCCAAAAATTAGCCAGAAAAAATCAAAAATTAGCTAGAAAAACCCAAAAATTAGCCATGAAACCCAAAAATAAGCTAGAAAAACCCAAAATTTAACTAGAAAAACTCAAAAATTAGCCATAAAACCCAGAAATTAGAAAAAAAAACTCAAAAATTAGCTGGAAAAACTCGAAAATTAGTCATAAAACCCAAAAATTAGCCAAAAAAACTCAAAAATTAGCCATGAAATCCAAAAATTAGCCAGAAAAAAGAAATTAGCTAGAAAAAAATAAAAAAATTAGCCATGAAACCCAAAAATTAGCCAGAAAAAAGAAATTAGCTAGAAAAAAATAAAAAAATTAGCCATAAAACCCAAAAATTTGCCAGAAAAACCCAAAATTTAGCTAGAAAAACTCAAAAATTACATAGGAAAACTCAGAAATTAGCCACAAAAACCCAAAAATTGCCAGAAAAACCCAAAAATTAGCCAGAAAAAATCAAAAATTAGCTAGAAAAACCCAAAAATTAGCCAAAAAAACTCAAAAATTAGCCATGAAACCCAAAAATAAGCTAGAAAAACCCAAAATTTAACTAGAAAAACTCAAAAATTAGCCAAAAACTCTCAAAAATTAGCCATAAAACCCAGAAATTAGCCAGAAAAACCCAAAAATTTGCCAGACAAACCCAAAAATTAGCAATAAAACCCAAGAATTAGCCAAAAAAACCCAAAATTTAGCCAGAAAAACTCAAAAATTAGCCATAAAACTCAAAAATCACACAGAAAAACTCAGAAAGTAGCTAAAAAAACCCAAAAATTAGCCATAAAACCCAGAAGTTAGACAGAAAAACTCAAAAATTAGCCGGAAAAACTCGAAAATTGGTCATGAAACCCAAAAATTAGCCAGAAAAACTCAAAAATTAGCTAGAAAAACCCAAAAGCTATCCAAAAAAACTCAAAAATTAGCCATGAAACCCAAAAATCAGCCAGAAAAAAAAATTAGCTAGAAAAAATGAAAAAATTAGCCATAAAACCCAAAAATTAGCCAGAAAAACCCGGAATTAAGCTAGAAAAACTCAAAAATAGCCGAAAACTCTTAAAAAATAGCCAGAAAACCCAAAAGTTAGCCATAAATCCCAAAAATTAGCCAGAAAAACCCAAAATTTAGCTAGAAAGACTCAAAAATTAGCCAGTAAATCTCAAAAATTAGCCATAAAACCCAAAAATTAGCCAGAAAAACCCGAAATTTAGCAAGAAAAACTCAAAAATTAGCCAAAAACTCTCAAAAATTAGCCATAAAACCCAGAAATTAGCCAGAAAAACCCAAAAATTTGCCAGACAAACCCGAAAATTAGCCAGAAAAACTAAGAATTTAGCCAGGAAAACTCAAAAATTAGCCAATAAATCTCAAAAATTAGACAGAAAACCCAAAAATTAGCAATAAATTCCAAAAATTAGCCAGAAAAACCCAAAATTTAGCCAGGAAAACTCAAAAATTAGCCAATAAATCTCAAAAATTAGCCAAAGAACCCAAAAATTAGCCAGAAAAACCCAAAATTTAGCTAGAAAAACTCAAATATTAGCTAGAAAAACCCAAAAATTAGCTAGAGAAACTCAAAAATTAGCCACAAAAATACAAGAATTAGCCACAAAAATACAAGAATTAGCTATAAAACCCAAGAATTAGTTAGCAAAACTCAAAAATTAGCCATAAAACCCAAAAATTAGCCAGAAAAACTCAAAAATTAACTAGAAAAACTCAAAAATTAGCCATAAAACTCAAAAATTAGCCAGAAAAAAGAAATTAGCTAGAAAAAAATAAAAAAATTAGCCATAAAACCCAAAAATTTGCCAGGAAAACCCAAAATTTAGCTAGAAAAACTCAAAAATTAGCTAGGAAAACTCAGAAATTAGCCACAAAAACCCAAAAATTGTCAGAAAAACCCAAAAATTAGCCATAAAATCCAGAAATTAGACAGAAAAACCCAAAAATTAGCCAGGAAAACTCAAAAAATAGCTAGATAAACCCAAGAATTAGCCAAAAAAACTCAAATATTAGCCATGAAACCCAAAAATCAGCCAGAAAAAAAAATTAGCTGGAAAAAATAAAAAAATTAGCCATAAAACCCAAAAATTTGACAGAAAAACCCAAAATTTAGCTGGAAAAACTCAACAATTAGCTAGGAAAACTCAGAAATTAGCCACAAAAACTCAAAAATTGTCAGAAAAACCCAAAAATTATCCATAAAACCCAGAAGTTAGACAGAAAAACTCACAAATTAGCCGGAAAAACTCGAAAATTGGTCATGAAACCCAAAAATTAGCCAGAAAAACTCAAAAATTAGCTAGAAAAACCCAAAAATTAGCCAAAAAAACTCAAAAATTAGCCATGAAACCCAAAAATTAGCCAGAAAAAAAAATTAGCTAGAAAAAATGAAAAAATTAGCCATAAAACCCAAAAATTAGCCATAAAACCCAAAAATTAGTCAGAAAAACCCGGAATTAAGCCAGAAAAACTCAAAAATAGCCAAAAACTCTTAAAAAATAGCCAGAAAACCCAAAAATTAGCCATAAAACCCAAAAATTAGCCAGAAAAACCCAAAATTTAGCCAGAAAGACTCAAAAATTAGCCTGTAAATCTCAAAAATTAGCCATAAAACCCAAAAATTAGCCAGAAAAACCCGAAATTCAGCAAGAAAAACTCAAAAATTAGCCGAAAACTCTCAAAAATTAGCCATAAAACCCAGAAATTAGCCAGAAAAACCCAAAAATTTGCCAGACAAACCCAAAAATTAGCAATAAAACCCAAAATCTAGCCAGAAAAACCCAAAATTTAGCCAGAAAGACTCAAAAATTAGCCAGTAAATCTCAAAAATTAGCCATAAAACCCAAAAATTAGCCAGAAAAACCCGAAATTTAGCAAGAAAAACTCAAAAATTAGCCATAAAACTCAAAAATCACACAGAAAAACTCAGAAAGTAGCTAAAAAAACCCAAAAATTAGCCATAAAACCCAGAAGTTAGACAGAAAAACTCAAAAATTAGCCGGAAAAACTCGAAAAATAGCTAGATAAACCCAAAAATTAGCCAAAAAAACTCAAATATTAGCCATGAAACCCAAAAATTAGCCAGAAAAAAAAATTAGCTGGAAAAAATAAAAAAATTAGCCATAAAACCCAAAAATTTGACAGAAAAACCCAAAATTTAGCTGGAAAAACTCAAAAATTAGCTGGAAAAACTCAGAAATTAGCCACAAAAACTCAAAAATTGTCAGAAAAACCCAAAAATTAGCCATAAAACCAAGAAGTTAGACAGAAAAACTCAAAAATTAGCCGGAAAAACTCGAAAATTCGTCATGAAACCCAAAAATTAGCCAGAGAAACTCAAAAATTAGCTAGAAAAACCCAAAAATTATCCAAAAAAACTCAAAAATTAGCCATGAAACCCAAAAATTAGCCAGAAAAAAAAATTAGCTAGAAAAAATGAAAAAATTAGCCATAAAACCCAAAAATTAGCCATAAAACCCAAAAACTAGCCAGAAAAACCCGGAATTACGCCAGAAAAACCCGGAATTAAGCCAGAAAAACTCAAAAATAGCCAAAAACTCTTAAAAAATAGCCAGAAAACCCAAAAATTAGCCATAAAACCCAAAAATTAGCCAGAAAAACCCAAAATTTAGCCAGAAAGACTCAAAAATTAGCCAGTAAATCTCAAAAATTAGCCATAAAACCCAAAAATTAGCCAGAAAAACCCGAAATTTAGCAAGAAAAACTCAAAAATTAGCCAAAAACTCTCAAAAATTAGCCATAAAACCCAGAAATTAGCCAGAAAAACCCAAAAATTTGCCAGACAAACCCAAAAATTAGCAATAAAACCCAAGAATTAGCCAGAAAAACCCAAAATTTAGCCAGAAAAACTCAAAAATTAGCCATAAAACTCAAAAATCACACAGAAAAACTCAGAAAGTAGCTAAAAAAACCCAAAAATTAGCCATAAAACCCAGAAGTTAGACAGAAAAACTCAAAAATTAGCCGGAAAAACTCGAAAATTGGTCATGAAACCAAAAAATTAGCCAGAAAAACTCAAAAATTAGCTAGAAAAACCCAAAAGCTATCCAAAAAAACTCAAAAATTAGCCATGAAACCCAAAAATCAGCCAGAAAAAAAAATTAGCTAGAAAAAATGAAAAAATTAGCCATAAAACCCAAAAATTAGCCAGAAAAACCCGGAATTAAGCTAGAAAAACTCAAAAATAGCCGAAAACTCTTAAAAAATAGCCAGAAAACCCAAAAGTTAGCCATAAATCCCAAAAATTAGCCAGAAAAACCCAAAATTTAGCTAGAAAGACTCAAAAATTAGCCAGTAAATCTCAAAAATTAGCCATAAAACCCAAAAATTAGCCAGAAAAACCCGAAATTTAGCAAGAAAAACTCAAAAATTAGCCAAAAACTCTCAAAAATTAGCCATAAAACCAAGAAATTAGCCAGAAAAACCCAAAAATTTGCCAGACAAACCCAAAAATTAGCCAGAAAAACTAAGAATTTAGCCAGGAAAACTCAAAAATTAGCCAATAAATCTCAAAAATTAGCCAGAAAACCCAAAAATTAGCCATAAATTCCAAAAATTAGCCAGAAAAACCCAAAATTTAGCCAGGAAAACTCAAAAATTAGCCAATAAATCTCAAAAATTAGCCAAAGAACCCAAAAATTAGCCAGAAAAACCCAAAATTTAGCTAGAAAAACTCAAATATTAGCTAGAAAAACCCAAAAATTAGCTAGAGAAACTCAAAAATTAGCCACAAAAATACAAGAATTAGCCACAAAAATACAAGAATTAGCTATAAAACCCAAGAATTAGTTAGCAAAACTCAAAAATTAGCCATAAAACCCAAAAATTAGCCAGAAAAACTCAAAAATTAACTAGAAAAACTCAAAAATTAGCCATAAAACTCAAAAATTAGCCAGAAAAAAGAAATTAGCTAGAAAAAAATAAAAAAATTAGCCATAAAACCCAAAAATTTGCCAGGAAAACCCAAAATTTAGCTAGAAAAACTCAAAAATTAGCTAGGAAAACTCAGAAATTAGCCACAAAAACCCAAAAATTGTCAGAAAAACCCAAAAATTAGCCATAAAATCCAGAAATTAGACAGAAAAACCCAAAAATTAGCCAGGAAAACTCAAAAAATAGCTAGATAAACCCAAGAATTAGCCAAAAAAACTCAAATATTAGCCATGAAACCCAAAAATCAGCCAGAAAAAAAAATTAGCTGGAAAAAATAAAAAAATTAGCCATAAAACCCAAAAATTTGACAGAAAAACCCAAAATTTAGCTGGAAAAACTCAACAATTAGCTAGGAAAACTCAGAAATTAGCCACAAAAACTCAAAAATTGTCAGAAAAACCCAAAAATTAGCCATAAAACCCAGAAGTTAGACAGAAAAACTCAAAAATTAGCCGGAAAAACTCAAAAATTGGTCATGAAACCCAAAAATTAGCCAGAAAAACTCAAAAATTAGCTAGAAAAACCCAAAAATTAGCCATGAAACCCAAAAATTAGCCAGAAAAAAAAATTAGCTAGAAAAAATGAAAAAATTAGCCATAAAACCCAAAAATTAGCCATAAAACCCAAAAATTAGTCAGAAAAACCCGGAATTAAGCCAGAAAAACTCAAAAATAGCCAAAAACTCTTAAAAAATAGCCAGAAAACCCAAAAATTAGCCATAAAACCCAAAAATTAGCCAGAAAAACCCAAAATTTAGCCAGAAAGACTCAAAAATTAGCCTGTAAATCTCAAAAATTAGCCATAAAACCCAAAAATTAGCCAGAAAAACCCGAAATTCAGCAAGAAAAACTCAAAAATTAGCCGAAAACTCTCAAAAATTAGCCATAAAACCCAGAAATTAGCCAGAAAAACCCAAAAATTTGCCAGACAAACCCAAAAATTAGCAATAAAACCCAAAATCTAGCCAGAAAAACCCAAAATTTAGCCAGAAAGACTCAAAAATTAGCCAGTAAATCTCAAAAATTAGCCATAAAACCCAAAAATTAGCCAGAAAAACCCGAAATTTAGCAAGAAAAACTCAAAAATTAGCCAAAAACTCTCAAAAATTAGCCATAAAACCCAGAAATTAGCCAGAAAAACCCAAAAATTTGCCAGACAAACCCAAAAATTAGCAATAAAACCCAAAAATTAGCCAGAAAAACCCAAAATTTAGCCAGAAAAACTCAAAAATTAGCCATAAAACTCAAAAATCACACAGAAAAACTCAGAAAGTAGCTAAAAAAACCCAAAAATTAGCCATAAAACCCAGAAGTTAGACAGAAAAACTCAAAATTTAACCGGAAAATCTCAAAAATTTGCCATAGAACCCAAAAATTAGCCAGAAAAACCCAAAATTTAGCTAGAAAAACTCAAAAATTAGCTATAAAAACCCAAAAATTAGCCAAAAAAACTCAAAAATTAGCCATGAAACCCAAAAATTAGCCAGAAAAATAAATTAGCTAGAAAAAATAAAAAAATTAGCCATAAAACCCAAAAATTAGCCATAAAACCCAATAATTAGCCAGAAAAACCCAGAATTTAGCCAGGAAAACTCAAAAATTAGCCAATAAATCTCAAAAATTAGCCAGAAAACCCAAAAATTAGCAATAAATTCCAAAAATTAGCCAGAAAAACCCAAAATTTAGCCAGGAAAACTCAAAAATTAGCCAATAAATCTCAAAAATTAGCCATAGAACCCAAAAATTAGCTAGAAAAACTCAGAAATTAGCCACAAGAACCCAAAAATTGTCAGAAAAACCCAAAAATTAGCCAGAAAAACCCAAAATTTAGCTAGAAAAACTCAAATATTAGCTAGAAAAACCCAAAAATTAGCTAGAGAAACTCAAAAATTAGCCACAAAAATACAAGAATTAGCCACAAAAATACAAGAATTAGCTATAAAACCCAAGAATTAGTTAGCAAAACTCAAAAATTAGCCATAAAACCCAAAAATTAGCCAGAAAAACTCAAAAATTAACTAGAAAAACTCAAAAATTAGCCATAAAACTCAAAAATTAGCCAGAAAAAAGAAATTAGCTAGAAAAAAATAAAAAAATTAGCCATAAAACCCAAAAATTTGCCAGGAAAACCCAAAATTTAGCTAGAAAAACTCAAAAATTAGCTAGGAAAACTCAGAAATTAGCCACAAAAACCCAAAAATTGTCAGAAAAACCCAAAAATTAGCCATAAAATCCAGAAATTAGACAGAAAAACCCAAAAATTAGCCAGGAAAACTCAAAAAATAGCTAGATAAACCCAAGAATTAGCCAAAAAAACTCAAATATTAGCCATGAAACCCAAAAATCAGCCAGAAAAAAAAATTAGCTGGAAAAAATAAAAAAATTAGCCATAAAACCCAAAAATTTGACAGAAAAACCCAAAATTTAGCTGGAAAAACTCAACAATTAGCTAGGAAAACTCAGAAATTAGCCACAAAAACTCAAAAATTGTCAGAAAAACCCAAAAATTAGCCATAAAACCCAGAAGTTAGACAGAAAAACTCAAAAATTAGCCGGAAAAACTCAAAAATTGGTCATGAAACCCAAAAATTAGCCAGAAAAACTCAAAAATTAGCTAGAAAAACCCAAAAATTAGCCAAAAAAACTCAAAAATTAGCCATGAAACCCAAAAATTAGCCAGAAAAAAAAATTAGCTAGAAAAAATGAAAAAATTAGCCATAAAACCCAAAAATTAGCCATAAAACCCAAAAATTAGTCAGAAAAACCCGGAATTAAGCCAGAAAAACTCAAAAATAGCCAAAAACTCTTAAAAAATAGCCAGAAAACCCAAAAATTAGCCATAAAACCCAAAAATTAGCCAGAAAAACCCAAAATTTAGCCAGAAAGACTCAAAAATTAGCCTGTAAATCTCAAAAATTAGCCATAAAACCCAAAAATTAGCCAGAAAAACCCGAAATTCAGCAAGAAAAACTCAAAAATTAGCCGAAAACTCTCAAAAATTAGCCATAAAACCCAGAAATTAGCCAGAAAAACCCAAAAATTTGCCAGACAAACCCAAAAATTAGCAATAAAACCCAAAATCTAGCCAGAAAAACCCAAAATTTAGCCAGAAAGACTCAAAAATTAGCCAGTAAATCTCAAAAATTAGCCATAAAACCCAAAAATTAGCCAGAAAAACCCGAAATTTAGCAAGAAAAACTCAAAAATTAGCCAAAAACTCCCAAAAATTAGCCATAAAACCCAGAAATTAGCCAGAAAAACCCAAAAATTTGCCAGACAAACCCAAAAATTAGCAATAAAACCCAAAAATTAGCCAGAAAAACCCAAAATTTAGCCAGAAAAACTCAAAAATTAGCCATAAAACTCAAAAATCACACAGAAAAACTCAGAAAGTAGCTAAAAAAACCCAAAAATTAGCCATAAAACCCAGAAGTTAGACAGAAAAACTCAAAATTTAACCGGAAAATCTCAAAAATTTGCCATAGAACCCAAAAATTAGCCAGAAAAACCCAAAATTTAGCTAGAAAAACTCAAAAATTAGCTATAAAAACCCAAAAATTAGCCAAAAAAACTCAAAAATTAGCCATGAAACCCAAAAATTAGCCAGAAAAATAAATTAGCTAGAAAAAATAAAAAAATTAGCCATAAAACCCAAAAATTAGCCATAAAACCCAATAATTAGCCAGAAAAACCCAGAATTTAGCCAGGAAAACTCAAAAATTAGCCAATAAATCTCAAAAATTAGCCAGAAAACCCAAAAATTAGCAATAAATTCCAAAAATTAGCCAGAAAAACCCAAAATTTAGCCAGGAAAACTCAAAAATTAGCCAATAAATCTCAAAAATTAGCCATAGAACCCAAAAATTAGCCAGAAAAACCCAAAATTTAGCTAGAAAAACTCAAATATTAGCTGGAAAAACCCAAAAATTAGCTAGAGAAACTCAAAAATTAGCCACAAAAATACAAGAATTAGCCACAAAAATACAAGAATTAGCTATAAAACCCAAGAATTAGTTAGCAAAACTCAAAAATTAGCCATAAAAACCAAAAATTAGCCAGAAAAACTCAAAAATTAGCTAGAAAAACTCAAAACTTAGCCGAAAAAACTCAAAAATTAGCCATAAAACCCAAAAATTAGCCAGAAAAAAGAAATTAGCTAGAAAAAAATAAAAAAATTAGCCATAAAACCCAAAAGTTTGCCAGAAAAACCCGAAATTTAGCTAGAAAAACTCAAAAATTAGCTAGGAAAACTCAGAAATTAGCCACAAAAACCCAAAAATTGTCAGAAAAACCCAAAAATTAGCCATAAAATCCAGAAATTAGACAGAAAAACCCAAAAATTAGCCAGGAAAACTCAAAAAATAGCTAGATAAACCCAAAAATTAGCCAAAAAAACTCAAATATTAGCCATGAAACCCAAAAATTAGCCAGAAAAGAAAATTAGCTGGAAAAAATAGAAAAATTAGCCATAAAACCCAAAAATTTGACAGAAAAACCCAAAATTTAGCTGGAAAAACTCAAAAATTACCTGGAAAAACTCAGAAATTAGCCACAAAAACTCAAAAATTGTCAGAAAAACCCAAAAATTAGCCATTAAACCCAGAAGTTAGACAGAAAAACTCAAAAACTTGCCGGAAAAACTCGAAAATTGGTCATGAAACCCAAAAATTAGCCAGAGAAACTCAAAAATTAGCTAGAAAAACCCAAAAATTATCCAAAAAAACTCAAAAATTAGCCATGAAACCCAAAAATTAGCCAGAAAAAAAAATTAGCTGGAAAAAATAAAAAAATTAGCCATAAAACCCAAAAATTAGCCATAAAACCCAAAAACTAGCCAGAAAAACCCGGAATTAAGCCAGAAAAACTCAAAAATAGCCGAAAACTCTTAAAAAATAGCCAGAAAACCCAAAAATTATCCAAAAAAACTCAAAAATTAGCCATGAAACCCAAAAATTAGCCAGAAAAACCCGGAATTAAGCCAGAAAAACCCGGAATTAAGCCAGAAAAACTCAGAAATAGCCAAAAACTCTTAAAAAATAGCCAGAAAACCCAAAAATTAGCCATAAAACCCAAAAATTAGCCAGAAAAACCCAAAATTTAGCCAGAAAGACTCAAAAATTAGCCAGTAAATCTCAAAAATTAGCCATAAAACCCAAAAATTAGCCAGAAAAACCCGAAATTTAGCAAGAAAAACTCAATAATTAGCCAAAAACTCTCAAAAATTAGCCATAAAACCCAGAAATTAGCCAGAAAAACCCAAAAATTTGCCAGACAAACCCAAAAATTAGCAATAAAACCCAAGAATTAGCCAGAAAAACCCAAAATTTAGCCAAAAAACTCAAAAATTAGCCATAAAACTCAAAAATCACACAGAAAAACTGAGAAAGTAGCTAAAAAAACCCAAAAATTAGCCATAAAACCCAGAAGTTAGACAGAAAAACTCAAAAATTAGCCGGAAAAACTCGAAAATTGGTCATGAAACCCAAAAATGATCCAGAAAAACTCAAAAATTAGCTAGAAAAACCCAAAAGCTATCCAAAAAAACTCAAAAATTAGCCATGAAACCCAAAAATCAGCCAGAAAAAAAAATTAGCTAGAAAAAATGAAAAAATTAGCCATAAAACCCAAAAATTAGCCATAAAACCCAAAAATTAGCCAGAAAAACCCGGAATTAAGCCAGAAAAACTCAAAAATAGCCGAAAACTCTTAAAAAATAGCCAGAAAACCCAAAAGTTAGCCATAAATCCCAAATCCCAGAATTTAGCCAGGAAAACTCAAAAATTAGCTAGAGAAACTCAAAAATTAGCCATAGAACCCAAAAATTAGCCAGAAAAACCCAAAATTTAGCTAGAAAAACTCAAATATTAGCTAGAAAAACCCAAAAATTAGCTAGAGAAACTCAAAAATTAGCCACAAAAATACAAGAATTAGCCACAAAAATACAAGAATTAGCTATAAAACCCAAGAATTAGTTAGCAAAACTCAAAAATTAGCCATAAAAACCAAAAATTAGCCAGAAAAACTCAAAAATTAGCTAGAAAAACTCAAAACTTAGCCGAAAAAACTCAAAAATTAGCCATAAAACCCAAAAATTAGCCAGAAAAAAGAAATTAGCTAGAAAAAAATAAAAAAATTAGCCATAAAACCCAAAAGTTTGCCAGAAAAACCCGAAATTTAGCTAGAAAAACTCAAAAATTAGCTAGGAAAACTCAGAAATTAGCCACAAAAACCCAAAAATTGTCAGAAAAACCCAAAAATTAGCCATAAAATCCAGAAATTAGACAGAAAAACCCAAAAATTAGCCAGGAAAACTCAAAAAATAGCTAGATAAACCCAAAAATTAGCCAAAAAAACTCAAATATTAGCCATGAAACCCAAAAATTAGCCAGAAAAGAAAATTAGCTGGAAAAAATAGAAAAATTAGCCATAAAACCCAAAAATTTGACAGAAAAACCCAAAATTTAGCTGGAAAAACTCAAAAATTACCTGGAAAAACTCAGAAATTAGCCACAAAAACTCAAAAATTGTCAGAAAAACCCAAAAATTAGCCATTAAACCCAGAAGTTAGACAGAAAAACTCAAAAACTTGCCGGAAAAACTCGAAAATTGGTCATGAAACCCAAAAATTAGCCAGAGAAACTCAAAAATTAGCTAGAAAAACCCAAAAATTATCCAAAAAAACTCAAAAATTAGCCATGAAACCCAAAAATTAGCCAGAAAAAAAAATTAGCTGGAAAAAATAAAAAAATTAGCCATAAAACCCAAAAATTAGCCATAAAACCCAAAAACTAGCCAGAAAAACCCGGAATTAAGCCAGAAAAACTCAAAAATAGCCGAAAACTCTTAAAAAATAGCCAGAAAACCCAAAAATTATCCAAAAAAACTCAAAAATTAGCCATGAAACCCAAAAATTAGCCAGAAAAAAAAATTAGCTAGAAAAAATGAAAAAATTAGCCATAAAACCCAAAAATTAGCCATAAAACCCAAAAACTAGCCAGAAAAACCCGGAATTAAGCCAGAAAAACCCGGAATTAAGCCAGAAAAACTCAGAAATAGCCAAAAACTCTTAAAAAATAGCCAGAAAACCCAAAAATTAGCCATAAAACCCAAAAATTAGCCAGAAAAACCCAAAATTTAGCCAGAAAGACTCAAAAATTAGCCAGTAAATCTCAAAAATTAGCCATAAAACCCAAAAATTAGCCAGAAAAACCCGAAATTTAGCAAGAAAAACTCAATAATTAGCCAAAAACTCTCAAAAATTAGCCATAAAACCCAGAAATTAGCCAGAAAAACCCAAAAATTTGCCAGACAAACCCAAAAATTAGCAATAAAACCCAAGAATTAGCCAGAAAAACCCAAAATTTAGCCAAAAAACTCAAAAATTAGCCATAAAACTCAAAAATCACACAGAAAAACTGAGAAAGTAGCTAAAAAAACCCAAAAATTAGCCATAAAACCCAGAAGTTAGACAGAAAAACTCAAAAATTAGCCGGAAAAACTCGAAAATTGGTCATGAAACCCAAAAATGATCCAGAAAAACTCAAAAATTAGCTAGAAAAACCCAAAAGCTATCCAAAAAAACTCAAAAATTAGCCATGAAACCCAAAAATCAGCCAGAAAAAAAAATTAGCTAGAAAAAATGAAAAAATTAGCCATAAAACCCAAAAATTAGCCATAAAACCCAAAAATTAGCCAGAAAAACCCGGAATTAAGCCAGAAAAACTCAAAAATAGCCGAAAACTCTTAAAAAATAGCCAGAAAACCCAAAAGTTAGCCATAAATCCCAAATCCCAGAATTTAGCCAGGAAAACTCAAAAATTAGCTAAAGAAACTCAAAAATTAGCCACAAAAATACAAGAATTAGCCACAAAAATACAAGAATTAGCTATAAAACCCAAGAATTAGTTAGCAAAACTCAAAAATTAGCCATAAAACCCAAAAATTAGCCAGAAAAACTCAAAAATTAACTAGAAAAACTCAAAACTTAGCCGAAAAAACTCAAAAATTAGCCATAAAACCCAAAAATTAGCCAGAAAAAAGAAATTAGCTAGAAAAATATAAAAAAATTAGCCATAAAACCCAAAAATTTGCCAGGAAAACCCAAAATTTAGCTAGAAAAACTCAAAAATTAGCTAGGAAAACTCAGAAATTAGCCACAAAAACCCAAAAATTGTCAGAAAAACCCAAAAATTAGCCATAAAATCCAGAAATTAGACAGAAAAACCCAAAAATTAGCCAGGAAAACTCAAAAAATAGCTAGATAAACCCAAGAATTAGCCAAAAAAACTCGAATATTAGCCATGAAACCCAAAAATCAGCCAGAAAAAAAATTAGCTGGAAAAAATAAAAAAATTAGCCATAAAACCCAAAAATTTGACAGAAAAACCCAAAATTTAGCTGGAAAAACTCAACAATTAGCTAGGAAAACTCAGAAATTAGCCACAAAAACTCAAAAATTGTCAGAAAAACCCAAAAATTAGCCATAAAACCCAGAAGTTAGACAGAAAAACTCAAAAATTAGCCGGAAAAACTCGAAAATTGGTCATGAAACCCAAAAATTAGCCAGAAAAACTCAAAAATTAGCTAGAAAAACCCAAAAATTAGCCAAAAAAACTCAAAAATTAGCCATGAAACCCAAAAATTAGCCAGAAAAAAAAATTAGCTAGAAAAAATGAAAAAATTAGCCATAAAACCCAAAAATTAGCCATAAAACCCAAAAATTCGCCAGAAAAACCCGGAATTAAGCCAGAAAAACTCAAAAATAGCCAAAAACTCTTAAAAAATAGCCAGAAAACCCAAAAGTTAGCCATAAAACCCAAAAATTAGCCAGAAAAACCCAAAATTTAGCCAGAAAGACTCAAAAATTAGCCAGTAAATCTCAAAAATTAGCCATAAAACCCAAAAATTAGCCAGAAAAACCCGAAATTTAGCAAGAAAAACTCAAAAATTAGCCAAAAACTCTCAAAAATTTGCCATAAAACCCAGAAATTAGCCAGAAAAACCCAAAATTTAGCCAGAAAAACTCAAAAATTAGCCATAAAACTCAAAAATCACACAGAAAAACTCAGAAAGTAGCTAATAAAACTCGAAAATTAGTCATAAAACCCAAAAATTAGCCAAAAAAACTCGAAAAATCAGCTGGAAAAACCCAAAAATTAGCCAAAAAAACTCAAAAATTAGCCATGAAACCCAGAAATTAGCCAGAAAAAAAAAAAAGATAGAAAAAATAAAAAAATTAGCCAAAAAGCCCAAAAATTTGCCAGAAAAACCCAAAATTCAGCTAGAAAAACCCAAAATTCAGCTAGAAAAACTCAAAAATTAGCTAGGAAAACTCAGAAATTAGCCACAAAAACCCAAAAATTGTCAGAAAAACTCAAAAATTAGCCATAAAACCCAGAAATTAGACAAAAAAACTCAAAAATTAGCTGGAAAAACTCGAAAATTAGTCATAAAACCCAAAAATTAGCCAGAAAAACTCAAAAATTAGCTAGAAAAACCCAAAAATTAACCAAAAAACTCGAAAATTAGCCATGAAACCCAAAAATTAGCCGGAAAAACCCAAAATTTAGCCAGAAAAACTCAAAAATTAGCCATAAAACCCAAAAATAAGCTAAAAAAACCCAAAATTTAACTAGAAAAACTCAAAAATTAGCCATAAAACGCAAAAATCAGCCAGAAAAACTCAAAAATTAGCTGGAAAAAATCGAAAACTAGCCATAAAACCCAAAAATAAGCTAGAAAAACCCAAAATTTAACTAGAAAAACTCAAAAATTAGCCATAAAACCCAAAAATTAGCCAGAAAAACCCAAAAATTTGCCAGACAGACCCAAAAATTATCAATAAAACCCAAAAATTAGCCAGAAAAACCCAAAATTTAGCCAAAAAATTCAAAAATTAGCCATGAAACCCAAAAATTAGCCAGAAAAAAAAATAGCTAGAAAAAATAGAAAAATTTGCCATAAAACCAAAAATTAGCCATAAAACCCAAAAATTAGCCATAAAACCCAAAAATTAGCCAGAAAAACCCAAAATTTAGCCAGAAAAACTCAAAAATTAGCCAATAAATCTCAAAAATTAGCCATAAAACCCAAAAATTAGCCAGAAAAAAGAAATTAGCTAGAAAAAAAGAAAAAAATTAGCCATAAAACCCAAAATCTAGCCAGAAAAACCCGAAATTTAGCAAGAAAAACTCAAAAATTAGCCAAAAACTCTCCAAAATTAGCCATAAAACATAGAAATTAGCCAGAAAAACCCAAAAATTTGCCAGACAAACCCAAAAATTAGCAATAAAACCCAAAAATTAGTCAATAAATCTCAAAAATTAGCCATAAAACCCAAAAATTAGCCAGAAAAACCCAAAAATTAGCCATAAAACCCAGAAATTAGACAGAAAAACTCAAAAATTAGCTGGAAAAACTCGAAAATTGGTCATGAAACCCAAAAATTAGCCAGAAAAAAAAATTAGCTAGAAAAAATGAAAAAATTAGCCATAAAACCCAAAAATTAGCCATAAAACCCAAAAATTAGCCAGAAAAACCCGGAATTAAGCCAGAAAAACTCAAAAATACCAAAAAACTCTTAAAAAATAGCCAGAAAACCCAAAAATTAGCCATAAAACCCAAAAATTAGCCAGAAAAACCCAAAATTTAGCCAGAAAGACTCAAAACTTAGCCAGTAAATCTCAAAAATTAGCCATAAAACCCAAAAATTAGCCAGAAAAACCCGAAATTTAGCAAGAAAAACTCAAAAGTTAGCCAAAAACTCTCAAAAATTAGTCATAAAACCCAGAAATTAGCCAGAAAAACTCAAAAATTAGCTGGAAAATCTCGAAAATTGGTCATGAAACCCAAAAATTAGCCAGAAAAAAAAATTAGCTAGAAAAAATGAAAAAATTAGCCATAAAACCCAAAAATTAGCCATAAAACCCAAAAATTAGCCAGAAAAACCCGGAATTAAGCCAGAAAAACTCAAAAATAGCCAAAAACTCTTAAAAAATAGCCAGAAAACCCAAAAATTAGCCATAAAACCCAAAAATTAGCCAGAAAAACCCAAAATTTAGCCAGAAAGAGTCAAAACATAGCCAGTAAATCTCAAAAATTAGCCATAAAACCCAAAAATTAGCCAGAAAAACCCGAAATTTAGCAAGAAAATCTCAAAAGTTAGCCAAAAACTCTCAAAAATTAGTCATAAAACCCAGAAATTAGCCAGAAAAACCCAAAAATTTGCCAGACAAACCCAAAAATTAGCAATAAAACCCAAAAATTAGCCAAAAACTTCAAAAATTAGCCATGAAAACCAAAAATTAGCCAGAAAAAAAAATTAGCTAGAAAAAATAAAAAAATTTGCCATAAAACCCAAAAATTTGACAGAAAACCCCAAAATTTAGCTGGAAAAACTCAAAAATTAGCTAGGAAAACTCAGAAATTAGCCAAAAAAACTCAAATATTAGCCATGAAACCCAAAAATTAGCCAGAAAAAAAAATTAGCTGGAAAAAATAAAAAAATTAGCCATAAAACCCAAAAATTTGACAGAAAAACCCAAAATTTAGCTGGAAAAACTCAAAAATTAGCTGGAAAAACTCAGAAATTAGCCACAAAAACTCAAAAATTGTCAGAAAAACCCAAAAATTAGCCATAAAACCCAGAAGTTAGACAGAAAAACTCAAAAATTAGCCGGAAAAACTCGAAAATTGGTCATGAAACCCAAAAATTAGCCAGAGAAACTCAAAAATTAGCTAGAAAAATCCAAAAATTATCCAAAAAAACTCAAAAATTAGCCATGAAACCCAAAAATTAGCCAGAAAAAAAATTAGCTAGAAAAAATAAAAAAAATTAGTCATAAAACCCAAAAATTAGCCATAAAACCCAAAAATTAGCCATAAAACCCAAAAACTAGCCAGAAAAACCCGGAATTAAGCCAGAAAAACTCAAAAATAGCCAGAAAACTTAAAAATTAGCCATAAAACCCAAAAATTAGCCAGAAAAACCCAAAATTTAGCCAGAAAGACTCAAAAATTAGCCAGTAAATCTCAAAAATTAGCCATAAAACCCAAAAATTAGCCAGAAAAACCCGAAATTTAGCAAGAAAAACTCAAAATTTAGCCAAAAACTCTCAAAAATTAGCCATAAAACCCAGAAATTAGCCAGAAAAACCCAAAAATTTGCCAGACAAACCCAAAAATTAGCAATAAAACCCAAGAATTAGCCAGAAAAACCCAAAATTTAGCCAGAAAAACTAAAAAATTAGCCATAAAACTCAAAAATCACACAGAAAAACTCAGAAAGTAGCTAAAAAAACTCAAAAATTAGCCATAAAACCCAGAAGTTAGACAGAAAAACTCAAAAATTAGCCGGAAAAACTCGAAAATTGGTCATGAAACCCAAAAATTAGCCAGAAAAACTCAAAAATTAGCTAGAAAAACCCAAAAGCTATCCAAAAAAACTCAAAAATTAGCCATGAAACCCAAAAATCAGCCAGAAAAAAAAATTAGCTAGAAAAAATGAAAAAACTTGCCATAAAACCCAAAAATTAGCCATAAAACCCAATAATTAGCCAGAAAAACCCAGAATTTAGCCAGGAAAACTCAAAAATTAGCCAATAAATCTCAAAAATTAGCCAGAAAACCCAAAAATTAGCAATAAATTCCAAAAATTAGCCAGAAAAACCCAAGATTTAGCCACGAAAACTCAAAAATTAGCCAATAAATCTCAAAAATTAGCCATAGAACCCAAAAATTAGACAGAAAAACCCAAAATTCAGCTACAAAAACTCAAATATTAGCTAGAAAAACCCAAAAATTAGCTAGAGAAACCCAAAAATTAGCCACAAAAATACAAGAATTAGCCACAAAAATACAAGAATTAGCTATAAAACCCAAGAATTAGTTAGCAAAACTCAAAAATTAGCCATAAAACCCAAAAATTAGCCAGAAAAACTCAAAAATTAGCTAGAAAAACTCAAAACTTAGCCGAAAAAAACTCAAAAATTAGCCATAAAACCCAAAAATTAGCCAGAAAAAAGAAATTAGCTAGAAAAAAATAAAAAAATTAGCCATAAAACCCAAAAATTTGCCAGAAAAACCCAAAATTTAGCTAGAAAAACTCAAAAATTAGCTGGGAAAACTCAGAAATTAGCCACAAAAACCCAAAAATTGTCAGAAAAACCCAAAAATTAGCCATAAAATCCAGAAATTAGACAGAAAAACCCAAAAATTAGCCAGGAAAACTCAAAAAATAGCTAGATAAACCCAAAAATTAGCCAAAAAAACTCAAATATTAGCCATGAAACCCAAAAATTAGCCAGAAAAAAAAATTAGCTGGAAAAAATAAAAAAATTAGCCATAAAACCCAAAAATTTGACAGAAAAACCCAAAATTTAGCTGGAAAAACTCAAAAATTAGCTGGAAAAACTCAGAAATTAGCCACAAAAACTCAGAAATTGTCAGAAAAACCCAAAAATTAGCCATAAAACCCAGAAGTTAGACAGAAAAACTCAAAAATTAGCCGGAAAAACTCGAAAATTGGTCATGAAACCCAAAAATTAGCCAGAGAAACTCAAAAATTAGCTAGAAAAACCCAAAAATTATCCAAAAAAACTCAAAAATTAGCCATGAAACCCAAAAATTAGCCAGAAAAAAAAATTAGCTAGAAAAAATAAAAAAATTAGCCATAAAACCCAAAAATTAGCCATAAAACCCAAAAACTAGCCAGAAAAACCCGGAATTAAGCCAGAAAAACTCAAAAATAGCCAAAAACTCTTGAAAAATAGCCAGAAAAACCCGGAATTAAGCCAGAAAAACTCAAAAATAGCCAAAAACTCTTGAAAAATAGCCAGAAAACCCAAAAATTAGCCAGAAAAACCCAAAATTTAGCCAGAAAGACTCAAAAATTAGCCAGTAAATCTCAAAAATTAGCCATAAAACCCAAAAATTAGCCAGAAAAACCCGAAATTTAGCAAGAAAAACTCAAAAATTAGCCAAAAACTCTGAAAAATTAGCCATAAAACCCAGAAATTAGCCAGAAAAACCCAAAAACTAGCCAGAAAAACCCGGAATTAAGCCAGAAAAACTTAAAAATAGCCAAAAACTCTTAAACAATAGCCAGAAAACCCAAAAATTAGCCATAAAACCCAAAAATTAGCCAGAAAAACCCAAAATTTAGCCAGAAAGACTCAAAAATTAGCCAGTGAATCTCAAAAATTAGCCATAAAACCCAAAAATTAGCCAGAAAAACCCGAAATTTAGCAAGAAAAACTCAAAATTTAGCCAAAAACTCTCAGAAATTAGCCATAAAACCCAGAAATTAGCCAGAAAAACCCAAAAATTTGCCAGACAAACCCAAAAATTAGCAATAAAACCCAAGAATTAGCCAGAAAAACCCAAAATTTAGCCAGAAATCTAAAAAATTAGCCATAAAACTCAAAAATCACACAGAAAAACTCAGAAAGTAGCTAAAAAAACCCAAAAATTAGCCATAAAACCCAGAAGTTAGACAGAAAAACTCAAAAATTAGCCGGAAAAACTCGAAAAATAGCTAGATAAACCCAAAAATTAGCCAAAAAAACTCAAATATTAGCCATGAAACCCAAAAATTAGCCAGAAAAAAAAATTAGCTGGAAAAAATAAAAAAATTAGCCATAAAACCCAAAAATTTGACAGAAAAACCCAAAATTTAGCTGGAAAAACTCAAAAATTAGCTGGAAAAACCCAAAAATTATCCAAAAAAACTCAAAAATTAGCCATGAAACCCAAAAATTAGCCAGAAAAAAAAATTAGCTAGAAAAAATAAAAAAATTAGCCATAAAACCCAAAAATTAGCCATAAAACCCAAAAACTAGCCAGAAAAACCCGGAATTAAGCTAGAAAAACTCAAAAATAGCCAAAAACTCTTAAAAAATAGCAAGAAAACCCAAAAATTAGCCAGAAAAACCCAAAATTTAGCCAGAAAGACTCAAAAATTAGCCACAAAAATACAAGAATTAGCCACAAAAATACAAGAATTAGCTATAAAACCCAAGAATTAGTTAGCAAAACTCAAAAATTAGCCATAAAACCCAAAAATTTGCCAGAAAAACCCAAAATTTAGCTAGAAAAACTCAAAAATTTGCTAGGAAAACTCAGAAATTAGCCACAAAAACCCAAAAATTGTCAGAAAAACCCAAAAATTAGCCATAAAATCCAGAAATTAGACAGAAAAACCCAAAAATTAGCCAGGAAAACTCAAAAAATAGCTAGATAAACCCAAAAATTAGCCAAAAAAACTCAAATATTAGCCATGAAACCCAAAAATTAGCCAGAAAAAAAAATTAGCTGGAAAAAATAAAAAAATTAGCCATAAAACCCAAAAATTTGACAGAAAAACCCAAAATTTAGCTGGAAAAACTCAAAAATTAGCTGGAAAAACTCAGAAATTAGCCACAAAAACTCAAAATTTGTCAGAAAAACCCAAAAATTAGCCAGAGAAACTCAAAAATTAGCTAGAAAAACTCAAAAATTATCCAAAAAAACTCAAAAATTAGCCATGAAACCCAAAAATTAGCCAGAAAAAAAAATTAGCTAGAAAAAATAAAAAAATTAGCCATAAAACCCAAAAATTAGCCATAAAACCCAAAAACTAGCCAGAAAAACCCGGAATTAAGCCAGAAAAACTCAAAAATAGCCAAAAACTCTTAAAAAGTAGCCAGAAAACCCAAAAATTAGCCAGAAAAACCCAAAATTTAGCCAGAAAGACTCAAAAATTAGCCAGTAAATCTCAAAAATTAGCCATAAAATCCAAAAATTAGCCAGAAAAACCCGAAATTTAGCAAGAAAAACTCAAAAATTAGCCAAAAACTCTCAAAAATTAGCCATAAAACCCAGAAATTAGCCAAAAAAACCCAAAAACTAGCCAGAAAAACCCGGAATTAAGCCAGAAAAACTCAAAAATAGCCAAAAACTCTTAAAAAATAGCCAGAAAACCCAAAAATTAGCCATAAAACCTAAAAATTAGCCAGAAAAACCCAAAATTTAGCCAGAAAGACTCAAAAATTAGCCAGTAAATCTCAAAAATTAGCCATAAAACCCAAAAATTAGCCAGAAAAACCCGAAATTTAGCAAGAAAAACTCAAAATTTAGCCAAAAACTCTCAAAAATTAGCCATAAAACCCAGAAATTAGCCAGAAAAACCCAAAAATTTGCCAGACAAACCCAAAAATTAGCAATAAAACCCAAGAATTAGCCAGAAAAACCCAAAATTTAGCCAGAAAAACTAAAAAATTAGCCATAAAACTCAAACATCACACAGAAAAACTCAGAAAGTAGCTAAAAAAACCCAAAAATTAGCCATAAAACCCAGAAGTTAGACAGAAAAACTCAAAAATTAGCCAGAAAAACTCGAAAATTGGTCATGAAACCCAAAAATTAGCCAGAAAAACTCAAAAATTAGCTAGAAAAACCCAAAAGCTATCCAAAAAAACTCAAAAATTAGCCATGAAACCCAAAAATCAGCCAGAAAAAAAATTAGCTAGAAAAAATGAAAAAATTAGCCATAAAACCCAATAATTAGCCAGAAAAACCCAGAATTTAGCCAGGAAAACTCAAAAATTAGCCAATAAATCTCAAAAATTAGCCAGAAAACCCAAAAATTAGCAATAAATTCCAAAAATTAGCCAGAAAAACCCAAAATTTAGCCAGGAAAACTCAAAAATTAGCCAATAAATCTCAAAAATTAGCCATAGAACCCAAAAATTAGCCAGAAAAACCCAAAATTTAGCTAGAAAAACTCAAATATTAGCTAGAAAAACCCAAAAATTAGCTAGAGAAACTCAAAAATTAGCCACAAAAATACAAGAATTAGCCACAAAAATACAAGAATTAGCTATAAAACCCAAGAATTAGTTAGCAAAACTCAAAAATTAGCCATAAAACCCAAAAATTTGCCAGAAAAACCCAAAATTTAGCTAGAAAAACTCAAAAATTTGCTAGGAAAACTCAGAAATTAGCCACAAAAACCCAAAAATTGTCAGAAAAACCCAAAAATTAGCCATAAAATCCAGAAATTAGACAGAAAAACCCAAAAATTAGCCAGGAAAACTCAAAAAATAGCTAGATAAACCCAAAAATTAGCCAAAAAAACTCAAATATTAGCCATGAAACCCAAAAATTAGCCAGAAAAAAAAATTAGCTGGAAAAAATAAAAAAATTAGCCATAAAACCCAAAAATTTGACAGAAAAACCCAAAATTTAGCTGGAAAAACTCAAAAATTAGCTGGAAAAACTCAGAAATTAGCCACAAAAACTCAAAATTTGTCAGAAAAACCCAAAAATTAGCCAGAGAAACTCAAAAATTAGCTAGAAAAACTCAAAAATTATCCAAAAAAACTCAAAAATTAGCCATGAAACCCAAAAATTAGCCAGAAAAAAAAATTAGCTAGAAAAAATAAAAAAATTAGCCATAAAACCCAAAAATTAGCCATAAAACCCAAAAACTAGCCAGAAAAACCCGGAATTAAGCCAGAAAAACTCAAAAATAGCCAAAAACTCTTAAAAAGTAGCCAGAAAACCCAAAAATTAGCCAGAAAAACCCAAAATTTAGCCAGAAAGACTCAAAAATTAGCCAGTAAATCTCAAAAATTAGCCATAAAATCCAAAAATTAGCCAGAAAAACCCGAAATTTAGCAAGAAAAACTCAAAAATTAGCCAAAAACTCTCAAAAATTAGCCATAAAACCCAGAAATTAGCCAAAAAAACCCAAAAACTAGCCAGAAAAACCCGGAATTAAGCCAGAAAAACTCAAAAATAGCCAAAAACTCTTAAAAAATAGCCAGAAAACCCAAAAATTAGCCATAAAACCTAAAAATTAGCCAGAAAAACCCAAAATTTAGCCAGAAAGACTCAAAAATTAGCCAGTAAATCTCAAAAATTAGCCATAAAACCCAAAAATTAGCCAGAAAAACCCGAAATTAGAAAAACTCAAAATTTAGCCAAAAACTCTCAAAAATTAGCCATAAAACCCAGAAATTAGCCAGAAAAACCCAAAAATTTGCCAGACAAACCCAAAAATTAGCAATAAAACCCAAGAATTAGCCAGAAAAACCCAAAATTTAGCCAGAAAAACTAAAAAATTAGCCATAAAACTCAAAAATCACACAGAAAAACTCAGAAAGTAGCTAAAAAAACCCAAAAATTAGCCATAAAACCCAGAAGTTAGACAGAAAAACTCAAAAATTAGCCAGAAAAACTCGAAAATTGGTCATGAAACCCAAAAATTAGCCAGAAAAACTCAAAAATTAGCTAGAAAAACCCAAAAGCTATCCAAAAAAACTCAAAAATTAGCCATGAAACCCAAAAATCAGCCAGAAAAAAAAATTAGCTAGAAAAAATAAAAAAATTAGCCATAAAACCCAAAAATTAGCCATAAAACCCAAAAACTAGCCAGAAAAACCCGGAATTAAGCCAGAAAAACTCAAAAATAGCCATAAACTCTTAAAAAGTAGCCAGAAAACCCAAAAATTAGCCAGAAAAACCCAAAATTTAGCCAGAAAGACTCAAAAATTAGCCAGTAAATCTCAAAAATTAGCCATAAAATCCAAAAATTAGCCAGAAAAACCCGAAATTTAGCAAGAAAAACTCAAAAATTAGCCAAAAACTCTCAAAAATTAGCCATAAAACCCAGAAATTAGCCAAAAAAACCCAAAAACTAGCCAGAAAAACCCGGAATTAAGCCAGAAAAACTCAAAAATAGCCAAAAACTCTTAAAAAATAGCCAGAAAACCCAAAAATTAGCCATAAAACCTAAAAATTAGCCAGAAAAACCCAAAATTTAGCCAGAAAGACTCAAAAATTAGCCAGTAAATCTCAAAAATTAGCCATAAAACCCAAAAATTAGCCAGAAAAACCCGAAATTTAGCAAGAAAAACTCAAAATTTAGCCAAAAACTCTCAAAAATTAGCCATAAAACCCAGAAATTAGCCAGAAAAACCCAAAAATTTGCCAGACAAACCCAAAAATTAGCAATAAAACCCAAGAATTAGCCAGAAAAACCCAAAATTTAGCCAGAAAAACTAAAAAATTAGCCATAAAACTCAAAAATCACACAGAAAAACTCAGAAAGTAGCTAAAAAAACCCAAAAATTAGCCATAAAACCCAGAAGTTAGACAGAAAAACTCAAAAATTAGCCAGAAAAACTCGAAAATTGGTCATGAAACCCAAAAATTAGCCAGAAAAACTCAAAAATTAGCTAGAAAAACCCAAAAGCTATCCAAAAAAACTCAAAAATTAGCCATGAAACCCAAAAATCAGCCAGAAAAAAAATTAGCTAGAAAAAATGAAAAAATTAGCCATAAAACCCAAAAATTAGCCATAAAACCCAATAATTAGCCAGAAAAACCCAGAATTTAGCCAGGAAAACTCAAAAATTAGCCAATAAATCTCAAAAATTAGCCAGAAAACCCAAAAATTAGCAATAAATTCCAAAAATTAGCCAGAAAAACCCAAAATTTAGCCAGGAAAACTCAAAAATTAGCCAATAAATCTCAAAAATTAGCCACAGAACCCAAAAATTAGCCAGAAAAACCCAAAATTTAGCTAGAAAAACTCAAATATTAGCTAGAAAAACCCAAAAATTAGCTAGAGAAACTCAAAAATTAGCCACAAAAATACAAGAATTAGCCACAAAAATACAAGAATTAGCTATAAAACCCAAGAATTAGTTAGCAAAACTCAAAAATTAGCCATAAAACTCAAAAATTAGCCAGAAAAACCCAGAATTTAGCCAGGAAAACTCAAAAATTAGCCAATAAATCTCAAAAATTAGCCAGAAAACCCAAAAATTAGCAATAAATTCCAAAAATTAGCCAGAAAAACCCAAAATTTAGCCAGGAAAACTCAAAAATTAGCCAATAAATCTCAAAAATTAGCCACAGAACCCAAAAATTAGCCAGAAAAACCCAAAATTTAGCTAGAAAAACTCAAATATTAGCTAGAAAAACCCAAAAATTAGCTAGAGAAACTCAAAAATTAGCCACAAAAATACAAGAATTAGCCACAAAAATACAAGAATTAGCTATAAAACCCAAGAATTAGTTAGCAAAACTCAAAAATTAGCCATAAAACTCAAAAATTAGCCAGAAAAACTCAAAAATTAGCTAGAAAAACTCAAAACTTAGCCGAAAAAAACACAAAAATTAGCCATAAAACCCAAAAATTAGCCAGAAAAAAGAAATTAGCTAGAAAAAAATAAAAAAATTAGCCATAAAACCCAAAAATTTGCCAGAAAAACCCAAAATTTAGCTAGAAAAACTCAAAAATTTGCTAGGAAAACTCAGAAATTAGCCACAAAAACCCAAAAATTGTCAGAAAAACCCAAAAATTAGCCATAAAATCCAGAAATTAGACAGAAAAACCCAAAAATTAGCCAGGAAAACTCAAAAAATAGCTAGATAAACCCAAAAATTAGCCAAAAAAACTCAAATATTAGCCATGAAACCCAAAAATTAGCCAGAAAAAAAAATTAGCTGGAAAAAATAAAAAAATTAGCCATAAAACCCAAAAATTTGACAGAAAAACCCAAAATTTAGCTGGAAAAACTCAGAAATTAGCCACAAAAACTCAAAAATTGTCAGAAAAACCCAAAAATTAGCCATAAAACCCAGAAGTTAGACAGAAAAACTCAAAAAATAGCCGGAAAAACTCGAAAATTGGTCATGAAACCCAAAAATTAGCCAGAGAAACTCAAAAATTAGCTAGAAAAACTCAAAAATTATCCAAAAAAACTCAAAAATTAGCCATGAAACCCAAAAATTAGCCAGAAAAAAAAATTAGCTAGAAAAAATAAAAAAATTAGCCATAAAACCCAAAAATTAGCCATAAAACCCAAAAACTAGCCAGAAAAACCCGGAATTAAGCCAGAAAAACTCAAAAATAGCCAAAAACTCTTAAAAAATAGCCAGAAAACCCAAAAATTAGCCAGAAAAACCCAAAATTTAGCCAGAAAGACTCAAAAATTAGCCAGTAAATCTCAAAAATTAGCCATAAAACCCAAAAATTAGCCAGAAAAACCCGAAATTTAGCAAGAAAAACTCAAAAATTAGCCAAAAACTCTCAAAAATTAGCCATAAAACCCAGAAATTAGCCAGAAAAACCCAAAAATTTGCCAGACAAACCCAAAAATTAGCAATAAAACCCAAGAATTAGCCAGAAAAACCCAAAATTTAGCCAGAAAAACTAAAAAATTAGCCATAAAACTCAAAAATCACACAGAAAAACTCAGAAAGTAGCTAAAAAAACCCAAAAATTAGCCATAAAACCCAGAAGTTAGACAGAAAAACTCAAAAATTAGCCGGAAAAACTCGAAAATTGGTCATGAAACCCAAAAATTAGCCAGAAAAACTCAAAAATTAGCTAGAAAAACCCAAAAGCTATACAAAAAAACTCAAAAATTAGCCATGAAACCCAAAAATTAGCCAGAAAAACCCAAAATTTAGCCAGAAAGACTCAAAAATTAGCCAGTAAATCTCAAAAATTAGCCATAAAACCCAAAAATTAGCCAGAAAAACCCGAAATTTAGCAAGAAAAACTGAAAAATTAGCCAACAACTCTCAAAAATTAGCCATAAAACCCAGAAATTAGCCAGAAAAACCCAAAAATTTGCCAGACAAACCCAAAAATTAGCAATAAAACCCAAAAATTAGCCAGAAAAACCCAAAATTTAGCCAAAAAATTCAAAAATTAGCCATGAAACCCAAAAATTAGCCATAAAAAAAAATTAGCTAGAAAAAATAAAAAAATTTGCCATAAAACCCAAAAATTTGACAGGAAAACCCAAAATTTAGCTGGAAAAACTCAACAATTAGCTAGGAAAACTCAGAAATTAGCCACAAAAACCCAAAAATTGTCAGAAAAACCCAAAAATTAGCCATAAACTCCAGAAATTAGACAGAAAAACCCAAAAATTAGCCAGGAAATCTCAAAAAATAGCTAGATAAACCCAAAAATTAGCCAAAAAAACTCAAATATTAGCCATGAAACCCAAAAATTAGCCAGAAAAAAAAATTAGCTGGAAAAAATAAAAAAATTAGCCATAAAACCCAAAAATTTGACAGAAAAACCCAAAATTTAGCTGGAAAAACTCAAAAATTAGCTGGAAAAACTCAGAAATTAGCCACAAAAACTCAAAAATTGTCAGAAAAACCCAAAAATTAGCCATAAAAGCCAGAAGTTAGACAGAAAAACTCAAAAATTAGCCGGAAAAACTCGAAAATTGGTCATGAAACTCAAAAATTAGCCAGAAAAACTCAAAAATTAGCTAGAAAAACCCAAAAGCTATCCAAAAAAACTCAAAAATTAGCCATGAAACCCAAAAATCAGCCAGAAAAAAAATTAGCTAGAAAAAATGAAAAAATTAGCCATAAAACCCAAAAATTTGCCAGAAAAACCCAAAAATTAGCCAGAAAAACCCGGAATTAAGCCAGAAAAACTCAAAAATAGCCAAAAACTCTTAAAAAATAGCCAGAAAACCCAAAAATTAGCCATAAAACCCAAAAATTAGCCAGAAAATCCCAAAATTTAGCCAGAAAGACTCAAAAATTAGCCAGTAAATCTCAAAAATTAGCCATAAAACCCAAAAATTAGCCAGAAAACCCCGAAATTTAGCAAGAAAAACTCAAAAATTAGCCAAAAACTCTCAAAAATTAGCCATAAAACCCAGAAATTAGCCAGGAAAACCCAAAAATTTGCCAGACAAACCCAAAAATTAGCAATAAAACCCAAGAATTAGCCAGAAAAACCCAAAATTTAGCCAGAAAAACTCAAAAATTTGCCATAAAACTCAAAAATCACACAGAAAAACTCAGAAAGTAGCTAAAAAAAACCCAAAAATTAGCCATAAAACCCAGAAGTTAGACAGAAAAACTCAAAAATTAGCCGGAAAAACTCGAAAATTGGTCATGAAACCCAAAAATTAGCCAGAAAAACTCAAAAATTAGCTAGAAAAACCCAGAAGCTATCCAAAAAAACTCAAAAATTAGCCATGAAACCCAAAAATCAGCCAGAAAAAAAAATTAGCTAGAAAAAATGAAAAAATTAGCCATAAAACTCAAAAATCACACAGAAAAACTCAGAAAGTAGCTAAAAAAACCCAAAAATTAGCCAGAAAAACTCCAAAATTAGCTAGAAAAACCCAAAAATTAGCCAAAAAAACTCAAAAATTAGCCATGAAACCCAAAAATAAGCTAGAAAAACCCAAAATTTTGCTAGAAAAACTCAAAAATGAGCTAGGAAAACTCAGAAATTAGCCACAAAAACCCAAAAATTGTCAGAAAAACCCAAAAATTGTCAGAAAAACCCAAAAATTAGCCATAAAACCCAGAAATTAGACAGAAAAACTCAAAAAGTAGCAGGAAAAACTCGAAAATTAGTCATAAAACCCAAAAATTAGCTAGAAAAAATAGGAAAATTAGCCATAAAACCCAAAAATTTGCCAGAAAAACCCAAAATTTAGCTAGAAAAACTCAAAAATTAGCTAGGAAAACTCAGAAATTAGCCACAAATCCCAAAAATTGTCAAAAAAACCCAAAAATTAGCCAAAAAAACTCAAAAATTAGCCATGAAACCCAAAAATTAGCCAGAAAAACCCAAAATTTAGCCAGGAAAACTCAAAAATTAGCCAATAAATCTCAAAAATTAGCCATAGAACCCAAAAATTAGCCAGAAAAACCCAAAATTTAGCTAGAAAAACTCAAAAATTAGCTATAAAAACCCAAAAATTAGCCAAAAAAACTCAAAAATTAGCCATGAAACCCAAAAATTAGCCAGAAAAATAAATTAGCTAGAAAAAATAAAAAAATTAGCCATAAAACCCAAAAATTAGCCATAAAACCCAATAATAAGCCAGAAAAACCCAGAATTTAGCCAGGAAAACTCAAAAATTAGCCAATAAATCTCAAAAATTAGCCAGACAACCCAAAAATTAGCAATAAATTCCAAAAATTAGCCAGAAAAACCCAAAATTTAGCCAGGAAAACTCAAAAATTAGCCAATAAATCTCAAAAATTAGCCATAGAACCCAAAAATTAGCCAGAAAAACCCAAAATTTATCTAGAAAAACTCAAATATTAGCTAGAAAAACCCAAAAATTAGCTAGAGAAACTCAAAAATTAGCCACAAAAATACAAGAATTAGCCACAAAAATACAAGAATTAGCTATAAAACCCAAGAATTAGTTAGAAAAACTCAAAAATTAGCCATAAAACCCAAAAATTAGCCAGAAAAACTCAAAAATTAGCTAGAAAAACTCAAAACTTAGCCGAAAAAACTCAAAAATTAGCCATGAAATCCAAAAATTAGCCAGAAAAAAGAAATTAGCTAGAAAAAAATAAAAAAATTAGCCATAAAACCCAAAAATTTGCCAGAAAAACCCAAAGTTTAGCTAGAAAAACTCAAAAATTAGCTAGGAAAACTCAGAAATTAGCCACAAAAACCCAAAAATTGTCAGAAAAACCCAAAAATTAGCCATAAAATCCAGAAATTAGACAGAAAAACCCAAAAATTAGCCAGGAAAACTCAAAAATTAGCTAGATAAACCCAAAAATTAGCCAAAAAAACTCAAATATTAGCCATGAAACCCAAAAATTAGCCAGAAAAAAAAATTAGCTGGAAAAAATAAAAAAATTAGCCACAAAAACTCGAAAATTGTCAAAAAAACCCAAAAATTAGCCATAAAACCCAGAAATTAGACAGAAAAACTCAGAAATTAGCCGGAAAAACTCGAAAATTGGTCATGAAACCCAAAAATTAGCCAGAAAATTTCAAGAATTAGCTAGAAAAACCCAAAAATTAGCCAAAAAAACTCAAAAATTAGCCATGAAACCCAAAAATAAGCTAGAAAAACCCAAAATTTAACTAGAAAAACTCCAAAATTAGCCATAAAACCCAAAAATTTGCCAGAAAAACCCAAAATTTAGCTAGGAAAACTCAAAAATTAGCTAGGGAAACTCAGAAATTAGCCACAAAAACCCAAAAATTGTCAGAAAAACCCAAAAATTAGCCATAAAACCCAGAAATTAGACAGAAAAACTCAAAAATTAGCTGGAAAAACTCGAAAATTAGTCATGAAACCCAAAAATTAGCCAGAAAAACTCAAAAATTAGCTAGAAAAACCCAACAATTAGCCAAAAAAACTCAAAAATTAGCCATGAAATCCAAAAGTTAGCCAGAAAAAAAAATTAGCTAGAAAAAAAAAATTAGCCATAAAACCCAAAAATTAGCCATAAAACCCAAAAATTAGCCAGAAAAACCCAAAATTTAGCAAGAAAAACTCAACAATTAGCCAAAAACTCTCAAAAATTAGCCATAAAACCCAGAAATTAGCCAGAAAAACCCAAAAATTTGCCAGACAAACCCAAAAATTAGCAATAAAACCCAAAAATTAGCCAGAAAAACCCAAAATTTAGCCAGGAAAACTCAAAAATTAGCCAATAAATCTCAAAAATTAGCCATAGAACCCAAAAATTAGCCAGAAAAACCCAAAATTTAGCTAGAAAAACTCAAATATTAGCTAGAAAAACTCAGAAATTAGCTATAAAAACCCAAAAATTAGCTAGAGAAACTCAAAAATTAGCCACAAAAATTCAAGAATTAGCCACAAAAATACAAGAATTAGCTATAAAACCCAAGAATTAGTTGGAAAAACTCAAAAATTAGCCATAAAACCCAAAAATTAGCCAGAAAAACTCAAAAATTAGCCGAAAAAACTCAAGAATTAGCCATGAAACCCAGAAATTAGCCAGAAAAAAGAAATTAACTAGAAAAAAATAAAAAAATTAGCCAGAAAACTCAAAAATTTGCCAGAAAAACCCAAAATTTAGCTAGGAAAACTCAAAAATTAGCCACAAAAACCCAAAAATTGTCAGAAAAACCCAAAAATTAGCCATAAAATCCAGAAATTAGACAGAAAAACCCAATAATTAGCCAGGAAAACTCAAAAATTAGCTAGATAAACCCAAAAATTATCCAAAAAAACTCGAATATTAGCCATGAAACCCAAAAATTAGCCAGAAAAAAAAATTAGCTGGAAAAAATAAAAAAATTATCCACAAAAACTCAAAAATTGTCAGGAAAACCCAAAAATTAGCCATAAAACCCAGAATTTAGCCGGAAAAACCCAAAAATTAGCCAATAAATCTCAAAAATTAGCCAGAAAAACTCAAAAATTAGCCAATAAATCTCAAAAATTAGCCATAAAACCCAAAAATTAGCCAGAAAAAAGAAATTAGCTAGGAAAAAAGAAAAAAATTAGCCATAAAACCCAAAAATTTGCCAGAAAAACCCAAAATTTAGCTAGGAAAACTCAAAAATTAGCTAGGAAAACTCAGAAATTAGCCACAAAAACCCAAAAATTGTCAGAAAAACCCAAAAATTAGCCATAAAACCCAGAAATTAGACAGAAAAACTCAAAAATTAGCTGGAAAAACTCGAAAATTAGTCATGAAACCCAAAAATTAGCCAGAAAAACTCAAAAATTAGCCATAAAACCCAAAAATTAGCCAGAAAAAAGAAATTAGCTAGAAAAAAAGAAAAAAATTAGCCATAAAACCCAAAAATTTGCCAGAAAAACCCAAAATTTAGCTAGGAAAACTCAAAAATTAGCTAGGAAAACTCAGAAATTAGCCACAAAAACCCAAAAATTGTCAGAAAAACCCAAAAATTAGCCATAAAACCCAGAAATTAGACAGAAAAACTCAAAAATTAGCTGGAAAAACTCGAAAATTAGTCATGAAACTCAAAAATTAGCTAGAAAAACCCAACAATTAGCCAAAAAAACTCAAAAATTAGCCATGAAATCCAAAAGTTAGCCAGAAAAAAAAATTAACTAGAAAAAAAAAATTAGCCATAAAACCCAAAAATTAGCCAAAAAAACCCGGAATTTAGCCAGAAAAACTAAAAATTAGCCAATAAATCTCAAAAATTAGCCATAAAACCCAAAAATTAGCCAGAACAACCCAAAATTTAGCAAGAAAAACTCAAAAATTAGCCAAAAACTCTCAAAAATTAGCCATAAAACCCAGAAATTAGCCAGAAAAACCCAAAAATTTGCCAGACAAACCCAAAAATTAGCAATAAAACCCAAAAATTAGCCAAAAAAACCCAAAATTTAGCCAGGAAAACTCAAAAATTAGCCAATAAATCTCAAAAATTAGCCATAGAACCCAAAAATTAGCCAGAAAAACCCAAAATTTAGCTAGAAAAACTCAAATATTAGCTAGAAAAACTCAGAAATTAGCTATAAAAACCCAAAAATTAGCTAGAGAAACTCAAAAATTAGCCACAAAAATTCAAGAATTAGCCACAAAAATACAAGAATTAGCTATAAAACCCAAGAATTAGTTGGAAAAACTCAAAAATTAGCCATAAAACCCAAAAATTAGCCAGAAAAACTCAAAAATTAGCCGAAAAAACTTAAGAATTAGCCATGAAACCCAGAAATTAGCCAGAAAAAAGAAATTAACTAGAAAAAAATAAAAAAATTAGCCATAAAACCCAAAAATTTGCGAGAAAAACCCAAAATTTAGCTAGGAAAACTCAGAAATTAGCCACAAAAACCCAAAAATTGTCAGAAAAACCCAAAAATTAGCCATAAAATCCAGAAATTAGACAGAAAAACCCAAAAATTAGCCAGGAAAACTCAAAAATTAACTAGATAAACCCAAAAATTAGCTAAAAAAACTCAAATATTAGCCATGAAACCCAAAAATTAGCCAGAAAAAAAAATTAGCTGGGAAAAATAAAAAAATTATCCACAAAAACTCAAAAATTGTCAGAAAAACCCAAAAATTAGCCATAAAACCCAGAAATTAGCCGGAAAAACCCAAAAATTAGCCAAAAAAACTCAACAATTAGCCATGAAACCCAAAAATAATCTAGAAAAACCCAAAATTTAACTAGAAAAACTCAAAAATTAGCCATAAAACCCAGAAATTAGACAAAAAAACTCAAAAATTAGCTGGAAAAACTTGAAAATTAGTCATAAAACCCAAAAATTAGCCAAAAAAACTCAAAAATTAGCTGGAAAAACTCGAAAATTAGTCATAAAACCCAAAAATTAGCCAAAAAAACTCAAAAATTAGCTATGAAACCCAAAAATTAGCCAGAAAAAAGAAATTAGCTAGAAAAAAATAAAAAAATTAGCCATAAAACCCAAAAATTTGCCAAAAAAACCCAAAATTTAGCTAGAAAAACTCAAAAATTAGCTAGAAAAACTCAGAAATTAGCCACAAAAACCCAAAAATTGTCAGAAAAACCCAAAAATTAGCCATAAAACCCAGTAATTAGACAGAAAAACCCAAAAATTAGCCAGAGAAACCCAAAAATTAGCTAGAAAAACCCAAAAATTGGCCAAAAAAAAATTAGCTAGAAAAAATAGAAAAATTAGCCATAAAACCCAAAAATTAGCCAGAAAAACCCAAAATTTAGCTAGAAAAACTCAAATATTAGCTAGAAAAACTCAGAAATTAGCCACAAAAACCCAAAAATTGTCAGAAAAACCCAAAAATTAGCCATAAAATCCAGAAATTAGACAGAAAAACCCAAAAATTAGCCAGGAAAACTCAAAAATTAGCTAGATAAACCCAAAAATTAGCCAGAAAAACCCAAAATTTAGCCAGGAAAACTCAAAAATTAGCCAATAAATCTCAAAAATTAGCCATAGAACCCAAAAATTAGCCAGAAAAACCCAAAATTTAGCTAGAAAAACTCAAATATTAGCTAGAAAAACTCAGAAATTAGCTATAAAAACCCAAAAATTAGCTAGAGAAACTCAAAAATTAGCCACAAAAATTCAAGAATTAGCCACAAAAATACAAGAATTAGCTATAAAACCCAAGAATTAGTTGGAAAAACTCAAAAATTAGCCATAAAACCCAAAAATTAGCCAGAAAAACTCAAAAATTAGCCGAAAAAACTTAAGAATTAGCCATGAAACCCAGAAATTAGCGAGAAAAAAGAAATTAACTAGAAAAAAATAAAAAAATTAGCCATAAAACCCAAAAATTTGCCAGAAAAACCCAAAATTTAGCTAGGAAAACTCAAAAATTAGCCACAAAAACCCAAAAATTGTCAGAAAAACCCAAAAATTAGCCATAAAATCCAGAAATTAGACAGAAAAACCCAAAAATTAGCCAGGAAAACTCAAAAATTAGCTAGAAAAACCCAAAAGCTATCCAAAAAAACTCAAAAATTAGCCATGAAACCCAAAAATCAGCCAGAAAAAAAAATTAGCTAGAAAAAATAAAAAAATTAGCCATAAAACCCAAAAATTAGCCATAAAACCCAAAAACTAGCCAGAAAAACCCGGAATTAAGCCAGAAAAACTCAGAAATAGCCATAAACTCTTAAAAAGTAGCCAGAAAACCCAAAAATTAGCCAGAAAAACCCAAAATTTAGCCAGAAAGACTCAAAAATTAGCCAGTAAATCTCAAAAATTAGCCATAAAATCCAAAAATTAGCCAGAAAAACCCGAAATTTAGCAAGAAAAACTCAAAAATTAGCCAAAAACTCTCAAAAATTAGCCATAAAACCCAGAAATTAGCCAAAAAAACCCAAAAACTAGCCAGAAAAACCCGGAATTAAGCCAGAAAAACTCAAAAATAGCCAAAAACTCTTAAAAAATAGCCAGAAAACCCAAAAATTAGCCATAAAACCTAAAAATTAGCCAGAAAAACCCAAAATTTAGCCAGAAAGACTCAAAAATTAGCCAGTAAATCTCAAAAATTAGCCATAAAACCCAAAAATTAGCCAGAAAAACCCGAAATTTAGCAAGAAAAACTCAAAATTTAGCCAAAAACTCTCAAAAATTAGCCATAAAACCCAGAAATTAGCCAGAAAAACCCAAAAATTTGCCAGACAAACCCAAAAATTAGCAATAAAACCCAAGAATTAGCCAGAAAAACCCAAAATTTAGCCAGAAAAACTAAAAAATTAGCCATAAAACTCAAAAATCACACAGAAAAACTCAGAAAGTAGCTAAAAAAACCCAAAAATTAGCCATAAAACCCAGAAGTTAGACAGAAAAACTCAAAAATTAGCCAGAAAAACTCGAAAATTGGTCATGAAACCCAAAAATTAGCCAGAAAAACTCAAAAATTAGCTAGAAAAACCCAAAAGCTATCCAAAAAAACTCAAAAATTAGCCATGAAACCCAAAAATCAGCCAGAAAAAAAATTAGCTAGAAAAAATGAAAAAATTAGCCATAAAACCCAAAAATTAGCCATAAAACCCAATAATTAGCCAGAAAAACCCAGAATTTAGCCAGGAAAACTCAAAAATTAGCCAATAAATCTCAAAAATTAGCCAGAAAACCCAAAAATTAGCAATAAATTCCAAAAATTAGCCAGAAAAACCCAAAATTTAGCCAGGAAAACTCAAAAATTAGCCAATAAATCTCAAAAATTAGCCATAGAACCCAAAAATTAGCCAGAAAAACCCAAAATTTAGCTAGAAAAACTCAAATATTAGCTAGAAAAACCCAAAAATTAGCTAGAGAAACTCAAAAATTAGCCACAAAAATACAAGAATTAGCCACAAAAATACAAGAATTAGCTATAAAACCCAAGAATTAGTTAGCAAAACTCAAAAATTAGCCATAAAACTCAAAAATTAGCCAGAAAAACTCAAAAATTAGCTAGAAAAACTCAAAACTTAGCCGAAAAAACACAAAAATTAGCCATAAAACCCAAAAATTAGCCAGAAAAAAGAAATTAGCTAGAAAAAAATAAAAAAATTAGCCATAAAACCCAAAAATTTGCCAGAAAAACCCAAAATTTAGCTAGAAAAACTCAAAAATTTGCTAGGAAAACTCAGAAATTAGCCACAAAAACCCAAAAATTGTCAGAAAAACCCAAAAATTAGCCATAAAATCCAGAAATTAGACAGAAAAACCCAAAAATTAGCCAGGAAAACTCAAAAAATAGCTAGATAAACCCAAAAATTAGCCAAAAAAACTCAAATATTAGCCATGAAACCCAAAAATTAGCCAGAAAAAAAAATTAGCTGGAAAAAATAAAAAAATTAGCCATAAAACCCAAAAATTTGACAGAAAAACCCAAAATTTAGCTGGAAAAACTCAGAAATTAGCCACAAAAACTCAAAAATTGTCAGAAAAACCCAAAAATTAGCCATAAAACCCAGAAGTTAGACAGAAAAACTCAAAAAATAGCCGGAAAAACTCGAAAATTGGTCATGAAACCCAAAAATTAGCCAGAGAAACTCAAAAATTAGCTAGAAAAACTCAAAAATTATCCAAAAAAACTCAAAAATTAGCCATGAAACCCAAAAATTAGCCAGAAAAAAAAATTAGCTAGAAAAAATAAAAAAATTAGCCATAAAACCCAAAAATTAGCCATAAAACCCAAAAACTAGCCAGAAAAACCCGGAATTAAGCCAGAAAAACTCAAAAATAGCCAAAAACTCTTAAAAAATAGCCAGAAAACCCAAAAATTAGCCAGAAAAACCCAAAATTTAGCCAGAAAGACTCAAAAATTAGCCAGTAAATCTCAAAAATTAGCCATAAAACCCAAAAATTAGCCAGAAAAACCCGAAATTTAGCAAGAAAAACTCAAAAATTAGCCAAAAACTCTCAAAAATTAGCCATAAAACCCAGAAATTAGCCAGAAAAACCCAAAAATTTGCCAGACAAACCCAAAAATTAGCAATAAAACCCAAGAATTAGCCAGAAAAACCCAAAATTTAGCCAGAAAAACTAAAAAATTAGCCATAAAACTCAAAAATCACACAGAAAAACTCAGAAAGTAGCTAAAAAAACCCAAAAATTAGCCATAAAACCCAGAAGTTAGACAGAAAAACTCAAAAATTAGCCGGAAAAACTCGAAAATTGGTCATGAAACCCAAAAATTAGCCAGAAAAACTCAAAAATTAGCTAGAAAAACCCAAAAGCTATACAAAAAAACTCAAAAATTAGCCATGAAACCCAAAAATTAGCCAGAAAAACCCAAAATTTAGCCAGAAAGACTCAAAAATTAGCCAGTAAATCTCAAAAATTAGCCATAAAACCCAAAAATTAGCCAGAAAAACCCGAAATTTAGCAAGAAAAACTGAAAAATTAGCCAACAACTCTCAAAAATTAGCCATAAAACCCAGAAATTAGCCAGAAAAACCCAAAAATTTGCCAGACAAACCCAAAAATTAGCAATAAAACCCAAAAATTAGCCAGAAAAACCCAAAATTTAGCCAAAAAATTCAAAAATTAGCCATGAAACCCAAAAATTAGCCATAAAAAAAATTAGCTAGAAAAAATAAAAAAATTTGCCATAAAACCCAAAAATTTGACAGGAAAACCCAAAATTTAGCTGGAAAAACTCAACAATTAGCTAGGAAAACTCAGAAATTAGCCACAAAAACCCAAAAATTGTCAGAAAAACCCAAAAATTAGCCATAAACTCCAGAAATTAGACAGAAAAACCCAAAAATTAGCCAGGAAATCTCAAAAAATAGCTAGATAAACCCAACAATTAGCCAAAAAAACTCAAATATTAGCCATGAAACCCAAAAATTAGCCAGAAAAAAAAATTAGCTGGAAAAAATAAAAAAATTAGCCATAAAACCCAAAAATTTGACAGAAAAACCCAAAATTTAGCTGGAAAAACTCAAAAATTAGCTGGAAAAACTCAGAAATTAGCCACAAAAACTCAAAAATTGTCAGAAAAACCCAAAAATTAGCCATAAAAGCCAGAAGTTAGACAGAAAAACTCAAAAATTAGCCGGAAAAACTCGAAAATTGGTCATGAAACTCAAAAATTAGCCAGAAAAACTCAAAAATTAGCTAGAAAAACCCAAAAGCTATCCAAAAAAACTCAAAAATTAGCCATGAAACCCAAAAATCAGCCAGAAAAAAAATTAGCTAGAAAAAATGAAACAATTAGCCATAAAACCCAAAAATTTGCCAGAAAAACCCAAAAATTAGCCAGAAAAACCCGGAATTAAGCCAGAAAAACTCAAAAATAGCCAAAAACTCTTAAAAAATAGCCAGAAAACCCAAAAATTAGCCATAAAACCCAAAAATTAGCCAGAAAATCCCAAAATTTAGCCAGAAAGACTCAAAAATTAGCCAGTAAATCTCAAAAATTAGCCATAAAACCCAAAAATTAGCCAGAAAACCCCGAAATTTAGCAAGAAAAACTCAAAAATTAGCCAAAAACTCTCAAAAATTAGCCATAAAACCCAGAAATTAGCCAGAAAAACCCAAAAATTTGCCAGACAAACCCAAAAATTAGCAATAAAACCCAAGAATTAGCCAGAAAAACCCAAAATTTAGCCAGAAAAACTCAAAAATTTGCCATAAAACTCAAAAATCACACAGAAAAACTCAGAAAGTAGCTAAAAAAAACCCAAAAATTAGCCATAAAACCCAGAAGTTAGACAGAAAAACTCAAAAATTAGCCGGAAAAACTCGAAAATTGGTCATGAAACCCAAAAATTAGCCAGAAAAACTCAAAAATTAGCTAGAAAAACCCAGAAGCTATCCAAAAAAACTCAAAAATTAGCCATGAAACCCAAAAATCAGCCAGAAAAAAAAATTAGCTAGAAAAAATGAAAAAATTAGCCATAAAACTCAAAAATCACACAGAAAAACTCAGAAAGTAGCTAAAAAAACCCAAAAATTAGCCAGAAAAACTCCAAAATTAGCTAGAAAAACCCAAAAATTAGCCAAAAAAACTCAAAAATTAGCCATGAAACCCAAAAATAAGCTAGAAAAACCCAAAATTTTGCTAGAAAAACTCAAAAATGAGCTAGGAAAACTCAGAAATTAGCCACAAAAACCCAAAAATTGTCAGAAAAACCCAAAAATTGTCAGAAAAACCCAAAAATTAGCCATAAAACCCAGAAATTAGACAGAAAAACTCAAAAAGTAGCAGGAAAAACTCGAAAATTAGTCATAAAACCCAAAAATTAGCTAGAAAAAATAGGAAAATTAGCCATAAAACCCAAAAATTTGCCAGAAAAACCCAAAATTTAGCTAGAAAAACTCAAAAATTAGCTAGGAAAACTCAGAAATTAGCCACAAATCCCAAAAATTGTCAAAAAAACCCAAAAATTAGCCAAAAAAACTCAAAAATTAGCCATGAAACCCAAAAATTAGCCAGAAAAACCCAAAATTTAGCCAGGAAAACTCAAAAATTAGCCAATAAATCTCAAAAATTAGCCATAGAACCCAAAAATTAGCCAGAAAAACCCAAAATTTAGCTAGAAAAACTCAAAAATTAGCTATAAAAACCCAAAAATTAGCCAAAAAAACTCAAAAATTAGCCATGAAACCCAAAAATTAGCCAGAAAAATAAATTAGCTAGAAAAAATAAAAAAATTAGCCATAAAACCCAAAAATTAGCCATAAAACCCAATAATAAGCCAGAAAAACCCAGAATTTAGCCAGGAAAACTCAAAAATTAGCCAATAAATCTCAAAAATTAGCCAGACAACCCAAAAATTAGCAATAAATTCCAAAAATTAGCCAGAAAAACCCAAAATTTAGCCAGGAAAACTCAAAAATTAGCCAATAAATCTCAAAAATTAGCCATAGAACCCAAAAATTAGCCAGAAAAACCCAAAATTTATCTAGAAAAACTCAAATATTAGCTAGAAAAACCCAAAAATTAGCTAGAGAAACTCAAAAATTAGCCACAAAAATACAAGAATTAGCCACAAAAATACAAGAATTAGCTATAAAACCCAAGAATTAGTTAGAAAAACTCAAAAATTAGCCATAAAACCCAAAAATTAGCCAGAAAAACTCAAAAATTAGCTAGAAAAACTCAAAACTTAGCCGAAAAAACTCAAAAATTAGCCATGAAATCCAAAAATTAGCCAGAAAAAAGAAATTAGATAGAAAAAAATAAAAAAATTAGCCATAAAACCCAAAAATTTGCCAGAAAAACCCAAAATTTAGCTAGAAAAACTCAAAAATTAGCTAGGAAAACTCAGAAATTAGCCACAAAAACCCAAAAATTGTCAGAAAAACCCAAAAATTAGCCATAAAATCCAGAAATTAGACAGAAAAACCCAAAAATTAGCCAGGAAAACTCAAAAATTAGCTAGATAAACCCAAAAATTAGCCAAAAAAACTCAAATATTAGCCATGAAACCCAAAAATTAGCCAGAAAAAAAAATTAGCTGGAAAAAATAAAAAAATTAGCCACAAAAACTCGAAAATTGTCAAAAAAACCCAAAAATTAGCCATAAAACCCAGAAATTAGACAGAAAAACTCAGAAATTAGCCGGAAAAACTCGAAAATTGGTCATGAAACCCAAAAATTAGCCAGAAAATTTCAAGAATTAGCTAGAAAAACCCAAAAATTAGCCAAAAAAACTCAAAAATTAGCCATGAAACCCAAAAATAAGCTAGAAAAACCCAAAATTTAACTAGAAAAACTCCAAAATTAGCCATAAAACCCAAAAATTTGCCAGAAAAACCCAAAATTTAGCTAGGAAAACTCAAAAATTAGCTAGGGAAACTCAGAAATTAGCCACAAAAACCCAAAAATTGTCAGAAAAACCCAAAAATTAGCCATAAAACCCAGAAATTAGACAGAAAAACTCAAAAATTAGCTGGAAAAACTCGAAAATTAGTCATGAAACCCAAAAATTAGCCAGAAAAACTCAAAAATTAGCTAGAAAAACCCAACAATTAGCCAAAAAAACTCAAAAATTAGCCATGAAATCCAAAAGTTAGCCAGAAAAAAAAATTAGCTAGAAAAAAAAAATTAGCCATAAAACCCAAAAATTAGCCATAAAACCCAAAAATTAGCCAGAAAAACCCAAAATTTAGCAAGAAAAACTCAACAATTAGCCAAAAACTCTCAAAAATTAGCCATAAAACCCAGAAATTAGCCAGAAAAACCCAAAAATTTGCCAGACAAACCCAAAAATTAGCAATAAAACCCAAAAATTAGCCAGAAAAACCCAAAATTTAGCCAGGAAAACTCAAAAATTAGCCAATAAATCTCAAAAATTAGCCATAGAACCCAAAAATTAGCCAGAAAAACCCAAAATTTAGCTAGAAAAACTCAAATATTAGCTAGAAAAACTCAGAAATTAGCTATAAAAACCCAAAAATTAGCTAGAGAAACTCAAAAATTAGCCACAAAAATTCAAGAATTAGCCACAAAAATACAAGAATTAGCTATAAAACCCAAGAATTAGTTGGAAAAACTCAAAAATTAGCCATAAAACCCAAAAATTAGCCAGAAAAACTCAAAAATTAGCCGAAAAAACTCAAGAATTAGCCATGAAACCCAGAAATTAGCCAGAAAAAAGAAATTAACTAGAAAAAAATAAAAAAATTAGCCAGAAAACTCAAAAATTTGCCAGAAAAACCCAAAATTTAGCTAGGAAAACTCAAAAATTAGCCACAAAAACCCAAAAATTGTCAGAAAAACCCAAAAATTAGCCATAAAATCCAGAAATTAGACAGAAAAACCCAATAATTAGCCAGGAAAACTCAAAAATTAGCTAGATAAACCCAAAAATTATCCAAAAAAACTCGAATATTAGCCATGAAACCCAAAAATTAGCCAGAAAAAAAAATTAGCTGGAAAAAATAAAAAAATTATCCACAAAAACTCAAAAATTGTCAGGAAAACCCAAAAATTAGCCATAAAACCCAGAATTTAGCCGGAAAAACCCAAAAATTAGCCAATAAATCTCAAAAATTAGCCAGAAAAACTCAAAAATTAGCCAATAAATCTCAAAAATTAGCCATAAAACCCAAAAATTAGCCAGAAAAAAGAAATTAGCTAGGAAAAAAGAAAAAAATTAGCCATAAAACCCAAAAATTTGCCAGAAAAACCCAAAATTTAGCTAGGAAAACTCAAAAATTAGCTAGGAAAACTCAGAAATTAGCCACAAAAACCCAAAAATTGTCAGAAAAACCCAAAAATTAGCCATAAAACCCAGAAATTAGACAGAAAAACTCAAAAATTAGCTGGAAAAACTCGAAAATTAGTCATGAAACCCAAAAATTAGCCAGAAAAACTCAAAAATTAGCCATAAAACCCAAAAATTAGCCAGAAAAAAGAAATTAGCTAGAAAAAAAGAAAAAAATTAGCCATAAAACCCAAAAATTTGCCAGAAAAACCCAAAATTTAGCTAGGAAAACTCAAAAATTAGCTAGGAAAACTCAGAAATTAGCCACAAAAACCCAAAAATTGTCAGAAAAACCCAAAAATTAGCCATAAAACCCAGAAATTAGACAGAAAAACTCAAAAATTAGCTGGAAAAACTCGAAAATTAGTCATGAAACTCAAAAATTAGCTAGAAAAACCCAACAATTAGCCAAAAAAACTCAAAAATTAGCCATGAAATCCAAAAGTTAGCCAGAAAAAAAAATTAACTAGAAAAAAAAAATTAGCCATAAAACCCAAAAATTAGCCAAAAAAACCCGGAATTTAGCCAGAAAAACTAAAAATTAGCCAATAAATCTCAAAAATTAGCCATAAAACCCAAAAATTAGCCAGAACAACCCAAAATTTAGCAAGAAAAACTCAAAAATTAGCCAAAAACTCTCAAAAATTAGCCATAAAACCCAGAAATTAGCCAGAAAAACCCAAAAATTTGCCAGACAAACCCAAAAATTAGCAATAAAACCCAAAAATTAGCCAAACAAACCCAAAATTTAGCCAGGAAAACTCAAAAATTAGCCAATAAATCTCAAAAATTAGCCATAGAACCCAAAAATTAGCCAGAAAAACCCAAAATTTAGCTAGAAAAACTCAAATATTAGCTAGAAAAACTCAGAAATTAGCTATAAAAACCCAAAAATTAGCTAGAGAAACTCAAAAATTAGCCACAAAAATTCAAGAATTAGCCACAAAAATACAAGAATTAGCTATAAAACCCAAGAATTAGTTGGAAAAACTCAAAAATTAGCCATAAAACCCAAAAATTAGCCAGAAAAACTCAAAAATTAGCCGAAAAAACTTAAGAATTAGCCATGAAACCCAGAAATTAGCCAGAAAAAAGAAATTAACTAGAAAAAAATAAAAAAATTAGCCATAAAACCCAAAAATTTGCGAGAAAAACCCAAAATTTAGCTAGGAAAACTCAGAAATTAGCCACAAAAACCCAAAAATTGTCAGAAAAACCCAAAAATTAGCCATAAAATCCAGAAATTAGACAGAAAAACCCAAAAATTAGCCAGGAAAACTCAAAAATTAACTAGATAAACCCAAAAATTAGCTAAAAAAACTCAAATATTAGCCATGAAACCCAAAAATTAGCCAGAAAAAAAAATTAGCTGGGAAAAATAAAAAAATTATCCACAAAAACTCAAAAATTGTCAGAAAAACCCAAAAATTAGCCATAAAACCCAGAAATTAGCCGGAAAAACCCAAAAATTAGCCAAAAAAACTCAACAATTAGCCATGAAACCCAAAAATAATCTAGAAAAACCCAAAATTTAACTAGAAAAACTCAAAAATTAGCCATAAAACCCAGAAATTAGACAAAAAAACTCAAAAATTAGCTGGAAAAACTTGAAAATTAGTCATAAAACCCAAAAATTAGCCAAAAAAACTCAAAAATTAGCTGGAAAAACTCGAAAATTAGTCATAAAACCCAAAAATTAGCCAAAAAAACTCAAAAATTAGCTATGAAACCCAAAAATTAGCCAGAAAAAAGAAATTAGCTAGAAAAAAATAAAAAAATTAGCCATAAAACCCAAAAATTTGCCAAAAAAACCCAAAATTTAGCTAGAAAAACTCAAAAATTAGCTAGAAAAACTCAGAAATTAGCCACAAAAACCCAAAAATTGTCAGAAAAACCCAAAAATTAGCCATAAAACCCAGTAATTAGACAGAAAAACCCAAAAATTAGCCAGAGAAACCCAAAAATTAGCTAGAAAAACCCAAAAATTGGCCAAAAAAAAATTAGCTAGAAAAAATAGAAAAATTAGCCATAAAACCCAAAAATTAGCCAGAAAAACCCAAAATTTAGCTAGAAAAACTCAAATATTAGCTAGAAAAACTCAGAAATTAGCCACAAAAACCCAAAAATTGTCAGAAAAACCCAAAAATTAGCCATAAAATCCAGAAATTAGACAGAAAAACCCAAAAATTAGCCAGGAAAACTCAAAAATTAGCTAGATAAACCCAAAAATTAGCCAGAAAAACCCAAAATTTAGCCAGGAAAACTCAAAAATTAGCCAATAAATCTCAAAAATTAGCCATAGAACCCAAAAATTAGCCAGAAAAACCCAAAATTTAGCTAGAAAAACTCAAATATTAGCTAGAAAAACTCAGAAATTAGCTATAAAAACCCAAAAATTAGCTAGAGAAACTCAAAAATTAGCCACAAAAATTCAAGAATTAGCCACAAAAATACAAGAATTAGCTATAAAACCCAAGAATTAGTTGGAAAAACTCAAAAATTAGCCATAAAACCCAAAAATTAGCCAGAAAAACTCAAAAATTAGCCGAAAAAACTTAAGAATTAGCCATGAAACCCAGAAATTAGCGAGAAAAAAGAAATTAACTAGAAAAAAATAAAAAAATTAGCCATAAAACCCAAAAATTTGCCAGAAAAACCCAAAATTTAGCTAGGAAAACTCAAAAATTAGCCACAAAAACCCAAAAATTGTCAGAAAAACCCAAAAATTAGCCATAAAATCCAGAAATTAGACAGAAAAACCCAAAAATTAGCCAGGAAAACTCAAAAATTAACTAGATAAACCCAAAAATTAGCTAAAAAAACTCAAATATTAGCCATGAAACCCAAAAATTAGCCAGAAAAAAAAATTAGCTGGAAAAAATAAAAAAATTATCCACAAAAACTCAAAAATTGTCAGGAAAACCCAAAAATTAGCCAGAAAAACCCAAAATTTAGCCAGAAAAACTCAAAAATTAGCCAATAAATCTCAAAAATTAGCCATAAAACCCAAAAATTAGCCAGAAAAAAGAAATTAGCTAGAAAAAAAGAAAAAAATTAGCCATAAAACCCAAAAATTTGCCAGAAAAACCCAAAATTTAGCTAGGAAAACTCAAAAATTAGCTAGGAAAACTCAGAAATTAGCCACAAAAACTCAAAAATTGTCAGAAAAACCCAAAAATTAGCCATAAAACCCAGAAATTAGACAGAAAAACTCAAAAATTAGCTGGAAAAACTCGAAAATTAGTCATGAAACCCAAAAATTAGCCAGAAAAACTCAAAAATTAGCCATAAAACCCAAAAATTAGCCAGAAAAAAGAAATTAGCTAGAAAAAAATTAGCCATAAAACCCAAAAATTTGCCAGAAAAACCCAAAATTTAGCTAGGAAAACTCAAAAATTAGCTAGGAAAACTCAGAAATTAGCCACAAAAACCCAAAAATTGTCAGAAAAACCCAAAAATTAGCCATAAAACCCAGAAATTAGACAGAAAAACTCAAAAATTAGCTGGAAAAACTCGAAAATTAGTCATGAAACCCAAAAATTAGCCGGAAAAACTCAAAAATTAGCTAGAAAAACCCAACAATTAGCCAAAAAAACTCAAAAATTAGCCATGAAATCCAAAAGTTAGCCAGAAAAAAAAATTAACTAGAAAAAAAAAAATTAGCCATAAAACCCAAAAATTAGCCAAAAAAACAAAAAAACCCGGAATTTAGCCAGAAAAACTAAAAATTAGCCAATAAATCTCAAAAATTAGCCATAAAACCCAGAAATTAGCCAGAAAAACCCAAAAATTTGCCAGACAAACCCAAAAATTAGCCAGAAAAACCCAAAATTTAGCCAGGAAAACTCAAAAATTAGCCAATAAATCTCAAAAATTAGCCATAGAACCTAAAAATTAGCCAGAAAAACCCAATATTTAGCTAGAAAAACTCAAATATTAGCTAGAAAAACTCAGAAATTAGCTATAAAAACCCAAAAATTAGCTAGAGAAACTCAAAAATTAGCCACAAAAATTCAAGAATTAGCCACAAAAATACAAGAATTAGCTATAAAACCCAAAAATTAGCCAGAAAAACTCAAAAATTAGCCGAAAAAACTTAAGAATTAGCCATGAAACCCAGAAATTAGCCAGAAAAAAGAAATTAACTAGAAAAAAATAAAAAAATTAGCCATAAAACCCAAAAATTTGCCAGAAAAACCCAAAATTTAGCTAGGAAAACTCAGAAATTAGCCACAAAAACCCAAAAATTGTCAGAAAAACCCAAAAATTAGCCATAAAATCCAGAAATTAGACAGAAAAACCCAAAAATTAGCCAGGAAAACTCAAAAATTAGCTAGATAAACCCAAAAATTAGCCAAAAAAACTCAAATATTAGCCATGAAACCCAAAAATTAGCCAGAAAAAAAAATTAGCTGGGAAAAATAAAAAAATTATCCACAAAAACTCAAAAATTGTCAGAAAAACCCAAAAATTAGCCATAAAACCCAGAAATTAGCCGGAAAAACCCAAAAATTAGCCAAAAAAACTCAACAATTAGCCATGAAACCCAAAAATAATCTAGAAAAACCCAAAATTTAACTAGAAAAACTCAAAAATTAGCCATAAAACCCAGAAATTAGACAAAAAAACTCAAAAATTAGCTGGAAAAACTTGAAAATTAGTCATAAAACCCAAAAATTAGCCAAAAAAACTCAAAAATTAGCTGGAAAAACTCGAAAATTAGTCATAAAACCCAAAAATTAGCCAAAAAAACTCAAAAATTAGCTATGAAACCCAAAAATCAGCCAGAAAAAAAAATTAGCTAGAAAAAATGAAAAAATTAGCCATAAAACTCAAAAATCACACAGAAAAACTCAGAAAGTAGCTAAAAAAACCCAAAAATTAGCCAGAAAAACTCAAAAATTAGCTAGAAAAACCCAAAAATTAGCCAAAAAAACTCAAAAATTAGCCATGAAACCCAAAAATAAGCTAGAAAAACCCAAAATTTAGCTAGAAAAACTCAAAAATGAGCTAGGAAAACTCAGAAATTAGCCACAAAAACCCAAAAATTGTCAGAAAAACCCAAAAATTGTCAGAAAAACCCAAAAATTAGCCATAAAACCCAGAAATTAGACAGAAAAACTCAAAAAGTAGCAGGAAAAACTCGAAAATTAGTCATAAAACCCAAAAATTAGCTAGAAAAAATAGGAAAATTAGCCATAAAACCCAAAAATTTGCCAGAAAAACCCAAAATTTAGCTAGAAAAACTCAAAAATTAGCTAGGAAAACTCAGAAATTAGCCACAAATCCCAAAAATTGTCAAAAAAACCCAAAAATTAGCCAAAAAAACTCAAAAATTAGCCATGAAACCCAAAAATTAGCCAGAAAAACCCAAAATTTAGCCAGGAAAACTCAAAAATTAGCCAATAAATCTCAAAAATTAGCCATAGAACCCAAAAATTAGCCAGAAAAACCCAAAATTTAGCTAGAAAAACTCAAAAATTAGCTATAAAAACCCAAAAATTAGCCAAAAAAACTCAAAAATTAGCCATGAGACCCAAAAATTAGCCAGAAAAATAAATTAGCTAGAAAAAATAAAAAAATTAGCCATAAAACCCAAAAATTAGCCATAAAACCCAATAATAAGCCAGAAAAACCCAGAATTTAGCCAGGAAAACTCAAAAATTAGCCAATAAATCTCAAAAATTAGCCAGACAACCCAAAAATTAGCAATAAATTCCAAAAATTAGCCAGAAAAACCCAAAATTTAGCCAGGAAAACTCAAAAATTAGCCAATAAATCTCAAAAATTAGCCATAGAACCCAAAAATTAGCCAGAAAAACCCAAAATTTATCTAGAAAAACTCAAATATTAGCTAGAAAAACCCAAAAATTAGCTAGAGAAACTCAAAAATTAGCCACAAAAATACAAGAATTAGCCACAAAAATACAAGAATTAGCTATAAAACCCAAGAATTAGTTAGAAAAACTCAAAAATTAGCCATAAAACCCAAAAATTAGCCAGAAAAACTCAAAAATTAGCTAGAAAAACTCAAAACTTAGCCGAAAAAACTCAAAAATTAGCCATGAAATCCAAAAATTAGCCAGAAAAAAGAAATTAGCTAGAAAAAAATAAAAAAATTAGCCATAAAACCCAAAAATTTGCCAGAAAAACCCAAAATTTAGCTAGAAAAACTCAAAAATTAGCTAGGAAAACTCAGAAATTAGCCACAAAAACCCAAAAATTGTCAGAAAAACCCAAAAATTAGCCATAAAATCCAGAAATTAGACAGAAAAACCCAAAAATTAGCCAGGAAAACTCAAAAATTAGCTAGATAAACCCAAAAATTAGCCAAAAAAACTCAAATATTAGCCATGAAACCCAAAAATTAGCCAGAAAAAAAAATTAGCTGGAAAAAATAAAAAAATTAGCCACAAAAACTCAAAAATTGTCAAAAAAAACCCAAAAATTAGCCATAAAACCCAGAAATTAGACAGAAAAACTCAGAAATTAGCCGGAAAAACTCGAAAATTGGTCATGAAACCCAAAAATTAGCCAGAAAATTTCAAAAATTAGCTAGAAAAACCCAAAAATTAGTCAAAAAAACTCAAAAATTAGCCATGAAACCCAAAAATAAGCTAGAAAAACCCAAAATTTAACTAGAAAAACTCCAAAATTAGCCATAAAACCCAAAAATTTGCCAGAAAAACCCAAAATTTAGCTAGGAAAACTCAAAAATTAGCTAGGAAAACTCAGAAATTAGCCACAAAAACCCAAAAATTGTCAGAAAAACCCAAAATTCAGCCAGAAAAACTCAAAAATTAGCCATAAAACCCAAAAATAAGCTAGAAAAACCCAAAATTCAACTAATAAAACTCAAAAATTAGCCATAAAACTCAAAAATCAGCCAGAAAAACTCAAAATTTAGCTGGAAAAACTCAAAAACTAGCCATTAAACCCAAAAATAAGCTAGGAAAACCGAAAATTTGACTAGAAAAACTCAAAAATTAGCCATAAAACCCAAAAATTTGCCAGAAAAACCCAAAATTTAGCTAGAAAAACTCAAAAATTAGCTAGGAAAACTCAGAAATTAGCCACAAAAACCCAAAAATTGTCAGAAAAACCCAAAAATTGTCAGAAAAACCCAAAAATTGTCAGAAAAACCCAAAAATTAGCCATAAAACCCAGAAATTAGACAGAAAAACTCAAAAAGTAGCAGGAAAAACTCGAAAATTAGTCATAAAACCCAAAAATTAGCTAGAAAAAATAGGAAAATTAGCCATAAAACCCAAAAATTTGCCAGAAAAACCCAAAATTTAGCTAGAAAAACTCAAAAATTAGCTAGGAAAACTCAGAAATTAGCCACAAATCCCAAAGATTGTTAGAAAAACCCAAAAATTAGCCAAAAAAACTCAAAAATTAGCCATGAAACCCAAAAATTAGCCAGAAAAACCCAAAATTTAGACAGGAAAACTCAAAAATTAGCCAATAAATCTCAAAAATTAGCCATAGAACCCAAAAATTAGCCAGAAAAACCCAAAAATTAGCCAGAAAAATAAATTAGCTAGAAAAAATAAAAAAATTAGCCATAAAACCCAAAAATTAGCCATAAAACCCAATAATTAGCCAGAAAAACCCAGAATTTAGGCAGAAAAACCCAAAATTTAGCTAGAAAAACTCAAAAAATAGCTAGAAAAACCCAAAAATTAGCCAAAAAAACTCAAAAATTAGCCATGAAACCCAAAAATTAGCCAGAAAAATAAATTAGCTAGAAAAAATAAAAAAATTAGCCATTAAACCCAAAATTCAGCTGGAAAAACTCGAAAATTAGCTAGGAAAACTCAGAAATTAGCCACAAAAACCCAAAAATTGTCAGAAAAATTCAAAAATTAGACATAAAACCCAGCAATTGGACATAAAAACTCAAAAATTAGCTGGAAAAACTCAAAAAATAGCTAGAAAAACCCAAAAATTAACCAAAAAAACTCAAAAATTAGCCATGAAACCCAAAAATTAGCCAGAAAAAAAAAATTAGATGGAAAAAATAAAAAATTAGCCATAAAGCCCAAAAATTTGCCAGAAAAACCCAAAATTCAGCTGGAAAAACTCGAAAATTAGCTAGGAAAACTCAGAAATTAGCCACAAAAACTCAAAAATTAGCTGGAAAAACTCGAAAATTAGTCATAAAACCCAAAAATTAGCCAGAAAAACTCAAAAATTAGCTAGAAAAACCCAAAAATTAACCAAAAAAACTCAAAAATTAGCCATGAAACCCAAAAATTAGCCAGAAAAACCCAAAATTCAGCCAGAAAAACTCAAAAATTAGCCATAAATTCTAAAAATAAGCTAGAAAAACCCAAAATTCAACTAATAAAACTCAAAAATTAGCCATAAAACCCAAAAATCAGCCAGAAAAACTCAAAAATTGGCTGGAAAAACTCAAAAACTAGCCATAAAACCCAAAAATAAGCTAGAAAAACCCAAAAGTTAGCTAGAAAAACTCAAAAATTAGCTAAGGAAAACTCAGAAATTAGCCACGAAAACCCAAAAATTGTCAGAAAAACCCAAAAATTAACCATAAAACCAAAAATTAGACTAAGAAACTTAAAAATTAGCTAGAAAAATTCAAAAATTAGCCATATAACCCAAAAATCAGCCAGAAAAACTCAAAAATTAGCTGGAAAAACTCAAAAACTAGCCATAAAACCCAAAAATGAGCTAGAAAAACCCAAAATTTAACTGGAAAAACTCAAAAGTTAGCCATAAAACCCAAAAATTAGCCAGAAAAACCCAAAATTTAGCTAGAAAAACTCAAAAATTAGCTAGGAAAACTCAGAAATTAGCCACAAAAACCCAAAAATTGTCAGAAAAACCCAAAAATTGTCAGACAAACCCAAAAATTAGCCATAAAACCCAGAAATTAGACAGAAAAACTCAAAAAGTAGCAGGAAAAACTCGAAAGTTAGTCATAAAACCCAAAAATTAGCTAGAAAAAATAGGAAAATCAGCCATAAAACCCAAAAATTTGCCATAAAAACCCAAAATTTAGCTATAAAAACTCAAAAATTAGCTAGGAAAACTCAGAAATTAGCCACAAATCCCAAAAATTGTCAGAAAAACCCAAAAATTAGCCAAAAAAACTCAAAAATTAACCATGAAACTGAAAAATTAGCCAGAAAAACCCAAAATTTAGCCAGGAAAACTCAAAAATTAGCCAATAAATCTCAAAAATTAGCCATAGAACCCAACAATTATCCAGAAAAACCCAGAATTTAGCCAGAAAAACTCAAAAATTAGCCAAAACCTCTCAAAAATTAGCCAGAAAACCCAAAAATTAGCAATAAAACCCAAAAATTAGCCAGAAAAACCCAAAATTTAGCTAGAGAAACTCAAAAATTAGCCACAAAAATACAAGAATTAGCCACAAAAATACAAGAATTAGCTATAAAACCCAAGAATTAGTTAGAAAAACTCAAAAATTAGCCATAAAGCCCAAAAATTTGCCAGAAAAACCCAAAATTCAGCTGGAAAAACTCGAAAATTAGCTAGGAAAACTCAGAAATTAGCCACAAAAACCCAAAAATTGCCAGAAAAATTCAAAAATTACACATAAAACCCAGAAATTGGACATAAAAACTCAAAAATTAGCTGGAAAAACTCGAAAATTAGTCATAAAACCCAAAAATTAGCTAGAAAAATTAGGAAAATTAGCCATGAAACCCAAAAATTAGCCAGAAAAACCCAAAATTCAGCCAAAAAAACTAAAAAATTAGCCATAAAACCCAAAAATAAGCTAGAAAAACCCAAAATTCAACTGATAAAACTCAAAAATTAGCCATAAAACCCAAAAATTAGCCAGAAAAACCCAAAAATTTGCCAAACAGACCCAAAAATTATCAATAAAACCCAAAAATTAGCCAGAAAAACTCGAAAATTAGCCAATTAATCTCAAAAATAAGCCATAAAACCCAAAAATTAGCCAGAAAAACCCGAAATTTAGCAAGAAAAACTCAAAAATTAGCCAAAAACTCTCAAAAATTAGCCATAAAACCCAAAAATTAGCCAGAAAAACCCAAAAATTAACCAAAAAAACTCAAAAATTAGCCAGGAAAACTCAAAAATCAGCCAGAAAAAAAAATTAGCTAGGAAAAATAAAAAAATTAGCCATAAAACCCAAAAATTTGCCAGAAAAACTCGAAAATCAGCTGGAAAAACCCAAAAACTAGCCAAAAAAACTCAAAAATTAGCCATGAAACCCAGAAATTAGCCAGAAAAAAAAATTAGATAGAAAAAATAAAAAATTAGCCATAAAGCCCAAAATTTGCCAGAAAAACCCAAAATTCAGCTGGAAAAACTCGAAAATTAGCTAGGAAAACTTAGAAAATAGCCACAAAAACTCAAAAATTAGCTGGAAAAACTCGAAAATTAGTCATAAAACCCAAAAATTAGCCAGAAAATCTCAAAAATTAGCTGGAAAAACCCAAAAATTAACCAAAAAAACTCAAAAATTAGCTAGAAAAACCCAAAAATTAACCAAAAAAACTCAAAAATTAGCCATGAAACCCAAAAATTAGCCAGAAAAACCCAAAATTCAGCCAGAAAAACTCAAAAATTAGCCATAAAACCCAAAAATAAGCTAGAAAAACCCAAAATTCAACTAATAAAACTCAAAAATTAGCCATAAAACTCAAAAATCAGCCAGAAAAACTCAAAATTTAGCTGGAAAAACTCAAAAACTAGCCATTAAACCCAAAAATAAGCTAGGAAAACCGAAAATTTGACTAGAAAAACTCAAAAATTAGCCATAAAACCCAAAAATTTGCCAGAAAAACCCAAAATTTAGCTAGAAAAACTCAAAAATTAGCCACAAAAACCCAAAAATTGTCAGAAAAACCCAAAAATTGTCAGAAAAACCCAAAAATTGTCAGAAAAACCCAAAAATTAGCCATAAAACCCAGAAATTAGACAGAAAAACTCAAAAAGTAGCAGGAAAAACTCGAAAATTAGTCATAAAACCCAAAAATTAGCTAGAAAAAATAGGAAAATTAGCCATAAAACCCAAAAATTTGCCAGAAAAACCCAAAATTTAGCTAGAAAAACTCAAAAGTTAGCTAGGAAAACTCAGAAATTAGCCACAAATCCCAAAGATTGTTAGAAAAACCCAAAAATTAGCCAAAAAAACTCGAAAATTAGCCATGAAACCCAAAAATTAGCCAGAAAAACCCAAAATTAAGACAGGAAAACTCAAAAATTAGCCAATAAATCTCAAAAATTAGCCATAGAACCCAAAAATTAGCCAGAAAAACCCAAAAATTAGCCAGAAAAATAAATTAGCTAGAAAAAATAAAAAAATTAGCCATAAAACCCAAAAATTAGCCATAAAACCCAATAATTAGCCAGAAAAACCCAGAATTTAGCCAGAAAAACCCAAAATTTAGCTAGAAAAACTCAAAAAATAGCTAGAAAAACCCAAAAATTAGCCAAAAAAACTCAAAAATTAGCCATGAAACCCAAAAATTAGCCAGAAAAATAAATTAGCTAGAAAAAATAAAAAAATTAGCCATTTAACCCAAAAATTAGCCATAAAACCCAATAATTAGCCAGAAAAACCCAGAATTTAGCCAGATAAACTCAAAAATTAGCCAAAACCTCTCAAAAATTAGCCAGACAACCCAAAAATTAGCAATAAAACCCAAAAATTAGCCAGAAAAACCCAAAATTTAGCTAGAAAAACTCAAATATTAGCTAGAAAAACTCAGAAATTAGCTATAAAAACCCAAAAATTATCTAGAAAAACTCAAAAAATAGCTAGAAAAACCCAAACATTAGCCAAAAAAACTCAAAAATTAGCCATGAAACCCAAAAATTAGCCAGAAAAATAAATTAGCTAGAAAAAATAAAAAAATTAGCCATAAAACCCAAAAATTAGCCATAAAACCCAATAATTAGCCAAAAAAAACCCAGAATTTAGCCAGAAAAACTCAAAAATTAGCCAAAACCTCTCAAAAATTAGCCAGAAAACCCAAAAATTAGCAATAAAACCCAAAAATTAGCCAGAAAAACCCAAAATTTAGCTAGAAAAACTCAAATATTAGCTAGAAAAACTCAGAAATTAGCTATAAAAACCCAAAAATTAGCTAGAGAAACTCAAAAATTAGCCACAAAAATACAAGAATTAGCCACAAAAATACAAGATTTAGCTATAAAACCCAAGAATTAGTTAGAAAAACTCAAAAATTAGCCATAAAACCCAAAAATTAGCCAGAAAAACTCGAAAATCAGCTGGAAAAACCCAAAAATTAGCCAAAAAAACTCAAAAATTAGCCATGAAACCCAGAAATTAGCCAGAAAAAAAAAATTAGATAGAAAAAATAAAAAATTAGCCATAAAGCCCAGAAATTTGCCAGAAAAACCCAAAATTCAGCTGGAAAAACTCAAAAATTAGCCATAAAACCCAAAAATTAGCCAGAAAAACCCAAAAATTTGCCAGACAGACCCAAAAATTATCAATAAAACCCAAAAATTAGCCAGAAAAACTCAAAAATTAGCCAATTAATCTCAAATATAAGCCATAAAACCCAAAAATTAGCCAGAAAAACCCGAAATTTAGCAAGAAAAACTCAAAAATTAGCCAAAAACTCTCAAAAATCAGCCATAAAACCCAAAAATTAGCCGGAAAAACCCAAAATTTAGCTATAAAAACTCAAAAATTAGCTAGGAAAACTCAGAAATTAGCCACAAATCCCAAAAATTGTCAGAAAAACCCAAAAATTAGCCAAAAAAACTCAAAAATTAACCATGAAACTGAAAAATTAGCCAGAAAAACCCAAAATTTAGCCAGGAAAACTCAAAAATTAGCCAATAAATCTCAAAAATTAGCCATAGAACCCAACAATTAGCCAGAAAAACCCAGAATTTAGCCAGAAAAACTCAAAAATTAGCCAAAACCTCTCAAAAATTAGCCAGGAAACCCAAAAATTAGCAATAAAACCCAAAAATTAGCCAGAAAAACCCAAAAATTAGCTAGAGAAACTCAAAAATTAGCCACAAAAATACAAGAATTAGCCACAAAAATACAAGAATTAGCTATAAAACCCAAGAATTAGTTAGAAAAACTCAAAAATTAGCCATAAAGCCCAAAAATTTGCCAAAAAAAACCCAAAATTCAGCTGGAAAAACTCGAAAATTAGCTAGGAAAACTCAGAAATTAGCCACAAAAACCCAAAAATTGCCAGAAAAATTCAAAAATTACACATAAAACCCAGAAATTGGACATAAAAACTCAAAAATTAGCTGGAAAAACTCGAAAATTAGTCATAAAACCCAAAAATTAGCTAGAAAAATTAGGAAAATTAGCCATGAAACCCAAAAATTAGCCAGAAAAACCCAAAATTCAGCCAAAAAAACTAAAAAATTAGCCATAAAACCCAAAAATAAGCTAGAAACACCCAAAATTCAACTGATGAAACTCAAAAATTAGCCATAAAACCCAAAAATTAGCCAGAAAAACCCAAAAATTTGCCAAACAGACCCAAAAATTATCAATAAAACCCAAAAATTAGCCAGAAAAACTCGAAAATTAGCCAATTAATCTCAAAAATAAGCCATAAAACCCAAAAATTAGCCAGAAAAACCCGAAATTTAGCAAGAAAAACTCAAAAATTAGCCAAAAACTCTCAAAAATTAGCCATAAAACCCAAAAATTAGCCAGAAAAACCCAAAAATTAACCAAAAAAACTCAAAAATTAGCCAGGAAAACTCAAAAATCAGCCAGAAAAAAAAATTAGCTAGGAAAAATAAAAAAATTAGCCATAAAACCCAAAAATTTGCCAGAAAAACTCGAAAATCAGCTGGAAAAACCCAAAAACTAGCCAAAAAAACTCAAAAATTAGCCATGAAACCCAGAAATTAGCCAGAAAAAAAAATTAGATAGAAAAAATAAAAAATTAGCCATAAAGCCCAAAATTTGCCAGAAAAACCCAAAATTCAGCTGGAAAAACTCGAAAATTAGCTAGGAAAACTTAGAAAATAGCCACAAAAACTCAAAAATTAGCTGGAAAAACTCGAAAATTAGTCATAAAACCCAAAAATTAGCCAGAAAATCTCAAAAATTAGCTAGAAAAACCCAAAAATTAACCAAAAAAACTCAAAAATTAGCTAGAAAAACCCAAAAATTAACCAAAAAAACTCAAAAATTAGCCATGAAACCCAAAAATTAGCCAGAAAAACCCAAAATTCAGCCAGAAAAACTCAAAAATTAGCCATAAAACCCAAAAATAAGCTAGAAAAACCCAAAATTCAACTAATAAAACTCAAAAATTAGCCATAAAACTCAAAAATCAGCCAGAAAAACTCAAAATTTAGCTGGAAAAACTCAAAAACTAGCCATTAAACCCAAAAATAAGCTAGGAAAACCGAAAATTTGACTAGAAAAACTCAAAAATTAGCCATAAAACCCAAAAATTTGCCAGAAAAACCCAAAATTTAGCTAGAAAAACTCAAAAATTAGCTAGGAAAACTCAGAAATTAGCCACAAAAACCCAAAAATTGTCAGAAAAACCCAAAAATTGTCAGAAAAACCCAAAAATTAGCCATAAAACCCAGAAATTAGACAGAAAAACTCAAAAAGTAGCAGGAAAAACTCGAAAATTAGTCATAAAACCCAAAAATTAGCTAGAAAAAATAGGAAAATTAGCCATAAAACCCAAAAATTTGCCAGAAAAACCCAAAATTTAGCTAGAAAAACTCAAAAGTTAGCTAGGAAAACTCAGAAATTAGCCACAAATCCCAAAGATTGTTAGAAAAACCCAAAAATTAGCCAAAAAAACTCGAAAATTAGCCATGAAACCCAAAAATTAGCCAGAAAAACCCAAAATTAAGACAGGAAAACTCAAAAATTAGCCAATAAATCTCAAAAATTAGCCATAGAACCCAAAAATTAGCCAGAAAAACCCAAAAATTAGCCAGAAAAATAAATTAGCTAGAAAAAATAAAAAAATTAGCCATAAAACCCAAAAATTAGCCATAAAACCCAATAATTAGCCAGAAAAACCCAGAATTTAGCCAGAAAAACCCAAAATTTAGCTAGAAAAACTCAAAAAATAGCTAGAAAAACCCAAAAATTAGCCAAAAAAACTCAAAAATTAGCCATGAAACCCAAAAATTAGCCAGAAAAATAAATTAGCTAGAAAAAATAAAAAAATTAGCCATTTAACCCAAAAATTAGCCATAAAACCCAATAATTAGCCAGAAAAACCCAGAATTTAGCCAGATAAACTCAAAAATTAGCCAAAACCTCTCAAAAATTAGCCAGACAACCCAAAAATTAGCAATAAAACCCAAAAATTAGCCAGAAAAACCCAAAATTTAGCTAGAAAAACTCAAATATTAGCTAGAAAAACTCAGAAATTAGCTATAAAAACCCAAAAATTAGCTAGAAAAACTCAAAAAATAGCTAGAAAAACCCAAACATTAGCCAAAAAAACTCAAAAATTAGCCATGAAACCCAAAAATTAGCCAGAAAAATAAATTAGCTAGAAAAAATAAAAAAATTAGCCATAAAACCCAAAAATTAGCCATAAAACCCAATAATTAGCCAAAAAAACCCAGAATTTAGCCAGAAAAACTCAAAAATTAGCCAAAACCTCTCAAAAATTAGCCAGAAAACCCAAAAATTAGCAATAAAACCCAAAAATTAGCCAGAAAAACCCAAAATTTAGCTAGAAAAACTCAAATATTAGCTAGAAAAACTCAGAAATTAGCTATAAAAACCCAAAAATTAGCTAGAGAAACTCAAAAATTAGCCACAAAAATACAAGAATTAGCCACAAAAATACAAGAATTAGCTATAAAACCCAAGAATTAGTTAGAAAAACTCAAAAATTAGCCATAAAACCCAAAAATTAGCCAGAAAAACTCGAAAATCAGCTGGAAAAACCCAAAAATTAGCCAAAAAAAACTCAAAAATTAGCCATGAAACCCAGAAATTAGCCAGAAAAAAAAAATTAGATAGAAAAAATAAAAAATTAGCCATAAAGCCCAGAAATTTGCCAGAAAAACCCAAAATTCAGCTGGAAAAACTCAAAAATTAGCCATAAAACCCAAAAATTAGCCAGAAAAACCCAAAAATTTGCCAGACAGACCCAAAAATTATCAATAAAACCCAAAAATTAGCCAGAAAAACTCAAAAATTAGCCAATTAATCTCAAATATAAGCCATAAAACCCAAAAATTAGCCAGAAAAACCCGAAATTTAGCAAGAAAAACTCAAAAATTAGCCAAAAACTCTCAAAAATCAGCCATAAAACCCAAAAATTAGCCGGAAAAACCCAAAAATTAACCAAAAAAACTCAAAAATTAGCCAGGAAAACTCAAAAATCAGCCAGAAAACAAAATTAGCTAGGAAAAATAAAAAAATTGGCCATAAAACCCAAAAATTTGCCAGAAAAACCCAAAATTTAGCTAGAAAAACTCAAAAATCAGCTAGGAAAACTCAGAAATTAGCCACGAAAACCCAAAAATTGTCAGAAAAACCCAAAAATTAGCCATAAAACCAAAAAATAAGGCAAAGAAACTCAAAAATTAGCTAGAAAAATTCAAAAATTAGCCAGAAAACCCAAAAATTAGCAATAAAACCCAAAAATTAGCCAGAAAAACCCAAAATTTAGCCAGGGAAACTCAAAAATTAGCCAATAAATCTCAAAAATTAGCCATAGAACCCAAAAATTAGCCAGAAAAACCCAAAAATTAGCTAGAGAAACTCAAAAATTAGCCACAAAAATACAAGAATTAGCCACAAAAATACAAGAATTAGCCACAAAAATACAAGAATTAGCTATAAAACCCAAGAATTAGTTAGAAAAACTCAAAAATTAGCCATAAAACCCAAAAATTAGCCAGAAAAACTCGAAAATCAGCTGGAAAAACCCAAAAATTAGCCAAAAAAACTCAAAAATTAGCCATGAAACCCAGGAATTAGCCAAAAAAAAATTAGATATAAAAAATAAAAACATTTGCCATAAAACCCAAAAATTAGCCAGAAAAACCCAAAAATTTGCCAGACAGACCCAAAAATTATCAATAAAACCCAAAAATTAGCCAGAAAAACTCAAAAATTAGCCAATAAATCTCAAAAATTAGTCATAAAACCCAAAAATTAGCCAGAAAAACTCAAAAATTAGCTAGAAAAACCCAAAAATTAACCAAAAAAAAAAAATTAGCCATGAAACCAAAAAATTAGCCAGAAAAAAAAATTAGCTAGAAAAAATAGAAAAATCAGCCATAAAACCTAAAAATTTGCCAGAAAAACCCAAAATTTAGCTAGAAAAACTCAAAAATTAGCTAGGAAAACTCAGAAATTAGCCACAAGAACCCAAAAATTGTCAGAAAAACCCAGAAATTAGCCATAAAACCAAAAATTAGACAAAAAAACACAAAAATTAGCTAGAAAAATTCAAAAATTAGCCATAAAACCCAAAAATAAGCTAGAAAAACCCAAAATTCAACTAATAAAACTCAAAAATTAGCCATAAAACCCAAAAATTAGCCAGAAAAACCCAAAATTTAGCTAGAAAAACTCAAATATTAGCTAGAAAAACTCAGAAATTAGCTATAAAAACCCAAAAATTAGCTAGAGAAACTCAAAAATTAGCCACAAAAATACAAGAATTAGCCACAAAAATACAAGAATTAGCTATAAAACCCAAGAATTAGTTAGAAAAACTCAAAAATCAGCCATAAAACCCAAAAATTAGCCAGAAAAACTCGAAAATCAGCTGGAAAAACCCAAAAAGTAGCCAAAAAAACTCAAAAATTAGCCATGAAACCCAGAAATTAGCCAGAAAAAAAAAATTAGATAGAAAAAATAAAAAATTAGCCATAAAGCCCAAAAATTTGCCAGAAAAACCCAAAATTCAGCTGGAAAAACTCGAAAATTAGCTAGGAAAACTCAGAAATTAGCCACAAAAACCCAAAAATTGTCAGAAAAATTCAAAAATTAGACATAAAACCCAGAAATTAGCCAAAAAAAAAAAATTAGATAGAAAAAATAAAAAAATTTGCCATAAAACCCAAAAATTAGCCAGAAAAACTCAAAAATTAGCCAATAAATCTCAAAAATAAGCCATAAAACCCAAAAATTAGCCAGAAAAACCCGACATTTAGCAAGAAAAACTCAAAAATTAGCCAAAAACTCTCAAAAATTAGCCATAAAACCCAAAAATTAGCCAGAAAAACCCAAAAATTAGCCAGAAAAACCCAAAATTTAGCCAGGAAAACTCAAAAATTAGCCAATAAATCTCAAAAATTAGTCATAAAACCCAAAAATTAGCCAGAAAAACTCAAAAATTAGCTAGAAAAACCCAAAAATTAACCAAAAAAAAAAAATTAGCCATGAAACCAAAAAATTAGCCAGCAAAAAAAATTAGCTAGAAAAAATAGAAAAATCAGCCATAAAACCTAAAAATTTGCCAGAAAAACCCAAAATTTAGCTAGAAAAACTCAAAAATTAGCTAGGAAAACTCAGAAATTAGCCACAAGAACCCCAAAATTGTCAGAAAAACCCAGAAATTAGCCATAAAACCAAAAATTAGACAAAAAAACACAAAAATTAGCTAGAAAAATTCAAAAATTAGCCATAAAACCCAAAAATAAGCTAGAAAAACCCAAAATTCAACTAATAAAACTCGAAAATTAGCCATAAAACCCAAAATTAGCCAAAAAAACCCAAAATTTAGCTAGAAAAACTCAAAAATGAGCTAGGAAAACTCAGAAATTAGCCAGAAAAACCCAAAAATTGTCAGAAAAACCCAAAAATTGTCAGAAAAACCCAAAAATTAGCCATAAAACCCAGAAATTAGACAGAAAAACTCAAAAAGTAGCAGGAAAAACTCGAAAATTAGTCATAAAACCCAAAAATTAGCTAGAAAAAATAGGAAAATCAGCCATAAAACCCAAAAATTAGCCATAAAACCCAATAATTTGCCAGAAAAACCCAAAATTTAGCTAGAAAAACTCAAAAATTAGCTAGGAAAACTCAGAAATTAGCCACAAATCCCAAAAATTGTCAGAAAAACCCAAAAATTAGCCAAAAAACTCAAAAATTAGCCATAAAACCCAAAACGTAGCCAGAAAAACCCAAAATTTAGCCAGGAAAACTCGAAAATTAGCCAATAAATCTCAAAAATTAGCCATAGAACCCAAAAATTAGCCAGAAAAACCCAAAATTTAGCTAGAAAAACTCAAAAAATAGCTAGAGAAACCCAAAAATTAGCCAAAAAAACTCAAAAATTAGCCATGAAACCCAAAAATTAGCCAGAAAAATAAATTAGCTAGAAAAAATAAAAAAATTAGCCATTAAACCCAAAAATTAGCCTTAAAACCCAATAATTAGCCAGAAAAACCCAGAATTTAGCCAGAAAAACTCAAAAATTAGCCAAAACCTCTCAAAAATTAGCCAGACAACCCAAAAATTAGCAATAAAACCCAAAAATTAGCCAGAAAAACCCAAAATTTAGCTAGAAAAACTCAAATATTAGCTAGAAAAACTCAGAAATTAGCTATAAAAACCCAAAAATTAGCTAGAGAAACTCAAAAATTAGCCACAAAAATACAAGAATTAGCCACAAAAATACAAGAATTAGCTATAAAACCCAAGAATTAGTTAGAAAAACTCAAAAATTAGCCATAAAACCCAAAAATTAGCCAGAAGAACTCGAAAATCAGCTGGAAAAACCCAAAAATTAGCCAAAAAAACTCAAAAATTAGCCATGAAACCCAGAAATTAGCCAGAAAAAAAAAATTAGATAGAAAAAATAAAAAATTAGCCATAAAGCCCAGAAATTTGCCAGAAAAACCCAAAATTCAGCTGGAAAAACTCGAAAATTAGCTAGGAAAACTCAGAAATTAGCCACAAAAACTCAAAAATTAGCTGGAATAACTCGAAAATTAGTCATAAAACCCAAAAATTAGCCAAAAAAACCCAAAATTTAGCTAGAAAAACTCAAAAATGAGCTAGGAAAACTCAGAAATTAGCCAGAAAAACCCAAAAATTGTCAGAAAAACCCAAAAATTGTCAGAAAAACCCAAAAATTAGCCATAAAACCCAGAAAATAGACAGAAAAACTCAAAAAGTAGCAGGAAAAACTCGAAAATTAGTCATAAAACCCAAAAATTAGCTAGAAAAAATAGGAAAATCAGCCATAAAACCCAAAAATTAGCCATAAAACCCAATAATTTGCCAGAAAAACCCAAAATTTAGCTAGAAAAACTCAAAAATTAGCTAGGAAAACTCAGAAATTAGCCACAAATCCCAAAAATTGTCAGAAAAACCCAAAAATTAGCCAAAAAACTCAAAAATTAGCCATAAAACCCAAAACGTAGCCAGAAAAACCCAAAATTTAGCCAGGAAAACTCAAAAATTAGCCAATAAATCTCAAAAATTAGCCATAGAACCCAAAAATTAGCCAGAAAAACCCAAAATTTAGCTAGAAAAACTCAAAAAATAGCTAGAAAAACCCAAAAATTAGCCAAAAAAACTCAAAAATTAGCCATGAAACCCAAAAATTAGCCAGAAAAATAAATTAGCTAGAAAAAATAAAAAAATTAGCCATTAAACCCAAAAATTAGCCTTAAAACCCAATAATTAGCCAGAAAAACCCAGAATTTAGCCAGAAAAACTCAAAAATTAGCCAAAACCTCTCAAAAATTAGCCAGACAACCCAAAAATTAGCAATAAAACCCAAAAATTAGCCAGAAAAACCCAAAATTTAGCTAGAAAAACTCAAATATTAGCTAGAAAAACTCAGAAATTAGCTATAAAAACCCAAAAATTAGCTAGAAAAACTCAAAAAATAGCTAGAAAAACCCAAACATTAGCCAAAAAAACTCAAAAATTAGCCATGAAACCCAAAAATTAGCCAGAAAAATAAATTAGCTAGAAAAAATAAAAAAATTAGCCATAAAACCCAAAAATTAGCCATAAAACCCAATAATTAGCCAAAAAAAACCCAGAATTTAGCCAGAAAAACTCAAAAATTAGCCAAAACCTCTCAAAAATTAGCCAGAAAACCCAAAAATTAGCAATAAAACCCAAAAATTAGCCAGAAAAACCCAAAATTTAGCTAGAAAAACTCAAATATTGGCTAGAAAAACTCAGAAATTAGCTATAAAAACCCAAAAATTAGCTAGAGAAACTCAAAAATTAGCCACAAAAATACAAGAATTAGCCACAAAAATACAAGAATTAGCTATAAAACCCAAGAATTAGTTAGAAAAACTCAAAAATTAGCTAGAAAAACCCAAAAATTAACCAAAAAAACTCAAAAATTAGCCATGAAACCCAAAAATTAGCCAGAAAAACCCAAAATTCAGCCAGAAAAACTCAAAAATTAGCCATAAATTCTAAAAATAAGCTAGAAAAACCCAAAATTCAACTAATAAAACTCAAAAATTAGCCATAAAACCCAAAAATCAGCCAGAAAAACTCAAAAATTAGCTGGAAAAACTCAAAAACTAGCCATAAAACCCAAAAATAAGCTAGAAAAACCCAAAAGTTAGCTAGAAAAACTCAAAAATTAGCTAGGAAAACTCAGAAATTAGCCACGAAAACCCAAAAATTGTCAGAAAAACCCAAAAATTAACCATAAAACCAAAAATTAGACAAAGAAACTCAAAAATTAGCTAGAAAAATTCAAAAATTAGCCATAAAACCCAAAAATCAGCCAGAAAAACTCAAAAATTAGCTGGAAAAACTCAAAAACTAGCCATAAAACCCAAAAATGAGCTAGAAAAACCCAAAATTTAACTGGAAAAACTCAAAAGTTAGCCATAAAACCCAAAAATTAGCCAGAAAAACCCAAAATTTAGCTAGAAAAACTCAAAAATTAGCTAGGAAAACTCAGAAATTAGCCACAAAAACCCAAAAATTGTCAGAAAAACCCAAAAATTGTCAGACAAACCCAAAAATTAGCCATAAAACCCAGAAATTAGACAGAAAAACTCAAAAAGTAGCAGGAAAAACTCGAAAGTTAGTCATAAAACCCAAAAATTAGCTAGAAAAAATAGGAAAATCAGCCATAAAACCCAAAAATTTGCCATAAAAACCCAAAATTTAGCTATAAAAACTCAAAAATTAGCTAGGAAAACTCAGAAATTAGCTAGGAAAACTCAGAAATTAGCCACAAATCCCAAAAATTGTCAGAAAAACCCAAAAATTAGCCAAAAAAACTCAAAAATTAACCATGAAACTGAAAAATTAGCCAGAAAAACCCAAAATTTAGCCAGGAAAACTCAAAAATTAGCCAATAAATCTCAAAAATTAGCCATAGAACCCAACAATTAGCCAGAAAAACCCAGAATTTAGCCAGAAAAACTCAAGAATTAGCCAAAACCTCTCAAAAATTAGCCAGAAAACCCAAAAATTAGCAATAAAACCCAAAAATTAGCCAGAAAAACCCAAAATTTAGCCAGGGAAACTCAAAAATTAGCCAATAAATCTCAAAAATTAGCCAAAGAACCCAAAAATTAGCCAGAAAAACCCAAAATTTAGCTAGAAAAACTCAAATATCAGCTAGAAAAACTCAGAAATTAGCTATGAAAACCCAAAAATTAGCTAGAGAAACTCAAAAATTAGCCACAAAAATACAAGAATTAGCCTCAAAAATACAAGAATTAGCTATAAAACCCAAGAATTAGTTAGAAAAACTCAAAAATTAGCCATAAAACCCAGAAATTAGCCAGAAAAAAAAATTAGATAGAAAAAATGAAAAATTAGCCATAAGGCCCAAAAATTTGCCAGAAAAACCCAAAATTCAGCTGGAAAAACTCGAAAATTAGCTAGGAAAACTCAGAAATTAGCCACAAAAACCCAAAAATTGTCAGAAAAATTCAAAAATTAGACATAAAACCCAGAAATTGGACATAAAAACTCAAAAATTAGCTGGAAAAACTCGAAAATTGGTCATAAAACCCAAAAGTTAGCTAGAAAAAATAGGAAAATTAGCCATGAAACCCAAAAATTAGCCAGAAAAACCCAAAATTCAGCCAAAAAAACTAAAAAATTAGCCATAAAACCCAAAAATAAGCTAGAAAAACCCAAAATTCAACTGATAAAACTCAAAAATTAGCCATAAAACCCAAAAATTAGCCAGAAAATCCCAAAAATTTGCCAAACAGACCCAAAAATTATCAATAAAACCCAAAAATTAGCCAGAAAAACTCGAAAATTAGCCAATTAATCTCAAAAATAAGCCATAAAACCCAAAAATTAGCCAGAAAAACCCGAAATTTAGCAAGAAAAACTCAAAAATTAGCCAAAAACTCTCAAAAATTAGCCATAAAACCCAAAAATTTGCCAGAAAAACCCAAAAATTAACCAAAAAAACTCAAAAATTAGCCAGGAAAACTCAAAAATCAGCCAGAAAAAAAAATTAGCTAGGAAAAATAAAAAAATTAGCCATAAAACCCAAAAATTTGCCAGAAAAACTCGAAAATCAGCTGGAAAAACCCAAAAACTAGCCAAAAAAACTCAAAAATTAGCCATGAAACCCAGAAATTAGCCAGAAAAAAAAAATTAGATAGAAAAAATAAAAAATTAGCCATAAAGCCCAAAATTTGCCAGAAAAACCCAAAATTCAGCTGGAAAAACTCGAAAATTAGCTAGGAAAACTTAGAAAATAGCCACAAAAACTCAAAAATTAGCTGGAAAAACTCGAAAATTAGTCATAAAACCCAAAAATTAGCCAGAAAATCTCAAAAATTAGCTAGAAAAACCCAAAAATTAACCAAAAAAACTCAAGAATTAGCTAGAAAAACCCAAAAATCAACCAAAAAAACTCAAAAATTAGCCATGAAACCCAAAAATTAGCCAGAAAAACCCAAAATTCAGCCAGAAAAACTCAAAAATTAGCCATAAAACCCAAAAATAAGCTAGAAAAACCCAAAATTCAACTAATAAAACTCAAAAATTAGCCAGAAAAACTCAAAATTTAGCTGGAAAAACTCAAAAACTAGCCATTAAACCCAAAAATAAGCTAGGAAAACCGAAAATTTGACTAGAAAAACTCAAAAATTAGCCATAAAACCCAAAAATTTGCCAGAAAAACCCAAAATTTAGCTAGAAAAACTCAAAAATTAGCTAGGAAAACTCAGAAATTAGCCACAAAAACCCAAAAATTGTCAGAAAAACCCAAAAATTGTCAGAAAAACCCAAAAATTAGCCATAAAACCCAGAAATTAGACAGAAAAACTCAAAAAGTAGCAGGAAAAACTCGAAAATTAGTCATAAAACCCAAAAATTAGCTAGAAAAAATAGGAAAATTAGCCATAAAACCCAAAAATTTGCCAGAAAAACCCAAAATTTAGCTAGAAAAACTCAAAAATTAGCTAGGAAAACTCAGAAATTAGCCACAAATCCCAAAGATTGTTAGAAAAACCCAAAAATTAGCCAAAAAAACTCAAAAATTAGCCATGAAACCCAAAAATTAGCCAGAAAAACCCAAAATTTAGACAGGAAAACTCAAAAATTAGCCAATAAATCTCAAAAATTAGCCATAGAACCCAAAAATTAGCCAGAAAAACCCAAAAATTAGCCAGAAAAATAAATTAGCTAGAAAAAATGAAAAAATTAGCCATAAAACCCAAAAATTAGCCATAAAACCCAATAATTAGCCAGAAAAACCCAGAATTTAGCCAGAAAAACTCAAAAATTAGCCAAAACCTCTCAAAAATTAGCCAGAAAACCCAAAAATTAGCAATAAAACCCAAAAATTAGCCAGAAAAACCCAAAACTCAGAAATTAGCTATAAAAACCCAAAAATTAGCTAGAGAAACTCAAAAATTAGCCACAAAAATACAAGAATTAGCCACAAAAATACAAGAATTAGCTATAAAACCCAAGAATTAGCTAGAAAAACTCAAAAAATAGTTAGAAAAACCCAAACATTAGCCAAAAAAACTCAAAAATTAGCCATGAAACCCAAAAATTAGCCAGAAAAATAAATTAGCTAGAAAAAATAAAAAAATTAGCCATAAAACCCAAAAATTAGCCATAAAACCCAATAATTAGCCAAAAAAACCCAGAATTTAGCCAGAAAAACTCAAAAATTAGCCAAAACCTCTCAAAAATTAGCAATAAAACCCAAAAATTAGCCAGAAAAACCCAAAATTTAGCTAGAAAAACTCAAATATTAGCTAGAAAAACTCAGAAATTAGCTATAAAAACCCAAAAATTAGCTAGAGAAACTCAAAAATTAGCCACAAAAATACAAGAATTAGCCACAAAAATACAAGAATTAGCTATAAAACCCAAGAATTAGTTAGAAAAACTCAAAAATTAGCCATAAAACCCAAAAATTAGCCAGAAAAACTCGAAAATCAGCTGGAAAAACCCAAAAATTAGCCAAAAAAACTCAAAAATTAGCCATGAAACCCAGAAATTAGCCAGAAAAAAAAAATTAGATAGAAAAAATAAAAAATTAGCCATAAAGCCCAGAAATTTGCCAGAAAAACCCAAAATTCAGCTGGAAAAACTCGAAAATTAGCTAGGAAAACTCAGAAATTAGCCACAAAAACCCAAAAATTGTCAGAAAAATTCAAAAATTAGACATAAAAACCAGCAATTGGACATAAAAACTCAAAAATTAGCTGGAAAAACTCAAAAAATAGCTAGAAAAACCCAAAAATTAACCAAAAAAACTCAAAAATTAGCCATGAAACCCAAAAATTAGCCAGAAAAAAAAATTAGATAGAAAAAATAAAAAATTAGCCATAAAGCCCAAAAATTTGCCAGAAAACCCCAAAATTCAGCTGGAAAAACTCGAAAATTAGCTAGGAAAACTCAGAAATTAGCCACAAAAACTCAAAAATTAGCTGGAAAAACTCGAAAATTAGTCATAAAACCCAAAAATTAGCCAGAAAAACTCAAAAATTAGCTAGAAAAACCCAAAAATTAACCAAAAAAACTCAAAAATTAGCCATGAAACCCAAAAATTAGCCAGAAAAACCCAAAATTCAGCCAGAAAAACTCAAAAATTAGCCATAAATTCTAAAAATAAGCTAGAAAAACCCAAAATTCAACTAATAAAACTCAAAAATTAGCCATAAAACCCAAAAATCAGCCAGAAAAACTCAAAAATTAGCTGGAAAAACTCAAAAACTAGCCATAAAACCCAAAAATAAGCTAGAAAAACCCAAAAGTTAGCTAGAAAAACTCAAAAATTAGCTAGGAAAACTCAGAAATTAGCCACGAAAACCCAAAAATTGTCAGAAAAACCCAAAAATTAACCATAAAACCAAAAATTAGACAAAGAAACTCAAAAATTAGCTAGAAAAATTCAAAAATTAGCCATAAAACCCAAAAATCAGCCAGAAAAACTCAAAAATTAGCTGGAAAAACTCAAAAACTAGCCATAAAACCCAAAAATGAGCTAGAAAAACCCAAAATTTAACTGGAAAAACTCAAAAGTTAGCCATAAAACCCAAAAATTAGCCAGAAAACCCCAAAATTTAGCTAGAAAAACTCAAAAATTAGCTAGGAAAACTCAGAAATTAGCCACAAAAACCCAAAAATTGTCAGAAAAACCCAAAAATTGTCAGACAAACCCAAAAATTAGCCATAAAACCCAGAAATTAGACAGAAAAACTCAAAAAGTAGCAGGAAAAACTCGAAAGTTAGTCATAAAACCCAAAAATTAGCTAGAAAAAATAGGAAAATCAGCCATAAAACCCAAAAATTTGCCATAAAAACCCAAAATTTAGCTATAAAAACTCAAAAATTAGCTAGGAAAACTCAGAAATTAGCCACAAATCCCAAAAATTGTCAGAAAAACCCAAAAATTAGCCAAAAAAACTCAAAAATTAACCATGAAACTGAAAAATTAGCCAAAAAAACCCAAAATTTAGCCAGGAAAACTCAAAAATTAGCCAATAAATCTCAAAAATTAGCCATAGAACCCAACAATTAGCCAGAAAGACCCAGAATTTAGCCAGAAAAACTCAAAAATTAGCCAAAACCTCTCAAAAATTAGCCAGAAAACCCAAAAATTAGCAATAAAACCCAAAAATTAGCCAGAAAAACCCAAAATTTAGCCAGGGAAACTCAAAAATTAGCCAATAAATCTCAAAAATTAGCCAAAGAACCCAAAAATTAGCCAGAAAAACCCAAAATTTAGCTAGAAAAACTCAAATATCAGCTAGAAAAACTCAGAAATTAGCTATGAAAACCCAAAAATTAGCTAGAGAAACTCAAAAATTAGCCACAAAAATACAAGAATTAGCCACAAAAATACAAGAATTAGCTATAAAACCCAAGAATTAGTTAGAAAAACTCAAAAATTAGCCATAAAACCCAGAAATTAGCCAGAAAAAAAAATTAGATAGAAAAAATGAAAAATTAGCCATAAAACCCAAAAATTTGCCAGAAAAACCCAAAATTCAGCTGGAAAAACTCGAAAATTAGCTAGGAAAACTCAGAAATTAGCCACAAAAACCCAAAAATTGTCAGAAAAATTCAAAAATTAGACATAAAATCCAGAAATTGGACATAAAAACTCAAAAATTAGCTGGAAAAACTCGAAAATTAGTCATAAAACCCAAAAATTAGCTAGAAAAAATAGGAAAATTAGCCATGAAACCCAAAAATTAGCCAGAAAAACCCAAAATTCAGCCAAAAAAACTAAAAAATTAGCCATAAAACCCAAAAATAAGCTAGAAAAACCCAAAATTCAACTGATAAAACTCAAAAATTAGCCATAAAACCCAAAAATTAGCCAGAAAAACCCAAAAATTTGCCAAACAGACCCAAAAATTATCAATAAAACCCAAAAATTAGCCAGAAAAACTCGAAAATTAGCCAATTAATCTCAAAAATAAGCCATAAAACCCAAAAATTAGCCAGAAAAACCCGAAATTTAGCAAGAAAAACTCAAAAATTAGCCAAAAACTCTCAAAAATTAGCCATAAAACCCAAAAATTAGCCAGAAAAACCCAAAAATTAACCAAAAAAACTCAAAAATTAGCCAGGAAAACTCAAAAATCAGCCAGAAAAAAAAATTAGCTAGGAAAAATAAAAAAATTAGCCATAAAACCCAAAAATTTGCCAGAAAAACTCGAAAATCAGCTGGAAAAACCCAAAAACTAGCCAAAAAAACTCAAAAATCAGCCATGAAACCCAGAAATTAGCCAGAAAAAAAAATTAGATAGAAAAAATAAAAAATTAGCCATAAAGCCCAAAATTTGCCAGAAAAACCCAAAATTCAGCTGGAAAAACTCGAAAATTAGCTAGGAAAACTTAGAAAATAGCCACAAAAACTCAAAAATTAGCTGGAAAAACTCGAAAATTAGTCATAAAACCCAAAAATTAGCCAGAAAATCTCAAAAATTAGCTAGAAAAACCCAAAAATTAACCAAAAAAACTCAAAAATTATCTAGAAAAACCCAAAAATTAACCGAAAAAACTCAAAAATTAGCCATGAAACCCAAAAATTAGCCAGAAAAACCCAAAATTCAGGCAGAAAAACTCAAAAATTAGCCATAAAACCCAAAACTAAGCTAGAAAAACCCAAAATTCAACTAATAAAACTCAAAAATTAGCCATAAAACTCAAAAATCAGCCAGAAAAACTCAAAATTTAGCTGGAAAAACTCAAAAACTAGCCATTAAACCCAAAAATAAGCTAGGAAAACCGAAAATTTGACTAGAAAAACTCAAAAATTAGCCATAAAACCCAAAAATTTGCCAGAAAAACCCAAAATTTAGCTAGAAAAACTCAAAAATTAGCTAGGAAAACTCAGAAATTAGCCACAAAAACCCAAAAATTGTCAGAAAAACCCAAAAATTAGCCATAAAACCCAGAAATTAGACAGAAAAACTCAAAAAGTAGCAGGAAAAACTCGAAAATTAGTCATAAAACCCAAAAATTAGCTAGAAAAAATAGGAAAATTAGCCATAAAACCCAAAAATTTGCCAGAAAAACCCAAAATTTATCAAGAAAAACTCAGAAATTAGCCAAAAACTCTCAAAAATTAGCCATAAAACCCAAAAATTAGCCAGAAAAACCCAACAATTAGCCAGAAAAACCCAAAATTTAGCATGGAAAACTCAAAAATTAGCCAATAAATCTCAAAAATTAGTCATAAAACCCAAAAATTAGCCAGAAAAACTCAAAAATTAGCTAGAAAAACCCAAAAATTAACCAAAAAAAAAAAAATTAGCCATGAAACCAAAAAATCAGCCAGAAAAAAAAATTAGCTAGAAAAAATAGAAAAATCAGCCATAAAACCTAAAAATTTGCCAGAAAAACCCAAAATTTAGCTAGAAAAACTCAAAAATTAGCTAGGAAAACTCAGAAATTAGCCACAAGAACCCAAAAATTGTCAGAAAAACCCAGAAATTAGCCATAAAACCAAAAATTAGACAAAAAAACACAAAAATTAGCTAGAAAAATTCAAAAATTAGCCATAAAACCCAAAAATAAGCTAGAAAAACCCAAAATTCAACTAATAAAACTCAAAAATTAGCCATAAAACCCAAAAATTAGCCAGAAAAACCCAAAATTTAGCTAGAAAAACTCAAAAATTAGCACAAAAATACAAGAATTAGCCACAAAAATACAAGAATTAGCTATAAAACCCAAGAATTAGTTAGAAAAACTCAAAAATTAGCCATAAAACCCAAAAATTAGCCAGAAAAACTCGAAAATCAGCTGGAAAAACCCAAAAATTAGCCAAAAAAACTCAAAAATTAGCCATGAAACCCAGAAATTAGCCAAAAAAAAAAAAAATTAGATAGAAAAAATAAAAAAATTTGCCATAAAACCCAAAAATTAGCCAGAAAAACTCAAAAATTAGCCAATAAATCTCAAAAATAAGCCATAAAACCCAAAAATTAGCCAGAAAAACCCGAAATTTAGCAAGAAAAACTCAAAAATTAGCCAAAAACTCTCAAAAATTAGCCATAAAACCCAAAAATTAGCCAGAAATACCCAAAAATTAGCCAGAAAAACCCAAAATTTAGCCAGGAAAACTCAAAAATTAGCCAATAAATCTCAAAAATTAGTCATAAAACCCAAAAATTAGCCAGAAAAACTCAAAAATTAGCTAGAAAAACCCAAAAATTAACCAAAAAAAAAAAAATTAGCCATGAAACCAAAAAATTAGCCAGCAAAAAAAATTAGCTAGAAAAAATAGAAAAATCAGCCATAAAACCTAAAAATTTGCCAGAAAAACCCAAAATTTAGCTAGAAAAACTCAAAAATTAGCTAGGAAAACTCAGAAATTAGCCACAAGAACCCCAAAATTGTCAGAAAAACCCAGAAATTAGCCATAAAACCAAAAATTAGACAGAAAAACACAAAAATTAGCTAGAAAAATTCAAAAATTAGCCATAAAACCCAAAAATAAGCTAGAAAAACCCAAAATTCAACTAATAAAACTCAAAAATTAGCCATAAAACTCAAAAATTAGCCAAAAAAACCCAAAATTTAGCTAGAAAAACTCAAAAATGAGCTAGGAAAACTCAGAAATTAGCCAGAAAAACCCAAAAATTGTCAGAAAAACCCAAAAATTAGCCATAAAACCCAGAAATTAGACAGAAAAACTCAAAACGTAGCAGGAAAAACTCGAAAATTAGTCATAAAACCCAACAATTAGCTAGAAAAAATAGGAAAATCAGCCATAAAACCCAAAAATTAGCCATAAAACCCAATAATTTGCCAGAAAAACCCAAAATTTAGCTAGAAAAACTCAAAAATTAGCTAGGAAAACTCAGAAATTAGCCACAAATCTCAAAAATTGTCAGAAAAACCCAAAAATTAGCTAGAAAAACTCAAAAAATAGCTAGAAAAACCCAAAAATTAGCCAAAAACTCTCAAAAATTAGCCAGACAACCCAAAAATTAGCAATAAAACCCAAAAATTAGCCAGAAAAACCCAAAATTTAGCTAGAAAAACTCAAATATTAGCTAGAAAAACTCAGAAATTAGCTATAAAAACCCAAAAATTAGCTCGAGAAACTCAAAAATTAGCCACAAAAATACAAGAATTAGCCACAAAAATACAAGAATTAGCTATAAAACCCAAGAATTAGTTAGAAAAACTCAAAAATTAGCCATAAAACCCAAAAATTAGCCAGAAAAACTCGAAAATCAGCTGGAAAAACCCAAAAATTAGCCAAAAAAACTCAAAAATTAGCCAAGAAACCCAGAAATTAGCCAGAAAAAAAAAATTAGATAGAAAAAATAAAAAATTAGCCATAAAGCCCAGAAATTTGCCAGAAAAACCCAAAATTCAGCTGGAAAAACTCGAAAATTAGCTAGGAAAACTCAGAAATTTGCCACAAAAACCCAAAAATTGTCAGAAAAATTCAAAAATTAGACATAAAACCCAGCAATTGGACATAAAAACTCAAAAATTAGCTGGAAAAACTCGAAAAATAGCTAGAAAAACCCAAAAATTAACCAAAATAACTCAAAAATTAGCCATGAAACCCAAAAATTAGCCAGAAAAAAAAAATTAGATAGAAAAAATAAAAAATTAGCCATAAAGCCCAAAAATTTGCCAGAAAAACCCAAAATTCAGCTGGAAAAACTCGAAAATTAGCTAGGAAAACTCAGAAATTAGCCACAAAAACTCAAAAATTAGCTGGAATAACTCGAAAATTAGTCATAAAACCCAAAAATTAGCCAAAAAAACCCAAAATTTAGCTAGAAAAACTCAAAAATGAGCTAGGAAAACTCAGAAATTAGCCAGAAAAACCCAAAAATTGTCAGAAAAACCCAAAAATTGTCAGAAAAACCCAAAAATTAGCCATAAAACCCAGAAATTAGACAGAAAAACTCAAAAAGTAGCAGGAAAAACTCGAAAATTAGTCATAAAACCCAAAAATTAGCTAGAAAAAATAGGAAAATCAGCCATAAAACCCAAAAATTAGCCATAAAACCCAATAATTTGCCAGAAAAACCCGAAATTTAGCTAGAAAAACTCAAAAATTAGCTAGGAAAACTCAGAAATTAGCCACAAATCCCAAAAATTGTCAGAAAAACCCAAAAATTAGCCAAAAAACTCAAAAATTAGCCATAAAACCCAAAACGTAGCCAGAAAAACCCAAAATTTAGCCAGGAAAACTCAAACATTAGCCAATAAATCTCAAAAATTAGCCATAGAACCCAAAAATTAGCCAGAAAAACCCAAAATTTAGCTAGAAAAACTCAAAAAATAGCTAGAAAAACCCAAAAATTAGCCAAAAAAACTCAAAAATTAGCCATGAAACCCAAAAATTAGCCAGAAAAATAAATTAGCTGGAAAAAATAAAAAAATTAGCCATTAAACCCAAAAATTAGCCTTAAAACCCAATAATTAGCCAGAAAAACCCAGAATTTAGCCAGAAAAACTCAAAAATTAGCCAAAACCTCTCAAAAATTAGCCAGACAACCCAAAAATTAGCAATAAAACCCAAAAATTAGCCAGAAAAACCCAAAATTTAGCTAGAAAAACTCAAATATTAGCTAGAGAAACTCAGAAATTAGCTATAAAAACCCAAAAATTAGCTAGAAAAACTCAAAAAATAGCTAGAAAAACCCAAACATTAGCCAAAAAAACTCAAAAATTAGCCATGAAACCCAAAAATTAGCCAGAAAAATAAATTAGCTAGAAAAAATAAAAAAATTAGCCATAAAACCCAAAAATTAGCCATAAAACCCAATAATTAGCCAAAAAAACCCAGAATTTAGCCAGAAAAACTCAAAAATTAGCCAAAACCTCTCAAAAATTAGCCAGAAAACCCAAAAATTAGCAATAAAACCCAAAAATTAGCCAGAAAAACCCAAAATTTAGCTAGAAAAACTCAAATATTAGCTAGAAAAACTCAGAAATTAGCTATAAAAACCCAAAAATTAGCTAGAGAAACTCAAAAATTAGCCACAAAAATACAAGAATTAGCTATAAAACCCAAGAATTAGTTAGAAAAACTCAAAAATTAGCCATAAAACCCAAAAATTAGCCAGAAAAACTCGAAAATCAGCTGGAAAAACCCAAAAATTAGCCAAAAAAACTCAAAAATTAGCCATGAAACCCAGAAATTAGCCAGAAAAAAAAAATTAGATAGAAAAAATAAAAAATTAGCCATAAAGCCCAGAAATTTGCCAAAAAAACCCAAAATTCAGCTGGAAAAACTCGAAAATTAGCTAGGAAAACTCAGAAATTAGCCACAAAAACCCAAAAATTGTCAGAAAAATTCAAAAATTAGACATAAAACCCAGCAATTGGACATGAAAACTCAAAAATTAGCTGGAAAAACTCAAAAAATAGCTAGAAAAACCCAAAAATTAACCAAAAAAACTCAAAAATTAGCCATGAAACCCAAAAATTAGCCAGAAAAAAAAAATTAGATAGAAAAAATAAAAAATTAGCCATAAAGCCCAAAAATTTGCCAGAAAAACCCAAAATTCAGCTGGAAAAACTCGAAAATTAGCTAGGAAAACTCAGAAATTAGCTAGAAAAACCCAAAAATTAACCAAAAAAACTCAAAAATTAGCCATGAAACCTAAAAATTAGCCAGAAAAACCCAAAATTCAGCCAGAAAAACTCAAAAATTAGCCATAAATTCTAAAAATAAGCGAGAAAAACCCAAAATTCGACTAATAAAACTCAAAAATTAGCCATAAAACCCAAAAATAAGCTAGAAAAACCCAAAAGTTAGCTAGAAAAACTCAAAAATTAGCTAGGAAAACTCAGAAATTAGCCACGAAAACCCAAAAATTGTCAGAAAAACCCAAAAATTAACCATAAAACCAAAAATTAGACAAAGAAACTCAAAAATTAGCTAGAAAAATTCAAAAATTAGCCATAAAACCCAAAAATCAGCCAGAAAAACTCAAAAATTAGCTGGAAAAACTCAAAAACTAGCCATAAAACCCAAAAATGAGCTAGAAAAACCCAAAATTTAACTGGAAAAACTCAAAAGTTAGCCATAAAACCCAAAAATTAGCCAGAAAAACCCAAAATTTAGCTAGAAAAACTCAAAAATTAGCTAGGAAAACTCAGAAATTAGCCACAAAAACCCAAAAATTGTCAGAAAAACCCAAAAATTGTCAGACAAACCCAAAAATTAGCCATAAAACCCAGAAATTAGACAGAAAAACTCAAAAAGTAGCAGGAAAAACTCGAAAGTTAGTCATAAAACCCAAAAATTAGCTAGAAAAAATAGGAAAATCAGCCATTAAACCCAAAAATTTGCCATAAAAACCCAAAATTTAGCTATAAAAACTCAAAAATTAGCTAGGAAAACTCAGAAATTAGCCACAAATCCCAAAAATTGTCAGAAAAACCCAAAAATTAGCCAAAAAAACTCAAAAATTAACCATGAAACTGAAAAATTAGCCAGAAAAACCCAAAATTTAGCCAGGAAAACTCAAAAATTAGCCAATAAATCTCAAAAATTAGCCATAGAACCCAACAATTAGCCAGAAAAACCCAGAATTTAGCCAGAAAAACTCAAAAATTAGCCAAAACCTCTCAAAAATTAGCCAGAAAACCCAAAAATTAGCAATAAAACACAAAAATTAGCCAGAAAAACCCAAAATTTAGCCAGGGAAACTCAAAAATTAGCCAATAAATCTCAAAAATTAGCCAAAGAACCCAAAAATTAGCCAGAAAAACCCAAAATTTAGCTAGAAAAACTCAAATATCAGCTAGAAAAACTCAGAAATTAGCTATGAAAACCCAAAAATTAGCTAGAGAAACTCAAAAATTAGCCACAAAAATACAAGAATTAGCCACAAAAATACAAGAATCAGCTATAAAACCCAAGAATTAGTTAGAAAAACTCAAAAATTAGCCATAAAACCCAGAAATTAGCCAGAAAAAAAAATTAGATAGAAAAAATGAAAAATTAGCCATAAAGCCCAAAAATTGTCAGAAAAATTCAAAAATTAGACATAAAACCCAGAAATTGGACATAAAAACTCAAAAATTAGCTGGAAAAACTCGAAAATTAGTCATAAAACCCAAAAATTAGCTAGAAAAAATAGGAAAATTAGCCATGAAACCCAAAAATTAGCCAGAAAAACCCAAAATTCAGCCAAAAAAACTAAAAAATTAGCCATAAAACCCAAAAATAAGCTAGAAAAACCCAAAATTCAACTGATAAAACTCAAAAATTAGCCATAAAACCCAAAAATTAGCCAGAAAAACCCAAAAATTTGCCAAACAGACCCAAAAATTATCAATAAAACCCAAAAATTAGCCAGAAAAACTCGAAAATTAGCCAATTAATCTCAAAAATAAGCCATAAAACCCAAAAATTAGCCAGAAAAACCCGAAATTTAGCAAAAAAAACTCAAAAATTAGCCAAAAACTCTCAAAAATTAGCCATAAAACCCAAAAATTAGCCAGAAAAACCCAAAAATTAACCAAAAAAACTCAAAAATTAGCCAGGAAAACTCAAAAATCAGCCAGAAAAAAAAATTAGCTAGGAAAAATAAAAAAATTAGCCATAAAACCCAAAAATTTGCCAGAAAAACTCGAAAATCAGCTGGAAAAACCCAAAAACTAGCCAAAAAAACTCAAAAATTAGCCATGAAACCCAGAAATTAGCCAGAAAAAAAAAATTAGATAGAAAAAATAAAAAATTAGCTGGAAAAACTCAGAAATTAGTCATAAAACCCAAAAATTAGCCAGAAAATCTCAAAAATTAGCTAGAAAAACCCAAAAATTAACCAAAAAAACTCAAAAATTAGCTAGAAAAACCCAAAAATTAACCAAAAAAACTCAAAAATTAGCCATGAAACCCAAAAATTAGCCAGAAAATCTCAAAAATTAGCTAGAAAAACCCAAAAATTAACCAAAAAAACTCAAAAATTAGCTAGAAAAACCCAAAAATTAACCAAAAAAACTCAAAAATTAGCCATGAAACCCAAAAATTAGCCAGAAAAACCCAAAATTCAGCCAGAAAAACTCAAAAATTAGCCATAAAACCCAAAAATAAGCTAGAAAAACCCAAAATTCAACTAATAAAACTCAAAAATTAGCCATAAAACTCAAAAATCAGCCAGAAAAACTCAAAATTTAGCTGGAAAAACTCAAAAACTAGCCATTAAACCCAAAAATAAGCTAGGAAAACCGAAAATTTGACTAGAAAAACTCAAAAATTAGACATAAAACCCAAAAATTTGCCAGAAAAACCCAAAATTTAGCTAGAAAAACTCAAAAATTAGCTAGGAAAACTCAGAAATTAGCCACAAGAACCCAAAAATTGTCAGAAAAACCCAGAAATTAGCCATAAAACCAAAAATTAGACAAAAAAACACAAAAATTAGCTAGAAAAATTCAAAAATTAGCCATAAAACCCAAAAATAAGCTAGAACAACCCAAAATTCAACTAATAAAACTCAAAAATTAGCCATAAAACCCAAAAATTAGCCAGAAAAACCCAAAATTTAGCTAGAAAAACTCAAAAATTAGCACAAAAATACAAGAATTAGCCACAAAAATACAAGAATTAGCTATAAAACCCAAGAATTAGTTAGAAAAACTCAAAAATTAGCCATAAAACCCAAAAATTAGCCAGAAAAACTCGAAAATCAGCTGGAAAAACCCAAAAATTAGCCAAAAAAACTCAAAAATTAGCCATGAAACCCAGAAATTAGCCAAAAAAAAAAAAAATTAGATAGAAAAAATAAAAAAATTTGCCATAAAACCCAAAAATTAGCCAGAAAAACTCAAAAATTAGCCAATAAATCTCAAAAATAAGCCATAAAACCCAAAAATTAGCCAGAAAAACCCGAAATTTAGCAAGAAAAACTCAAAAATTAGCCAAAAACTCTCAAAAATTAGCCATAAAACCCAAAAATTAGCCAGAAAAACCCAAAAATTAGCCAGAAAAACCCAAAATTTAGCCAGGAAAACTCAAAAATTAGCCAATAAATCTCAAAAATTAGTCATAAAACCCAAAAATTAGCCAGAAAAACTCAAAAATTAGCTAGAAAAACCCAAAAATTAACCAAAAAAAAAAAAATTAGCCATGAAACCAAAAAATTAGCCAGCAAAAAAAATTAGCTAGAAAAAATAGAAAAATCAGCCATAAAACCTAAAAATTTGCCAGAAAAACCCAAAATTTAGCTAGAAAAACTCAAAAATTAGCTAGGAAAACTCAGAAATTAGCCACAAGAACCCCAAAATTGTCAGAAAAACCCAGAAATTAGCCATAAAACCAAAAATTAGACAGAAAAACACAAAAATTAGCTAGAAAAATTCAAAAATTAGCCATAAAACCCAAAAATAAGCTAGAAAAACCCAAAATTCAACTAATAAAACTCAAAAATTAGCCATAAAACTCAAAAATTAGCCAAAAAAACCCAAAATTTAGCTAGAAAAACTCAAAAATGAGCTAGGAAAACTCAGAAATTAGCCAGAAAAACCCAAAAATTGTCAGAAAAACCCAAAAATTGTCAGAAAAACCCAAAAATTAGCCATAAAACCCAGAAATTAGACAGAAAAACTCAAAACGTAGCAGGAAAAACTCGAAAATTAGTCATAAAACCCAAAAATTAGCTAGAAAAAATAGGAAAATCAGCCATAAAACCCAAAAATTAGCCATAAAACCCAATAATTTGCCAGAAAAACCCAAAATTTAGCTAGAAAAACTCAAAAATTAGCTAGGAAAACTCAGAAATTAGCCACAAATCTCAAAAATTGTCAGAAAAACCCAAAAATTAGCTAGAAAAACTCAAAAAATAGCTAGAAAAACTCAAAAATTAGCCAAAAACTCTCAAAAATTAGCCAGACAACCCAAAAATTAGCAATAAAACCCAAAAATTAGCCAGAAAAACCCAAAATTTAGCTAGAAAAACTCAAATATTAGCTAGAAAAACTCAGAAATTAGCTATAAAAACCCAAAAATTAGCTCGAGAAACTCAAAAATTAGCCACAAAAATACAAGAATTAGCCACAAAAATACAAGAATTAGCTATAAAACCCAAGAATTAGTTAGAAAAACTCAAAAATTAGCCATAAAACCCAAAAATTAGCCAGAAAAACTCGAAAATCAGCTGGAAAAACCCAAAAATTAGCCAAAAAAACTCAAAAATTAGCCATGAAACCCAGAAATTAGCCAGAAAAAAAAAATTAGATAGAAAAAATAAAAAATTAGCCATAAAGCCCAGAAATTTGCCAGAAAAACCCAAAATTCAGCTGGAAAAACTCGAAAATTAGCTAGGAAAACTCAGAAATTTGCCACAAAAACCCAAAAATTGTCAGAAAAATTCAAAAATTAGACATAAAACCCAGCAATTGGACATAAAAACTCAAAAATTAGCTGGAAAAACTCGAAAAATAGCTAGAAAAACCCAAAAATTAACCAAAATAACTCAAAAATTAGCCATGAAACCCAAAAATTAGCCAGAAAAAAAAAATTAGATAGAAAAAATAAAAAATTAGCCATAAAGCCCAAAAATTTGCCAGAAAAACCCAAAATTCAGCTGGAAAAACTCGAAAATTAGCTAGGAAAACTCAGAAATTAGCCACAAAAACTCAAAAATTAGCTGGAATAACTCGAAAATTAGTCATAAAACCCAAAAATTAGCCAAAAAAACCCAAAATTTAGCTAGAAAAACTCAAAAATGAGCTAGGAAAACTCAGAAATTAGCCAGAAAAACCCAAAAATTGTCAGAAAAACCCAAAAATTGTCAGAAAAACCCAAAAATTAGCCATAAAACCCAGAAATTAGACAGAAAAACTCAAAAAGTAGCAGGAAAAACTCGAAAATTAGTCATAAAACCCAAAAATTAGCTAGAAAAAATAGGAAAATCAGCCATAAAACCCAACAATTAGCCATAAAACCCAATAATTTGCCAGAAAAACCCGAAATTTAGCTAGAAAAACTCAAAAATTAGCTAGGAAAACTCAGAAATTAGCCACAAATCCCAAAAATTGTCAGAAAAACCCAAAAATTAGCCAAAAAACTCAAAAATTAGCCATAAAACCCAAAACGTAGCCAGAAAAACCCAAAATTTAGCCAGGAAAACTCAAACATTAGCCAATAAATCTCAAAAATTAGCCATAGAACCCAAAAATTAGCCAGAAAAACCCAAAATTTAGCTAGAAAAACTCAAAAAATAGCTAGAAAAACCCAAAAATTAGCCAAAAAAACTCAAAAATTAGCCATGAAACCCAAAAATTAGCCAGAAAAATAAATTAGCTGGAAAAAATAAAAAAATTAGCCATTAAACCCAAAAATTAGCCTTAAAACCCAATAATTAGCCAGAAAAACCCAGAATTTAGCCAGAAAAACTCAAAAATTAGCCAAAACCTCTCAAAAATTAGCCAGACAACCCAAAAATTAGCAATAAAACCCAAAAATTAGCCAGAAAAACCCAAAATTTAGCTAGAAAAACTCAAATATTAGCTAGAGAAACTCAGAAATTAGCTATAAAAACCCAAAAATTAGCTAGAAAAACTCAAAAAATAGCTAGAAAAACCCAAACATTAGCCAAAAAAACTCAAAAATTAGCCATGAAACCCAAAAATTAGCCAGAAAAATAAATTAGCTAGAAAAAATAAAAAAATTAGCCATAAAACCCAAAAATTAGCCATAAAACCCAATAATTAGCCAAAAAAACCCAGAATTTAGCCAGAAAAACTCAAAAATTAGCCAAAACCTCTCAAAAATTAGCCAGAAAACCCAAAAATTAGCAATAAAACCCAAAAATTAGCCAGAAAAACCCAAAATTTAGCTAGAAAAACTCAAATATTAGCTAGAAAAACTCAGAAATTAGCTATAAAAACCCAAAAATTAGCTAGAGAAACTCAAAAATTAGCCACAAAAATACAAGAATTAGCTATAAAACCCAAGAATTAGTTAGAAAAACTCAAAAATTAGCCATAAAACCCAAAAATTAGCCAGAAAAACTCGAAAATCAGCTGGAAAAACCCAAAAATTAGCCAAAAAAACTCAAAAATTAGCCATGAAACCCAGAAATTAGCCAGAAAAAAAAAATTAGATAGAAAAAATAAAAAATTAGCCATAAAGCCCAGAAATTTGCCAAAAAAACCCAAAATTCAGCTGGAAAAACTCGAAAATTAGCTAGGAAAACTCAGAAATTAGCCACAAAAACCCAAAAATTGTCAGAAAAATTCAAAAATTAGACATAAAACCCAGCAATTGGACATGAAAACTCAAAAATTAGCTGGAAAAACTCAAAAAATAGCTAGAAAAACCCAAAAATTAACCAAAAAAACTCAAAAATTAGCCATGAAACCCAAAAATTAGCCAGAAAAAAAAAATTAGATAGAAAAAATAAAAAATTAGCCATAAAGCCCAAAAATTTGCCAGAAAAACCCAAAATTCAGCTGGAAAAACTCGAAAATTAGCTAGGAAAACTCAGAAATTAGCCACAAAAACTCAAAAATTAGCTGGAAAAACTCGAAAATTAGTCATAAAACCCAAAAATTAGCCAGAAAAACTCAAAAATTAGCTAGAAAAACCCAAAAATTAACCAAAAAAACTCAAAAATTAGCCATGAAACCTAAAAATTAGCCAGAAAAACCCAAAATTCAGCCAGAAAAACTCAAAAATTAGCCATAAATTCTAAAAATAAGCGAGAAAAACCCAAAATTCGACTAATAAAACTCAAAAATTAGCCATAAAACCCAAAAATAAGCTAGAAAAACCCAAAAGTTAGCTAGAAAAACTCAAAAATTAGCTAGGAAAACTCAGAAATTAGCCACGAAAACCCAAAAATTGTCAGAAAAACCCAAAAATTAACCATAAAACCAAAAATTAGACAAAGAAACTCAAAAATTAGCTAGAAAAATTCAAAAATTAGCCATAAAACCCAAAAATCAGCCAGAAAAACTCAAAAATTAGCTGGAAAAACTCAAAAACTAGCCATAAAACCCAAAAATGAGCTAGAAAAACCCAAAATTTAACTGGAAAAACTCAAAAGTTAGCCATAAAACCCAAAAATTAGCCAGAAAAACCCAAAATTTAGCTAGAAAAACTCAAAAATTAGCTAGGAAAACTCAGAAATTAGCCACAAAAACCCAAAAATTGTCAGAAAAACCCAAAAATTGTCAGACAAACCCAAAAATTAGCCATAAAACCCAGAAATTAGACAGAAAAACTCAAAAAGTAGCAGGAAAAACTCGAAAGTTAGTCATAAAACCCAAAAATTAGCTAGAAAAAATAGGAAAATCAGCCATAAAACCCAAAAATTTGCCATAAAAACCCAAAATTTAGCTATAAAAACTCAAAAATTAGCTAGGAAAACTCAGAAATTAGCCACAAATCCCAAAAATTGTCAGAAAAACCCAAAAATTAGCCAAAAAAACTCAAAAATTAACCATGAAACTGAAAAATTAGCCAGAAAAACCCAAAATTTAGCCAGGAAAACTCAAAAATTAGCCAATAAATCTCAAAAATTAGCCATAGAACCCAACAATTAGCCAGAAAAACCCAGAATTTAGCCAGAAAAACTCAAAAATTAGCCAAAACCTCTCAAAAATTAGCCAGAAAACCCAAAAATTAGCAATAAAACACAAAAATTAGCCAGAAAAACCCAAAATTTAGCCAGGGAAACTCAAAAATTAGCCAATAAATCTCAAAAATTAGCCAAAGAACCCAAAAATTAGCCAGAAAAACCCAAAATTTAGCTAGAAAAACTCAAATATCAGCTAGAAAAACTCAGAAATTAGCTATGAAAACCCAAAAATTAGCTAGAGAAACTCAAAAATTAGCCACAAAAATACAAGAATTAGCCACAAAAATACAAGAATCAGCTATAAAACCCAAGAATTAGTTAGAAAAACTCAAAAATTAGCCATAAAACCCAGAAATTAGCCAGAAAAAAAAATTAGATAGAAAAAATGAAAAATTAGCCATAAAGCCCAAAAATTGTCAGAAAAATTCAAAAATTAGACATAAAACCCAGAAATTGGACATAAAAACTCAAAAATTAGCTGGAAAAACTCGAAAATTAGTCATAAAACCCAAAAATTAGCTAGAAAAAATAGGAAAATTAGCCATGAAACCCAAAAATTAGCCAGAAAAACCCAAAATTCAGCCAAAAAAACTAAAAAATTAGCCATAAAACCCAAAAATAAGCTAGAAAAACCCAAAATTCAACTGATAAAACTCAAAAATTAGCCATAAAACCCAAAAATTAGCCAGAAAAACCCAAAAATTTGCCAAACAGACCCAAAAATTATCAATAAAACCCAAAAATTAGCCAGAAAAACTCGAAAATTAGCCAATTAATCTCAAAAATAAGCCATAAAACCCAAAAATTAGCCAGAAAAACCCGAAATTTAGCAAAAAAAACTCAAAAATTAGCCAAAAACTCTCAAAAATTAGCCATAAAACCCAAAAATTAGCCAGAAAAACCCAAAAATTAACCAAAAAAACTCAAAAATTAGCCAGGAAAACTCAAAAATCAGCCAGAAAAAAAAATTAGCTAGGAAAAATAAAAAAATTAGCCATAAAACCCAAAAATTTGCCAGAAAAACTCGAAAATCAGCTGGAAAAACCCAAAAACTAGCCAAAAAAACTCAAAAATTAGCCATGAAACCCAGAAATTAGCCAGAAAAAAAAAATTAGATAGAAAAAATAAAAAATTAGCTGGAAAAACTCAGAAATTAGTCATAAAACCCAAAAATTAGCCAGAAAATCTCAAAAATTAGCTAGAAAAACCCAAAAATTAACCAAAAAAACTCAAAAATTAGCTAGAAAAACCCAAAAATTAACCAAAAAAACTCAAAAATTAGCCATGAAACCCAAAAATTAGCCAGAAAATCTCAAAAATTAGCTAGAAAAACCCAAAAATTAACCAAAAAAACTCAAAAATTAGCTAGAAAAACCCAAAAATTAACCAAAAAAACTCAAAAATTAGCCATGAAACCCAAAAATTAGCCAGAAAAACCCAAAATTCAGCCAGAAAAACTCAAAAATTAGCCATAAAACCCAAAAATAAGCTAGAAAAACCCAAAATTCAACTAATAAAACTCAAAAATTAGCCATAAAACTCAAAAATCAGCCAGAAAAACTCAAAATTTAGCTGGAAAAACTCAAAAACTAGCCATTAAACCCAAAAATAAGCTAGGAAAACCGAAAATTTGACTAGAAAAACTCAAAAATTAGACATAAAACCCAAAAATTTGCCAGAAAAACCCAAAATTTAGCTAGAAAAACTCAAAAATTAGCTAGGAAAACTCAGAAATTAGCCACAAAAACCCAAAAATTGTCAGAAAAACCCAAAAATTGTCAGAAGAACCCAAAAATTAGCCATAAAACCCAGAAATTAGACAGAAAAACTCAAAAAGTAGCAGGAAAAACTCGAAAATTAGTCATAAAACCCAAAAATTAGCTAGAAAAAATAGGAAAATTAGCCATAAAACCCAAAAATTTGCCAGAAAAACCCAAAATTTAGCTAGAAAAACTCAAAAATTAGCTAGGAAAACTCAGAAATTAGCCACAAATCCCAAAGATTGTTAGAAAAACCCAAAAATTAGCCAAAAAAACTCAAAAATTAGCCATGAAACCCAAAAATTAGCCAGAAAAACCCAAAATTTAGACAGGAAAACTCAAAAATTAGCTAGGAAAACTCAGAAATTAGCCACAAATCCCAAAGATTGTTAGAAAAACCCAAAAATTAGCCAAAAAAACTCAAAAATTAGCCATGAAACCCAAAAATTAGCCAGAAAAACCCAAAATATAGACAGGAAAACTCAAAAATTAGCCAATAAATCTCAAAAATTAGCCATAAAACCCAAAAATTAGCCATAAAACCCAATAATTAGCCAGAAAAACCCAGAATTTAGCCAGAAAAACTCAAAAATTAGCCAAAACCTCTCAAAAATTAGCCAGAAAACCCAAAAATTAGTAATAAAACCCAAAAATTAGCCAGAAAAACCCAAAACTCAGAAATTAGCTATAAAAACCCAAAAATTAGCTAGAGAAACTCGAAAATTAGCCACAAAAATACAAGAATTAGCCACAAAAATACAAGAATTAGCTATAAAACCCAAGAATTAGTTAGAAAAACTCAAAAATCAGCCATAAAACCCAAAAATTAGCCAGAAAAACTCGAAAATCAGCTGGAAAAACCCAAAAATTAGCCAAAAAAACTCAAAAATTAGCCATGAAACCCAGAAATTAGCCAGAAAAAAAAATTAGATAGAAAAAATGAAAAATTAGCCATAAAGCCCAAAAATTTGCCAGAAAAACCCAAAATTCAGCTGGAAAAACTCGAAAATTAGCTAGGAAAACTCAGAAATTAGCCACAAAAACCCAAAAATTGTCAGAAAAATTCAAAAATTAGACATAAAACCCAGAAATTGGACATAAAAACTCAAAAATTAGCTGGAAAAACTCGAAAATTAGTCATAAAAGCCAAACATTAGCCAGAAAAAGTCGAAAATTAGCTAGGAAAACCCAAAAATTAAACAAAAAAACTCAAAAATTAGCCATGAAACCCAAAAATTAGCCATAAAAACCAAAAATTCAGCCAGAAAAACTCAAAAATTAGCCATAAAACCCAAAAATAAGCTAGAAAAACCCAAAATTTAACTGGAAAAACTCAAAAATTAGCCATAAAACCCAAAAATTAGCCAGAAAAACCCAAAAATTTGCCAGACAGACCCAAAAATTATCAATAAAACCCAAAAATTAGAAAGAAAAACTCAAAAATTAGCCAATTAATCTCAAAAATAAGCCATAAAACCCAAAAATTAGCCAGAAAAACCCGAAATTTAGCAAGAAAAACTCAAAAATTAGCCAAAAACTCTCAAAAATTAGCCATAAAACCCAAAAATTAGCCGGAAAAACCCAAAAATTAACCAAAAAAACTCAAAAATTAGCCAGGAAAACTCAAAAATCAGCCAGAAAAAAAAATTAGCTAGGAAAAATAAAAAAATTAGCCATAAAACCCAAAAATTTGCCAGAAAAACCCAAAATTTAGCTAGAAAAACTCAAAAATCAGCTAGGAAAACTCAGAAATTAGCCACGAAAACCCAAAAATGGTCAGAAAAACCCAAAAATTAGCCATAAAACCAAAAAATAAGGCAAAGAAACTCAAAAATTAGCTAGAAAAATTCAAAAATTATCCAGAAAACCCAAAAATTAGCAATAAAACCCAAAAATTAGCCAGAAAAACCCAAAATTTAGCCAGGGAAACTCAAAAATTAGCCAATAAATCTCAAAAATTAGCCACAAAAACCCAAAAATTGTCAGAAAAATTCAAAAATTAGACATAAAACCCAGAAATTGGACATAAAAACTCAAAAATTAGCTGGAAAAACTCGAAAATTAGTCATAAAACCCAAAAATTAGCTAGAAAAAATAGGAAAATTAGCCATGAAACCCAAAAATTAGCCAGAAAAACCCAAAATTCAGCCAAAAAAACTCAAAAATTAGTCATAAAACTCAAAAATCAGCCAGAAAAACTCAAAATTTAGCTGGAAAAACTCAAAAACTAGCCATTAAACCCAAAAATAAGCTAGGAAAACCGAAAATTTGACTAGAAAAACTCAAAAATTAGCCATAAAACCCAAAAATTTGCCAGAAAAACCCGAAAATTAGCCATAAAACCCAGAAATTAGACAGAAAAACTCAAAAAGTAGCAGGAAAAACTCGAAAATTAGTCATAAAACCCAAAAATTAGCTAGAAAAAATAGGAAAATTAGCCATAAAACCCAAAAATTTGCCAGAAAAACCCAAAATTTAGCTAGAAAAACTCAAAAATTAGCTAGGAAAACTCAGAAATTAGCCACAAATCCCAAAGATTGTTAGAAAAACCCAAAAATTAGCCAAAAAAACTCAAAAATTAGCCATGAAACCCAAAAATTAGCCAGAAAAACCCAAAATTTAGACAGGAAAACTCAAAAATTAGCCAATAAATCTCAAAAATTAGCCATAGAACCCAAAAATTAGCCAGAAAAACCCAAAATTTAGCTAGAAAAACTCAAAAAATAGCTAGAAAAACCCAAAAATTAGCAAAAAAAAACTCAAAAATTAGCCATGAAACCCAAAAATTTGCCAGAAAAATAAATTAGCTAGAAAAAATAAAAAAATTAGCCATAAAACCCAAAAATTAGCCATAAAACCCAATAATTAGCCAGAAAAACCCAGAATTTAGCCAGAAAAACTCAAAAATTAGCCAAAACCTCTCAAAAATTAGCCAGAAAACCCAAAAATTAGCAATAAAACCCAAAAATTAGCCAGAAAAACCCAAAACTCAGAAATTAGCTATAAAAACCCAAAAATTAGCTAGAGAAACTCAAAAATTAGCCACAAAAATACAAGAATTAGCCACAAAAATACAAGAATTAGCTATAAAACCCAAGAATTAGTTAGAAAAACTCAAAAATCAGCCATAAAACCCAAAAATTAGCCAGAAAAACTCGAAAATCAGCTGGAAAAACCCAAAAATTAGCCAAAACAACTCAAAAATTAGCCATGAAACCCAGAAATTAGCCAGAAAAAAAAATTAGAAAAAATAAAAAATTAGCCATAAAGCCCAAAAATTTGCCAGAAAAACCCAAAATTCAGCTGGAAAAACTCGAAAATTAGCTAGGAAAACTCAGAAATTAGCCACAAAAACCCAAAAATTGTCAGAAAAATTCAAAAATTAGACATAAAACCCAGAAATTGGACATAAAAACTCAAAAATTAGCTGGAAAAACTCGAAAATTAGTCATAAAAGCCAAACATTAGCCAGAAAAACTCGAAAATTAGCTAGAAAAACCCAAAAATTAACCAAAAAAACTCAAAAATTAGCCATGAAACCCAAAAATTAGCCAGAAAAACCAAAAATTCAGCCAGAAAAACTCAAAAATTAGCCATAAAACCCAAAAATAAGCTAGAAAAACCCAAAATTTAACTGGAAAAACTCAAAAATTAGCCATAAAACCCAAAAATTAGCCAGAAAAACCCAAAAATTTGCCAGACAGACCCAAAAATTATCAATAAAACCCAAAAATTAGACAGAAAAACTCAAAAATTAGCCAATTAATCTCAAAAATAAGCCATAAAACCCAAAAATTAGCCAGAAAAACCCGAAATTTAGCAAGAAAAACTCAAAAATTAGCCAAAAACTCTCAAAAATTAGCCATAAAACCCAAAAATTAGCCGGAAAAACCCAAAAATTAACCAAAAAAACTCAAAAATTAGCCAGGAAAACTCAAAAATCAGCCAGAAAAAAAAATTAGCTAGGAAAAATAAAAAAATTAGCCATAAAACCCAAAAATTTGCCAGAAAAACCCAAAATTTAGCTAGAAAAACTCAAAAATCAGCTAGGAAAACTCAGAAATTAGCCACGAAAACCCAAAAATGGTCAGAAAAACCCAAAAATTAGCCATAAAACCAAAAAATAAGGCAAAGAAACTCAAAAATTAGCTAGAAAAATTCAAAAATTAGCCAGAAAACCCAAAAATTAGCAATAAAACCCAAAAATTAGCCAGAAAAACCCAAAATTTAGCCAGGGAAACTCAAAAATTAGCCAATAAATCTCAAAAATTAGCCACAAAAACCCAAAAATTGTCAGAAAAATTCAAAAATTAGACATAAAACCCAGAAATTGGACATAAAAACTCAAAAATTAGCTGGAAAAACTCGAAAATTAGTCATAAAACCCAAAAATTAGCTAGAAAAAATAGGAAAATTAGCCATGAAACCCAAAAATTAGCCAGAAAAACCCAAAATTCAGCCAAAAAAAACTCAAAAATTAGTCATAAAACTCAAAAATCAGCCAGAAAAACTCAAAATTTAGCTGGAAAAACTCAAAAACTAGCCATTAAACCCAAAAATAAGCTAGGAAAACCGAAAATTTGACTAGAAAAACTCAAAAATTAGCCATAAAACCCAAAAATTTGCCAGAAAAACCCGAAAATTAGCCATAAAACCCAGAAATTAGACAGAAAAACTCAAAAAGTAGCAGGAAAAACTCGAAAATTAGTCATAAAACCCAAAAATTAGCTAGAAAAAATAGGAAAATTAGCCATAAAACCCAAAAATTTGCCAGAAAAACCCAAAATTTAGCTAGAAAAACTCAAAAATTAGCTAGGAAAACTCAGAAATTAGCCACAAATCCCAAAGATTGTTAGAAAAACCCAAAAATTAGCCAAAAAAACTCAAAAATTAGCCATGAAACCCAAAAATTAGCCAGAAAAACCCAAAATTTAGACAGGAAAACTCAAAAATTAGCCAATAAATCTCAAAAATTAGCCATAGAACCCAAAAATTAGCCAGAAAAACCCAAAATTTAGCTAGAAAAACTCAAAAAATAGCTAGAAAAACCCAAAAATCAGCAAAAAAAACTCAAAAATTAGCCATGAAACCCAAAAATTAGCCAGAAAAATAAATTAGCTAGAAAAAATAAAAAAATTAGCCATAAAACCCAAAAATTAGCCATAAAACCCAATAATTAGCCAGAAAAACCCAGAATTTAGCCAGAAAAACTCGAAAATTAGCCAAAACCTCTCAAAAATTAGCCAGAAAACCCAAAAATTAGCAATAAAACCCAAAAATTAGCCAGAAAAACCCAAAACTCAGAAATTAGCTATAAAAACCCAAAAATTAGCTAGAGAAACTCAAAAATTAGCAACAAAAATACAAGAATTGGCCACAAAAATACAAGAATTAGCTATAAAACCCAAGAATTAGTTAGAAAAACTCAAAAATCAGCCATAAAACCCAAAAATTAGCCAGAAAAACTCGAAAATCAGCTGGAAAAACCCAAAAATTAGCCAAAACAACTCAAAAATTAGCCATGAAACCCAGAAATTAGCCAGAAAAAAAAATTAGATAGAAAAAATAAAAAATTAGCCATAAAGCCCAAAAATTTGCCAGAAAAACCCAAAATTCAGCTGGAAAAACTCGAAAATTAGCTAGGAAAACTCAGAAATTAGCCACAAAAACCCAAAAATTGTCAGAAAAATTCAAAAATTAGACATAAAACCCAGAAATTGGACATAAAAACTCAAAAATTAGCTGGAAAAACTCGAAAATTAGTCATAAAAGCCAAACATTAGCCAGAAAAACTCGAAAATTAGCTAGAAAAACCCAAAAATTAACCAAAAAAAACTCAAAAATTAGCCATGAAACCCAAAAATTAGCCAGAAAAACCAAAAATTCAGCCAGAAAAACTCAAAAATTAGCCATAAAACCCAAAAATAAGCTAGAAAAACCCAAAATTCAACTGGAAAAACTCAAAAATTAGCCATAAAACCCAAAAATTAGCCAGAAAAACCCAAAAATTTGCCAGACAGACCCAAAAATTATCAATAAAACCCAAAAATTAGACAGAAAAACTCAAAAATCAGCCAATTAATCTCAAAAATAAGCCATAAAACCCAAAAATTAGCCAGAAAAACCCGAAATTTAGCAAGAAAAACTAAAAAATTAGCCAAAAACTCTCAAAAATTAGCCATAAAACCCAAAAATTAGCCGGAAAAACCCAAAAATTAACCAAAAAAACTCAAAAATTAGCCAGGAAAACTCAAAAATCAGCCAGAAAAAAAAATTAGCTAGGAAAAATAAAAAAATTAGCCATAAAACCCAAAAATTTGCCAGAAAAACCCAAAATTTAGCTAGAAAAACTCAAAAATCAGCTAGGAAAACTCAGAAATTAGCCACGAAAACCCAAAAATTGTCAGAAAAACCCAAAAATTAGCCATAAAACCAAAAAATAAGGCAAAGAAACTCAAAAATTAGCTAGAAAAATTCAAAAATTAGCCAGAAAACCCAAAAATTAGCAATAAAACCCAAAAATTAGCCAGAAAAACCCAAAATTTAGCCAGGGAAACTCAAAAATTAGCCAATAAATCTCAAAAATTAGCCATAGAACCCAAAAATTAGCCAGAAAAACCCAAAATTTAGCTAGAAAAACTCAAATATTAGCTAGAAAAACTCAGAAATTAGCTATAAAAACCCAAAAATTAGCTAGAGAAACTCAAAAATTAGCCACAAAAATACAAGAATTAGCCACAAAAATACAAGAATTAGCCACAAAAATACAAGAATTAGCTATAAAACCCAAGAATTAGTCAGAAAAACTCAAAAATTAGCCATAAAACCCAAAAATTAGCCAGAAAAACTCGAAAATCAGCTGGAAAAACCCAAAAATTAGCCATGAAACCCAAAAATTAGCCAAAAAAACTCAAAAATTAGCCATGAAACCCAGAAATTAGCCAGAAAAAAAAAATTAGATAGAAAAAATAAAAAATTAGCCATAAAGCCCAAAAATTTGCCAGAAAAACCCAAAATTCAGCTGGAAAAACTCGAAAATTAGCTAGGAAAACTCAGAAATTAGCCACAAAAACCCAAAAATTGTCAGAAAAATTCAAAAATTAGACATAAAACCCAGAAATTGGACATAAAAACTCAAAAATTAGCTGGAAAAACTCGAAAATTAGTCATAAAAGCCAAACATTAGCCAGAAAAATAAATTAGCTAGAAAAAATAAAAAAATTAGCCATAAAACCCAAAAATTAGCCATAAAACCCAATAATTAGCCAGAAAAACCCAGAATTTAGCCAGAAAAACTCAAAAATTAGCCAAAACCTCTCAAAAATTAGCCAGAAAACCCAAAAATTAGCAATAAAACCCAAAAATTAGCCAGAAAAACCCAAAACTCAGAAATTAGCTATAAAAACCCAAAAATTAGCTAGAGAAACTCAAAAATTAGCCACAAAAATACAAGAATTAGCCACAAAAATACAAGAATTAGCTATAAAACCCAAGAATTAGTTAGAAAAACTCAAAAATCAGCCATAAAACCCAAAAATTAGCCAGAAAAACTCGAAAATCAGCTGGAAAAACCCAAAAATTAACCAAAACAACTCAAAAATTAGCCATGAAACCCAGAAATTAGCCAGAAAAAAAAATTAGATAGAAAAAATAAAAAATTAGCCATAAAGCCCAAAAATTTGCCAGAAAAACCCAAAATTCAACTGGAAAAACTCGAAAATTAGCTAGGAAAACTCAGAAATTAGCCACAAAAACCCAAAAATTGTCAGAAAAATTCAAAAATTAGACATAAAACCCAGAAATTGGACATAAAAACTCAAAAATTAGCTGGAAAAACTCGAAAATTAGTCATAAAAGCCAAACATTAGCCAGAAAAATAAATTAGCTAGAAAAAATAAAAAAATTAGCCATAAAACCCAAAAATTAGCCATAAAACCCAATAATTAGCCAGAAAAACCCAGAATTTAGCCAGAAAAACTCAAAAATTAGCCAAAACCTCTCAAAAATTAGCCAGAAAACCCAAAAATTAGCAATAAAACCCAAAAATTAGCCAGAAAAACCCAAAACTCAGAAATTAGCTATAAAAACCCAAAAATTAGCTAGAGAAACTCAAAAATTAGCCACAAAAATACAAGAATTAGCCACAAAAATACAAGAATTAGCTATAAAACCCAAGAATTAGTTAGAAAAACTCAAAAATCAGCCATAAAACCCAAAAATTAGCCAGAAAAACTCGAAAATCAGCTGGAAAAACCCAAAAATTTCCAAAACAACTCAAAAATTAGCCATGAAACCCAGAAATTAGCCAGAAAAAAAAATTAGATAGAAAAAAATAAAAAATTAGCCATAAAGCCCAAAAATTTGCCAGAAAAACCCAAAATTCAACTGGAAAAACTCGAAAATTAGCTAGGAAAACTCAGAAATTAGCCACAAAAACCCAAAAATTGTCAGAAAAATTCAAAAATTAGCCATAAAACCCAGAAATTAGACAGAAAAACTCAAAAAGTAGCAGGAAAAACTCGAAAATTAGTCATAAAACCCAAAAATTAGCTAGAAAAAATAGGAAAATTAGCCATAAAACCCAAAAATTTGCCAGAAAAACCCAAAATTTAGCTAGAAAAACTCAAAAATTAGCTAGGAAAACTCAGAAATTAGCCACAAATCCCAAAGATTGTTAGAAAAAACCCAAAAATTAGCCAAAAAAACTCAAAAATTAGCCATGAAACCCAAAAATTAGCCAGAAAAACCCAAAATTTAGACAGGAAAACTCAAAATTAGCCAATAAATCTCAAAAATTAGCCATAGAACCCAAAAATTAGCCAGAAAAACCCAAAATTTAGCTAGAAAAACTCAAAAAATAGCTAGAAAAACCCAAAAATTAGCAAAAAAAACTCAAAAATTAGCCATGAAACCCAAAAATTAGCCAGAAAAATAAATTAGCTAGAAAAAATAAAAAAATTAGCCATAAAACCCAAAAATTAGCCATAAAACCCAATAATTAGCCAGAAAAACCCAGAATTTAGCCAGAAAAACTCAAAAATTAGCCAAAACCTCTCAAAAATTAGCCAGAAAACCCAAAAATTAGCAATAAAACCCAAAAATTAGCCAGAAAAACCCAAAACTCAGAAATTAGCTATAAAAACCCAAAAATTAGCTAGAGAAACTCAAAAATTAGCCACAAAAATACAAGAATTGGCCACAAAAATACAAGAATTAGCTATAAAACCCAAGAATTAGTTAGAAAAACTCAAAAATCAGCCATAAAACCCAAAAATTAGCCAGAAAAACTCGAAAATCAGCTGGAAAAACCCAAAAATTAGCCAAAACAACTCAAAAATTAGCCATGAAACCCAGAAATTAGCCAGAAAAAAAAATTAGATAGAAAAAATAAAAAATTAGCCATAAAGCCCAAAAATTTGCCAGAAAAACCCAAAATTCAGCTGGAAAAACTCGAAAATTAGCTAGGAAAACTCAGAAATTAGCCACAAAAACCCAAAAATTGTCAGAAAAATTCAAAAATTAGACATAAAACCCAGAAATTGGACATAAAAACTCAAAAATTAGCTGGAAAAACTCGAAAATTAGTCATAAAAGCCAAACATTAGCCAGAAAAACTCGAAAATTAGCTAGAAAAACCCAAAAATTAACCAAAAAAACTCAAAAATTAGCCATGAAACCCAAAAACTAGCCAGAAAAACCAAAAATTCAGCCAGAAAAACTCAAAAATTAGCCATAAAACCCAAAAATTAGCTATAAAAACCCAAAATTTAACTGGAAAAACTCAAAAATTAGCCATAAAACCCAAAAATTAGCCAGAAAAACCCAAAAATTTGCCAGACAGACCCAAAAATTATCAATAAAACCCAAAAATTAGACAGAAAAACTCGAAAATCAGCCAATTAATCTCAAAAATAAGCCATAAAACCCAAAAATTAGCCAGAAAAACCCGAAATTTAGCAAGAAAAACTAAAAAATTAGCCAAAAACTCTCAAAAATTAGCCATAAAACCCAAAAATTAGCCGGAAAAACCCAAAAATTAACCAAAAAAACTCAAAAATTAGCCAGGAAAACTCAAAAATCAGCCAGAAAAAAAAATTAGCTAGGAAAAATAAAAAAATTAGCCATAAAACCCAAAAATTTGCCAGAAAAACCCAAAATTTAGCTAGAAAAACTCAAAAATCAGCTAGGAAAACTCAGAAATTAGCCACGAAAACCCAAAAATTGTCAGAAAAACCCAAAAATTAGCCATAAAACCAAAAAATAAGGCAAAGAAACTCAAAAATTAGCTAGAAAAATTCAAAAATTAGCCAGAAAACCCAAAAATTAGCAATAAAACCCAAAAATTAGCCAGAAAAACCCAAAATTTAGCCAGGGAAACTCAAAAATTAGCCAATAAATCTCAAAAATTAGCCATAGAACCCAAAAATTAGCCAGAAAAACCCAAAATTTAGCTAGAAAAACTCAAATATTAGCTAGAAAAACTCAGAAATTAGCTATAAAAACCCAAAAATTAGCTAGAGAAACTCAAAAATTAGCCACAAAAATACAAGAATTAGCCACAAAAATACAAGAATTAGCCACAAAAATACAAGAATTAGCTATAAAACCCAAGAATTAGTCAGAAAAACTCAAAAATTAGCCATAAAACCCAAAAATTAGCCAGAAAAACTCGAAAATCAGCTGGAAAAACCCAAAAATTAGCCATGAAACCCAAAAATTAGCCAAAAAAACTCAAAAATTAGCCATGAAACCCAGAAATTAGCCAGAAAAAAAAAATTAGATAGAAAAAATAAAAAATTAGCCATAAAGCCCAAAAATTTGCCAGAAAAACCCAAAATTCAGCTGGAAAAACTCGAAAATTAGCTAGGAAAACTCAGAAATTAGCCACAAAAACCCAAAAATTGTCAGAAAAATTCAAAAATTAGACATAAAACCCAGAAATTGGACATAAAAACTCAAAAATTAGCTGGAAAAACTCGAAAATTAGTCATAAAAGCCAAACATTAGCCAGAAAAATAAATTAGCTAGAAAAAATAAAAAAATTAGCCATAAAACCCAAAAATTAGCCATAAAACCCAATAATTAGCCAGAAAAACCCAGAATTTAGCCAGAAAAACTCAAAAATTAGCCAAAACCTCTCAAAAATTAGCCAGAAAACCCAAAAATTAGCAATAAAACCCAAAAATTAGCCAGAAAAACCCAAAACTCAGAAATTAGCTATAAAAACCCAAAAATTAGCTAGAGAAACTCAAAAATTAGCCACAAAAATACAAGAATTAGCCACAAAAATACAAGAATTAGCTATAAAACCCAAGAATTAGTTAGAAAAACTCAAAAATCAGCCATAAAACCCAAAAATTAGCCAGAAAAACTCGAAAATCAGCTGGAAAAACCCAAAAATTAGCCAAAACAACTCAAAAATTAGCCATGAAACCCAGAAATTAGCCAGAAAAAAAAATTAGATAGAAAAAATAAAAAATTAGCCATAAAGCCCAAAAATTTGCCAGAAAAACCCAAAATTCAACTGGAAAAACTCGAAAATTAGCTAGGAAAACTCAGAAATTAGCCACAAAAACCCAAAAATTGTCAGAAAAATTCAAAAATTAGACATAAAACCCAGAAATTGGACATAAAAACTCAAAAATTAGCTGGAAAAACTCGAAAATTAGTCATAAAAGCCAAACATTAGCCAGAAAAACTCGAAAATTAGCTAGAAAAACCCAAAAATTAACCAAAAAAACTCAAAAATTAGCCATGAAACCCAAAAATTAGCCAGAAAAACCAAAAATTCAGCCAGAAAAACTCAAAAATTAGCCATAAAACCCAAAAATAAGCTAGAAAAACCCAAAATTTAACTGGAAAAACTCAAAAATTAGCCATAAAACCCAAAAATTAGCCAGTAAAACCCAAAAATTTGCCAGACAGACCCAAAAATTATCAATAAAACCCAAAAATTAGACAGAAAAACTCAAAAATTAGCCAACTAATCTCAAAAATAAGCCATAAAACCCAAAAATTAGCCAGAAAAACCCGAAATTTAGCAAGAAAAACTCAAAAATTAGCCAAAAACTCTCAAAAATTAGCCATAAAACCCAAAAATTAGCCGGAAAAACCCAAAAATTAACCAAAAAAACTCAAAAATTAGCCAGGAAAACTCAAAAATCAGCCAGAAAAAAAAATTAGCTAGGAAAAATAAAAAAATTAGCCATAAAACCCAAAAATTTGCCAGAAAAACCCAAAATTTAGCTAGAAAAACTCAAAAATCAGCTAGGAAAACTCAGAAATTAGCCACGAAAACCCAAAAATTGTCAAAAAAACCCAAAAATTAGCCATAAAACCAAAAAATAAGGCAAAGAAACTCAAAAATTAGCTAGAAAAATTCAAAAATTAGCCAGAAAACCCAAAAATTAGCAATAAAACCCAAAAATTAGCCAGAAAAACCCAAAATTTAGCCAGGGAAACTCAAAAATTAGCCAATAAATCTCAAAAATTAGCCATAGAACCCAAAAATTAGCCAGAAAAACCCAAAATTTAGCTAGAAAAACTCAAATATTAGCTAGAAAAACTCAGAAATTAGCTATAAAAACCCAAAAATTAGCTAGAGAAACTCAAAAATTAGCCACAAAAATACAAGAATTAGCCACAAAAATACAAGAATTAGCCACAAAAATACAAGAATTAGCTATAAAACCCAAGAATTAGTCAGAAAAACTCAAAAATTAGCCATAAAACCCAAAAATTAGCCAGAAAAACTCGAAAATCAGCTGGAAAAACCCAAAAATTAGCCATGAAACCCAAAAATTAGCCAAAAAAACTCAAAAATTAGCCATGAAACCCAGAAATTAGCCAGAAAAAAAAAATTAGATAGAAAAAATAAAAAATTAGCCATAAAGCCCAAAAATTTGCCAGAAAAACCCAAAATTCAGCTGGAAAAACTCGAAAATTAGCTAGGAAAACTCAGAAATTAGCCACAAAAACCCAAAAATTGTCAGAAAAATTCAAAAATTAGACATAAAACCCAGAAATTGGACATAAAAACTCAAAAATTAGCTGGAAAAACTCGAAAATTAGTCATAAAAGCCAAACATTAGCCAGAAAAATTCGAAAATTAGCTAGAAAAACCCAAAAATTAACCAAAAAAACTCAAAAATTAGCCATGAAACCCAAAAATTAGCCAGAAAAACCAAAAATTCAGCCAGAAAAACTCAAAAATTAGCCATAAAACCCAAAAATAAGCTAGAGAAAAACCCAAAATTTAACTGGAAAAACTCAAAAATTAGCCATAAAACCCAAAAATTAGCCAGAAAAACCCAAAAATTTGCCAGACAGACCCAAAAATTATCAATAAAACCCAAAAATTAGACAGAAAAACTCAAAAATTAGCCAATTAATCTCAAAAATAAGCCATAAAACCCAAAAATTAGCCAGAAAAACCCGAAATTTAGCAAGAAAAACTCAAAAATTAGCCAAAAACTCTCAAAAATTAGCCATAAAACCCAAAAATTAGCCGGAAAAACCCAAAAATTAACCAAAAAAACTCAAAAATTAGCCAGGAAAACTCAAAAATCAGCCAGAAAAAAAAATTAGCTAGGAAAAATAAAAAAATTAGCCATAAAACCCAAAAATTTGCCAGAAAAACCCAAAATTTAGCTAGAAAAACTCAAAAATCAGCTAGGAAAACTCAGAAATTAGCCACGAAAACCCAAAAATTGTCAGAAAAACCCAAAAATTAGCCATAAAACCAAAAAATAAGGCAAAGAAACTCAAAAATTAGCTAGAAAAATTCAAAAATTAGCCAGAAAACCCAAAAATTAGCAATAAAACCCAAAAATTAGCCAGAAAAACCCAAAATTTAGCCAGGGAAACTCAAAAATTAGCCAATAAATCTCAAAAATTAGCCATAGAACCCAAAAATTAGCCAGAAAAACCCAAAATTTAGCTAGAAAAACTCAAATATTAGCTAGAAAAACTCAGAAATTAGCTATAAAAACCCAAAAATTAGCTAGAGAAACTCAAAAATTAGCCACAAAAATACAAGAATTAGCCACAAAAATACAAGAATTAGCCACAAAAATACAAGAATTAGCTATAAAACCCAAGAATTAGTCAGAAAAACTCAAAAATTAGCCATAAAACCCAAAAATTAGCCAGAAAAACTCGAAAATCAGCTGGAAAAACCCAAAAATTAGCCATGAAACCCAGAAATTAGCCAGAAAAAAAAATTAGATAGAAAAAATAAAAAATTAGCCATAAAGCCCAAAAATTTGCCAGAAAAACCCAAAATTCAGCCAAAAAAACTCAAAAATTAGTCATAAAACTCAAAAATCAGCCAGAAAAACTCAAAATTTAGCTGGAAAAACTCAAAAACTAGCCATTAAACCCAAAAATAAGCCAGGAAAACCGAAAATTTGACTAGAAAAACTCAAAAATTTGCCATAAAACCCAAAAATTTGCCAGAAAAACCCAAAATTTAGCTAGAAAAACTCAAAAATTAGCTAGGAAAACTCAGAAATTAGCCACAAAAACCCAAAAATTTTCAAAAAAACCCAAAAATTGTCAGAAAAACCCAAAAATTAGCCATAAAACCCAGAAATTAGACAGAAAAACTCAAAAAGTAGCAGGAAAAACTCGAAAATTAGTCATAAAACCCAAAAATTAGCTAGAAAAAATAGGAAAATTAGCCATAAAACCCAAAAATTTGCCAGAAAAACCCAAAAATTAGCTAGGAAAACTCAGAAATTAGCCACAAATCCCAAAGATTGTTAGAAAAACCCAAAAATTAGCCAAAAAAACTCAAAAATTAGCCATGAAACCCAAAAATTAGCCAGAAAAACCCAAAATTTAGACAGGAAAACTCAAAAATTAGCCAATAAATCTCAAAAATTAGCCATAGAACCCAAAAATTAGCCAGAAAAACCCGAAATTTAGCTAGAAAAACTCAAAAAATAGCTAGAAAAACCCAAAAATTAGCAAAAAAAACTCAAAAATTAGCCATGAAACCCAAAAATTAGCCAGAAAAATAAATTAGCTAGAAAAAATAAAAAAATTAGCCATAAAACCCAACAATTAGCCATAAAACCCAATAATTAGCCAGAAAAACCCAGAATTTAGCCAGAAAAACTCAAAAATTAGCCAAAACCTCTCAAAAATTAGCCAGAAAACCCAAAAATTAGCAATAAAACCCAAAAATTAGCCAGAAAAACCCAAAACTCAGAAATTAGCTATAAAAACCCAAAAATTAGCTAGAGAAACTCAAAAATTAGCCACAAAAATACAAGAATTAGCCACAAAAATACAAGAATTAGCTATAAAACCCAAGAATTAGTTAGAAAAACTCAAAAATCAGCCATAAAACCCAAAAATTAGCCAGAAAAACTCGAAAATCAGCTGGAAAAACCCAAAAATTAGCCAAAAAAACTCAAAAATTAGCCATGAAACCCAGAAATTAGCCAGAAAAAAAAAATTAGATAGAAAAAATAAAAAATTAGCCATAAAGCCCAAAAATTTGCCAGAAAAACCCAGAATTTAGCCAGAAAAACTCAAAAATTAGCCAAAACCTCTCAAAAATTAGCCAGAAAACCCAAAAATTAGCAATAAAACCCAAAAATTAGCCAGAAAAACCCAAAACTCAGAAATTAGCTATAAAAACCCAAAAATTAGCTAGAGAAACTCAAAAATTAGCCACAAAAATACAAGAATTAGCCACAAAAATACAAGAATTAGCTATAAAACCCAAGAATTAGTTAGAAAAACTCAAAAATCAGCCATAAAACCCAAAAATTAGCCAGAAAAACTCGAAAATCAGCTGGAAAAACCCAAAAATTAGCCAAAACAACTCAAAAATTAGCCATGAAACCCAGAAATTAGCCAGAAAAAAAAATTAGATAGAAAAAATAAAAAATTAGCCATAAAGCCCAAAAATTTGCCAGAAAAACCCAAAATTCAACTGGAAAAACTCGAAAATTAGCTAGGAAAACTCAGAAATTAGCCACAAAAACCCAAAAATTGTCAGAAAAATTCAAAAATTAGACATAAAACCCAGAAATTGGACATAAAAACTCAAAAATTAGCTGGAAAAACTCGAAAATTAGTCATAAAAGCCAAACATTAGCCAGAAAAACTCGAAAATTAGCTAGAAAAACCCAAAAATTAACCAAAAAAACTCAAAAATTAGCCATGAAACCCAAAAATTAGCCAGAAAAACCAAAAATTCAGCCAGAAAAACTCAAAAATTAGCCATAAAACCCAAAAATAAGCTAGAAAAACCCAAAATTTAACTGGAAAAACTCAAAAATTAGCCATAAAACCCAAAAATTAGCCAGTAAAACCCAAAAATTTGCCAGACAGACCCAAAAATTATCAATAAAACCCAAAAATTAGACAGAAAAACTCAAAAATTAGCCAACTAATCTCAAAAATAAGCCATAAAACCCAAAAATTAGCCAGAAAAACCCGAAATTTAGCAAGAAAAACTCAAAAATTAGCCAAAAACTCTCAAAAATTAGCCATAAAACCCAAAAATTAGCCGGAAAAACCCAAAAATTAACCAAAAAAACTCAAAAATTAGCCAGGAAAACTCAAAAATCAGCCAGAAAAAAAAATTAGCTAGGAAAAATAAAAAAATTAGCCATAAAACCCAAAAATTTGCCAGAAAAACCCAAAATTTAGCTAGAAAAACTCAAAAATCAGCTAGGAAAACTCAGAAATTAGCCACGAAGACCCAAAAATTGTCAAAAAAACCCAAAAATTAGCCATAAAACCAAAAAATAAGGCAAAGAAACTCAAAAATTAGCTAGAAAAATTCAAAAATTAGCCAGAAAACCCAAAAATTAGCAATAAAACCCAAAAATTAGCCAGAAAAACCCAAAATTTAGCCAGGGAAACTCAAAAATTAGCCAATAAATCTCAAAAATTAGCCATAGAACCCAAAAATTAGCCAGAAAAACCCAAAATTTAGCTAGAAAAACTCAAATATTAGCTAGAAAAACTCAGAAATTAGCTATAAAAACCCAAAAATTAGCTAGAGAAACTCAAAAATTAGCCACAAAAATACAAGAATTAGCCACAAAAATACAAGAATTAGCCACAAAAATACAAGAATTAGCTATAAAACCCAAGAATTAGTCAGAAAAACTCAAAAATTAGCCATAAAACCCAAAAATTGACCAGAAAAACTCGAAAATCAGCTGGAAAAACCCAAAAATTAGCCATGAAACCCAAAAATTAGCCAAAAAAACTCAAAAATTAGCCATGAAACCCAGAAATTAGCCAGAAAAAAAAAATTAGATAGAAAAAATAAAAAATTAGCCATAAAGCCCAAAAATTTGCCAGAAAAACCCAAAATTCAGCTGGAAAAACTCGAAAATTAGCTAGGAAAACTCAGAAATTAGCCACAAAAACCCAAAAATTGTCAGAAAAATTCAAAAATTAGACATAAAACCCAGAAATTGGACATAAAAACTCAAAAATTAGCTGGAAAAACTCGAAAATTAGTCATAAAAGCCAAACATTAGCCAGAAAAATTCGAAAATTAGCTAGAAAAACCCAAAAATTAACCAAAAAAACTCAAAAATTAGCCATGAAACCCAAAAATTAGCCAGAAAAACCAAAAATTCAGCCAGAAAAACTCAAAAATTAGCCATAAAACCCAAAAATAAGCTAGAGAAAAACCCAAAATTTAACTGGAAAAACTCAAAAATTAGCCATAAAACCCAAAAATTAGCCAGAAAAACCCAAAAATTTGCCAGACAGACCCAAAAATTATCAATAAAACCCAAAAATTAGACAGAAAAACTCAAAAATTAGCCAATTAATCTCAAAAATAAGCCATAAAACCCAAAAATTAGCCAGAAAAACCCGAAATTTAGCAAGAAAAACTCAAAAATTAGCCAAAAACTCTCAAAAATTAGCCATAAAACCCAAAAATTAGCCGGAAAAACCCAAAAATTAACCAAAAAAACTCAAAAATTAGCCAGGAAAACTCAAAAATCAGCCAGAAAAAAAAATTAGCTAGGAAAAATAAAAAAATTAGCCATAAAACCCAAAAATTTGCCAGAAAAACCCAAAATTTAGCTAGAAAAACTCAAAAATCAGCTAGGAAAACTCAGAAATTAGCCACGAAAACCCAAAAATTGTCAGAAAAACCCAAAAATTAGCCATAAAACCAAAAAATAAGGCAAAGAAACTCAAAAATTAGCTGGAAAAATTCAAAAATTAGCCAGAAAACCCAAAAATTAGCAATAAAACCCAAAAATTAGCCAGAAAAACCCAAAATTTAGCCAGGGAAACTCAAAAATTAGCCAATAAATCTCAAAAATTAGCCATAGAACCCAAAAATTAGCCAGAAAAACCCAAAATTTAGCTAGAAAAACTCAAATATTAGCTAGAAAAACTCAGAAATTAGCTATAAAAACCCAAAAATTAGCTAGAGAAACTCAAAAATTAGCCACAAAAATACAAGAATTAGCCACAAAAATACAAGAATTAGCCACAAAAATACAAGAATTAGCTATAAAACCCAAGAATTAGTCAGAAAAACTCAAAAATTAGCCATAAAACCCAAAAATTAGCCAGAAAAACTCGAAAATCAGCTGGAAAAACCCAAAAATTAGCCATGAAACCCAGAAATTAGCCAGAAAAAAAAATTAGATAGAAAAAATAAAAAATTAGCCATAAAGCCCAAAAATTTGCCAGAAAAACCCAAAATTCAGCCAAAAAAACTCAAAAATTAGTCATAAAACTCAAAAATCAGCCAGAAAAACTCAAAATTTAGCTGGAAAAACTCAAAAACTAGCCATTAAACCCAAAAATAAGCCAGGAAAACCGAAAATTTGACTAGAAAAACTCAAAAATTTGCCATAAAACCCAAAAATTTGCCAGAAAAACCCAAAATTTAGCTAGAAAAACTCAAAAATTAGCTAGGAAAACTCAGAAATTAGCCACAAAAACCCAAAAATTTTCAGAAAAACCCAAAAATTGTCAGAAAAACCCAAAAATTAGCCATAAAACCCAGAAATTAGACAGAAAAACTCAAAAAGTAGCAGGAAAAACTCGAAAATTAGTCATAAAACCCAAAAATTAGCTAGAAAAAATAGGAAAATTAGCCATAAAACCCAAAAATTTGCCAGAAAAACCCAAAAATTAGCTAGGAAAACTCAGAAATTAGCCACAAATCCCAAAGATTGTTAGAAAAACCCAAAAATTAGCCAAAAAAACTCAAAAATTAGCCATGAAACCCAAAAATTAGCCAGAAAAACCCAAAATTTAGACAGGAAAACTCAAAAATTAGCCAATAAATCTCAAAAATTAGCCATAGAACCCAAAAATTAGCCAGAAAAACCCGAAATTTAGCTAGAAAAACTCAAAAAATAGCTAGAAAAACCCAAAAATTAGCAAAAAAAACTCAAAAATTAGCCATGAAACCCAAAAATTAGCCAGAAAAATAAATTAGCTAGAAAAAATAAAAAAATTAGCCATAAAACCCAAAAATTAGCCATAAAACCCAATAATTAGCCAGAAAAACCCAGAATTTAGCCAGAAAAACTCAAAAATTAGCCAAAACCTCTCAAAAATTAGCCAGAAAACCCAAAAATTAGCAATAAAACCCAAAAATTAGCCAGAAAAACCCAAAACTCAGAAATAAGCTATAAAAACCCAAAAATTAGCTAGAGAAACTCAAAAATTAGCCACAAAAATACAAGAATTAGCTATAAAACCCAAGAATTAGTTAGAAAAACTCAAAAATCAGCCATAAAACCCAAAAATTAGCCAGAAAAACTCGAAAATCAGCTGGAAAAACCCAAAAATTAGCCAAAAAAACTCAAAAATTAGCCATGAAACCCAGAAATTAGCCAGAAAAAAAAAATTAGATAGAAAAAATAAAAAATTAGCCATAAAGCCCAAAAATTTGCCAGAAAAACCCAAAATTCAGCTGGAAAAACTCGAAAATTAGCTAGGAAAACTCAGAAATTAGCCACAAAAACCCAAAAATTGTCAGAAAAATTCAAAAATTAGACATAAAACCCAGAAATTGGACATAAAAACTCAAAAATTAGCTGGAAAAACTCGAAAATTAGTCATAAAAGCCAAACATTAGCCAGAGAAACTCGAAAATTAGCTAGAAAAACCCAAAAATTAACCAAAAAAACTCAAAAATTAGCCATGAAACCCAAAAATTAGCCAGAAAAACCAAAAATTCAGCCAGAAAAACTCAAAAATTAGCCATAAAACCCAAAAATAAGCTAGAAAAACCCAAAATTTAACTGGAAAAACTCAAAAATTAGCCATAAAACCCAAAAATTAGCCAGAAAAACCCAAAAATTTGCCAGACAGACCCAAAAATTATCAATAAAACCCAAAAATTAGACAGAAAAACTCAAAAATTAGCCAATTAATCTCAAAAATAAGCCATAAAACCCAAAAATTAGCCAGAAAAACCCGAAATTTAGCAAGAAAAACTCAAAAATTAGCCAAAAACTCTCAAAAATTAGCCATAAAACCCAAAAATTAGCCGGAAAAACCCAAAAATTAACCAAAAAAACTCAAAAATTAGCCAGGAAAACTCAAAAATCAGCCAGAAAAAAAAATTAGCTAGGAAAAATAAAAAAATTAGCCATAAAACCCAAAAATTTGCCAGAAAAACCCAAAATTTAGCTAGAAAAACTCAAAAATCAGCTAGGAAAACTCAGAAATTAGCCACGAAAACCCAAAAATTGTCAGAAAAACCCAAAAATTAGCCATAAAACCAAAAAATAAGGCAAAGAAACTCAAAAATTAGCTAGAAAAATTCAAAAATTAGCCAGAAAACCCAAAAATTAGCAATAAAACCCAAAAATTAGCCAGAAAAACCCAAAATTTAGCCAGGGAAACTCAAAAATTAGCCAATAAATCTCAAAAATTAGCCATAGAACCCAAAAATTAGCCAGAAAAACCCAAAATTTAGCTAGAAAAACTCAAATATTAGCTAGAAAAACTCAGAAATTAGCTATAAAAACCCAAAAATTAGCTAGAGAAACTCAAAAATTAGCCACAAAAATACAAGAATTAGCCACAAAAATACAAGAATTAGCAACAAAAATACAAGAATTAGCTATAAAACCCAAGAATTAGTTAGAAAAACTCAAAAATTAGCCATAAAACCCAAAAATTAGCCAGAAAAACTCGAAAATCAGCTGGAAAAACCCAAAAATTAGCCATGAAACCCAGAAATTAGCCAGAAAAAAAAAATTAGATAGAAAAAATAAACAATTAGCCATAAAGCCCAAAAATTATCCATAGAACCCAAAAATTAGCCAGAAAAACCCAAAATTTAGCTAGAAAAACTCAAATATTAGCTAGAAAAACTCAGAAATTAGCTATAAAAACCCAAAAATTAGCTAGAGAAACTCAAAAATTAGCCACAAAAATACAAGAATTAGCCACAAAAATACAAGAATTAGCCACAAAAATACAAGAATTAGCTATAAAACCCAAGAATTAGTTAGAAAAACTCAAAAATTAGCCATAAAACCCAAAAATTAGCCAGAAAAACTCGAAAATCAGCTGGAAAAACCCAAAAATTAGCCATGAAACCCAGAAATTAGCCAGAAAAAAAAATTAGATAGAAAAAATAAAAAATTAGCCATAAAGCCCAAAAATTTGCCAGAAAAACCCAAAATTCAGCCAAAAAAACTCAAAAATTAGTCATAAAACTCAAAAATCAGCCAGAAAAACTCAAAATTTAGCTGGAAAAACTCAAAAACTAGCCATTAAACCCAAAAATAAGCCAGGAAAACCGAAAATTTGACTAGAAAAACTCAAAAATTTGCCATAAAACCCAAAAATTTGCCAGAAAAACCCAAAATTTAGCTAGAAAAACTCAAAAATTAGCTAGGAAAACTCAGAAATTAGCCACAAAAACCCAAAAATTGTCAGAAAAACCCAAAAATTGTCAGAAAAACCCAAAAATTAGCCATAAAACCCAGAAATTAGACAGAAAAACTCAAAAAGTAGCAGGAAAAACTCGAAAATTAGTCATAAAACTCAAAAATTAGCTAGAAAAAATAGGAAAATTAGCCATAAAACCCAAAAATTTGCCAGAAAAACCCAAAATTTAGCTAGAAAAACTCAAAAATTAGCTAGGAAAACTCAGAAATTAGCCACAAATCCCAAAGATTGTTAGAAAAACCCAAAAATTAGCCAAAAAAACTCAAAAATTAGCCATGAAACCCAAAAATTAGCCAGAAAAACCCAAAATTTAGACAGGAAAACTCAAAAATTAGCCAATAAATCTCAAAAATTAGCCATAGAACCCAAAAATTAGCCAGAAAAACCCAAAATTTAGCTAGAAAAACTCAAAAAATAGCTAGAAAAACCCAAAAATTAGCAAAAAAAACTCAAAAATTAGCCATGAAACCCAAAAATTAGCCAGAAAAATAAATTAGCTAGAAAAAATAAAGAAATTAGCCATAAAACCCAAAAATTAGCCATAAAACCCAATAATTAGCCAGAAAAACCCAGAATTTAGCCAGAAAAACTCAAAAATTAGCCAAAACCTCTCAAAAATTAGCCAGAAAACCCAAAAATTAGCAATAAACCCCAAAAATTAGCCAGAAAAACCCAAAACTCAGAAATTAGCTATAAAAACCCAAAAATTAGCTAGAGAAACTCAAAAATTAGCCACAAAAATACAAGAATTAGCCACAAAAATACAAGAATTAGCTATAAAACCCAAGACTTAGTTAGAAAAACTCAAAAATCAGCCATAAAACCCAAAAATTAGCCAGAAAAACTCGAAAATCAGCTGGAAAAACCCAAAAATTAGTCAAAAAAACTCAAAAATTAGCCATGAAACCCAGAAATTAGCCAGAAAAAAAAAATTAGATAGAAAAAATAAAAAATTAGCCATAAAGCCCAAAAATTTGCCAGAAAAACCCGAAATTCAGCTGGAAAAACTCGAAAATTAGCTAGGAAAACTCAGAAATTAGCAACAAAAACCCAAAAATTGTCAGAAAAATTCAAAAATTAGACATAAAACCCAGAAATTGGACATAAAAACTCAAAAATTAGCTGGAAAAACTCGAAAATTAGTCATAAAAGCCAAACATTAGCCAGAAAAACTCGAAAATTAGCTAGAAAAACCCAAAAATTAACCAAAAAAACTCAAAAATTAGCCATGAAACCCAAAAATTAGCCAGAAAAACCAAAAATTCAGCCAGAAAAACTCAAAAATTAGCCATAAAACCCAAAAATAAGCTAGAAAAACCCAAAATTTAACTGGAAAAACTCAAAAATTAGCCATAAAACCCAAAAATTAGCCAGAAAAACCCAAAAATTTGCCAGACAGACCCAAAAATTATCAATAAAACCCAAAAATTAGACAGAAAAACTCAAAAATTAGCCAATTAATCTCAAAAATAAGCCATAAAACCCAAAAATTAGCCAGAAAAACCCGAAATTTAGCAAGAAAAACTCAAAAATTAGCCAAAAACTCTCAAAAATTAGCCATAAAACCCAAAAATTAGCCGGAAAAACCCAAAAATTAACCAAAAAAACTCAAAAATTAGCCAGGAAAACTCAAAAATCAGCCAGAAAAAAAAATTAGCTAGGAAAAATAAAAAAATTAGCCATAAAACCCAAAAATTTGCCAGAAAAACCCAAAATTTAGCTAGAAAAACTCAAAAATCAGCTAGGAAAACTCAGAAATTAGCCACGAAAACCCAAAAATTGTCAGAAAAACCCAAAAATTAGCCATAAAACCAAAAAATAAGGCAAAGAAACTCAAAAATTAGCTAGAAAAATTCAAAAATTAGCCAGAAAACCCAAAAATTAGCAATAAAACCCAAAAATTAGCCAGAAAAACTCAAAATTTAGCCAGGGAAACTCAAAAATTAGCCAATAAATCTCAAAAATTAGCCATAGAACCCAAAAATTAGCCAGAAAAACCCAAAATTTAGCTAGAAAAACTCAAATATTAGCTAGAAAAACTCAGAAATTAGCTATAAAAACCCAAAAATTAGCTAGAGAAACTCAAAAATTAGCCACAAAAATACAAGAATTAGCCACAAAAATACAAGAATTAGCTATAAAACCCAAGAATCAGTTAGAAAAACTCAAAAAATAGCCAAAAAACCCAAAAATTAGCCAGAAAAACTCGAAAATCAGCTGGAAAAACCCAAAAATTAGCCATGAAACCCAGAAATTAGCCAGAAAAAAAAATTAGATAGAAAAAATAAAAAATTAGCCATAAAGCCCAAAAATTTGCCAGAAAAACCCAAAATTCAGCTGGAAAAACTCGAAAATTAGCTAGGAAAACTCAGAAATTAGCCACAAAAACCCAAAAATTGTCAGAAAAATTCAAAAATTAGACATAAAACCCAGAAATTGGACATAAAAACTCAAAAATTAGCTGGAAAAACTCGAAAATTAGTCATAAAAGCCAAACATTAGCCAGAAAAACTCGAAAATTAGCTAGAAAAACCCAAAAATTAACCAAAAAAACTCAAAAATTAGCCATGAAACCCAAAAATAAGCCAGAAAAACCAAAAATTCAGCCAGAAAAACTCGAAAATCAGCTGGAAAAACCCAAAAATTAGCCATGAAACCCAGAAATTAGCCAGAAAAAAAAATTAGATAGAAAAAATAAAAAATTAGCCATAAAGCCCAAAAATTTGCCAGAAAAACCCAAAATTCAGCCAAAAAAACTCAAAAATTAGTCATAAAACTCAAAAATCAGCCAGAAAAACTCAAAATTTAGCTGGAAAAACTCAAAAACTAGCCATTAAACCCAAAAATAAGCCAGGAAAACCGAAAATTTGACTAGAAAAACTCAAAAATTTGCCATAAAACCCAAAAATTTGCCAGAAAAACCCAAAATTTAGCTAGAAAAACTCAAAAATTAGCTAGGAAAACTCAGAAATTAGCCACAAAAACCCAAAAATTGTCAGAAAAACCCAAAAATTGTCAGAAAAACCCAAAAATTAGCCATAAAACCCAGAAATTAGACAGAAAAACTCAAAAAGTAGCAGGAAAAACTCGAAAATTAGTCATAAAACCCAAAAATTAGCTAGAAAAAATAGGAAAATTAGCCATAAAACCCAAAAATTTGCCAGAAAAACCCAAAATTTAGCTAGAAAAACTCAAAAATTAGCTAGGAAAACTCAGAAATTAGCCACAAATCCCAAAGATTGTTAGAAAAACCCAAAAATTAGCCAAAAAAAACTCAAAAATTAGCCATGAAACCCAAACATTAGCCAGAAAAACCCAAAATTTAGACAGGAAAACTCAAAAATTAGCCAATAAATCTCAAAAATTAGCCATAGAACCCAAAAATTAGCCAGAAAAACCCAAAATTTAGCTAGAAAAACTCAAAAAATAGCTAGAAAAACCCAAAAATTAGCAAAAAAAAACTCAAAAATTAGCCATGAAACCCAAAAATTAGCCAGAAAAATAAATTAGCTAGAAAAAATAAAGAAATTAGCCATAAAACCCAAAAATTAGCCATAAAACCCAATAATTAGCCAGAAAAACCCAGAATTTAGCCAGAAAAACTCAAAAATTAGCCAAAACCTCTCAAAAATTAGCCAGAAAACCCAAAAATTAGCAATAAACCCCAAAAATTAGCCAGAAAAACCCAAAACTCAGAAATTAGCTATAAAAACCCAAAAATTAGCTAGAGAAACTCAAAAATTAGCCACAAAAATACAAGAATTAGCCACAAAAATACAAGAATTAGCTATAAAACCCAAGAATTAGTTAGAAAAACTCAAAAATCAGCCATAAAACCCAAAAATTAGCCAGAAAAACTCGAAAATCAGCTGGAAAAACCCAAAAATTAGCCAAAAAAAACTCAAAAATTAGCCATGAAACCCAGAAATTAGCCAGAAAAAAAAAATTAGATAGAAAAAATAAAAAATTAGCCATAAAGCCCAAAAATTTGCCAGAAAAACCCAAAATTCAGCTGGAAAAACTCGAAAATTAGCTAGGAAAACTCAGAAATTAGCCACAAAAACCCAAAAATTGTCAGAAAAATTCAAAAATTAGACATAAAACCCAGAAATTGGACATAAAAACTCAAAAATTAGCTGGAAAAACTCGAAAATTAGTCATAAAAGCCAAACATTAGCCAGAAAAACTCGAAAATTAGCTAGAAAAACCCAAAAATTAACCAAAAAAACTCAAAAATTAGCCATGAAACCCAAAAATTAGCCAGAAAAACCAAAAATTCAGCCAGAAAAACTCAAAAATTAGCCATAAAACCCAAAAATAAGCTAGAAAAACCCAAAATTTAACTGGAAAAACTCAAAAATTAGCCATAAAACCCAAAAATTAGCCAGAAAAACCCAAAAATTTGCCAGACAGACCCAAAAATTATCAATAAAACCCGAAAATTAGACAGAAAAACTCAAAAATTAGCCAATTAATCTCAAAAATAAGCCATAAAACCCAAAAATTAGCCAGAAAAACCCGAAATTTAGCAAGAAAAACTCAAAAATTAGCCAAAAACTCTCAAAAATTAGCCATAAAACCCAAAAATTAGCCGGAAAAAACCAAAAAATTAACCAAAAAAACTCAAAAATTAGCCAGGAAAACTCAAAAATCAGCCAGAAAAAAAAACTAGCTAGGAAAAATAAAAAAATTAGCCATAAAACCCAAAAATTTGCCAGAAAAACCCAAAATTTAGCTAGAAAAACTCAAAAATCAGCTAGGAAAACTCAGAAATTAGCCACGAAAACCCAAAAATTGTCAGAAAAACCCAAAAATTAGCCATAAAACCAAAAAATAAGGCAAAGAAACTCAAAAATTAGCTAGAAAAATTCAAAAATTAGCCAGAAAACCCAAAAATTAGCAATAAAACCCAAAAATTAGCCAGAAAAACTCAAAATTTAGCCAGGGAAACTCAAAAATTAGCCAATAAATCTCAAAAATTAGCCATAGAACCCAAAAATTAGCCAGAAAAACCCAAAATTTAGCTAGAAAAACTCCAATATTAGCTAGAAAAACTCAGAAATTAGCTATAAAAACCCAAAAATTAGCTAGAGAAACTCAAAAATTAGCCACAAAAATACAAGAATTAGCCACAAAAATACAAGAATTAGCCACAAAAATACAAGAATTAGCTATAAAACCCAAGAATTAGTTAGAAAAACTCAAAAATTAGCCATAAAACCCAAAAATTAGCCAGAAAAACTCGAAAATCAGCTGGAAAAACCCAAAAATTAGCCATGAAACCCAGAAATTAGCCAGAAAAAAAAAATTAGATAGAAAAAATAAAAAATTAGCCATAAAGCCCAAAAATTTGCCAGGTAAAAACCCAAAATTCAGCTGGAAAAACTCGAAAATTAGCTAGGAAAACTCAGAAATTAGCCACAAAAACCCAAAAATTGTCAGAAAAATTCAAAAATTAGACATAAAACCCAGAAATTGGACATAAAAACTCAAAAATTAGCTGGAAAAACTCGAAAATTAGTCATAAAAGCCAAACATTAGCCAGAAAAACTCGAAAATTAGCTAGAAAAACCCAAAAATTAACCAAAAAAACTCAAAAATTAGCCATGAAACCCAAAAATTAGCCAGAAAAACCAAAAATTCAGCCAGAAAAACTCAAAAATTAGCCATAAAACCCAAAAATAAGCTAGAAAAACCCAAAATTTAACTGGAAAAACTCAAAAATTAGCCATAAAACCCAAAAATTAGCCAGAAAAACCCAAAAATTTGCCAGACAGACCCAAAAATTATCAATAAAACCCAAAAATTAGACAGAAAAACTCAAAAATTAGCCAATTAATCTCAAAAATAAGCCATAAAACCCAAAAATTAGCCAGAAAAACCCGAAATTTAGCAAGAAAAACTCAAAAATTAGCCAAAAACTCTCAAAAATTAGCCATAAAACCCAAAAATTAGCCGGAAAAACCCAAAAATTAACCAAAAAAACTCAAAAATTAGCCAGGAAAACTCAAAAATCAGCCAGAAAAAAAAATTAGCTAGGAAAAATAAAAAAATTAGCCATAAAACCCAAAAATTTGCCAGAAAAACCCAAAATTTAGCTAGAAAAACTCAAAAATCAGCTAGGAAAACTCAGAAATTAGCCACGAAAACCCAAAAATGGTCAGAAAAACCCAAAAATTAGCCATAAAACCAAAAAATAAGGCAAAGAAACTCAAAAATTAGCTAGAAAAATTCAAAAATTAGCCAGAAAACCCAAAAATTAGCAATAAAACCCAAAAATTAGCCAGAAAAACCCAAAATTTAGCCAGGGAAACTCAAAAATTAGCCAATAAATCTCAAAAATTAGCCACAAAAACCCAAAAATTGTCAGAAAAATTCAAAAATTAGACATAAAAACTCAAAAATTAGCTGGAAAAACTCGAAAATTAGTCATAAAACCCAAAAATTAGCTAGAAAAAATAGGAAAATTAGCCATGAAACCCAAAAATTAGCCAGAAAAACCCAAAATTTAGCCAGGGAAACTCAAAAATTAGCCAATAAATCTCAAAAATTAGCCATAGAACCCAAAAATTAGCCAGAAAAACCCAAAATTTAGCTAGAAAAACTCAAATATTAGCTAGAAAAACTCAGAAATTAGCTATAAAAACCCAAAAATTAGCTAGAGAAACTCAAAAATTAGCCACAAAAATACAAGGATTAGCCACAAAAATACAAGAATTAGCCACAAAAATACAAGAATTAGCTATAAAACCCAAGAATTAGTTAGAAAAACTCAAAAATTAGCCATAAAACCCAAAAATTAGCCAGAAAAACTCGAAAAACAGCTGGAAAAACCCAAAAATTAGCCAAAAAAACTCAAAAATTAGCCATGAAACCCAGAAATTAGCCAAAAAAAAAAAATTAGATAGAAAAAATAAAAAAATTTGCCATAAAACCCAAAAATTAGCCAGAAAAACCCAAAAATTTGCCAGACAGACCCAAAAATTATCAATAAAACCCAAAAATTAGCCAGAAAAACTCAAAAATTAGCCAATAAATCTCAAAAATAAGCCATAAAACCCAAAAATTAGCCAGAAAAACCCGAAATTTAGCAAGAAAAACTCAAAAATTAGCCAAAAACTCTCAAAAATTAGCCATAAAACCCAAAAATTAGCCAGAAAAACCCAAAAATTAGCCAGAAAAACCCAAAATTTAGCCAGGAAAACTCAAAAATTAGCCAATAAATCTCAAAAATTAGTCATAAAACCCAAAAATTAGCCAGAAAAACTCAAAAATTAGCTAGAAAAACCCAAAAATTAACCAAAAAAAAAAAATTAGCCATGAAACCAAAAAATTAGCCACAAAAACTCAGAAATTAGCCACAAGAACCCAAAAATTGTCAGAAAAACCCAGAAATTAGCCATAAAACCAAAAATTAGACAAAAAAACACAAAAATTAGCTAGAAAAATTCAAAAATTAGCCATAAAACCCAAAAATAAGCTAGAAAAACCCAAAATTCAACTAATAAAACTCAAAAATTAGCCATAAAACCCAAAAATTAGCCAAAAAAACCCAAAATTTAGCTAGAAAAACCCAAAAATGAGCTAGGAAAACTCAAAAATTAGCTAGAAAAACCCAAAAATTAACCAAAAAAAAAAATTAGCCATGAAACCAAAAAATTAGCCACAAAAACTCAGAAATTAGCCACAAGAACCCAAAAATTGTCAGAAAAACCCAGAAATTAGCCATAAAACCAAAAATTAGACAAAAAAACACAAAAATTAGCTAGAAAAATCCAAAAATTAGCCATAAAACTCAAAAATAAGCTAGAAAAACCCAAAATTCAACTAATAAAACTCAAAAATTAGCCATAAAACCCAAAAATTAGCCAGAAAAACCCAAAATTTAGCTAGAAAAACTCAAATATTAGCTAGAAAAACTCAGAAATTAGCTATAAAAACCCAAAAATTAGCTAGAGAAACTCAAAAATTAGCCACAAAAATACAAGAATTAGCCACAAAAATACAAGAATTAGCCACAAAAATACAAGAATTAGCTATAAAACCCAAGAATTAGTTAGAAAAACTCGAAAATTAGCCATAAAACCCAAAAATTAGCCAGAAAAACTCGAAAATCAGCTGGAAAAACCCAAAAATTAGCCAAAAAAACTCGAAAATTAGCCATGAAACCCAGAAATTAGCCAAAAAAAAAATTAGATAGAAAAAATAAAAAAATTTGCCATAAAACCCAAAAATTAGCCAGAAAAACCCAAAAATTTGCCAGACAGACCCAAAAATTATCAATAAAACCCAAAAATTAACCAGAAAAACTCAAAAATTAGCCAATAAATCTCAAAAATAAGCCATAAAACCCAAAAATTAGCCAGAAAAACCCGAAATTTAGCAAGAAAAACTCAAAAATTAGCCAAAAACTCTCAAAAATTAGCCATAAAACCCAAAAATTAGCCAGAAAAACCCAAAAATTAGCCAGAAAAACCCAAAATTTAGCCAGGAAAACTCAAAAATTAGCCAATAAATCTCAAAAATTAGTCATAAAACCCAAAAATTAGCCAGAAAAACTCAAAAATTAGCTAGAAAAACCCAAAAATTAACCAAAAAAAAAAATTAGCCATGAAACCAAAAAATTAGCCAGAAAAAAAAATTAGCTAGAAAAAATAGAAAAATCAGCCATAAAACCTAAAAATTTGCCAGAAAAACCCAAAATTTAGCTAGAAAAACTCAAAAACTAGCTAGGAAAACTCAGAAATTAGCCACAAGAACCCAAAAATTGTCAGAAAAACCCAGAAATTAGCCATAAAACCAAAAATTAGACAAAAAAACACAAAAATTAGCTAGAAAAATTCAAAAATTAGCCATAAAACCCAAAAATAAGCTAGAAAAACCCAAAATTCAACTAATAAAACTCAGAAATTAGCCACAAGAACCCAAAAATTGTCAGAAAAACCCAGAAATTAGCCATAAAACCAAAAATTAGACAAAAAAACACAAAAATTAGCTAGAAAAATTCAAAAATTAGCCATAAAACCCAAAAATAAGCTAGAAAAACCCAAAATTCAACTAATAAAACTCAAAAATTAGCCATAAAACCCAAAAATTAGCCAAAAAACCCAAAATTTAGCTAGAAAAACTCAAAAATGAGCTAGGAAAACTCAGAAATTAGCCACAAAAACCCAAAAATTGTCAGAAAAACCCAAAAATTAGCCATAAATTCCAGAAATTAGACAGAAAAACTCAAAAAGTAGCAGGAAAAACTCGAAAATTAGTCATAAAACCCAAAAATTAGCTAGAAAAAATAGGAAAATCAGCCATAAAACCCAAAAATTAGCCATAAAACCCAATAATTTGCCAGAAAAACCCAAAATTTAGCTAGAAAAACTCAAAAATTTGCTAGGAAAACTCAGAAATTAGCCACAAATCCCAAAAATTGTCAGAAAAACCCAAAAATTAGCCAAAAAACTCAAAAATTAGCCATGAAACCCAAAAATTAGCCAGAAAAACCCAAAATTTAGCCAGGAAAACTCAAAAATTAGCCAATAAATCTCAAAAATTAGCCATAGAACCCAACAATTAGCCAGAAAAACCCAAAAATTAGCCAGAAAACCCCAAAATTTAGCCAGGAAAACTCAAAAATTAGCCAATAAATCTCAAAAATTAGTCATAAAACCCAAAAATTAGCCAAAAAAACTCGAAAATTAGCCATGAAATCCAGAAATTAGCCAAAAAAAAAATTAGATAGAAAAAATAAAAAAATTTGCCATAAAACCCAAAAATTAGCCAGAAAAACCCAAAAATTTGCCAGACAGACCCAAAAATTATCAATAAAACCCAAAAATTAGCCAGAAAAACCCGAAATTTAGCATGAAAAACTCAAAAATTAGCCAAAAACTCTCAAAAATTAGCCATAAAACCCAAAAATTAGCCAGAAAAACCCAAAAATTAGCCAGAAAAACCCAAAATTTAGCCAGGAAAACTCAAAAATTAGCCAATAAATCTCAAAAATTGGTCATAAAACCCAAAAATTAGCCAGAAAAACTCAAAAATTAGCTAGAAAAACCCAAAAATTAACAAAAAAAAAAAAATTAGCCATGAAACCAAAAACTTAGCCAGAAAAAAAAATTAGCTAGAAAAAATAGAAAAATCAGCCATGAAACCTAAAAATTTGCCAGAAAAACCCAAAATTTAGCTAGAAAAACTCAAAAATTAGCTAGGAAAACTCAGAAATTAGCCACAAGAACCCAAAAATTGTCAGAAAAACCCAGAAATTAGCCATAAAACCAAAAATTAGACAAAAAAACACAAAAATTAGCTAGAAAAATTCAAAAATTAGCCATAAAACCCAAAAATAAGCTAGAAAAACCCAAAATTCAACTAATAAAACTCAAGAATTAGCCATAAAACCCAAAAATTAGCCAAAAAACCCAAAGTTTAGCTAGAAAAACTCAAAAATGAGCTAGGAAAACTCAGAAATTAGCCACAAAAACCCAAAAATTGTCAGAAAAACCCAAAAATTAGCCATAAATTCCAGAAATTAGACAAAAAAACTCAAAAAGTAGCAGGAAAAACTCGAAAATTAGTCATAAAACCCAAAAATTAGCTAGAAAAAATAGGAAAATCAGCCATAAAACCCAAAAATTAGCCATAAAACCCAATAATTTGCCAGAAAAACCCAAAATTTAGCTAGAAAAACTCAAAAATTTGCTAGGAAAACTCAGAAATTAGCCACAAATCCCAAAAATTGTCAGAAAAACCCAAAAATTAGCCAAAAAACTCAAAAATTAGCCATGAAACCCAAAAATTAGCCAGAAAAACCCAAAATTTAGCCAGGAAAACTCAAAAATTAGCCAATTAATCTCAAAAATAAGCCATAAAACCCAAAAATTAGCCAGAAAAACCCGAAATTTAGCAAGAAAAACTCAAAAATTAGCCAAAAACTCTCAAAAATTAGCCATAAAACCCAAAAATTAGCCGGATAAACCCAAAAATTAACCAAAAAAACTCAAAAATTAGCCAGGAAAACTCAAAAATCAGCCAGAAAAAAAAATTAGCTAGGAAAAATAAAAAAATTAGCCATAAAACCCAAAAATTTGCCAGAAAAACCCAAAATTTAGCTAGAAAAACTCAAAAATCAGCTAGGAAAACTCAGAAATTAGCTACGAAAACCCAAAAATTGTCAGAAAAACCCAAAAATTAGCCATAAAACCCAGAAATAAGGCAAAGAAACTCAAAAATTAGCTAGAAAAATTCAAAAATTAGCCAGAAAACCCAAAAATTAGCAATAAAACCCAAAAATTTGCCAGAAAAACCCAAAATTTAGCCAGGGAAACTCAAAAATTAGCCACTAAATCTCAAAAATTAGCCACAAGAACCCAAAAATTGTCAGAAAAACCCAGAAATTAGCCATAAAACCAAAAATTAGACAAAAAAACACAAAAATTAGCTAGAAAAATTCAAAAATTAGCCATAAAACCCAAAAATAAGCTAGAAAAACCCAAAATTCAACTAATAAAACTCAAGAATTAGCCATAAAACCCAAAAAACCCAAAGTTTAGCTAGAAAAACTCAAAAATGAGCTAGGAAAACTCAGAAATTAGCCACAAAAACCCAAAAATTGTCAGAAAAACCCAAAAATTAGCCATAAATTCCAGAAATTAGACAAAAAAACTCAAAAAGTAGCAGGAAAAACTCGAAAATTAGTCATAAAACCCAAAAATTAGCTAGAAAAAATAGGAAAATCAGCCATAAAACCCAAAAATTAGCCATAAAACCCAATAATTTGCCAGAAAAACCCAAAATTTAGCTAGAAAAACTCAAAAATTTGCTAGGAAAACTCAGAAATTAGCCACAAATCCCAAAAATTGTCAGAAAAACCCAAAAATTAGCCAAAAAACTCAAAAATTAGCCATGAAACCCAAAAATTAGCCAGAAAAACCCAAAATTTAGCCAGGAAAACTCAAAAATTAGCCAATTAATCTCAAAAATAAGCCATAAAACCCAAAAATTAGCCAGAAAAACCCGAAATTTAGCAAGAAAAACTCAAAAATTAGCCAAAAACTCTCAAAAATTAGCCATAAAACCCAAAAATTAGCCGGATAAACCCAAAAATTAACCAAAAAAACTCAAAAATTAGCCAGGAAAACTCAAAAATCAGCCAGAAAAAAAAATTAGCTAGGAAAAATAAAAAAATTAGCCATAAAACCCAAAAATTTGCCAGAAAAACCCAAAATTTAGCTAGAAAAACTCAAAAATCAGCTAGGAAAACTCAGAAATTAGCTACGAAAACCCAAAAATTGTCAGAAAAACCCAAAAATTAGCCATAAAACCCAGAAATAAGGCAAAGAAACTCAAAAATTAGCTAGAAAAATTCAAAAATTAGCCAGAAAACCCAAAAATTAGCAATAAAACCCAAAAATTTGCCAGAAAAACCCAAAATTTAGCCAGGGAAACTCAAAAATTAGCCACTAAATCTCAAAAATTAGCCATAGAACCCAAAAATTAGCCAGAAAAACCCAAAATTTAGCTAGAAAAACTCAAATATTAGCTAGAAAACCTCAGAAATTAGCTATAAAAACCCAAAAATTAGCTAGAGAAACTCAAAAATTAGCCACAAAAATACAAGAATTAGCCACAAAAATACAAGAATTAGCCACAAAAATACAAGAATTAGCTATAAAACCCAAGAATTAGTTAGAAAAACTCAAAAATTAGCCATAAAACCCAAAAATTAGCCAGAAAAACTCGAAAATCAGCTGGAAAAACCCAAAAATTAGCCAAAAAAACTCAAAAATTAGCCATGAAACCCAGAAATTAGCTAAAAAAAAAATTAGATAGAAAAAATAAAAAAATTTGCCATAAAACCCAAAAATTAGCCAGAAAAACCCAAAAATTTGCCAGACAGACCCAAAAATTATCAATAAAACCCAAAAATTAGCCAGAAAAACTCAAAAATTAGCCAATAAATCTCAAAAATAAGCCATAAAACCCAAAAATTAGCCAGAAAAACCCAAAATTCAGCCAGGGAAACTCAAAAATTAGCCAATAAATCTCAAAAATTAGCCATAGAACCCAAAAATTAGCCAGAAAAACCCAAAATTTAGCTAGAAAAACTCAAATATTAGCTAGAAAAACTCAGAAATTAGCTATAAAAACCCAAAAATTAGCTAGAGAAACTCAAAAATTAGCCACAAAAATACAAGAATTAGCCACAAAAATACAAGAATTAGCCACAAAAATACAAGAATTAGCTATAAAACCCAAGAATTAGTTAGAAAAACTCAAAAATTAGCCATAAAACCCAAAAATTAGCCAGAAAAACTCGAAAATCAGCTGGAAAAACCCAAAAATTAGCCATGAAACCCAGAAATTAGCCAGAAAAAAAAAATTAGATAGAAAATTAGCCATAAAGCCCAAAAATTAGCCATAGAACCCAAAAATTAGCCAGAAAAACCCAAAATTTAGCTAGAAAAACTCAAATATTAGCTAGAAAAACTCAGAAATTAGCTATAAAAACCCAAAAATTAGCTAGAGAAACTCAAAAATTAGCCACAAAAATACAAGAATTAGCCACAAAAATACAAGAATTAGCCACAAAAATACAAGAATTAGCTATAAAACCCAAGAATTAGTTAGAAAAACTCAAAAATTAGCCATAAAACCCAAAAATTAGCCAGAAAAACTCGAAAATCAGCTGGAAAAACCCAGAAATTAGCCAAAAAAAAAATTAGATAGAAAAAATAAAAAAATTTGCCATAAAACCCAAAAATTAGCCAGAAAAACCCAAAAATTTGCCAGACAGACCCAAAAATTATCAATAAAACCCAAAAATTAACCAGAAAAACTCAAAAATTAGCCAAGAAATCTCAAAAATAGGCCATAAAACCCAAAAATTAGCCAGAAAAACCCGAAATTTAGCAAGAAAAACTCAAAAATTAGCCAAAAACTCTCAAAAATTAGCCATAAAACCCAAAAATTAGCCAGTAAAACCCAAAAATTAGCCAGAAAAACCCAAAATTTAGCCAGGAAAACTCAAAAATTAGCCAATAAATCTCAAAAATTAGTCATAAAACCCAAAAATTAGCCAGAAAAACTCAAAAATTAGCTAGAAAAACCCAAAAATTAACCAAAAAAAAAAAAATTAGCCATGAAACCAAAAAATTAGCCAGAAAAAAAAATTAGCTAGAAAAAATAGAAAAATCAGCCATAAAACCTAAAAATTTGCCAGAAAAACCCAAAATTTAGCTAGAAAAACTCAAAAATTAGCTAGGAAAACTCAGAAATTAGCCACAAGAACCCAAAAATTGTCAGAAAAACCCAGAAATTAGCCATAAAACCAAAAATTAGACAAAAAAACACAAAAATTAGCTAGAAAAATTCAAAAATTAGCCATAAAACCCAAAAATAAGCTAGAAAAACCCAAAATTCAACTAATAAAACTCAAAAATTAGCCATAAAACCCAAAAATTAGCCAAAAAACCCAAAATTTAGCTAGAAAAACTCAAAAATGAGCTAGGAAAACTCAGAAATTAGCCACAAAAACCCAAAAATTGTCAGAAAAACCCAAAAATTAGCCATAAATTCCAGAAATTAGACAGAAAAACTCAAAAAGTAGCAGGAAAAACTCGAAAATTAGTCATAAAACCCAAAAATTAGCTAGAAAAAATAGGAAAATCAGCCATAAAACCCAAAAATTAGCCATAAAACCCAATAATTTGCCAGAAAAACCCAAAATTTAGCTAGAAAAACTCAAAAATTTGCTAGGAAAACTCAGAAATTAGCCACAAATCCCAAAAATTGTCAGAAAAACCCAAAAATTAGCCAAAAAACTCAAAAATTAGCCATGAAACCCAAAAATTAGCCAGAAAAACCCAAAATTTAGCCAGGAAAACTCAAAAATTAGCCAATAAATCTCAAAAATTAGCCATAGAACCCAACAATTAGCCAGAAAAACCCAAAATTTAGCCAGAAAAACCCAAAAATTAGCCAGAAAAACCCAAAATTTAGCCAGGAAAACTCAAAAATTAGCCAATAAATCTCAAAAATTAGTCATAAAACCCAAAAATTAGCCAGAAAAACTCAAAAATTAGCTAGAAAAACCCAAAAATTAACCAAAAAAAAAGTTAGCCATGAAACCAAAAAATTAGCCACAAAAACTCAGAAATTAGCCACAAGAACCCAAAAATTGTCAGAAAAACCCAGAAATTAGCCATAAAACCAAAAATTAGACAAAAAAACACAAAAATTAGCTAGAAAAATTCAAAAATTAGCCATAAAACCCAAAAATAAGCTAGAAAAACCCAAAATTCAACTAATAAAACTCAAAAATTAGCCATAAAACCCAAAAATTAGCCAGAAAAACCCAAAATTTAGCTAGAAAAACTCAAATATTAGCTAGAAAAACTCAGAAATTAGCTATAAAAACCCAAAAATTAGCTAGAGAAACTCAAAAATTAGCCACAAAAATACAAGAATTAGCCACAAAAATACAAGAATTAGCCACAAAAATACAAGAATTAGCTATAAAACCCAAGAATTAGTTAGAAAAACTCAAAAATTAGCCATAAAACCCAAAAATTAGCCAGAAAAACCCAAAAATTTGCCAGACAGACCCAAAAATTATCAATAAAACCCAGAAATTAACCAGAAAAACTCAAAAATTAGCCAATAAATCTCAAAAATAAGCCATAAAACCCAAAAATTAGCCAGAAAAACCCGAAATTTAGCAAGAAAAACTCAAAAATTAGCCAAAAACTCTCAAAAATTAGCCATAAAACCCAAAAATTAGCCAGAAAAACCCAAAAATTAGCCAGAAAAACCCAAAATTTAGCCAGGAAAACTCAAAAATTAGCCAATAAATCTCAAAAATTAGTCATAAAACCCAAAAATTAGCCAGAAAAACTCAAAAATTAGCTAGAAAAACCCAAAAATTAACCAAAAAAAAAAAATTAGCCATGAAACCAAAAATTTAGCCAGAAAAAAAAATTAGCTAGAAAAAATAGAAAAATCAGCCATAAAACCCAAAAATTAGCCAGAAAAACCCAAAATTTAGCTAGAAAAACTCAAATATTAGCTAGGAAAACTCAGAAATTAGCTATAAAAACCCAAAAATTAGCTAGAGAAACTCAAAAATTAGCCACAAAAATACAAGAATTAGCCACAAAAATACAAGAATTAGCCACAAAAATACAAGAATTAGCTATAAAACCCAAGAATTAGTTAGAAAAACTCAAAAATTAGCCATAAAACCCAAAAATTAGCCAGAAAAACCCAAAAATTTGCCAGACAGACCCAAAAATTATCAATAAAACCCAGAAATTAACCAGAAAAACTCAAAAATTAGCCAATAAATCTCAAAAATAAGCCATAAAACCCAAAAATTAGCCAGAAAAACCCGAAATTTAGCAAGAAAAACTCAAAAATTAGCCAAAAACTCTCAAAAATTAGCCATAAAACCCAAAAATTAGCCAGAAAAACCCAAAAATTAGCCAGAAAAACCCAAAATTTAGCCAGGAAAACTCAAAAATTAGCCAATAAATCTCAAAAATTAGTCATAAAACCCAAAAATTAGCCAGAAAAACTCAAAAATTAGCTAGAAAAACCCAAAAATTAACCAAAAAAAAAAAATTAGCCATGAAACCAAAAATTTAGCCAGAAAAAAAAATTAGCTAGAAAAAATAGAAAAATCAGCCATAAAACCTAAAAATTTGCCAGAAAAACCCAAAATTTAGCTAGAAAAACTCAAAAATTAGCTAGAAAAATTCAAAAATTAGCCATAAAACCCAAAAATAAGCTAGAAAAACCCAAAATTCAACTAATAAAACTCAAAAATTAGCCATAAAACCCAAAAATTAGCCAAAAAACCCAAAATTTAGCTAGAAAAACTCAAAAATGAGCTAGGAAAACTCAGAAATTAGCCACAAAAACCCAAAAATTGTCAGAAAAACCCAAAAATTAGCCATAAATTCCAGAAATTAGACAGAAAAACTCAAAAAGTAGCAGGAAAAACTCGAAAATTAGTCATAAAACCCAAAAATTAGTTAGAAAAAATAGGAAAATCAGCCATAAAACCCAAAAATTAGCCATAAAACCCAATAATTTGCCAGAAAAACCCAAAATTTAGCTAGAAAAACTCAAAATATTTGCTAGGAAAACTCAGAAATTAGCCACAAATCCCAAAAATTGTCAGAAAAACCCAAAAATTAGCCAAAAAACTCAAAAATTAGCCATGAAACCCAAAAATTAGCCAGAAAAACCCAAAATTTAGCCAGGAAAACTCAAAAATTAGCCAATAAATCTCAAAAATTAGCCATAGAACCCAACAATTAGCCAGAAAAACCCAAAATTTAGCCAGAAAAACCCAAAAATTAGCCAGAAAAACCCAAAATTTAGCCAGGAAAACTCAAAAATTAGCCAATAAATCTCAAAAATTAGTCATAAAACCCAAAAATTAGCCAGAAAAACTCAAAAACTAGCTAGAAAAACCCAAAAATTAACCAAAAAAAAAAAATTAGCCATGAAACCAAAAAATTAGCCACAAAAACTCAGAAATTAGCCACAAGAACCCAAAAATTGTCAGAAAAACCCAGAAATTAGCCATAAAACCAAAAATTAGACAAAAAAACACAAAAATTAGCTAGAAAAATTCGAAAATTAGCCATAAAACCCAAAAATAAGCTAGAAAAACCCAAAATTCAACTAATAAAACTCAAAAATTAGCCATAAAACCCAAAAATTAGCCAGAAAAACCCAAAATTTAGCTAGAAAAACTCAAATATTAGCTAGAAAAACTCAGAAATTAGCTATAAAAACCCAAAAATTAGCTAGAGAAACTCAAAAATTAGCCACAAAAATACAAGAATTAGCCACAAAAATACAAGAATTAGCCACAAAAATACAAGAATTAGCTATAAAACCCAAGAATTAGTTAGAAAAACTCAAAAATTAGCCATAAAACCCAATAATTAGCCAGAAAAACTCGAAAATCAGCTGGAAAAACCCAAACCTAGCCAAAAAAACTCGAAAATTAGCCATGAAACCCAGAAATTAGCCAAAAAAAAAAAATTAGATAGAAAAAATAAAAAAATTTGCCATAAAACCCAAAAATTAGCCAGAAAAACCCAAAAATTTGCCAGACAGACCCAAAAATTATCAATAAAACCCAAAAATTAACCAGAAAAACTCAAAAATTAGCCAATAAATCTCAAAAATAAGCCATAAAACCCAAAAATTAGCCAGAAAAACCCGAAATTTAGCAAGAAAAACTCAAAAATTAGCCAAAAACTCTCAAAAATTAGCCATAAAACCCAAAAATTAGCCAGAAAAACCCAAAAATTAGCCAGAAAAACCCAAAATTTAGCCAGGAAAACTCAAAAATTAGCCAATAAATCTCAAAAATTAGTCACAAAACCCAAAAATTAGCCAGAAAAACTCAAAAATTAGCTAGAAAAACCCAAAAATTAACCAAAAAAAAAAAAATTAGCCATGAAACCAAAAAATTAGCCAGAAAAAAAAATTAGCTAGAAAAAATAGAAAAATCAGCCATGAAACCTAAAAATTTGCCAGAAAAACCCAAAATTTAGCTAGAAAAACTCAAAAATTAGCTAGGAAAACTCAGAAATTAGCCACAAGAACCCAAAAATTGACAGAAAAACCCAGAAATTAGCCATAAAACCAAAAATTAGACAAAAAAACACAAAAATTAGCTAGAAAAATTCAAAAATTAGCCATAAAACCCAAAAATAAGCTGGAAAAACCCAAAATTCAACTAATAAAACTCAAAAATTAGCCATAAAACCCAAAAATTAGCCAAAAAACCCAAAATTTAGCTAGAAAAACTCAAAAATGAGCTAGGAAAACTCAGAAATTAGCCACAAAAACCCAAAAATTGTCAGAAAAACCCAAAAATTAGCCATAAATTCCAGAAATTAGACAGAAAAACTCAAAAAGTAGCAGGAAAAACTCGAAAATTAGTCATAAAACCCAAAAATTAGCTAGAAAAAATAGGAAAATCAGCCATAAAACCCAAAAATTAGCCATAAAACCCAATAATTTGCCAGAAAAACCCAAAATTTAGCTAGAAAAACTCAAAAATTTGCTAGGAAAACTCAGAAATTAGCCACAAATCCCAAAAATTGTCAGAAAAACCCAAAAATTAGCCAAAAAACTCAAAAATTAGCCATGAAACCCAAAAATTAGCCAGAAAAACCCAAAATTTAGCCAGGAAAACTCAAAAATTAGCCAATAAATCTCAAAAATTAGCCATAGAACCCAACAATTAGCCAGAAAAACCCAAAATTTAGCTAGAAAAACTCAAAAATTAGCTAGAAAAACCCAAAAATTAGCCAAAAAAACTCAAAAATTAGCCATGAAACCCAATAATTAGCCAGAAAAATAAATTAGCTAGGAAAAATAAAAAAATTAGTCATAAAACCCAAAAATTAGCCATAAAACCCAATAATTAGCCAGAAAAACCCAGAATTTAGCCAGAAAAACTCAAAAATTAGCCAAAACCTCTCAAAAATTAGCCAGAAAACCCAAAAATTAGCAATAAAACCCAAAAATTAGCCAGAAAAACCCAAAATTTAGCCAGGAAAACTCAAAAATTAGCCAATAAATCTCAAAAATTAGCCATAGAACCCAAAAATTAGCCAGAAAAACCCAAAATTTAGCTAGAAAAACTCAAATATCAGCTAGAAAAACTCAAAAATTAGCTAGAGAAACTCAAAAGTTAGCCACAAAAATACAAGAATTAGCCACAAAAATACAAGAATTAGCTAATAACCCAAGAACTAGTTAGAAAAACTCAAAAATTAGCCATAAAACCCAAAAATTAGCCAGAAAAACTCAAAAATTAGCTAGAAAAACTCAAAAATTAGCCGAAAAAACTCAAAAATTAGCCATTAAAACCAAAAATTAGCCAGAAAAAAGAAATTAGCTAGAAAAAAATGAAAAAATTAGCCATAAAACCCAAAAATTACCAATAAAACCCAAAAATTACCCAGAAAAACCCAAAATTTAGCTAGAAAAACTCAAATATTAGCTAGAAAAACTCAGAAATTAGCTATAAAAACCAAAAAATTAGATAGAGAAACTCAAAAATTAGCCACAAAAATACAAGAATTAGCCACAAAAATACAAGAATTAGCTATAAAACCCAAGAATTAGTTAGAAAAACTCAAAAATTAGCCATAAAACCCAAAAATTAGCCAGAAAAACTCGAAAATCAGCTGGAAAAACCCAAAAATTAGCCAAAAAAACTCAAAAATTAGCCATGAAACCCAGAAATTAGCCAGAAAAACCCAAAAATTAACCAAAAAAACTCAAAAATTAGCCAGGAAAACTCAAAAATCAGCCAGAAAAAAAAATTAGCTAGGAAAAATAAAAAAATTAGCCATAAAACCCAAAAATTTGCCAGAAAAACTCGAAAATCAGCTGGAAAAACCCAAAAATTAGCCAAAAAAACTCAAAAATTAGCCATGAAACCCAGAAATTAGCCAGAAAAAAAAATTAGATAGAAAAAATAAAAAATTAGCCATAAAGCCCAAAAATTTGCCAGAAAAACCCAAAATTCAGCTGGAAAAACTCGAAAATTAGCCATAAAACCCAAAAATCAGCCAGAAAAACTCAAAAGTTAGCTGGAAAAACTCAAAAACTAGCCATAAAACCCAAAAATAAGCTAGGAAAACCCAAAATTTGACTAGAAAAACTCAAAAATTAGCTAGGAAAACTCAGAAATTAGCCACAAAAACCAAAAATTGTCAGAAAAACCCAAAAATTAGCCATAAAACCCAGAAATTAGACAGAAAAACTCAAAATTTAGCTAGAAAAACTCAAAAATTAGCTAGGAAAACTCAGAAATTAGCCACAAAAACCAAAAATTGTCAGAAAAACCCAAAAATTAGCCATAAAACCCAGAAATTAGACAGAAAAACTCAAAAAGTAGCAGGAAAAACTCGAAAATTAGTCATAAAACCCAAAAATTAGCTAGAAAAAATAGGAAAATTAGCCATAAAACCCAAAAATTAGCCAGAAAAACCCAAAATTTAGCCAGGAAAACTCAAAAATTAGCCAATAAATCTCAAAAATTAGCCATAGAACCCAAAAATTAGCCAGAAAAACCCAAAATTTAGCTAGAAAAACTCAAAAAATAGCTAGAAAAACCCAAAAATTAGCAAAAAAAACTCAAAAATTAGCCATGAAACCCAAAAATTAGCCAGAAAAAAAAATTAGCTAGAAAAAATAAAAAAATTATCCATAAAACCCAAAAATTAGCCAGAAAAACCCAGAATTTAGCCAGAAAAACTCAAAAATTAGCCAAAACCTCTCAAAAATTAGCCAGAAAACCCAAAAATTAGCAATAAAACCCAAAAATTAGCCAGAAAAACCCAAAACTCAGAAATTAGCTATAAAAACCCAAAAATTAGCTAGAGAAACTCAAAAATTAGCCACAAAAATACAAGAATTAGCTATAAAACCCAAGAATTAGTTAGAAAAACTCAAAAATCAGCCATAAAACCCAAAAATTAGCCAGAAAAACTCGAAAATCAGCTGGAAAAACCCAAAAATTGGAAAAAAAAACTCAAAAATTAGCCATAAAACCCAGAAATTAGCCAGAAAAAAAAAATTAGATAGAAAAAATAAAAAATTTGCCATAAAGCCCAAAAATTTGCCAGAAAAACCCAAAATTCAGCTGGAAAAACTCGAAAATTAGCTAGGAAAACTCAGAAATTAGCCACAAAAACCCAAAAATTGTCAGAAAAATTCAAAAATTAGCCATGAAACCCAAAAATTATCCAGAAAAACCCAAAATTCAGCCAGAAAAACTCAAAAATCAGCCATAAAACCCAAAAATAAGCTAGAAAAACCCAAAATTCAACTGATAAAACTCAAAAATTAGCCATAAAACCCAAAAATCAGCCAGAAAAACTCAAAAATTAGCTGGAAAAACCCAAAAATCAGCCAGAAAAACTCAAAAATTAGCTGGAAAAACTCAAAAACTAGCCATAAAACCCAAAAATAAGCTAGAAAAACCCAAAATTTAACTGGAAAAACTCAAAAATTAGCCATAAAACCCAAAAATTAGCCAGAAAAACCCAAAAATTTGCCAGATAGACCCAAAAATTATCAATAAAACCCAAAAATTAGCCAGAAAAACTCAAAAATTAGCCAATTAATCTCAAAAATAAGCCATAAAACCCAAAAATTAGCCAGAAAAACCCGAAATTTAGCAAGAAAAACTCAAAAATTAGCCAAAAACTCTCAAAAATTAGCCATAAAACTCAAAAATTAGCCAGAAAAACCCAAAAATTAACCAAAAAAACTCAAAAATTAGCCAGGAGAACTCAAAAATCAGCCAGAAAAAAAATTAGCTAGGAAAAATAAAAAAATTAGCCATAAAACCCAAAAATTTGCCAGAAAAACCCAAAATTTAGCTAGAAAAACTCAAAAATCAGCTAGGAAAACTCAGAAATTAGCCACGAAAACCCAAAAATTGTCAGAAAAACCCAAAAATTAGCCATAAAACCAAAAATTAGCTAGAAAAATTCAAAAATTAGCCAGAAAACCCAAAAATTAGCAATAAAACCCAAAAATTAGCCAGAAAAACCCAAAATTTAGCCAGGGAAACTCAAAAATTAGCCAATAAATCTCAAAAATTAGCCATAGAACCCAAAAATTAGCCAGAAAAACCCAAAATTTAGCTAGAAAAACTCAAATATTAGCTAGAAAATCTCAGAAATTAGCTATAAAAACCCAAAAATTAGCTAGAGAAACTCAAAAATTAGCCACAAAAATACAAGAATTAGCCACAAAAATACAAGAATTAGCTATAAAACCCAAGAATTAGTTAGAAAAACTCAAAAATTAGCCATAAAACCCAAAAATTACCCAGAAAAACTCGAAAATCAGCTGGAAAAACCCAAAAATTAGCCAAAAAAACTCAAAAATTAGCCATGAAACCCAGAAATTAGCCAAAAAAAAATTAGATAAAAAAAATAAAAAAATTTGCCATAAAACTCAAAAATTAGCCAGAAAAACCCAAAAATTTGCCAGACAGACCCAAAAATGATCAATAAAACCCAAAAATTAGCCAGAAAAACTCAAAAATTAGCCAATAAATCTCAAAAATAAGCCATAAAACCCAAAAATTAGCCAAAAAAAACCCGAAATTTAGCAAGAAAAACTCAAAAATTAGCCAAAAACTCTCAAAAATTAGCCATAAAACCCAAAAATTAGCCAGAAAAACCCAAAAATTAGCCAGAAAAACCCAAAATTTAGCCAGGAAAACTCAAACATTAGCTAGGAAAACTCAGAAATTAGCCACAAGAACCCAAAAATTGTCAGAAAAACCCAAAAATTAGCCATAAAACCAAAACTTAGACAAAAAAACACAAAAATTAGCTAGAAAAATTCAAAAATTTGCCATAAAACCCAAAAATTAGCCAGAAAAACTCAAAAATTAGCTAGAAAAACTCAAAAATTAGCCGAAAAAACTCAAAAATCAGCCATGAAACCCAAAAATTAGCCAGAAAAAAGAAATTAGCTAGAAAAAAATGAAAAAATTAGCCATAAAACCCAAAAATTACCAATAAAACCCAAAAATTAGCCAGAAAAACCCAAAATTTAGCTAGAAAAACTCAAATATTAGCTAGAAAAACTCAGAAATCAGCTATAAAAACCCAAAAATTAGCTAGAAAAACTCAAAAAATAGCTAAAAAAACCCAAACATTAGCCAAAAAAACTCAAAAATTAGCCATGAAACCCAAAAATTAGCCAGAAAAATAAATTAGCTAGAAAAAATAAAAAAATTAGCCATAAAACCCAAAAATTAGCCATAAAACCCAATAATTAGCCAGAAAAACCCAGAATTTAGCCAGAAAAACTCAAAAATTAGCCAAAACCTCTCAAAAATTAGCCAGAAAACACAAAAATTAGCAATAAAACCCAAAAATTAGCCAGAAAAACCCAAAATTTAGCTAGAAAAACTCAAATATTAGCTAGAAAAACTCAGAAATTAGCTATAAAAACCCAAAAATTAGCTAGAGAAACTCAAAAATTAGCCACAAAAATACAAGAATTAGCCACAATAATACAAGAATTAGCTATAAAACCCAAGAATTAGTTAGAAAAACTCAAAAATTAGCCATAAAACCCAAAAATTAGCCAGAAAAATTCAAAAATTCGACATAAAACCCAGAAATTGGACATAAAAACTCAAAAATTAGCAGGAAAAACTCGAAAGTTAGTCATAAAACCCAAAAATTAGCTAGAAAAACCCGAAATTTAGCAAGAAAAACCCAAAAATTAGTCAAAAAAACTCAAAAATTAGCCATGAAACCCAAAAACTAGCCAGAAAAACCCAAAATTTAGCCAGGAAAACTCAAAAATTAGCCAATAAATCTCAAAAATTAGCCATAGAACCCAAAAATTAGCCAGAAAAACCCAAAATTCAGCTAGAAAAACTCAAAAAATAGCTAGAAAAACCCAAAAATTAGCCAAAAAAACTCAAAAATTAGCCATGAAACCCAAAAATTAGCCAGCAAAATAAATTAGCTAGAAAAAATAAAAAAATTAGCCATAAAACCCAAAAATTAGCCATAAAACCCAATAATTAGCCAGAACAACCCAGAATTTAGCCAGAAAAACTCAAAAATTAGCCAAAACCTCTCAAAAATTAGCCAGAAAACCCAAAAATTAGCCATAAAACCCAAAAATTAGCCATAAAACCCAATAATTAGCCGGAAAAACCCAGAATTTGGCCAGAAAAACTCAAAAATTAGCCAAAACCTCTCAAAAATTAGCCAGAAAACACAAAAATTAGCAATAAAACCCAAAAATTAGCCAGAAAAACCCAAAATTTAGCTAGAAAAACTCAAATATTAGCTAGAAAAACTCAGAAATTAGCTATAAAAACCCAAAAATTAGCTAGAGAAACTCAAAAATTAGCCACAAAAATACAAGAATTAGCCACAATAATACAAGAATTAGCTATAAAACCCAAGAATTAGTTAGAAAAACTCAAAAATTAGCCATAAAACCCAAAAATTAGCCAGAAAAATTCAAAAATTCGACATAAAACCCAGAAATTGGACATAAAAACTCAAAAATTAGCAGGAAAAACTCGAAAGTTAGTCATAAAACCCAAAAATTAGCTAGAAAAACCCGAAATTTAGCAAGAAAAACCCAAAAATTAGTCAAAAAAACTCAAAAATTAGCCATGAAACCCAAAAACTAGCCAGAAAAACCCAAAATTTAGCAAGGAAAACTCAAAAATTAGCCAATAAATCTCAAAAATTAGCCATAGATTCCAAAAATTAGCCAGAAAAACCCAAAATTCAGCTAGAAAAACTCAAAAAATAGCTAGAAAAACCCAAAAATTAGCCAAAAAAACTCAAAAATTAGCCATGAAACCCAAAAATTAGCCAGCAAAATAAATTAGCTAGAAAAAATAAAAAAATTAGCCATAAAACCCAAAAATTAGCCATAAAACCCAATAATTAGCCAGAACAACCCAGAATTTAGCCAGAAAAACTCAAAAATTAGCCAAAACCTCTCAAAAATTAGCCAGAAAACCCAAAAATTAGCAATAAAACCTAAAAATTAGCCAGAAAAACCCAAAATTTAGCTAGAAAAACTCAAATATTAGCTAGAAAAACTCAGAAATTAGCTATAAAACCCCAAAAATTAGCTAGGGAAACTCAAAAATTAGCCACAAAAATACAAGAATTAGCCACAAAAATACAAGAATTAGCTATAAAACCCAAGAATTAGTTAGAAAAACTCAAAAATTAGCCATAAAACCCAAAAATTAGCCAGAAAAATTCAAAAATTCGACATAAAACCCAGAAATTGGACATAAAAACTCAAAAACTAGCAGGAAAAACTCGAAAGTTAGTCATAAAACCCAAAAATTAGCTAGAAAAACCCGAAATTTAGCAAGAAAAACCCAAAAATTAGCCAAAACCTCTCAAAAATTAGCCAGAAAACACAAAAATTAGCAATAAAACCCAAAAATTAGCCAGAAAAACCCAAAATTTAGCTAGAAAAACTCAAATATTAGCTAGAAAAACTCAGAAATTAGCTATAAAAACCCAAAAATTAGCTAGAGAAACTCAAAAATTAGCCACAAAAATACAAGAATTAGCCACAATAATACAAGAATTAGCTATAAAACCCAAGAATTAGTTAGAAAAACTCAAAAATTAGCCATAAAACCCAAAAATTAGCCAGAAAAATTCAAAAATTCGACATAAAACCCAGAAATTGGACATAAAAACTCAAAAATTAGCAGGAAAAACTCGAAAGTTAGTCATAAAACCCAAAAATTAGCTAGAAAAACCCGAAATTTAGCAAGAAAAACCCAAAAATTAGTCAAAAAAACTCAAAAATTAGCCATGAAACCCAAAAACTAGCCAGAAAAACCCAAAATTTAGCCAGGAAAACTCAAAAATTAGCCAATAAATCTCAAAAATTAGCCATAGATTCCAAAAATTAGCCAGAAAAACCCAAAATTCAGCTAGAAAAACTCAAAAAATAGCTAGAAAAACCCAAAAATTAGCCAAAAAAACTCAAAAATTAGCCATGAAACCCAAAAATTAGCCAGCAAAATAAATTAGCTAGAAAAAATAAAAAAATTAGCCATAAAACCCAAAAATTAGCCATAAAACCCAATAATTAGCCAGAACAACCCAGAATTTAGCCAGAAAAACTCAAAAATTAGCCAAAACCTCTCAAAAATTAGCCAGAAAACCCAAAAATTAGCAATAAAACCTAAAAATTAGCCAGAAAAACCCAAAATTTAGCTAGAAAAACTCAAATATTAGCTAGAAAAACTCAGAAATTAGCTATAAAACCCCAAAAATTAGCTAGGGAAACTCAAAAATTAGCCACAAAAATACAAGAATTAGCCACAAAAATACAAGAATTAGCTATAAAACCCAAGAATTAGTTAGAAAAACTCAAAAATTAGCCATAAAACCCAAAAATTAGCCAGAAAAACTCAAAAATTAGTCATGAAACCCAGAAATTAGCTAGAAAAAAAAAATTAGATAGAAAAAATAAAAAATTAGCCATAAAGCCCAAAAATTTGCCAGAAAAACCCAAAATTCAGCTGGAAAAACTCGAAAATTAGCTAGGAAAACTCAGAAATTAGCCACAAAAACCCAAAAATTGTCAGAAAAATTCAAAAATTGTCGGAAAAACCCAAAAATTAGCCATAAAACCCAGAAATTAGACAGAAAAACTCAAAAAGTAGCAGGAAAAACTCGAAAGTTAGTCATAAAACTCAAAAATTAGCTAGAAAAACCACAAATTTAGCAAGAAAAACCCAAAAATTAGTCAAAAAAACTAAAAAATTAGCCATGAAACCCAAAAATTAGCCAGAAAAACCCAAAATTTAGACAGGAAAACTCAAAAATTAGCCAATAAATCTCAAAAATTAGCCATAGAACCCAAAAATTAGCCAGAAAAACCCAAAATTTAGCTAGAAAAACTCAAAAAATAGCTAGAAAAACCCAAAAATTAGCCAAGAAAACTCAAAAATCAGCCATGAAACCCAAAAATTAGCCAGAAAAATAAATTAGCTGGAAAAAATGAAAAAATTAGCCATAAAACCCAAAAATTAGCCATAAAACCCAATAATTAGCCAGAAAAACCCAGAATTTAGCCAGAAAAACTCAAAAATTAGCCAAAACCTCTCAAAAATTAGCCAGAAAACCCAAAAATTAGCAATAAAACCCAAAAATTAGCCAGAAAAACCCAAAATTTAGCTAGAAAAACTCAAAAATTAGCCACAAAAATACAAGAATTAGCCACAAAAATACAAGAATTAGCTATAAAACCCAAGAATTAGTTAGGAAAACTCAAAAATTAGTCATAAAACCCAAAAATTAGCCAGAAAAACTCGAAAATCAGCTGGAAAAACCCAAAAATTAGCCAAAAAAACTCAAAAATTAGCCATGAAACCCAGAAATTAGCCAGAAAAAAAAATTAGATGGAAAAAATGAAAAATTAGCCATAAAGCCCAAAAATTTGCCAGAAAAACCCAAAATTCAGCTGGAAAAACTCGAAAATTAGCTAGGAAAACTCAGAAATTAGCCACAAAAACTCAAAAATTAGCTGGAAAAACTCGAAAATTAGTCATAAAACCCAAAAATTAACCAAAAAAACTCAAAAATTAGCCATGAAACCCAAAAATTAGCCATAAAACCCAATAATTAGCCAGAAAAACCCAGAATTTAGCCAGAAAAACTCAAAAATTAGCCAAAACCTCTCAAAAATTAGCCAGTAAACCCAAAAATTAGCCAGAAAAACCCAAAATTGAGCCAGGGAAACTCAAAAATTAGCCAATAAATCTCAAAAATTAGCCATAGAACCCAAAAATTAGCCAGAAAAACCCAAAATTTAGCTAGAAAAACTCAAATATTAGCTAGAAAAACTCAGAAATTAGCTATGAAAACCCAAAAACTAGCTAGAGAAACTCAAAAATTAGCCACAAAAATACAAGAATTAGCCACAAAAATACAAGAATTAGCTATAAAACCCAAGAATTAGTTAGAAAAACTCAAAAATTAGCCATAAAACCCAAAAATTAGCCAGAAAAACTCGAAAATCAGCTGGAAAAACCCAAAAATTAGTCAAAAAAACTCAAAAATTAGCCATGAAACCCAGAAATTAGCCAGAAAAAAAAAATTAGATAGGAAAAATAAAAAATTAGCCATAAAGCCCAAAAATTTGCCAGAAAAACCCAAAATTCAGCTGGAAAAACTCGAAAATTAGCTAGGAAAACTCAGAAATTAGCCACAAAAACCCAAAAATTGTCAGAAAAATTCAAAAATTAGACATAAAACCCAGAAATTGGACATGAAAACTCAAAAATTAGCTGGAAAAACTCGAAAATTAGTCATAAAACCCAAAAATTAGCCAGAAAAACTCAAAAATTAGCTAGAAAAACCCAAAAATTAACCAAAAAAACTCAAAAATTAACCATGAAACCCAAAAATTAGCCAGAAAAACCCAAAATTTAGCCAGAAAAACTCAAAAATTAGCCATAAAACCCAAAAATAAGCTAGAAAAACCCAAAATTCAACTAATAAAACCCAAAAATTAGCCATAAAACCCAAAAATTAGCCAAAAAAACTCAAAAATTAGCCATGAAACCCAGAAATTAGCCAGAAAAAAAAATTAGATAGAAAAAATAAAAAATTAGCCATAAAGCCCAAAAATTTGCCAGAAAAACCCAAAATTCAGCTGGAAAAACTCGAAAATTAGCTAAGAAAACTCAGAAATTAGCCACAAAAACCCAAAAATTGTCAGAAAAATTCAAAAGATGTCGGAAAAACCCAAAAATTAGCCATAAAACCCAGAAATTAGACAGAAAAACTCAAAAAGTAGCAGGAAAAACTCGAAAGTTAGTCATAAAACCCAAAAATTAGCTAGAAAAACCACAAATTTAGCAAGAAAAACCCAAAAATAAGTCAAAAAAACTAAAAAATTAGCCATGAAACCCAAAAATTAGCCAGAAAAACCCAAAATTTAGCCAGGAAAACTCAAAAATTAGCCAATAAATCTCAAAAATTAGCCATAGAACCCAAAAATTAGCCAGAAAAACCCAAAATTTAGCTAGAAAAACTCAAAAAATAGCTAGAAAAACCCAAAAATTAGCCAAGAAAACTCAAAAATCAGCCATGAAACCCAAAAATTAGCCAGAAAAATAAATTAGCTGGAAAAAATGAAAAAATTAGCCATAAAACCCAAAAATTAGCCATAAAACCCAATAATTAGCCAGAAAAACCCAGAATTTAGCCAGAAAAACTCAAAAATTAGCCAAAACCTCTCAAAAATTATCCAGAAAACCCAAAAATTAGCAATAAAACCCAAAAATTAGCCAGAAAAACCCAAAATTTAGCTAGAAAAACTCAAAAATTAGCCACAAAAATACAAGAATTAGCCACAAAAATACAAGAATTAGCTATAAAACCCAAGAATTAGTTAGGAAAACTCAAAAATTAGTCATAAAACCCAAAAATTAGCCAGAAAAACTCGAAAATCAGCTGGAAAAACCCAAAAATTAGCCAAAAAAACTCAAAAATTAGCCATGAAACCCAGAAATTAGCCAGAAAAAAAAATTAGATGGAAAAAATGAAAAATTAGCCATAAAGCCCAAAAATTTGCCAGAAAAACCCAAAATTCAGCTGGAAAAACTCGAAAATTAGCTAGGAAAACTCAGAAATTAGCCACAAAAACTCAAAAATTAGCTGGAAAAACTCGAAAATTAGTCATAAAACCCAAAAATTAACCAAAAAAACTCAAAAATTAGCCATGAAACCCAAAAATTAGCCATAAAACCCAATAATTAGCCAGAAAAACCCAGAATTTAGCCAGAAAAACTCAAAAATTAGCCAAAACCTCTCAAAAATTAGCCAGTAAACCCAAAAATTAGCCAGAAAAACCCAAAATTTAGCCAGGGAAACTCAAAAATTAGCCAATAAATCTCAAAAATTAGCCATAGAACCCAAAAATTAGCCAGAAAAACCCAAAATTTAGCTAGAAAAACTCAAATATTAGCTAGAAAAACTCAGAAATTAGCTATGAAAACCCAAAAACTAGCTAGAGAAACTCAAAAATTAGCCACAAAAATACAAGAATTAGCCACAAAAATACAAGAATTAGCTATAAAACCCAAGAATTAGTTAGAAAAACTCAAAAATTAGCCATAAAACCCAAAAATTAGCCAGAAAAAACTCGAAAATCAGCTGGAAAAACCCAAAAATTAGTCAAAAAAACTCAAAAATTAGCCATGAAACCCAGAAATTAGCCAGAAAAAAAAAATTAGATAGGAAAAATAAAAAATTAGCCATAAAGCCCAAAAATTTGCCAGAAAAACCCAAAATTCAGCTGGAAAAACTCGAAAATTAGCTAGGAAAACTCAGAAATTAGCCACAAAAACCCAAAAATTGTCAGAAAAATTCAAAAATTAGACATAAAACCCAGAAATTGGACATGAAAACTCAAAAATTAGCTGGAAAAACTCGAAAATTAGTCATAAAACCCAAAAATTAGCCAGAAAAACTCAAAAATTAGCTAGAAAAACCCAAAAATTAACCAAAAAAACTCAAAAATTAACCATGAAACCCAAAAATTAGCCAGAAAAACCCAAAATTTAGCCAGAAAAACTCAAAAATTAGCCATAAAACCCAAAAATAAGCTAGAAAAACCCAAAATTCAACTAATAAAACCCAAAAATTAGCCATAAAACCCAAAAATTAGCCAAAAAAACTCAAAAATTAGCCATGAAACCCAGAAATTAGCCAGAAAAAAAAATTAGATAGAAAAAATAAAAAATTAGCCATAAAGCCCAAAAATTTGCCAGAAAAACCCAAAATTCAGCTGGAAAAACTCGAAAATTAGCTAAGAAAACTCAGAAATTAGCCACAAAAACCCAAAAATTGTCAGAAAAATTCAAAAGATGTCGGAAAAACCCAAAAATTAGCCATAAAACCCAGAAATTAGACAGAAAAACTCAAAAAGTAGCAGGAAAAACTCGAAAGTTAGTCATAAAACCCAAAAATTAGCTAGAAAAACCACAAATTTAGCAAGAAAAACCCAAAAATAAGTCAAAAAAACTAAAAAATTAGCCATGAAACCCAAAAATTAGCCAGAAAAACCCAAAATTTAGCCAGGAAAACTCAAAAATTAGCCAATAAATCTCAAAAATTAGCCATAGAACCCAAAAATTAGCCAGAAAAACCCAAAATTTAGCTAGAAAAACTCAAAAAATAGCTAGAAAAACCCAAAAATTAGCCAAGAAAACTCAAAAATCAGCCATGAAACCCAAAAATTAGCCAGAAAAATAAATTAGCTGGAAAAAATGAAAAAATTAGCCATAAAACCCAAAAATTAGCCATAAAACCCAATAATTAGCCAGAAAAACCCAGAATTTAGCCAGAAAAACTCAAAAATTAGCCAAAACCTCTCAAAAATTAGCCAGAAAACCCAAAAATTAGCAATAAAACCCAAAAATTAGCCAGAAAAACCCAAAATTTAGCTAGAAAAACTCAAATATTGGCTAAAAAAACTCAGAAATTAGCTATAAAAACCCAAAAATTAGCTAGAGAAACTCAAAAATTAGCCACAAAAATACAAGAATTAGCCACAAAAATACAAGAATTAGCTATAAAACCCAAGAATTAGTTAGGAAAACTCAAAAATTAGTCATAAAACCCAAAAATTAGCCAGAAAAACTCGAAAATCAGCTGGAAAAACCCAAAAATTAGCCAAAAAAACTCAAAAATTAGCCATGAAACCCAGAAATTAGCCAGAAAAAAAAATTTGATGGAAAAAATGAAAAATTAGCCATAAAGCCCAAAAATTTGCCAGAAAAACCCAAAATTCAGCTGGAAAAACTCGAAAATTAGCTAGGAAAACTCAGAAATTAGCCACAAAAACTCAAAAATTAGCTGGAAAAACTCGAAAATTAGTCATAAAACCCAAAAATTAACCAAAAAAACTCAAAAATTAGCCATGAAACCCAAAAATTAGCCATAAAACCCAATAATTAGCCAGAAAAACCCAGAATTTAGCCAGAAAAACTCAAAAATTAGCCAAAACCTCTCAAAAATTAGCCAGAAAACCCAAAAATTAGCCAGAAAAACCCAAAATTTAGCCAGGGAAACTCAAAAATTAGCCAATAAATCTCAAAAATTAGCCATAGAACCCAAAAATTAGCCAGAAAAACCCAAAATTTAGCTAGAAAAACTCAAATATTAGCTAGAAAAACTCAGAAATTAGCTATGAAAACCCAAAAACTAGCTAGAGAAACTCAAAAATTAGCCACAAAAATACAAGAATTAGCCACAAAAATACAAGAATTAGCTATAAAACCCAAGAATTAGTTAGAAAAACTCAAAAATTAGCCATAAAACCCAAAAATTAGCCAGAAAAACTCGAAAATCAGCTGGAAAAACCCAAAAATTAGTCAAAAAAACTCAAAAATTAGCCATGAAACCCAGAAATTAGCCAGAAAAAAAAAATTAGATAGAAAAAATAAAAAATTAGCCATAAAGCCCAAAAATTTGCCAGAAAAACCCAAAATTCAGCTGGAAAAACTCGAAAATTAGCTAGGAAAACTCAGAAATTAGCCACAAAAACCCAAAAATTGTCAGAAAAATTCAAAAATTAGACATAAAACCCAGAAATTGGACATGAAAACTCAAAAATTAGCTGGAAAAACTCGAAAATTAGTCATAAAACCCAAAAATTAGCCAGAAAAACTCAAAAATTAGCTAGAAAAACCCAAAAATTAACCAAAAAAACTCAAAAATTAACCATGAAACCCAAAAATTAGCCAGAGAAACCCAAAATTTAGCCAGAAAAACTCAAAAATTAGCCATAAAACCCAAAAATAAGCTAGAAAAACCCAAAATTCAACTAATAAAACCCAAAAATTAGCCATAAAACCCAAAAATTAGCCAAAAAAACTCAAAAATTAGCCATGAAACCCAGAAATTAGCCAGAAAAAAAAAATTAGATAGAAAAAATAAAAAATTAGCCATAAAGCCCAAAAATTTGCCAGAAAAACCCAAAATTCAGCTGGAAAAACTCGAAAATTAGCTAAGAAAACTCAGAAATTAGCCACAAAAACCCAAAAATTGTCAGAAAAATTCAAAAATTAGACATAAAACCCAGAAATTGGACATAAAAACTCAAAAATTAGCTGGAAAAACTCGAAAATTAGTCATAAAACCCAAAAATTAGCCAGAAAAACTCAAAAATTAGCTAGAAAAACCCAAAAATTAACCAAAAAAACTCAAACATTAGCCATGAAACCCAAAAATTAGCCAGAAAAACCCAAAATTTGACTAGAAAAACTCAAAAATTAGCCATAAAACCCAAAAATTAGCCAGAAAAACCCAAAATTTAGCTAGAAAAACTCAAATATTAGCTAGAAAAACTCAGAAATTAGCTATAAAAACCCAAAAATTAGCTAGAGAAACTCAAAAATTAGCCACAAAAATACAAGAATTAGCCAAAAAAACTCAAAAATTAGCCATGAAACCCAGAAATTAGCCAGAAAAAAAAATTAGATAGAAAAAATAAAAAAATTTGCCATAAAACCCAAAAATTAGCCAGAAAAACCCAAAAATTTGCCAGACAGACCCAAAAATTAGCCAGAAAAACCCAAAATTCAGCCAGGAAAACTCAAAAATTAGCCAATAAATCTCAAAAATTAGTCATAAAACCCAAAAATTAGCCAGAAAAACTCAAAAATTAGCTAGAAAAACCCAAAAATTAACCAAAAAACTCAAAAATTAGCCATGAAACCCAAAAATTAGCCAGAAAAAAAAATTAGCTAGAAAAAATAAAAAAATCAGCCATAAAACCCAAAAATTTGCCGGAAAAACCCAAAATTTAGCTAGAAAAACTCAAAAATTAGCTAGGAAAACTCAGAAATTAGCCACAAGAATACAAAAATTGTCAGAAAAACCCAAAAATTAGCCATAAAACCAAAAATTAGACAAAAAAACACAAAAATTAGCTAGAAAAATCCAAAAATTAGCCATAAAACCCAAAAATCAGCCAGAAAAACTCAAAAATTAGCTGGAAAAACTCAAAAACTAGCCATAAAACCCAAAAATAAGCTAGAAAAACCCAAAATTCAACTGGAAAAACTCAAAAATTAGCCATAAAACCCAAAAATTAGCCAGAAAAACCCAAAATTTAGCTAGAAAAACTCAAAAATGAGCTAGGAAAACTCAGAAATTAGCCACAAAAACCCAAAAATTGTCAGAAAAACCCAAAAATTGTCAGAAAAACCCAAAAATTAGCCATAAAACCCAGAAATTAGACAGAAAAACTCAAAAAGTAGCAGGAAAAACTCGAAAATTAGTCATAAAACCCAAAAATTAGCTAGAAAAAATAGGAAAATTAGCCATAAAACCCAAAAATTTGCCAGAAAAACCCAAAATTTAGCTAGAAAAACTCAAAAATTAGCTAGGAAAACTCAGAAATTAGCCACAAATCCCAAAGATTGTTAGAAAAACCCAAAAATTAGCCAAAAAACTCAAAAATTAACTATGAAACCCAAAAATTAGCCAGAAAAACCCAAAATTTAGCCAGGAAAACTCAAAAATTAGCCAATAAATCTCAAAAATTAGCCATAGAACCCAAAAATTAGCCAGAAAAACCCAAAATTTAGCTAGAAAAACTCAAAAATTAGCTAGAAAAACCCAAAAATTAGCCAAAAAAACTCAAAAATTAGCCATGAAACCCAAAAATTAGCCAGAAAAATAAATTAGCTAGAAAAAATAAAAAAATTAGCCATAAAACCCAAAAATTAGCCATAAAACCCAATAATTAGCCAGAAAAACCCAGAATTTAACCAGAAAAACTCAAAAATTAGCCAAAACCTCTCAAAAATTAGCCAGAAAACCCACTTTTTTATTTGGGTTTTTGTAGCTAATTTTTGGGTTTTTGTAGCTAACTTTTGGGTTTTTGTAGCTAATTTTTGGGTTTTTGTAGCTAATTTTTGGGTTTTTGTAGCTAATTTTTGGGTTTTTGTAGCTAATTTTTGGGTTTTTGTAGCTAATTTTTGGGTTTTTGTAGCTAATTTTTGGGTTTTTGTAGCTAATTTTTGGGTTTTTGTAGCTAATTTTTGGGTTTTTGTAGCAAATTTTTGGGTTTGTTATTGATAATTGATTGTTACAAGTACACGCACACATACATACATACACGAGATAGAGAAAATTATTATTTTTAACTAACAAATTTTAGACAATATCGACATATAATAATTGAAAATTTATAAAACACATTAGATGTACTATATCGTAGGTAGGTCGAGACAAATTTAGAAGGTGGTAACAACCTACATTACATCGATCGATGAAAATGTTACATATAACATAACATAACATATCAATTATTGAACCGAAATTAAAAAAATTCTTGTTTTATCAAAACAAACATTATTTGTTTCTTATTTTCTTCATAAATAAATGAAAAAATTGTGGCCCTGACAAGGGCCATTTGTTATTATTGTCGATTGTCGTCGTCGTACCCATCATCAGTCCGATAATACTTCTCGATTGTTGTACTATCTTTCTGTCAGAAAAAAAATATTCTTTTTATTTCTTCTTTTTAGGAGCGGCGGCGGCGGCGGCGGCGGCTTTTCTTGCTTTAGGAGAGGAGCTGCTAGCAGCTGCTTTCGAAGTTTTCGGTTTTGGTGCTTTCGGCTTTTTCGTGGGACTGCCTTTATTGGATTTTTTTGCTTTAGTAGGATTCTTCGTTTTCATTTCGGATGATGCGGCACTGGCTGTATTGGAAGCGGCGGCGGCGGCGATGACTCCTCCTTTAACCGAAGATTTTTTGTCTGTTTTTTTGGCACCTTTAACGCCTTTCTTATCAGTAATCGATGTTGTTGTCGTCGTCGTCGAAGTTTTTAAGGAAGCCGCTGCTGTACCTGTCGTTTTTTTGCCTTTATTAGATTTCTTAATACTTTTCGATTTATCCACTCCTCCTCCTCCTGCAATAATAGCATTTCGTTTTGCTGCTGTTACAATTTTTTTGGATTTAGTTACGCCTGGAGTAGAAGCGGCTGTTTTCTTTTTCTTTTTGTCAATAGCATTCGTTTTAGCCGAAGTACCACCAGTTGAAGTTGCCGAAGCTAACTTGAATGATCCGGAAGCTCCTTTACCTTTAGTTTGTACCAACGATCCCGATACTACAGATGCTTTCAAATATTTTTTTATGAATGGCGCTACTTTTTCTGCATCAACTTTATAATTGGCAGCAATGTACTTTTTAATTGCTTGTAAAGATGAGCCTCCGCGTTCCTTTAAACCTTTGATCGCATTGTTTACCATTTCCGAAGTCGGTGGATGAGATGGTTTGGTCCTAGGATTTTTAGCTTTTTTTTCCTTTTTATTTATTGGAGACGACGAAACCTGCGGTGAATTAGACGCAGACGTTGCGGTTACAACCGAAGTTTGATTTTCTGTATCCGCCATAGCTACTAACAACCTTGTGTGTTATTATATCGTCGATAAACTACACTAAACTGATATAGATATAATTTCGAAATTAAATAAAAGTCCTTCTTAAAATACAATGAAGGTAAAGAGAAACGTGTCTATTCACAATAATGACCAATATTTAAAAATATCCAAACGAATTGAAATAATACCGCAATTATCATTTGAACGGTGACATGTCTACCCTGACTTACGCGATACGTTTCTACTATATATGTTCGTAACTAATATATTATTATGAATATCAAATTTCAATATCGGAACCCGCTTATATTTCATTTTAGATAATATTGAATGGTGGGTGGTGGTGGTGGTAGTAGCAAATTATAATTATTACAATAGATTGATTGACTGATTATATATTCTTCGAACGATCTAACTACTTCGCTCTATTCGCAACTATGTCTGTCTATTACACAATATTTCATATTTTATCCGACAATTTTTTTTTTTTTTTTTACATTGTATAGTATATTATTTTAGGAAATGAAAATATTTTATTTAAAATTTCAAACCAATTTGAAAAGAAAAAAAAAAGTGTTTTTAACAAAACTTCAAAGACGCCACAAAAACTACTTTAACAACGGCAACCGACCAACCGCTTTGTATGTTTTATCTTACCGGCGGTCGGGTTTTTTTTTTTGCCTTTAGCCGACAGTGAATTAGTATATGAAACTTTTTAAAACAAAAGCGACGTTAGAATATATATATATATATATATATATATATACGTACAACGGAAAAACATGGCCTTATAATATTAATACACAATAAATTTTTATTGATCTTAGAAGAGGATTTTTCAGTTAAGTGGAATATCATCTTTCGTCATATTTAATAGAATTCAATTGAATTAAAGTCTTTCGTTCGTTCGTTGTTATCATATATAAATAAAAAAAGTAGTATTGTGGTTCTGAAAAGAACCGTTTTTTTTTTGTTTGGTCGATGTTATTATTTAAGTAAATAAAATAGAAAATTTTCTGTCAATATAGTAGATATGTTATACTTATTATTTAGAACTAGTATATTTGGTAACTGCTTTAGTTCCTTCACTGACTGCGTGTTTTGCCAATTCTCCGGGAAGCAATAGTCTCACTGCAGTTTGAATTTCTCTACTTGTAATTGTTGAACGTTTATTATAATGAGCCAATCTGGATGCTTCGGCGGCGATACGTTCGAATATATCATTATCAAAACTATTCATTATACTCATAGCTTTACTCGATATACCGGTGTCAGGATGAACTTGCTTAAGTACTTTGTAAATGTAAATAGCATAACTTTCCTTCCTCCTCCTTTTTTTCTTTTTATCGGCTTTCGAAATATTCTTTTGAGCCTTTCCGGCTTTTTTCGCTGCCTTTCCGCTAGCTTTTGGTGGCATTATTTCTCTTGAAATAAAATAAATCGACGAAAAGTGGGTAAAATTAGCAGTTAACACACACACACACACACATTTCCCTTGAGACGAGCCCGTCCCTCTAAGCATCCACCCCCGGATAAATCCACGAGTGGGTGCGAAGAAGAACATTCCAACCACCCCCTGTCAATTCCGACAGGTCCTCATCCTCTTTCACGTCGCAGTTTCGCGTGTAGAATCCCTCCTCTCCCCTTAGGTCTATGGGAGATTCCGGGATGTCTTATCTTTTTTTTAAGAGATTAGCCTGTTGGCTATACACTCTTGGCTTCTTGTTCTGGACGTCTTCGTGTGTGTGTGTGTTTCGCGGCCTCGGGGAAACCTTTTCCTCTTGTAGTTTATTTTTGTTGGGCAATGAGTGTTGCTATGAGTGCATATTTTGCAACATACTCAGTAGCTCCGGTGTTTTTTCTTCTGTCTTTGTTGTTTTCTTCGCAACTTGTGCGTAAGTGCGTCCTGTATTTTTTGTTTGGTTGTTCTCCGTCTTTTTCGGGTGTTTCGGGCACCCCTTGTAGTTTGCGGGGTTTTTCCGTCTTGCTGAGCGTGCATTCCGCCGCTCTATGCGCTCCTGCGCATCTCACGCAATGCACGTCCATGTTGCACGTGCTTTGTCCGTGATGGAATCCCTGACACCTGTAACATTGTACAGGTCCGTCGTGCCTTTTTTGTTCTACCACACTTATTTTTGTGTGGCAGAGGTATCTCAACTTTTTATAAGTTGGTTCTTCTTTCGGTTCTATTACTACCATGTATATAGGTAGTAGTTTTCGTGTGTTGTCCTGATTTCTTTGAGTACGGCTTGTCAACTGCCATACTTTCTTCGGTCTAAGTCCATTTTCCTTCAATTCCTCCTCTACCTCCGACACTGGGGTGTTAACAGCAAGTCCTTTTATGACGAGCTTCCTCTCCTTTTCTTCATTGAGTAGGTATGTGTACCACTCAATCTCCTTGTACTCGCTCAGGAGCATCTTCATCTTGTTAAAGTCGTCTTTAGTCGCCGTCGTTATTTTGCCCGTGTGTATTCCCATTTTACACTGGGCATCGATTTTTCTTTGCACTAGCTGTTTGCGTAGTGCAGTCCACATGAGTGGGGATTTTAGAATTATCGGAGGTGGCCTTCTCTCCGGTTTAGTCTGTTTCTTTTGTTCGTCTTTTTTTATTTTTTCCAATTCTTCTTGGATTTGATTGTCCGTTGATATTTCTTCTTCTTCATCTGAGGATTGTTTATCTGCTTTCTTCCTCTTTTTTTTGTTTTTTACTTCCGTGAAGTCTCCTTCCATAGGGCAGTCTTCGATTTGTGGTTTTTCGTTCAATTTCTTCTGAGTTTTCGTATTATCTACTCCTCCTGTAGTTGGGTTCCTTTCCATCTCTTCTATTTTTTTTGCGAACGCATCGTTTTCGACTTGCAGTTCGTAAGTATATTCCTTCAAGTTCACAATAAGCTGATTTTTTTCAGTCTCTTTTCCTTCATAATTTTTAATTCTCTCCTCGAGGGATTCAATTTGTTGTGTCAACGTCTTTGTCAGTACTTGATAGCAGGAAATGCTGCTAGAGATAACAAAAAGACCCGTATAATTCCAAGGCATTTACAATTAGCCATTAGAAACGATGAAGAATTGAATAAATTGTTGTCTGGAGTAACCATCGCACAAGGTGGTGTTCTTCCTAACATTCAAGCTGTACTTCTACCGAAAAAGACAGAAAAGAAAGCTTAATTCTTTATTCATTATATTATATTTCTTTATTTTATCGAAATACATATATATTCATAAACCGGCCATTTTAAGGGCCTCAATTTTTTTTTATATATATATAGAAAGAGATTATAATATAGATATATTATACACACACACACACACACACACACATATATATATATATATATATATATATATATATATATATATTGATTCGTTGATTTCTCTATTTTCTTTGGTTGAGATAGAAGAGATTCGAGATTCTCGTGTAACGTACTGTTAAATAAAAAAAATTAACAAATAAATGCCCTGATATATAAGAAAACTTGTCATCTGTAATAACAACTGGAATTGTGGTTATGTGATTATTTTCAGCATCGTTAATAATAACGTTCGTACTAGAAATAAAAATTGTATATACTGAGATAAAGATAAATAAAAGTTCCTCTAATCGCTTATGTTCTTATCTATGTATGTATGTAGTATGTATCTATGTGTATATGTATGTGCGTATCAAAATACTGACCTAAGAATTTTTCCTAATCTCTTTTATAATACCTATAGACTCCGCCCATTAGAAAAAGTACGCACCAATCCTAGATTAGTACTCCGTAATGTTGGGCAAAGCTATAAAAGAAGGTCATAAATAGATTTATCTCCACAGTTGCTTTCTTAGAGCGCTTCGAGAAGGTCGCAAGTACGGATTAAAGGACTGCTGTATAATCGGTCACTGTTTTATTTTAGAAAACACACCGGTAAACGCAGGGTCGCCTACTGCGATTAAAAATTCTCGCTGACAAAGAAAGTCGTATTATTAGCGTATACCATTGCAAAAAATGCCACTTTCGGGGCTTTGTTGCTCTACCTACCTGCCCTTTTCGGGGCTTTTTTTTATAATGAAATAAACCCTTTCGGGGGCAAGTGTTTCAAGAACCAACGTGAGTCCTAGGATCAGCCAGTTTCAGGTGAATATTATTTTCATTTTTATAAAACACTAACAGGCAATCAAAAGGGTCAGGAATTCTTTAACCGGGGAGGAAACTCCCTCCGGCAGTGAGTCCGCTGTCGGCTTTGATAGCCAACTCTTGTTAGGTACTAACGAAGGATTTCAATTTTCGAAATCCTTATTTCTTATCCTCACTTGATCTGACTCTATCGATCTTTTCATTCCACCCATTTCACTTTTGAAAATGCCCCGAGTACCCCGTTCCCCCATTCAAACCCGAAGTAAACCTGTTTCCACCATCGATGAATTCCCACCACTCCCTACCAACCCCAATTCTCCTTCTGAGGAGGAAACCTTTGCAGAATTGGTCGCAGAATACTCGCGGTACAGTCCAAATCAAATCGCCCAAATGCGCGATGTCATTAATTATATCAAACTGAAATCACTCGAGAACAATAGAAGCCCCTCACCAGCATCATCTGCGGATTCCTATGCATCTAGGGTCTCGCAGAAATCGTCCAACTCTAAATCCCAGCGGGTTGATTGTACCCAACTAGGCGCCATCCCCAAAGCTAATTTTCCCCCTCTAAAGTCAATCTCAATATCTCATAAGCCAAAAAAAAATACCCAAAATACCACTAAGCCCCAAGCACCCACTCAAACCCAAAAACCAAATAAAATCACCCAAAACACCACTAAACCCCAAGCACCTACTCAAACCCAGAGCCCCAGAACCCACCAACAACCCCAGACCCCCAGAACCCACCAACAATCCCAGACCCCCAGAACCCACCAACAATCCCAAACCATCACCCAAACACTCAATTTGAGAAACCTTCCAACTAAATATACCTCACAGAGAGAGCTCTACAATCTCCTCAACACGCAAGAGCTGTGGAGGGGACAAATGAGCTTCCTCAAAGCTAACCCCAATGGAACCGCCCTCCTCAAAATTCCTTCCACGTTTCATCACGAAACGTTGGCAAGGAAAATCCGTTACGCCATAGGCGACGAGAAAATCGTCGTTATCCCGATAAACTCTCCCCAACGAGTCCAAAAACCCGTAACCACTAAAACCAAAAAAACCACCTTTTCTTTGGTCTGCAAGAATGTAGACCAATCTTACACCGACGAAGAGTTCCTGGAGGTCCTCTCTATCCTGAAATTCCCTTTCATTAAAACTTGGAGGATCATAGCTAGATCCACAAATAAACCCACATCCATGTTCCGAATCATTACAGATTCCGAAACCGCCTACCATCACGCCCTAACCAAAGGTATAAACTTCCACGGGCTTTCGCACTTCTGCGAAGCCTCAAACTCAAACACCATACCCGCAGTCCCCAAATACTGCAACCGTTGCTCATCTACCGGCCACTCCGCAGACTCCTGCAAAGCCAAACCCATCTGTCCAACCTGTGGTGCTTCTGGTCACAAGCCAGAAAAATGCCCAAAAGCTAACTCCCCTACCTGTAAAAATTGCGGTGGACCTCACCCCGCCTTCCACCCCCGCTGTCCGAAAAGGATTGAAACTCCGAAAGCCCCCCAGGATACAGCCCCAGTCACCCTAGAAAAACCACAAACCCCTTACGACCTGTCTACTGACACCAAAATCCTGATTGAAGTCTTGGCAACAACTATAATGAATGCCATCCCTACTTCTCGGGCGCTAGTAGCCGAAACGCTACAACGCCTCATTCCCCCTTTTTACGGTTATAATTGTACCGTAACCAGCGGCGTGGGTAACCGCATTCATTTCGCTTTCACCCAAAAACCAAACACGTCCCACTGAAAAAGTGTAGGTTTAGCCCTAGCAACGCCATTTATGTCAATACTGACATAACCCCCATTCCAAGCCGCCTAAATGACCTCCAAGCCCCTTCTAATTGATTCGATCCATAGAATCAAGACTTCCGTTGCGAAAGGGACCCTCCTTATCCTTCCTCAATTTCCTCAATAATAGCTCCCATATCAATCAGATAAATTCCTACCCCCAACACCCACCCTCATTTTCATCCATGGTCGGAGTTGCAGGTTTTCTGCGGTTTCCCTGCAACCTGGAGAACCGATTCTCCAGACAAATGTCCGACGATAGGGAATAATACAGCCGCAGCTGTACCCGCCCACCCCCAATTAGATTAAGAAAAAACAAAAAATAAACAAAAAAAAATATATAAAAAAAACACAAAAAAAAATCTTAACAAAAAAAAAATGTAACTGCACCGCTAGAAGCAGCCGAACAAACACTTCCCAACAAAATATCCCCACACCCAGCCCTGCAGAGGAAAAAATTCCTATATCAGGGCCTAAGCAAATCATAACCAAATCACCAAAAAAAAAAACCTTCCCTCCTAATTCATCACAACGAATCTCTCTCTCTCTCTCTAGATTTATCTCATTCATTGAGTGTTTATCAAGCTGCTATAGCGGTTTAGTATATTGACATTTCTTGTATACTTACAAAAAAAAAAAAAAAATAAGATGGCTCGTACTAAACAAACGGCTAGAAAATCGACTGGAGGGAAAGCTCCTCGTAAACAATTAGCGACAAAAGCCGCCCGTAAAAGCGCACCAGCTACTGGTGGAGTAAAAAAACCTCATCGTTATAGGCCAGGTACTGTAGCTCTTCGTGAGATAAGATGTTATCAAAAGAGTACCGAATTACTTATTAGAAAATTGCCATTTCAACGATTGGTTCGTGAAATAGCACAAGATTTTAAAACAGATTTACGTTTTCAAAGTTCAGCGGTTATGGCTCTCCAGGAAGCTAGTGAGGCTTATTTGGTAGGTCTATTCGAAGATACTAATCTGTGTGCCATTCATGCTAAAAGAGTCACCATTATGCCCAAGGATATCCAATTGGCTAGAAGAATTCGCGGAGAACGAGCATAAATACAAAAATTAATTTTTTTTTATAGAATTACATTTTATCTATTTGATTATAATAGATTTTTTGTTTTATATATATATATATATATATATATATTGTAAGTAAAAACGGTTCTTTTCAGAACCACAAATAATTTAACATTTATGATATTAGTATAATATTTTGATATAAACATAGGATGTTATTGTTGATTGGATAAAGAAGACGCACGCCGCACACACACGCACACATACATACATACACGAGATAGAGAAAATTATTATTTTTAACTAACAAATTTTAGACAATATCGACATATAATAATTGAAAGTTTATAAAACACATTAGATGTACTATATCGTAGGTAGGTCGAGACAAATTTAGAAGGTGGTAACAACCTACATTACATCGATCGATGAAAATGTTACATATAACATAACATAACATAACATATCAATTATTGAACCGAAATTCGAAAAATTCTTGTTTTATCAAAACAAACATTATTTGTTTCTTATTTTCTTCATAAATAAATGAAAAAATTGTGGCCCTGACAAGGGCCATTTGTTATTATTGTCGATTGTCGTCGTCGTACCCATCATCAGTCCGATAATACTTCTCGATTGTTGTACTATCTTTCTGTCAGAAAAAAAATATTCTTTTTATTTCTTCTTTTTAGGAGCGGCGGCGGCGGCGGCTATTCTTGCTTTAGGAGAGGAGCTGCTAGCAGCTGCTTTCGAAGTTTTCGGTTTTGGTGCTTTCGGCTTTTTCGTGGGACTGCCTTTATTGGATTTTTTTGCTTTAGTAGGATTCTTCGTTTTCATTTCGGATGATGCGGCACTGGCTGTATTGGAAGCGGCGGCGGCAGCGGCGATGACTCCTCCTTTAACCGAAGATTTTTTGTCTGTTTTTTTGGCAACTTTAACGCCTTTCTTATCAGTAATCGATGTTGTTGTCGTCGTCGTCGAAGTTTTTAAGGAAGCCGCTGCTGTACCTGTCGTTTTTTTGCCTTTATTAGATTTCTCAATACTTTTCGATTTATCCACTCCTCCTCCTCCTCCTCCTCCTGCAATAATAGCATTTCGTTTTGCTGCTGTTACAATTTTTTTGGATTTAGTTACGCCTGGAGTAGAAGCGGCTGTTTTCTTTTTCTTTTTGTCAATAGCATTCGTTTTAGCCGAAGTACCACCAGTTGAAGTTGCCGAAGCTAACTTGAATGATCCGGAAGCTCCTTTACCTTTAGTTTGTACCAAAGATCCCGATACTACAGATGCTTTCAAATATTTTTTGATGAATGGCGCTACTTTTTCTGCATCAACTTTATAATTGGCAGCAATGTACTTTTTAATTGCTTGTAAAGATGAGCCTCCGCGTTCCTTTAAAACTTTGATCGCATTGTTTACCATTTCCGAAGTCGGTGGATGAGATGGTTTGGTCCTAGGATTTTTAGCTTTTTTTTCCTTTTTATTTATTGGAGACGACGAAACCTGCGGTGAATTAGACGCAGACGTTGCGGTTACAACCGAAGTTTGATTTTCTGTATCCGCCATAACTACTAACAACCTTGTGTGTTATTATATCGTCGATAAACTACACTAAACTGATATAAAAAAAAATATATATATATATTGAATGTAGTTTTATATTTCGTTTTATAAAATTTCACCTCTCTATATTATATACTTAATAGTATAAAAGACTTTTAATTTGTGTGACCGTTAAAACATCACCTAGAAAAGCTATTTCTAAGGGTACGTACAAACACAAAATTACTAAAAGAAACAAAAAGAAACACCCACTAAAAAACACCTCCACACAAAAAAGCTGCAAAAAAGGTGACTTGGAAAGCAGCCCAAACGAGGAATGTGCATCCGCATGCGCTTCTAATAGCCCCAACTCACCTCCCTCATCTATATATTCAAAAGAACTACAAAGAATTAGAGAGAAAACTCAAAAATTGAAAACAAAAAACGAAAACTACAACCAACTAGTATATATAAACGAAGATAACACGTCTTCCGAGGAAAAACTAGACTCATTAAAAAATACTGGAATAAACAACCTGAAAATAACGGAAAATCAACTTAAGTCTGTTGACATAGAGACATTGTACAAATGTCTAGATATAACTAATAAATTACCCAAAAACAGTACAGAACAAGTAAGCACAAATAGTCTAGATATAACAACAGAAGGCCTAGATTTCTCTGTTCCTGCTTGTCGTGGCAAAAATTCAACACTAACCTCAGACCATCAGTCCATCACCTTACCAATTAATATGGAAGAAAATACAATTGGGAAAAGTGCAAATGAAAACATATTAGTTGAAACTGTGGTGAAAGCTCAAATCCACAAAGCAGCGAATCACTCGTGGGCACAAGAAGTAGAAGATGCAGAAAAGGCTACACCAAAGGAAAACTCGGACAATTTCACATCCCAATACGGGAAAATGATTAAAAACAAAGAAATCACAGCCAAAAAACTCGATGTGCTTTCGAACAAAAGCAAACCAAATCAAAATGTTAATATGAACGAAATTATCACAATTCCACAAAATGAACCCATGGAGGTCAAGGAAATTACTCCACCAGGTTTCACCAAACCCAGAAGATACACTCCCTTTGATGAAATTTTAACTCAGAACATAAATCCAACCATCACGCAAAACACATATGAAACACTTTCGGAAATGTCCGAAGAAGAGTCCCAACAAACATCAAACACTCAAAAGAGAAGGAAAAAAACTACCTTCAGGAAATACAATGCCACAGAGTCAAGTTCGGATGATGACAATCAGAATAAACAAACCAGCAAGAGGCAAAAAGCGAAACAAACGAACACTACAAACAAAAAGAATAACACATCTTGCCCGCCAATCGTCATTGATGGCAACGTTTCTGCACATAGGGATATGGTGAATAAGCTGAAGGAAAATATTCGCAAACCGTTCGAAATCAAATACACAAACAATTCATCAATCATATTCACTAAAGACGTTGAAGACTTCGAAAACTTGAAAAAGGCCTTAAGAGTGGAAAAAGTACAATTCCATACTTACTCAAGAAGGGAGGAAAGAGCTCATGCATTCGTTCTTCGTGGCTTAGCCGAAGGTCTTCAAATAATAGATATAAAAGAGGAACTCAAGAAAACATACAAAATACACACCAAAGATATTTTCAGAATGACCACGAAAGGTAGACCTCTCTACCTAGTAGTGACCGATTCAAAAGTCACTTTGGACTTTCTAAATAAAAACGTTAAGGTGATAGAACACACGAGAATTCAATGGGAACATCGTAGGCAGACAAAACCGATAATACAATGCCACATTTGCCAGCAATGGGGTCATGCGACTTCAAATTGTGGCAGAACACCGAGATGCCTGAAATGTGCTGGACAACATCTCACACCGGAATGTCCTAAAGAGAGAAGTAAACCCGCGAGGTGCGCAAACTGCAGGGGTGACCACCCTGCCAACGCAGAAATTTGCCCGGAGTTCATTAAAAGAAGGCAATGGCTTGAGGAAAAAAGAAATTTATACACTAAACCGGATCCAAAAAAATACATTCCTGCCCCTACTCCAGCTGTCAATCCATGGACACGATTATCCCAAAATAAACAAGATTTTCCCAGCTTACCAAAAAAACAAAACTCCCAACCGATTCCGCAAACCAGTTCCCTTCAACCCACTTCCCAAAACAAAATAACAAGTCAAACAGCAGATACTGACGTGGACAAATTTAATGAATTAAACAGTATGTTCAAAGAGCTACACTCATTGGTAAACTTGGATAAACTAACCAGAGCCGTCGCAGATCTGCTACAAGAAATGAGGAAGGCGACCAACAAATTAGAAAAATTCACAATCTACAATAACTTTGTTGCTGGTATAGACAACTATGACATCTAGGCAGTATTTCAAAATCGATCTAATCTTAAAATAATTTTTTGCAATATAAACGGAGTTCTTAACAAACTCCATCTTATAAGACATTTTCTCTACATCCATAAACCTGATATATTTTTTCTAATAGAGACTCTACTCAAACCAAACAAAACAGTAAATTTCAGAAACCCCGATTATCGTCTTTTTAGACAAGACCGACCCGATGATGCCAACGGTGGTGGTATCGCATTACTCATCAAAAAAGGCATAAATTTCCAACTCTTACAACAAAATAATTCTGTAATTGAGCATATCGGAATCCTTCTCGATAATAAAATTAAAATAGTTGGTGCATACAACCCACCAAATACTAAATTGAACGAATCAGATTTTTTCAATATTATGAAAACCCACAACAAAGTATTGTTGATGGGTGATTTTAATTGTCGACACCCACAGTGGGATCGGTACGCAAACTATCCTAACAAAAATGGAAGGACTCTCTTAACTTTCTGCGATAATTCGGACTGCAACATATTTTTTACTGATGATCCTACCCATTTTCCTTACGCAAACCACACCCCTAGTACGTTAGACATAGCAATAGGACGTAACATAAATAACATAACAAAAATGAAGACATTGACAGACCTAAATTCCGATCACGATCCCGTCCTAATTCAACTTAAACTTTCACATAATATAAGCAACACAATAATAAAAAATATCTATGACTACAGCACCACGAGTTGGGTCAAATTCAGAAGAATCATTAACGAAAACATTGATATCATAGACAAAATAGAAAATACAGAACATCTAAATAGAGTTATTGAAAATTTACAAGATATAATCCTAACCGCTAGAAACCTATCCACCACCCTTAAGCGTAAACCCCCAATAAACGATACCCTCCCGGACTACATCACTGACATAATACACGACAAAAATAAAGCACGCAAAAGATGGCAATCATCAAAGCAAGAAAACGATAAAATCATATTAAAACAATATCAATATACAATAAATAAATTAATTAAAGAATATAAAAACAATAATTGGACGAAATTTTTAAACAAACTGAAACCCGAAAATAACTCATTATGGAAAATTGCCAGACATTTCAAAAACCAACGTAACGAACTAACAAAAATTGTTTACAACGACCGCACTATAACGAATATGACCGAAATTGCGGAGAAGTTTGGAGTGTACTTCCAAGAAAACTTTATAAACAACATACCCAACACACAATATCACGACAATATCTCAAATATTGTACGTAATCATCTAAGCGCGCTAAATATGCAAAATTCAAAATACCTTACAACTTGTACCGAAATTTATAATATAATTTTCAAATTGAAAAATAAAACTGCACCGGGTATAGATGGCATAGCCAATATACTTATTAAAAATCTTCCCAAAAAAGCCTTAGTGCAACTTACTCATATCGTTAATTTTGTTCTTAAAACAGGACATTACCCCGATAAGCTCAAAATTGCCAACATCGTTCCCATTATCAAAGCTAATAAACAACCATACTATGTGGATAGTTACAGACCTATATCCTTGCTCAATAATATTGCAAAGGTGATAGATAAAGTAATTCACAAAAGATTACAAAACTTTATTGAAAAACAAAAAATTATACCACCCGAGCAATACGGATTCAGAAGTGGACACAGTACGACGGCCCAAATAATACGAGTTTTTAATTATATTAGAGAAAGCTTCCAGGACAAAAACAAGTCCGTCATGGTCGCTATTGACATCCAAAAAGCATTTGACTCCGTGTGGATCGAGGGTTTAATTTTTAAATTGATCAATTTAGAAGTTCCAAACTATTTAATAAAAATTTTGCATTCCTATTTAACGAATAGAGAATTTTACGTCAAAAACAATGAAAGCCAAGCGGGTCCATATCCCATAAAGGCTGGAGTTCCGCAAGGGTCCGTACTATCACCTTTGTTATATTCCCTTTTTACACATGATATACCCACTTCCCAACAAATCCTAACAGCTATGTATGCAGATGACACTTGTTTTGTAGCATCGGCAAAACATCCCGATCAAGCACTTAACATCATCCAAACACATTTAAACAACAAAATTTTACCATATTTTCAGAACAATAAACTATCTATAAATGCGTCAAAAACAGAGTACTTGTTACTCAGACGTATAGCCAGGAAAAGCAGCTCATTGCAATCGCAGCTTCACATTAACGGACAAACGATCCTGCCAAGCAGTACCCTAAAATATCTAGGGTATATTGTGCAAGGAAACACGAATGCTAACGCCCACATAGCCATACAAATACAAAAAGCTAAGATTGCAATGGGCAGACTTTACCCTCTCATATGTAAACACAGTAAACTCACCACACAAAACAAACTTTTATTATACAAACAAATCATTAGACCCATTTTAACATACTCAGCCCCAGTCTATTACACAGGTACCAAACAAAATTTCCGCACCCTGCAGGTGGTACAAAACAAATGCCTCCGTATGGCTATTAAATATTCATGCTACCCAAAACTTCCTAGAACCTCGTGGTTACATGACATAGCCGATATACCCACTGTCAAAGACTTCGTCACCAAAATTTCAAAAAACTTTTACAATTTTTGTCTACCAAAAGATCTGCGAAAAAAACTCAGAGCCGCAAATCGCGCAGGAGATATCCACGACAGTGGTTGTAGGCTTCTGCATGGTTCACTAATCACGTAGTTTAGTTGGAACAATATATACCGAAATCATAGTTGCTTTCTCGAAAGCTAGAGCCCCGATCGATTTTTGAAACCCTGTTTTTCAGCTGCTTTTCAGGGATATTTCAGCCGAAAGATTCTGGGAGTCACAACTATATACCAGGGACAGAGTTATTGTAGCTACATCAAACTTGTGGATAATGCCCCGATGCAAGGAACCACAACATACTGACAGACGTACACAATGCATCTAGAGATCGCCAGGACAACGGCCAACACATGTATTGTTATCTTTTAGATGTATTGTAAATAGGGAAAAAAAAAGGAAATAAAGACATTTTTAAACAAACAAACGAACCTCATAAACCAAACCAACCTCAAAAACCTTGGTTTCTTCGAGATTTTCGAATCGAATGTAATGAAAAAACTTGACAAAGAACTAACTAAGGTATACTTCGAACTTTCGCCGAAGTTTTACTATAATTTAATGACTGCTAACAACGTTTGTTATTAAAAAAAAGTACCACTTAAAAATGGTTAAAAATTTATTTCCGTCGATGCTTAGCACTTTAGATATAATTTCGAAATTAAATAAAAGTCCTTCTTAAAATACAATGAAGGTAAAGAGAAACGTGTCTATTCACAATAATGACCAATATTTAAAAATATCCAAACGAATTGAAATAATACCGCAATTATCATTTGAACGTTGACATGTCTACCCTGACTTACGCGATACGTTTCTACTATATATGTTCGTAACTAATATATTATTATCAGTATTTTTCAATAACGCCCATTAGAAAAAGTACGCACCAATCCTAGATTAGTACTCCGTAATGTTGGGCAAAGCTATAAAAGAAGGTCATAAATAGATTTATCTCGAGTTGCTTTCTTAGATCGCTTCGAGAAGGTCGCAAGTACGGATTAAAGGACTGCTGTATAATCGGTCACTGTTTTATTTTAGAAAACACACCGGTAAACGCAGGGTCGCCTACTGCGATTAAAAATTCTCGCTGACAAAGAAACTCGTATTATTAGCGTATACCATTGCAAAAAATGCCCCTTTCGGGGCTTTGTTGCTCTACCTACCTGCCCTTTTCGGGGCTTTTTTTTATAATGAAATAAACCCTTTCGGGGGCAAGTGTTTCAAGAACCAACGTGAGTCCTAGGATCAGGTGAATATTATTTTCATTTTTATAAAACACTAACAGGCAATCAAAAGGGTCAGGAATTCTTTAACCGGGGAGGAAACTCCCTCCGGCAGTGAGTCCGCTGTCGGCTTTGATAGCCAACTCTTGTTAGGTACTAACAAAGGATTTCAATTTTCGAAATCCTTATTTCTTATCCGCACTTGATCTGACTCTATCGATCTTTTTATTTCACCCATTTCCCTTTTGAAAATGCCCCGAGTAGCCCGTTCCCCGATAAAAACCCGAAGCAAACCCGCCGATGAATTCCCACCACTCCTGATCAACTTCAATTCTCCCTTCGCAGAAATGGTCGCAGAACTATCGCGGTTCAGTCCACAACAAGTCATCCAAATGCGCAACGCCATTGATTTTATCGAAAGGAAATCACTCGAGAATAGTAGAACCTCCTCACCAGCACCCTCTGCGGATTCCTATGCATCTAGGGTCTCGCAGAAATCGTCCAACTCTAAATCCCAACGGGTTGATTATACCCAACTAGGCGCCATCCCCAAAGCCACTCAAGCACCCACTCAAACCCAGAGCCCCAGAACCCACCAACAACCCCAGACACCCAGAACCCACCAACAATCCCAGACCCCCAGAACCCACCAACAATCCCAAACCATCACCCAAACACTCAATTTGAGAAACCTTCCAACTAAATATACCTCACAGAGAGAGCTCTACAATCTCCTTAACACGCAAGAGCTGTTGAGGGGACAAATGAGCTTCCTCAAAGCTAACCCCAATGGAACCGCCCTCCTCAAAATTCCTTCCACGTTTCATCACGAAACGTTGGCAAGGAAAATCCGTTACGCCATAGGCGACGAGAAAATCGTCGTTATCCCGATAAACTCTCCCCAACGAGACCAAAAACCCGTAACCACTAAAACCAAAAAAACCACCTTTTCTCTGGTCTGCAAGAATGTAGACCAATCTTACACCGAAGAAGAGTTCCTGGAGATCCTCTCTATCCTGAAATTCCCTGTCATTAAAACTTGGAGGATCATAGCTAGATCCACAAATAAACCCACATCCATGTTCCGAATCATTACAGATTCCGAAACAGCCTACCATCACGCCCTAACCAAGGGTATAAACTTCCACGGGCTTTCGCACTTCTGCGAAGCCTCAAATTCAAACACCATACCCGCAGTACCCAAATACTGCAACCGTTGCTCATCTCCCGGCCACTCCGCAGACTCCTGCAAAGCCAAACCCATCTGTCCAACCTGTGGTGCTTCTGGTCACAAGCCAGAAAAATGCCCAAAAGCTAACTCCCCTACCTGTAAAAATTGCGGTGGATCTCACCCCGCCTTCCACCCCCGCTGTCCGAAAAGGATTGAAACTCCGAAAGCCCCCCAGGATACAGCCCCAGTCACCCTAGAAAAACCACAAACCCCTTACGACCTGTCTACTGACACCAAAATCCTGATTGAAATCTTGGCAACAACTATAATGAATGCCATCCCTACTTCTCGGGCGCTAGTAGCCGAAACGCTACAACGCCTCATTCCCCCTTTTTACGGTTATAATTGTACCGTAACCAGCGGCGTGGGTAACCGCATTCATTTCGCTTTTACCCAAAAACCAAACACGTCCCACTGAAAAAGTGTAGATTTAGCCCTAGCAACGCCATTTATGTCAATACTGACATAACTCCCATTTCAAGCCGCCTAAATAACCTCCAAGCCCCTTCTAATTGATTCGATCCATAGAATCAAGACTTCCGTTGCGAAAGGGACCCTCCTTATCCTTCCTCAATTTCCTCAATAATAGCTCCCATATCAATCAGATAAATTCCTACCCCCAACACCCACCCTCATTTTCATCCATCGTCGGAGTTGCAGGTTTTCTGCGGTTTCCCTGCAACCTGGAGAACCGATTCTCCAGACAAATGTCCGACGATAGGGAATAATACAGCCGCAGCTGTACCCGCCCACCCCCAATTAGATTAAGAAAAAACAAAAAATAAACAAAAAAAAATATATATAAAAAAAAGAAACCCCAAAAAAAAATCTTAACAAAAAAAATGTAACTGCACCGCTAGAAGCAGCCGAACAAACACTTCCCAACAAAATATCCCCACACCCAGCCCTGCAGAGGAAAAAATTCCTATATCAGGGCCTAAGCAAATCATAACCAAATTACCAAAAAAAAAAAACCTTCCCTCCTAATTCATCACAACGAATCTCTCTCTCTTTTTTAGATTTATCTCGAGTTGCTTTCTTAGAGCGCTACGAGAAGGTCGCAAGTACGGATTAAAGGACTACTGTATAATCGGTCACTGTTTTTTTTTTTAGAAAACACACCGGTAAACGCAGGGTCGCCTACTGCGATTCAAACTCTCGCTTACAAAGAAAGTATTAAACGTTACAGCGTCAGCACATTTTAGCGTGAACAGTTAACAGTTGCAAAAGTGCCCCTTTCGGGGCTTTGTTGCTTCACCTATCTGCCCTTTTCGGGGCTATTTTTTATAATGAAATAAACCCTTACGGGGGCAAGTGTTTCAAGAACCAACGTGAGTCCTAGGATCAGGTGAATATTATTCTCATTTTTATAAAACACTAACAGGCAATCAAAAGGGTCAGGAATTCTTTAACCGGGGAGGAAACTCCCTCCGGCAGTGAGTCCGCTGTCGGCTTTGATAGCCAACTCTTGCTAGGTACTAACAAAGGATTTCAATTTTCGAAATCCTTATTCCTTATCTCTCACTTGATCTGACTCTATTGATCTTTTAAATTTCACCCATTTCACTTTTGAAAATGCCCCGAGTAGCACGTTCCCCCATACAAACCCGAAGTAAACCAGTATCCACCGTCGATGAATTCCCACCACTCCCAACCAACCCCAATTCTCCTTCCGAGGAGAAAACCTTCGCAGAAATGGTCGCAGAACTCTCACAGTACAGTCCACATCAATTTATCCAAATGCAAAATGCCATACATTTTATCCAACGTAAATCACTGGAGAATAGCAGGAGCTCATCACCAGCACCATCTGCGGATGATTCCTATGCATCTAGGGTCTCGCAGAAATCAGCCAGCTCTAAACCCAAGCAGGTTGATTACTCCCGACTAGGCGCTATTCCCAAAAAAAATATTCCCCCCCTAATTTCAAAATCAATTCCCTTAACCAAAAGCCAAAAGTCAAAACAAAATACCCAAAATTCGAACAAACCCCAGACACCAACTCAAACCCAGATCCCCAGAACCCACCAACAATCCCAAACCATCTCCCAACAACAACCTCAATCCCACACCACAGCTCAATCTCCTCCACTTCAAACCCTTAATCATAGAAACCTCCCAACAAAATATACCTCACAGAGAGAGCTCTACAATCTCCTCAATACGCAAGAACTATTGAGAGGACAAATGCGCTTTCTCAAAGCCAACCCCAATGGAACCGCCCTCCTCAAAATTCCTTCCACGTTTCATCACGAAACGTTGGCAAGGAAAATCCGTTACGCCATAGGCGACGAGAAAATCGTCGTTATCCCGATAAACTCTCCCCAACGAGTCCAAAAACCCGTAACCACTAAAACCAAAAAAACCACCTTTTCTCTGGTCTGCAAGAATGTAGACCAATCTTACACCGAAGAAGAGTTCCTGGCGATCCTCTCTATACTGAAACTCCCTGTCATTAAAACTTGGAGGATCATAGCTAGATCCACAAATAAACCCACATCCATGTTCCGAATCATTACAGATTCCGAAACTGCCTACCATCACGCCCTAACCAAGGGTATAAACTTCCACGGGCTTTCGCACTTCTGCGAAGCCTCAAATTCAAACACCATACCCGCAGTCCCAAAATATTGCAACCGTTGCTCATCTACCGGCCACTCCGCAGACACCTGCAAAGCCAAACCCATCTGTCCAACCTGTGGTGCTTCTGGTCACAAGCCAGAAAAGTGCCCAAACGCTAACTCCCCTACCTGTAAAAATTGCGGTGGACCTCACCCCGCCTTCCACCCCCGCTGCCCGAAAAGGATTGAAACTCCGAAAGCCCCCCAGGATACAGCCCCAGTCACCCTAGAAAAACCTCAAACCCCTTATGACCTGTCTACTGACACCAAAATCCTGATTGAAATCTTGGCAACAACTATAATGAATGCCATCCCCACTTCTCGGGCGCTTGTAGCCGAAACGCTACAACGCCTCATTCCCTCTTTTTACGGTTATAATTGTACCGTAACCAGCGGCTTGGGTAACCGCATTCATTTCGCTTTCACCCAAAAACCAAACACTTCCCACTGAAAAATAAAGTCCCATGGACTTTACAATAGGGACCGTTAATTGCCAAGGTTTAGCCAGAAAACGACATCTACTGAAGCACTTATTAAGCTCTCACAATATCCAAATCTTATCTATAACCGACACCCTTTCCAAATTACCTCCAAGTTTCACTGGCTATACCACCTTCCACTTGGACAGAAATTCCTACTGTCACGGCAACGGACTTCTCGTCCGTAACGGACTCCCTTCGACACCACATCCCCTACCCCCATTTCTGTCTCAACAGAACCTGGATTGCATAGCCATCGATATATCGTGTAATAACGAGACTATCACTTTCATCTCTTATTACAAACACCCACAACAATCACTTTCTCTCGACCTCCTCGAATATGCATCCACTCTTCCTAGAGCCATCATTATGGGTGACCTCAACTCCAGGAATACCCTTTTTGGTGATACCACAACCAACCTAGCCGGCAGAACTCTCGCCGACTCTCTAATTTCTCTTCCCCTTTCTCGGATTAAAAACCGAAATCCAACACTCGTAAGTCACCTGGGCTCTTCCATCGTCGACCACATAATCTTCACGGACAGATTAATTACCCTTATCGAGGACGAATGCTCTATAGGCGACCCAATCACCTCAGACCACGTTCCCTTATTGGTCAATACATCTTTTTTCAACCCAATAAAACCCCCTCCAACTAGCTTCACCTATCGGGACTTCAAAAATGCCGACTGGATCTCCTTCGCAAACCATATCAATACCAATTTACCCCAACCCACTATTCTTCGAACTACCGAAGAACTAGACAAATACGCGGAGGATTTCCAATCCCTCATTATCGATGCGCAAGACATCGCCGTCCCTCTTACCACCGTTCATACCAACTATATATCAATCTCTCAAAATATCCGATCCAAAATTCGTCAGAAAAGACAGTTATATAGGCTGTACATCAGAACTAGAGACCCAGCAGTCAAAACGCAATCGAACCGTCTCAACGCCCAAGTCAGGCTGGAAATCAATGCTGAAAAGCGGAGAAAGTGGGAGGCCGCCACTGCCGACTTGGACTATAGACGGGGTCGTGCGTTTTGGCAACAATTCTACAGACTAACTGGCCAACGAAAGTATGTAGAATCACACCTTGAAGTACAAGGACGAAAGTATTTCTCGCCCGAAGACAAAGCCACCGTCTTCAAAAACAGCTTACAAACTGTCTTTACTCCAACTGACAACCCCCATTTCTCACGGGACTTTGCCGATGAAACCCACTTCTTCACCCAAAACATAACCCGGAGCCCCCACTGGATTACCCAACTAAATGAGAACGTTCCACTTCTCGCACCATTTACCGTGGATGTTGTTAGATCGGCTTGCCGAGCTGGGAAGAACTCCGCTCCCGGGCGGGACGGAATCTCAAGACAGGCATTAAAAAACCTGCCTGAGACAGCTCTCCCTAAGCTCTGCGGTCTATTTGACGCCTGCTTGGCTTTCTCTTACTTTCCTCAATGTTGGAAATCCGCCAACACGGTTCTCATTCCCAAACCCGGCAAAGACCCTTCCAATCCTGAATCTTACCGCCCTATTTCGCTCATCAGCGTCTTGGGTAAAGTCTTTGAACGTTTGATTAAAGACAGAATCTGGGACTTCTGTACAGAGCTTAATATTATTCCAAAACTCCAATTCGGATTCAGGCCCAAACACTCCACCCAAAACGCCATCACCAATCTTCAAACCATCTTGACCAAAGCGATGAACCAACACCAGTGTGCCTCCGCCATTTTCATGGATGTTCAGAAAGCTTTCGATCAAGTCTGGCATGCCGGACTTATTAGGAAACTTCTGACTATCCGCATGCCACCTCCCACTATAAAATTGATATATTCATATCTCACCAACCGCTCCATCAAAGTCAAAGTTGGTCATTGCCTTTCCGAATCTTTTACCCCACTTACTGGCGTTCCACAAGGCTCAATTCTGTCCCCATTACTCTATATAATTTATACGTATGACACTCCAGTCCCACTGGACCCAACAGTAACAATCCAAATGTACGCGGATGACACCGCACTCATCGCCTACGCCCAAAACATGCGCTCCCTCAATATCAAATCCCAAAATATTCTGAATCAATTTTCGGATTGGTGCAGAAAATGGAGGGTTACTCTCAATTCTCAAAAAACTCAAGCCATCGCCTTCATACATCCCCAATCCGTGCGCAAACATCAACCTCAAAACCTCCACTTGAGACTTTGGGGAGAGGGGCTCGAAATCCGCAGAGAAGCCGTCTATCTGGGAGTGAAATTCACTCACACTCTCAATTGGACGGCCGATCTGAACGACACTCTGAACAGAGTACGGAAACGAGTCAGGCTCATCAAAGCTCTTGGTGGAAATTTCGGACGAACCCACCCCCTGACCCTACTTCATACGTATAAAACATACATCCGCCCCATTATCGAATATAGAGCAAACGTCTTTAGCACCTTGCCCGAATATCTAATCAAAAGACTCGTGACCTGCGAGCAGTCCATTGTTAGGTACTGCCATTACAAGTGTAGGTTTAGCCCTAGCAACACCGTTTATGTCAATACTGACATAACCCCCATTCCAAGCCGCCTAAATGACCTCCAATCCCGATATGTGATTCGAACCATCGAATCAAATAATTCCGCTGCTAAAGAGACCCTCCTCAACCCTGGACCAACAGCTCCCTTATCCGCCACTTCGACTACTAGCAACAGCATACGAGGATCTCCCGGAAACCTACCTTAATTTCCTCGATAGTTCCCCCGTATCAGTGAGATAAATTTCGCCCCCAACACCCACCCTCACTGCCATTCGATCGTCGGAGTTGCAGGTTTTCTGCGGTTTCCCTGCAACCTGGAGAACCGATTCTCCAGACAAATGACCGACGATAGGGAATAATACAGCCGCAGCTGTACCCGCCCACCCCCAATTAGATTAAGAAAAAACAAAAAATAAACAAAAAAATATATAAAAAAAAAACCCAAAAAAAAAATACAAAAAGAAAAAAAAACTACACCGCTAGAAGCAGCCGAGCAAACACTTCCCAACAAAATATCCACATATCCAGCCCTGCAGAGGAAAAAATTCCTATATCAGGGCCTAAGCTAATCGTAACCAAATTACCAAAAAAAAAAACCTTCCTTCCAAATTCATCACAACGAATCTCTCTCTCTCTAGATTTATCTCACACAGTTGCTTTCTTAGAGCGCTTCGAGAAGGTCGCAAGTACGGATTGAAGGACTGCTGTATAATCGGTCACTGTTTTATATTAGAAAACACACCGGTAAACGCAGGGTCGCCTACTGCGATTAAAATTCTCGCTGACAAAGAAACTCGTATTATTAGCGTATACCATTGCAAAAAATGCCCCTTTCGGGGCTTTGTTGCTCTACCTATCTGCCCTTTTCGGGGCTTTTTTTATGATGAAATAAACCCTTTCGGGGGCAAGTGTTTCAAGAACCAACGTGAGTCCTAGGATCAGGTGAATATTATTTTCATTTTTATAAAACACTAACAGGCAATCAAAAGGGTCAGGAATTCTTTAACCGGGGAGGAAACTCCCTCCGGCAGTGAGTCCGCTGTCGGCTTTGATAGCCAACTCTTGTTAGGCACTAACAAAGGATTTCAATTTTCGGAATCCTTATTTCTTATCCTCACTTGATCTGACTCTATCGATCTTCTTATTTCACCCATTTCCCTTTTGAAAATGCCCCGAGTAGCCCGTTCCCCGATAAAAACCCGAAGCAAACCCGCCGATGAATTCCCACCACTCCCGATCAACTTCAATTCTCCCCTCGCAGAAATGGTCGCAGAACTATCGCGGTTCAGTCCACAACAAGTCATCCAAATGCGCAACGCCATTGATTTTATCGAAAGGAAATCACTCGAGAATAGTAGAAACAAAAACCCCTAACCACTAAAACCAAAAAAACCACCTTTTCTCTGGTCTGCAAGAATGTAGACCAATCTTACACCGAAGAAGAGTTCCTGGAGATCCTCTCTATCCTGAAATTCCCTGTCCTTAAGACTTGGAGAATTATAGATAGATCCACAAATAAACCCACATCCATGTTTCGGATTATTACAGATTCCGAAACCGCCTACCATCACGCCCTAACCAAGGGTATAAACTTCCACGGGCTTTCGCACTACTGCGAAGCCTCAAATTCAAACACCATACCCGCAGTCCCAAAATATTGCAACCGTTGCTCATCTACCGGCCACTCCGCAGACACCTGCAAAGCCAAACCCATCTGTCCAACCTGTGGTGCTTCTGGTCACAAGCCAGAAAAATGCCCAAAAGCTAACTCCCCTACCTGTAAAAATTGCGGTGGACCTCACCCCGCCTTCCACCTCCGCTGTCCGAAAAGGATTGAAACTCCGAAAGCCCCCCAGGATACAGCCCCAGTCACCCTAGAAAAACCTCAAACCCCTTACGACCTGTCTACTGACACCAAAATCCTGATTGAAATCTTGGCAACAACTATAATGAATGCCATCCCTACTTCTCAGGCGCTAGTAGCCGAAACACTACAACGCCTCATTCCCCCTTTTTACGGTTATAATTGTACCGTAACCAGCGGCGTGGGTAACCGCATTCATTTCGCTTTCACCCAAAAACCAAACACGTCCCACTGAAAAAGTGTAGATTTAGCCCTAGCAACACCATTTATGTCAATACTGACATAACCCCCATTTCTAGCCGCCTAAATAACCTCCAAGCCCCTTCTAATTGATTCGATCCATAGAATCAAGACTTCCGCTGCGAAAGGGACCCCCCTCATCCTTCCTCAATTTCCTCGATAGTAGCTCCCATATCAATCAGATAAATTCCTACCCCCAACAAACACCCTCATTTTCATCCATCGTCGGAGTTGCAGGTTTTCTGCGGTTTCCCTGCAACCTGGAGAACCGACTCTCCAGACAAATGTCCGACGATAGGAATAATACAGCCGCAGCTGTACCCGCCCACCCCCAATTAGATTAAGAGTGTAGGTTTAGCCCTAGCAACACCGTTTATGTCAATACTGACATAACCCCCATTCCAAGCCGCCTAAACGACTTCCAAGCCCGATATGTAATTCGAACCATCGAATCAAATAATTCCGCTGCTAAAGAGACCCTCCTCATCCCCTGGACCAACAATATGCGGCCACTAGGCTCAAAACCCAAAAAAATCTCCCTTATCCGCCACTTCGACTACTAGCAACAGCATACGAGCATCTCCTGGAAACCTACCTTAATTTCCTCGATAGTTCCCCCATACCAGTGAGATAAATTCCGCCCCCAACACCTACCCTCACTGCCATTCGATCGTCGGAGTTGCAGATTTTCTGCGGTTTCCCTGCAACCTGGAGAACCGATTCTCCAGACAAATGACCGACGATAGGGAATAATACAGCCGCAGCTGTACCCGCCCACCCCCAATTAGATTAAGATAAAACAAAAAATAAACAAAAAAAAATATATATAAAAAAAAACCCAAAAAAAAATCTTAACAAAAAAAAAATATGAAAAGAAAAAAAAAACTACACCGCTAGAAGCAGCCGAGCAAACACTTCCCAACAAAATATCCACATCCCCAGCCCTGCAGAGGAAAAAATTCCTATATCAGGGCCTAAGCTAATCGTAACCAAATTACCAAAAAAAAAAAACCTTCCTTCCAAATTCATCACAACGAATCTCTCTCTCTCTCTCTAGATTTATCTCATTCATTGTGTGTTTATCAAGCTGCTATAGCGGTTTAGTATATTGACATTTCTTGTATACTTACAAAAAAAAAAAAAAATAAGATGGCTCGTACTAAACAAACGGCTAGAAAATCGACTGGAGGGAAAGCTCCTCGTAAACAATTAGCGACGAAAGCCGCCCGTAAAAGCGCACCAGCTACTGGTGGAGTAAAAAAACCTCATCGTTATAGGCCAGGTACTGTAGCTCTTCGTGAGATAAGACGTTATCAAAAGAGTACCGAATTACTTATTAGAAAATTGCCATTTCAACGATTGGTTCGTGAAATAGCACAAGATTTTAAAACAGATTTACGTTTTCAAAGTTCAGCGGTTATGGCTCTCCAGGAAGCTAGTGAGGCTTATTTGGTAGGTCTATTCGAAGATACTAATCTGTGTGCCATTCATGCTAAAAGAGTCACCATTATGCCCAAGGATATCCAATTGGCTAGAAGAATTCGCGGAGAACGAGCATAAATACAAAAATTTTTTTTTTTTTATAGAATTACATTTTATCTATTTGATTATAATAGATTTTTTGTTTATATATATATATATATATATATATATATATATATATATATATATATATATATATATATATATATATATATATTGTAAGTAAAAACGGTTCTTTTCAGAACCACAAATAATTTAACATTTATGATATTAGTATAATATTTTGATATAAACATAGGATGTGATTGTTGATTGGATAAAGAAGACGCACGCACACACACACACGCGCACACACGCACACACATACATACATACATACACGAGATAGAGAAAATTATTATTTTTAACTAACAAATTTTAGATAATATCGACATATAATAATTGAAAGTTTATAAAACACATTAGATCTACTATATCGTAAGTAGGTCGAGACAAATTTAGAAGGTGGTAACAACCTACATTACATCGATCGATGAAAATGTTACATATAACATAACATAACATAACATATCAATTATTGAACCGAAATTCAAAAAATTCTTGTTTTATCAAAACAAACATTATTTGTTTCTTATTTTCTTCATGAATAAATGAAAAAATTGTGGCCCTGACAAGGGCCATTTGTTATTATTGTCGATTGTCGTCGTCGTACCCATCATCAGTCCGATAATACTTCTCGATTGTTGTACTATCTTTCTGTCAGAAAAAAAATATTCTTTTTATTTCTTCTTTTTAGGAGCGGCGGCGGCTATTCTTGCTTTAGGAGAGGAGCTGCTAGCAGCTGCTTTCGAAGTTTTCGGTTTTGGTGCTTTCGGCTTTTTCGTGGGACTGCCTTTATTGGATTTTTTTGCTTTAGTAGGATTCTTCGTTTTCATTTCGGATGATGCGGCACTGGCTGTATTGGAAGCGGCGGCGGCAGCGGCGATGACTCCTCCTTTAACCGAAGATTTTTTGTCTGTTTTTTTGGCAACTTTAACGCCTTTCTTATCAGTAATCGATGTTGTTGTCGTCGTCGTCGAAGTTTTTAAGGAAGCCGCTGCTGTACCTGTCGTTTTTTTGCCTTTATTAGATTTCTCAATACTTTTCGATTTATCCACTCCTCCTCCTCCTCCTCCTCCTGCAATAATAGCATTTCGTTTTGCTGCTGTTACAATTTTTTTGGATTTAGTTACGCCTGGAGTAGAAGCGGCTGTTTTCTTTTTCTTTTTGTCAATAGCATTCGTTTTAGCCGAAGTACCACCAGTTGAAGTTGCCGAAGCTAACTTGAATGATCCGGAAGCTCCTTTACCTTTAGTTTGTACCAAAGATCCCGATACTACAGATGCTTTCAAATATTTTTTGATGAATGGCGCTACTTTTTCCGCATCAACTTTATAATTGGCAGTAATGTACTTTTTAATTGCTTGTAAAGATGAGCCTCCGTGTTCCTTTAAACCTTTGATCGCATTGTTTACCATTTCCGAAGTCGGTGGATGAGATGGTTTGGTCCTAGGATTTTTAGCTTTTTTTTTCCTTTTTATTTATTGGAGACGACGAAACCTGCGGTGAATTAGACGCAGACGTTGCGGTTACAACCGAAGTTTGATTTTCTGTATCCGCCATAACTACTAACAACCTTGTGTGTTATTATATCGTCGATAAACTACACTAAACTGATACAAAAAAATAAATATTGAATGTAGTTTTATATTTCGTTTTATAAAATTTCACCTCTCTATATTATATACTTAGTAGTATGAAAGACTTTTAATTTTCCGCGTGTAATGAGTTACAAGAGGAGTCATTCAAATAAAGCGGACGGAAGACTGAACGAACGAATAGAACTAAGTTAAAAAACGAACCTCATCATTCTTAGTGTGACTTTCATACATTATAGTTGAAAATTCAGTGCTTATTAAATTGATTATATATCACCCATATCACCACCTACCACGGGTACTCCATATCAAACGGAATACACCCGACGACTTAGGGAAAAAATAAATAAACTTAACGAAATAAAACCAGAGTTATTTAAGAGCGAAAACTTAATTAGTGATAAAAATGTTAGTGTGAGGAAAACAGGCAAGCCTATAGTGACCGTTAAAACATCACCTAGAAAAGCTATTTCTAAGGGTACGTACAAACACAAAATTACTAAAAGAAACAAAAAGAAACACCCACTAAAAAACACCTCCACACAAAAAAGTTGCAAAAAAGGTGACTTGGAAAGCAGCCCAAACGAGGAATGTGCATCCGCATGCGCTTCTAAGAGCCCCAACTCACCTCCCTCATCTATATATTCAAAAGAACTACACAGAATTAAAGAGAAAACTCAAAAATTGAAAACAAAAAACGAAAACTACCACCAACTAGTATATATAAACGAAGATAACACGTCTTCCGAGGAAAAACTAGACTCATTAAAAAATACTGGAATAAACAACCTGAAAATAACGGAAAATCAACTTAAGTCTGTTGACATAGAGACATTGTACAAATGTCTAGATATAACTAATAAATTACCCAAAAACAGTACAGAACAAGTAAGCACAAATAGTCTAGATATAACAACAGAAGGCCTAGATTTCTCTGTTCCTGCTTGTCGTGGCAAAAATTCAACACTAACCTCAGACCATCAGTCCATCACCTTACCAATTAATATGGAAGAAAATACAATTGGGAAAAGTGCAAATGAAAACATATTAGTTGAAACTGTGGTGAAAGCTCAAATCCACAAAGCAGCGAATCACTCGTGGGCACAAGAAGTAGAAGATGCAGAAAAGGCTACACCAAAGGAAAACTCGGACAATTTCACATCCCAATACGGGAAAATGATTAAAAACAAAGAAATCACAGCCAAAAAACTCGATGTGCTTTCGAACAAAAGCAAACCAAATCAAAATGTTAATATGAACGAAATTATCACAATTCCACAAAATGAACCCATGGAGGTCAAGGAAATTACTCCACCAGGTTTCACCAAACCCAGAAGATACACTCCCTTTAATGAAATTTTAACTCAGAACATAAATCCAACCATCACGCAAAACACATGAAACACTTTCGGAAATGTCCGAAGAAGAGTCCCAACAAACATCAAACACTCAAAAGAGAAGGAAAAAAACTACCTTCAGGAAATACAATGCCACAGAGTCAAGTTCGGATGATGACAATCAGAATAAACAAACCAGCGAGAGGCAAAAAGCGAAACAAACGAACACTACAAACAAAAAGAATAACACATCTTGCCCGCCAATCGTCATTGATGGCAACGTTTCTGCACATAGGGATATGGTGAATAAGCTGAAGGAAAATATTCGCAAACCGTTCGAAATCAAATACACAAACAATTCATCAATCATATTCACTAAGGACGTTGAAGACTTCGAAAACTTGAAAAAGGCCTTAAGAGTGGAAAAAGTGCAATTCCATACTTACTCAAGAAGGGAGGAAAGAGCTCATGCATTCGTTCTTCGTGGCTTAGCCGAAGGTCTTCAAATAATAGATATAAAAGAGGAACTCAAGAAAACATACAAAATACACACCAAAGATAATTTCAGAATGACCACGAAAGGTAGACCTCTCTACCTAGTAGTGACCGATTCAAAAGTCACTTTGGACTTTCTAAATAAAAACGTTAAGGTGATAGAACACACGAGAATTCAATGGGAACATCGTAGGCAGACAAAACCGATAATACAATGCCACATTTGCCAGCAATGGGGTCATGCGACTTCAAATTGTGGCAGAACACCGAGATGCCTGAAATGTGCTGGACAACATCTCACACCGGAATGTCCTAAAGAGTTAAGTAAACCCGCGAGGTGCGCAAACTGCAGGGGTGACCACCCTGCCAACGCAGAAATTTGCCCGGAGTTCATTAAAAGAAGGCAATGGCTCGAGGAAAAAAGAAATTTATACACTAAACCGGATCCAAAAAAATACATTCCTGCCCCTACTCCAGCTGTCAATCCATGGACACGATTATCCCAAAATAAACAAGATTTTCCCAGCTTACCAAAAAAACAAAACTCCCCACCCGATTCCGCAAACCACTTCTCTTCAACCCACTTCCCAAAACAAAATAACAAGTCAAACAGCAGATACTGACGTGGACAAATTTAATGAATTAAACAGTATGTTCAAAGAGCTACACTCATTGGTAAACTTGGATAAACTAACCAGAGCCGTCGCAGATCTGCTACAAGAAATGAGGAAGGCGACCAACAAATTAGAAAAATTCACAATCTACAATAACTTTGTTGCTGGTATAGACAACTATGACATCTAGGCAGGTAGGTGGCAAAGCAGTATTTCAAAATCGATCTAATCTTAAAATAATTTTTTGCAATATAAACGGAGTTCTTAACAAACTCCATCTTATAAGACATTTTCTCTACATCCATAAACCTGATATATTTTTTCTAATAGAGACTCTACTCAAACCAAACAAAACAGTAAATTTCAGAAACCCCGAATATCGTCTTTTTAGACAAGACCGCCCCGATGATGCCAACGGTGGCGGTATCGCATTACTCATCAAAAAAGGCATAAATTTCCAACTCTTACAACAAAATAATTCTGTAATTGAGCATATCGGAATCCTTCTCGATAATAAAATTAAAATAGTTGGTGCATACAACCCACCAAATACTAAATTGAACGAATCAGATTTTTTCAATATTATGAAAACCCACAACAAAGTATTGTTGATGGGTGATTTTAATTGTCGACACCCACAGTGGGATCGGTACGCAAACTATCCTAACAAAAATGGAAGGACTCTCTTAACTTTCTGCGATAATTCGGACTGCAACATATTTTTTACTGATGATCCTACCCATTTTCCTTACGCAAACCACACCCCTAGTACGTTAGACATAGCAATAGGACGTAACATAAATAACATAACAAAAATGAAGACATTGACAGACCTAAATTCCGATCACGATCCCGTCCGAATTCAACTTAAACTTTCACATAATATAAGCAACACAATAATAAAAAATATCTATGACTACAGCACCACGAGTTGGGTCAAATTCAGAAGAATCATTAACGAAAACATTGATATCATAGACAAAATAGAAAATACAGAACATCTAAATAGAGTTATTGAAAATTTACAAGATATAATCCTAACCGCTAGAAACCTATCCACCACCCTTAAGCGTAAACCCCCAATAAACGATACCCTTCCGGACTACATCACTGACATAATACACGACAAAAATAAAGCACGCAAAAGATGGCAATCATCAAAGCAAGAAAACGATAAAATCATATTATAACAATATCAATATACAATAAATAAATTAATTAAAGAATATAAAAACAATAATTGGACGAAATTTTTAAACAAACTGAAACCCGAAAATAACTCATTGTGGAAAATTGCCAGACATTTCAAAAACCAACGTAACGAACTAACAAAAATTGTTTACAACGACCGCACTATAACGAATATGACCGAAATTGCGGAGAAGTTTGGAGAGTACTTCCAAGAAAACTTCATAAACAACATGCCCAACACACAATATCACGACAATATCTCAAATATTGTACGAAATCATCTAAGCGCGCTAAATATGCAAAATTCAAAATACCTTACATCTTGTACCGAAATTTATAATATAATTTTCAAATTGAAAAATAAAACTGCACCGGATATAGATGGCATAGACAATATACTTATTAAAAATCTTCCCAAAAAAGCCTTAGTGCAACTTACTCATATCGTTAATTTTGTTCTTAAAACAGGACATTACCCCGATAAGCTCAAAATTGCCAACATCGTTCCCATTATCAAAGCTAATAAACAACCATACTATGTGGATAGTTACAGACCTATATCCTTGCTCAATAATATTGCAAAGGTGATAGATAAAGTCATTCACAAAAGATTACAAAACTTTATTGAAAAACAAAAAATTATACCACCCGAGCAATACGGATTCAGAAGTGGACACAGTACGACGGCCCAAATAATACGAGTTTTTAATTATATTAGAGAAAGCTTCCAGGACAAAAACAAGTCCGTCATGGTCGCTATCGACATCCAAAAAGCATTTGACTCCGTGTGGATCGAGGGTTTAATTTTTAAATTGATCAATTTAGAAGTTCCAAACTATTTAATAAAAATTTTGCATTCCTATTTAACGAATAGAGAATTTTACGTCAAAAACAATGAAAGCCAAGCGGGTCCATATCCCATAAAGGCTGGAGTTTCGCAAGGGTCCGTACTATCACCTTTGTTATATTCTCTTTTTACACATGATATACCCACTTCCCAACAAATCCTAACAGCTATGTATGCAGATGACACTTGTTTTGTAGCATCGGCAAAACATCCCCATCAAGCACTTAACATCATCCAAACACATTTAAACAACAAAATTTTACCATATTTTCAGAACAATAAACTATCTATAAATGCGTCAAAAACAGAGTACTTATTACTCAGACGTATAGCCAGGAAAAGCAGCTCATTGCAATCGCAGCTTCACATTAACGGACAAACGATCCTGCCAAGCAGTACCCTAAAATATCTAGGGTATATTGTGCAAGGAAACACGAATGCTAACGCCCACATAGCCATACAAATACAAAAAGCTAAGATTGCAATGGGCAGACTTTACCCTCTCATATGTAAACACAGTAAACTCACCACACAAAACAAACTTTTATTGTACAAACAAATCATTAGACCCATTTTAACATACGCAGCCCCAGTCTATTACACAGGTACCAAACAAAATTTCCGCACCCTGCAGGTGGTACAAAACAAATGCCTCCGTATGGCTATTAAATACTCATGCTACCCAAAACTTCCTAGAACCTCGTGGTTACATGACATAGCCGATATACCCCCTGTCAAAGACTTCGTCACCAAAATTTCAAAAAACTTTTACAATTTTTGTCTACCAAAAGATCTTCGAGAAAAACTCAGAGCCGCAAATCGCGCAGGAGATATCCACGACAGTGGTTGTAGGCTTCTGCATGGTTCACTAATCACGTAGTTTAGTTGGAAAAATCCAAATTTATATATACCGAAATCATAGTTAAAAAAAAATCAACTTCAATATATTCATACGAATTATTCAATGTCAGACGCGTTGCTTTCTCGAAAAATAGAGCCCCGATCGATTTTTGAAACCCTGTTTTTCAGCTGCTTTTCAGGGATATTTCAGCCGAAAGATTCTGGGAGTCACAACTATATACCAGGGACAGAGTTATTGTAGCTACATCAAACTTGTGGATAATGCCCCGATGCAAGGAACCACAACATACTTACAGACGTACACAATACATCTAGAGATCGCCAGGACAACGGCCAACTCATGTATTGTTTTCTTTTAGATGTATTGTAAATAGGGAAAAAAAAAAGGAAATAAAGACACAACAACAGAAACAAACAAACTGTATTCTTTGCTTGGTTGTTTTCCGACTTTTTCGGGTGTTTCGGGCAACTCTTGTAGTTTGCGGGGTGTTCTCCCCCGCAGTTCGGTTTTTCCGTGAGCGTGAGCGTGCATTCCGCCGCTCTATGCGCTCCCGCGCATCTCACGCAGTGCACGTCCATGTTGCACGTGCTTTGTCCGTGATTGAATCCCTGACACCTGTAACATTGTACAGGTCCGTCGTGCCTTTTTTGTTCTACCACACTTATTTTTGTGTGTGTATCTCAACTTCTTATAAGTTGGTTCTTCTTTAGGTTCTATTACTACCATGTATATAGGTAGTAGTTTTCGTGTGTTGTCCTGATTCCTTTGTGTACGGCTTGTCAAATGCCATACTTTCTTCGGTCTAAGTCCATTTTCCTTCAATTCCTCCTCTACCTCCGACACTGGGGTGTTAACGGCAAGTCCTTTTATGACGAGCTTCCTCTCCTTTTCTTCATTGAGTAGGTAGGTATACCACTCAATCTCCTTGTACTCGCTCAGGAGCATTTTCATCTTGTTGAAATCGTCTTTAGTTGACGTCGTTATTTTGTGAATTCCCATTTTACACTGGGCATCGATTTTTCTTTGCACTAGCTGTTTGCGTAGTGCAGTCCACATGAGTGGGGATTTTAGAATTATCGGAGGTGGCCTTCTCTCCGGTTTTGTCTGTTTCCTTTGTTCATCACGTTTTATCTTCTCCAATTCTTCTTGGATTTGTTTGTCCGTTGATGTTTCTTCTTCTTCATCTAAGGATTGTTTATCTGCTTTCTTCCTTTTTTTTTGTTCTTCACTTCCGTGAAGTCTCCTTCCATAGGGCAGTCTTCGATTTGTGTTATTTTTTCTTGAGTTTTCATCTCATCTTCTTGGGTTAGCTTCTTTCTTAATTGTTCTATCAATGTGTCGTTTTCGTCATCCAGTACTCTAACTTTGAGCTCTAAGTACTCAATTTGCCTATCTTTAGCGATTACCGTTTGTTCGTAATTTCTCATTCTCTCTTCGAGGGATTTGACTTGCTGTCAAACCACCGCTTCATAATCAGCTTTTTGCTGAATTATGATTTTGGATAACTCAATTTTTTCTTCGTCTTGTTTCTTTGTCGACGATCCTCTGCCATAGGGTTTTTCCCTATTTTTGGAATTTTCAGGCGCCGTGCCTGTTGCTCTCTGTCCCGGTTTTCCTATTTTGATTTGGTATCTAAAGTTACCTAAAAGAAAAGTTTAAGTTAACAGACACACACACACACACACACACACATTTCCCTTGAGAAGAGCCCGTCCCTCTAGGCATCCACCCCCGGATAAATCCACGAGTGGGTGCGAAGAAGAACATTCCAACCACCCCCTGTCAATTCCGACAGGTCCTCATCCTCTTTCACGTCGCAGTTTCGCGTGTAGATTCCCTCCTCTCCCCTTAGGTCTATGGGAGATTCTGGGATGTCTTATCTTTTTATTGAGAGATTAGCTTGTTGGCTATACACTCTTGGCTTCTTGTTCTGGACGTCTTCGTGTGTGTGTGTGTTTCGCGGCCTCGGGTAAACCTCTTCCTGCCTCCTACCGTAGGAAAAGATTTAATCCGAGTGGTCCTTCGCCTTCTCTATAGCTGTCCCCGATGTATAACTCTACACTTGCTTATGAAATGCGGAGTTACCGTGTTGGGGTGTGTCCTCTTGTGGGTTGTCTCTGAAAACCTAGGATTTTGGATAGAGATTTTTTTTTCTGTTTTTTGTTTTTTTTTTGTGTTTTTTTGGTTTTTTATTTTTTTTTTATACTAACCTAAACTACTAACCTACCTTAACCTACATTACCTATCCATCCAGTTGTTTTCTGGGCCTCTTGTGTTTCTTGTAGTCTTCTTTGTTGTATTTTATGATTTCCCTTAATTCTTCGTTGGGGTGTGTTGCCAACTCCTCGAATAGCTTTATTGCCCTTTGGTCCATGATGTCTAATACTTTTTCGGGTCCCGTTTCTCCGTATATTTCTTCGCTACTTGTTGTCCAGTGTACATTTAGTGCTTGTCTCAGCGTTATGTTTTGTTGAGCCTGTAGTTTCTTCCTGTTTGTTTTACACGTGTGTCCCCAGGCAACAGAGGCGTACGTTATAATCGGTTTTATTATACTCCTGATAAATCTGAGTTTTGTTTCCGTCTTTAACTTGCTTTTTCTACCGATTAATCCGCATAGTCTTGCTCTCGCTTGTCTCACTTTGTCGACAGTATTTTCCACGTGTTCGTTGAAAGTGAGACTTTGGTCTAGCGTTACGCCTAGGTATTTTCGTCTTTTCGTGATGTTTTTCACCTTAACGCATCTCGTTGCTATTGCAGTGTCGTCCGCATATAGCGCTGTCAAGGTGTTCTTCGTTTTCGGGATGTCTGCTGTGTATATGTTATACAGCATTGGTGATAGTACCGCTCCTTGCGGTACTCCCGCCTGCTGCTCTCCGACTTCCGATTTTTCGTTTGCGACCTTCACCTGAAACTTCCTGTCTTTGAGGTACGTGCTCAGGAGTTTTATAAGCGGTTTTGTATATCCTGCCTCTTTCATCTTGTAAAGCAAACCCTCGTGCCATACTCGGTCGAAGGCTTTGCTTACGTCTAGGAAGATTACCCCTGTGGATTCTTTCTGGTTGAAACCTTGAGTGATATATTCTACTAGTCTCAAGATTTGTTGTTCGGTGCTGTGGTTTTTCCTGAAGCCGAATTGTTCCTCTGGTATTGTATTTAGTGTTTTTGTTTGTTCGTTCAGAATCCTCAGTATCACTCTCTCTACGATTTTACTCATGGCAGGTAGCAAACTTATCAGTCTGTAGTTTTGGGGGAAAGTGGAGTCTTCATCCGGTTTTCTCAGCATGCTACTTGTTTCCATCTCGATGGGAAGTGTTTTGTCTTCAACATGCCACTTATTATGTTCGAAAGGTATGCCATACCTTTTTTGGCATGTTTTTCAGCGCTCTGTTCGTGATTCCGTCTATTACCGGAGCCTTCCTTGCTGATGCGAACCTGAGTAGTTCTTTCACTTCCATCGGTGTTGCGAATCCTAGGGTTTCTTGATCTTCCTCGTCTTCTAGGTATTCGTTGATGTTTTCTTCTATCATGTCTGAGAGGTCCATGTCTTCGTCGGGATGTTCGTTCAGTGTAAACTGAAGTTCCATTGTGTTTTCAGCTATTCAGCTTTCTGTTTGTCTGTATACGCCATCCCGTTGCTTCCGTGTATTGGGGGCATTGGTTTTCTTTCTTCTCTTAGGACTTTAGATATGTTCCATAGTCTCTAATGTGTAAGTTCTTTTATTATTTATTTATTTATTTTTTTTTAATTTTCATATTCAAGCAAAATATGTTGTGGTTCTGAAAAGAACCGTTTTTTTTTGTATATACATATGCTATGATGGAGGACATATTCTTCTACTTCACAATATGAAAAATGAAAATTAACCACCAAAACCATATAAAGTACGACCTTGACCGTTTTAAAGCATAAACAACATCCATAGCCGTTACCGTTTTTCTCTTAGCATGTTCAGTATATGTTACGGCATCTCTAATAACATTTTCCAAAAACACTTTCAAAACTCCACGAGTTTCTTCGTAAATTAATCCCGATATACGTTTTACTCCTCCACGTCTAGCTAAACTTCTAATAGCAGGTTTGGTAATTCCTTGGATATTATCACGTAAAACTTTTCGGTGTCGTTTTGCACCCCCTTTTCCAAATCCTTTACCACCTTTTCCACGACCGGTCATTATTTTTCTTTTATTTTGTTTTTTCTATATACCCAAAACAATCCGATGATAACTTCGAAAAGACTTCAAAATACTGACTTAAGAATTTTCCCTAATCTCTTTATAATACCTATAGACTCCGCCCATTAGAAAAAGTACGCACCAATCCCAGATTAGTACTCCGTAATGTTGGGCAAAGCTATAAAAGAAGGTCATAAATAGATTTATCTCGAGTTGCTTTCTTAGAGCGCTACGAGAAGGTCGGAAGTACGGATTAAAGGACTACTGTATAATCGGTCACTGTTTCTTTAGAAAACACACCGGTAAACGCAGGGTCACCTACTGCGATTGAAACTCTCGCTAACAAAGAAAGTCGTCATATTAGCGTGTACCGTTGCAAAAAATGCCCCTTTCGGGGCTCTGTTGCTCCACCGATCTGCCCTTTTCGGGGCTTTTTTTTGAAGAACCGACGTGAGTCCTAGGATCAGCCAGTTTCATTTTAATAAAACACTAACAGGCAATCAAAAGGGTCAGGAATTCTTTAACCGGGGAGGAAACTCCCTCCGGCAGTGAGTCCGCTGTCGGCTTTGATAGCCAACTCTTGTTAGGTACTAACAAAGGATTTCAATTTTCGAAATCCTTATTTCTTATCCTCACTTGATCTGACTCTATCGATCTCTTTAATTTTACCCATTTACCTTCGAAATGCCCCGAGTAGCCCGTTCCCCTATACAAACCCGAAGCAAACCCGTATCCACCACCGATGAATTCCCACCACTCCCGACCAACCCCAATTCTCCTTACGAGGAGAAAACTTACGCAGAAATGATCGCAGAAGTCTCGCGGTTCAGTCCACAACAATTCAGCCAAATTCGCAATGCCATTGATTATATCAAACGGAAATCACTCGAGAATAGTAGAAGCTCCTCACCAGCACCATCTGCGGATTCCTATGCATCTAGGGTCTCGCAGAAATCGTCCAACTCTGAATCCCAGCGGGTTGATTATACCCGACTAGGCGCGATCCCAAAAACCAATATTCACCCTCTAAATTCCAAGTCAATCTCAATACCTCAAAAGCCAAAAAAAAATACCCAAAATACCACTAAACCCCAAGCACCAACTCAAACTCAAAAGCCAAATAAAATTACCCAAAACACCACTAAACCCCAAGCACCAACTCATACCCAGAGCCCCAGAACCCACCAACAACCCCAGACCCCCAGAACCCACCAACAATCCCAGACCCCCAGAACCTACCAACAATCGCAAACCATCACCCAACAACAACCTCAATCTCACACCTCCGCTCAAGGTCCTTCACTTCAAACACTCAATCTGAAAAACCTCCCAACAAAATATACCTCACAGAGAGAGCTCTACAATCTCCTCAATACGTAAGAGCTATTGAGGGGACAAATGAGCTTTCTCAAAGCTAACCCCAATGGAACCGCCCTCCTCAAAATTCCTTCCACGTTTCATCACGAAACGTTGGCAAGGAAAATCCGTTACGCCATAGGCGACGAGAAAATCGTCGTTATTCCGATTAACTCTCCACAACGAGTCCAAAAACCCCTAACCACTAAAACCAGAAAAACTACCTTTTCTCTGGTCTGCAAGAATGTAGACCAATCTTACACTGAAAAAGAATTCTTGGAGATTTTCTCTATACTGAAATTCCCTGTCATTAAAACTTGGAAGATCATAGCTAGATCCACAAATAAACCCACATCCATGTTCCGAATTATTACAGATTCCGAAACTGCCTACCATCACGCCCCAACTAAGGGTATAAACTTCCACGGGCTTTCGCACTACTGCGAAGCCTCAAATTCAAACACCATACCCGCAGTCCCCAAATATTGCAACCGTTGTTCATCTACCGGCCACTCCGCAGACACCTGCAATGCCAAACCCATTTGTCCAACCTGTGGTGCTTCTGGTCACAAGCCAGAAAAATGCCCAAAAGCTAACTCCCCTACCTAAAAAAATTGCGGTGGACCTCACCCCGCCTTCCACCCCCGCTGCCCGAAAAGGATTGAAACTCCGAAACTTTTTGGTGTCGTTTTGCACCCCCTTTTCCAAGTCCTTTACCACCTTTTCCACGACGAACAGTAACAGTTGCAAAAGTGCCCCTTTCGGGGCTTTGTTGCTTCACATTTCTGCCCTTTTCGGGGCTTTTTTTTTATAATGAAATAAACCCTTTCGGGGGCAAGTGTTTCAAGAACTAGCGCGAATCCTAGGATCAGCAGTTTCAGGTGAATATTATTCTCATTTTAAAAACACTAACAGGCAATCAAAAGGGTCAGGAATTCTTTAACCGGGGAGGAAACTCCCTCCGGCAGTGAGTCCGCTGTCGGCTTTGATAGCCAACTCTTGTTAGGTACTAACAAAGGATTTCAATTTTCGAAATCCTTATTCCTTATTTCTCACTTGATCTGACTCTATCGATCTTTTAAATTTCACCCATTTCACTTTTGAAAATGCCCCGAGTAGCCCGTTCCCCCATACAAACCCGAAGTAAACCAGTATCCACCGTCGATGAATTCCCACCACTCCCAACCAACCCCAATTCTCCTTCTGAGGAGAAAACACTCGCAGAAATGGTCGCAGAACTCTCGCGGTACAATCCGAATCAATTTAGCCAAATTCGCAATGCCCTAGATTATATGCCACGTAAATCACTGGAGAATAGCAGGAGCTCATCACCAGCACCATCTGTGGATTCCTATGCATCTAGGGTCTCGCAGAAATCAGCCAGCTCTAAACCGAAGCAGGTTGATTACTCCCGACTAGGCGCTATTCCCAAAAAAAAAAATATTCCCCCCCTAATTTCAAAATCAATTCCCTTAACCAAAAGCCAACAGTCAAAACAAAATACCCAAAATTCTATCGAACCCCAAACACCAACCCAAACTCAGATCCCCAGAACCCACCAACAATCCCAAACCATCACCCAACAACAACCTCAATCTCACACCTCCGCTCAAGGTCCTTCACTTCAAACACTCAATCTGAAAAACCTCCCAACAAAATATACCTCACAGAGAGAGCTCTACAATCTCCTCAATACGCAAGAGCTAATGAGGGGACAAATGCGCTTTCTCAAAGCCAACCACAATGGAACCGCCCTCCTCAAAATTCCTTCCACGTTTCATCACGAAACGTTGGCAAGGAAAATCCGTTACGCCATAGGCGACGAGAAAATCGTCGTTATCCCGATAAACTCTCCCCAACGAGTCCAAAAACCCCTAACCACTAAAACCAAAAAAACCACTTTTTCTCTGGTCTGCAAGAATGTAGACCAATCTTACACCGAAGAAGAGTTCCTGGAGATCCTCTCTATCCTGAAACTCCCTGTCATTAAAACTTGGAGGATCATAGCTAGATCCACAAATAAACCCACATTCATGTTCCGAATCATTACAGATTCCGAAACTGCCTACCATCACGCCCTAACCAAGGGTATAAACTTCCACGGGCTTTCGCACTTCTGCGAAGCCTCAAATTCAAACACCATATCCGCAGTCCCCAAATATTGCAACCGATATTTATCTACCGGCCACTCCGCAGACACCTGCAACGCCAAACCCATTTGTCCAACCTGTGGTGCTTCTGGTCACAAGCCAGAAAAATGCCCAAAAGCTAACTCCCCTACCTGTAAAAATTGCGGTGGACCTCACCCCGCCTTCCACCCCCGCTGTCCGAAAAGGATTGAAACTCCCAAAGCCCCCCAGGATACATCCCCAGTCACCCTGGAAAAACCTCAAACCCCTTATGACCTGTCTACTGACACTAAAATCCTAATTGAAATCCTGGCAACAACAATAATGTCAATAATGCCATCCCCACTTCTCGGGCGCTAGTAGCCGAAACGCTACAACGCCTCATTCCCTCTTTTTACGGTTATAATTGTACCGTAACCAGCGGCGTGGGCAACCGCATTCATTTCGCTTTCACCCAAAAACCAAATACTTCCCACTGAAAAATAAAGTCCCATGGACTTCACAATAGGGACCGTTAATTGCCAAGGTTTAACCAGAAAACGACATCTACTGAAGCACTTATTAAGCTCTCACAATATCCAAATTTTATCTATAACCGACACCCTTTCCAAATTACCTCCAAGTTTCACTGGCTATACCACCTTCCACTTGGACAGAAATTCCTACTGTGACGGCAACGGACTTCTCGTCCGTAACGGACTCCCTTCGACACCCCATCCCCTACCCCCATTTCTGTCTCAACAGAACCTGGATTGCATAGCTATCGATATCTCGTGTAATAACGAGACTATCACTTTCATCTCTTATTACAAACACCCAAAACAATCACTTTCTCTCGACCTCCTCGAATATGCATCCACTCTTCCTAGAGCCATCATTATGGGTGACCTCAACTCCAGGAATACCCTTTTTGGTGATACCACAACCAACCTAGCCGGCAGAATTCTCGCCGACTCTCTAATTTCTCTTCCCCTTTCTCGGATTAATTAATTACCCTTATCGAGGACGAATGCTCTATAGGCGACCCAATCACCTCAGACCACGTTCCCTTATTGGTCAATACATCTTTTTTCAACCCAATAAAACCCCCTCCAACTAGCTTCACCTATCGGGACTTCAAAAATGCCGACTGGATCTCCTTCGCGAACCATATCAATACCAATTTACCCCAACCCACTATTCTTCGAACTACCGAAGAACTAGACAAATACGCGGAGGATTTCCAATCCCTCATTATCGATGCGCAAGACATCGCCGTCCCTCTTACCACCGTTCATACCAACTCTCAAGGCAGGCATTAAAAAACCTGCCTGAGACAGCTCTCCCTAAGCTCTGCGGTCTATTTGACGCCTGCTTGGCTTTCTCTTACTTTCCTAAATGTTGGAAATCCGCCAACACGGTTCTCATTCCCAAACCCGGCAAAGACCCTTCCAATCCTGAATCTTACCGCACTATTTCGCTCATCAGCGTCTTGGGTAAAGTCTTTGAACGTTTGATTAAAGACAGAATCTGGGACTTCTGTACAGAGCTTAATATTATTCCAAAACTCCAATTCGGATTCAGGCCCAAACACTCCAACAAAAACGGCATCACCAATCTTCAAACCATCTTGACCAAAGCGATGAACCAACACCAGTGTGCCTCCGCCATTTTCATGGATGTTCAGAAAGCTTTCGATCAAGTCTGGCTTCTGACTATCCGCATGCCACCTCCTACTATAAAATTGATATATTCATATCTCACCAACCGCTCCATCAAAGTCAAAGTTGGTCATTGCCTTTCCGAATCTTTTACCCCACTTACTGGCGTTCCACAAGGCTCAATTCTGTCCCCATTACTCTATATAATCTATACGTATGACACTCCAGTCCCACTGGACCCAATAGTAACAATCCAAATGTACGCGGATGACACCGCACTCATCACCTACGCCCAAAACTTGCGCTCCCTCAATATCAAATCACAAAATATTCTGCATCAATTTTCGGATTGGTGCAGAAAATGGAGGGTTACTCTCAATTCTCAAAAAACTCAAGCCATCGCCTTCATACATCCCCAATCCGCGCGCAAACATCAACCTCAAAACCTCCACTTGAGACTTTGGGGAGAGGGGCTCGAAATCCGCAGAGTAGCTCTTGGTGGAAATTTCGGACGAACCCACCCCCTGACCCTACTTCATACGTATAAAACATACATCCGCCCCATTATCGAATATAGAGCAAACGTCTTTAGCACCTTGCCCGAATATCTAATCAAAAGACTCGTGACCTGCGAGCAGTCCATTCTTAGGTACTGCCAATACAAGTGTAGGTTTAGCCCTAGCAACACCGTTTATGTCAATACTGACATAACCCCCATTCCAAGCCGCCTAAACGACTTCCAAGCCCGATATGTAATTCGAACCATCGAATCAAATAATTCCGCTGCTAAAGAGACCCTCCTCATCCCCTGGACCAACAATATGCGGCCACTAGGCTCAAAACCCAAAAAAATCTCCCTTATCCGCCACTTCGACTACTAGCAACAGCATACGAGCATCTCCTGGAAACCTACCTTAATTTCCTCGATAGTTCCCCCATACCAGTGAGATAAATTCCGCCCCCAACACCTACCCTCACTGCCATTCGATCGTCGGAGTTGCAGATTTTCTGCGGTTTCCCTGCAACCTGGAGAACCGATTCTCCAGACAAATGACCGACGATAGGGAATAATACAGCCGCAGCTGTACCCGCCCACCCCCAATTAGATTAAGAAAAAACAAAAAATAAACAAAAAAAATATAAAAAAAGCCCCCCCAAAAAAATAATAAAAAGAAAGAAAAAATCTTGCACAAAAAAAATAACTACACCGCTAGAAGCAGCCGAGCTACCACTTCCCAACAAAATATCCACACACCCAGCCCTGCAGAGGAAAAAATTCCTATATCAGGGCCTAAGCAAATCATACTCAAATTACCAAAAAAAAAACCTTCCTTCCTTATTCTTCACAACGAATCTCTCTTTCTCTCTCTAGATTTCGAAATTAAATAAAAGTCCTTCATAAAATGCAATGAATGTAAAGAGAAACGTGTCTATTCACAATAATGACCAATATTCAAAAATATCAAAACGCATTGAAATAATACCGCAATCATCATTTGATTATGGTGACATGTCTACCCTGACTTACGCGACACGTTTCTACTATATATGTTCGTAACTAATATATTATTATGAGTATTTTTCCTGTCTTTGAGGTACGTGCTCAGGAGTTTTATGAGCGGTTTTGTATATCCTCCCTCGTGCTATACTCGGTCGAAGGCTTTGCTTACGTCTAGGAAGATTACCCCTGTGGATTGTTTCTGGTTGAAACCTTGAGTAGTATATTCTACTAGTCTCAAAATTTGTTGTTCGGTGCTGTGGTTTTCCTGAAGCCGAATAGTTCCTCTGGTATTGTATTTAGTGTCTTTGTTTGTTCGTTCAGAATCCTCAGTATCACTCTCTCTCCGATTTTACTCATGGCAGGTAGCAAACTTATCGGTCTGTAGTTTTGGGGGAAAGTGGGGTCTTTACCTGGTTTTCTCAGCATGATAATGTCTGCTTGATTCCATCTCGATGGGAAGTGTTTTGTTTTCAACATGCCACTTATTATGTTCGAAAGGTATGCCATACCTTTTTTTGGCATGTTTTTCAGCGCTCTGTTCGTGATTCCGTCTATTCCCGGAGCCTTCCTTGCTGATGCGAACCTGAGTAGTTCTTTCACTTCCATCGGTGTTGCGAATCCTAGGGTTTTTTGATCTTCCTCGTCTTCTAGGTATTCGTTGATGTTTTCTTCTATCATGTCTGAGAGTCCATGGCATCTCCTTGCTTTTTATTTCCGTGATTGGTCCTAACAGCTGTCCTGTTAGCCTTCTGAATTTATCCCAGTTGGTTTTTCTCACGGTTCTTCCTGTTTGTCTGTTGCCGCTACCGATGTTAACGACGATTGGTGAATGAGCGTCGCCGCCGTCTATGGTCCCGATTTCTACAGGCATCGTCATGTGTCTCAACACAGCGATGCCTATAACCTCGGGCCTTCCTCCGTTTGGTGGGTAGTGTGTCGGTCTTACTGGTCCTATCGCTTGATAGGATGGGTGATCTTCTATGATCTTCTCCAAGTTTCTTCCTTGTCTGTTTCTTCTTGTGCTGTACCACGCAGGGGACTTGGCATTCAGATCTCCTATGATAATGCCTTTTTTACCATCTGGGAGTACTGCTAGCACGTCTTCCTCGTGTATTGTGGTTTCAGGCCGTACGTATGCTGATATTATTCTAATATCGCCGTATGATATTTTAATGACTACTATTGTTGCTTCCATGCTAAGTAGTCCGTCCGGTGAGTTTATTCGGTGTTGGCTCAACTCTTTTTTCACTAAGATCGCTGTGCCTCCGGAGCGTCCGTTTATATCGTCTCTATAAACGTTGTAGCCTGGCCAGGTGAATCTGTGTGTGTCACCTGGCAATCTCGTTTCTTGTAGTGCGAAGATATACGATATCTTCTTCCTTCAAGATCACTCCCGTGGTGTTTTGGTTTGTTCCTAGTCCTCCTGTGTTCCACGAGCCGATCTTTATTTGACTAGGAAGGTTGTTTGTCATTTTATTTGACTTGTTGGGCTATTAATGTTGCTATGAGTGCCTGCATGTTCTGCAGCATACTCAATATCTCGCCCGTTCCTTGTTGTTTTTGAGGAATTGAGGCTAACGGCGTTTTCTTGGCCGTTTTGGCGTAGCTGACTCCTGGGATCGTGGTTTTTGTTGTTGGTTTTTTGGTTTCTTCTTTTTTGGGATTTTTTGGACACCCCCTGTAGTTGGCTGGGTGGTCTCCTGCGCAGTTTCTGTACTTCGGTTTCTCTGTCTTGCTTAGGGTGCAGTCCACGGACCTGTTTTCTCCTGCGCATCTTACACAGCGCACGTCCATGTTGCACGTGCTCTGTCAGTGATGGAAGCCTTGGCACCTGTAGCATTGTACAGGTCCGTCGTGTTTTTTCTGTTCTACCACACTTATTTTCGTGTGGCTGAGATATCTCAGGTTTTTGTATGCCTGCTCTTCTGCAGGCTCGATAACTACTATGTATATTGGTAGTAATTTTCTTGTGTTTTCTTGGTTTTTTTGCGTATAGCTCGTCAGTTGCTATACTTTTCTAGGTTTCAATCCTATTTCCCTCAGCTCGGTTTCTACTTCCGGTGCTGGGGTGTTGACTGCTAGTCCTTTTATCACTAGCTTTCTTTCTTTTTCCTCTTTGAGTGCGTACGTGTACCACTCTATTTCTTTGTACTCGCTCAGGAGCATCTTCATTTTATTGAAATCATCCACTGATTGCGTGGTGATCTTTCTAGTGTGGCTGCCCATTTTGCATTGGGCGTTGATACTTCTCTGTATCAGTTGTTTCCTGATAACAGTCCACATCAGTAGTGATTTCAATATGATTGGAGGTGGCCTCCTCTCTGGTTTTTTATGTTTTTCTTCCTCGTCTCTCTTAATTTTCTTTGATTCTTCCTCTATTTCTTTTCCATTTTCATTGCTGTCATTTATGTTTTCTTCCGTAGGTTTGCTTTTTGTGTTCCTTCGTTTTCTTTTATTTCTCACTTGCGTGAAATCCCCATCTTCCATTGGACAGTCTTCGCTGTTTGAAGCCTCCATTATTATGGTCGGGCTCTCACATTTTCTCTCCCACATTTTGTTTTCCGCTTGTGGTTGTTTGTTTTCGTTTTGTTCCATGAGTTTTTTTACTTGGTCTTGTAGTTCTTTTATTGTATCCTTCATGTTCTCCATTTTTGCAATATATACTTCAACTGCTCTTTTCAGCTCCTTATTTTCTTTCTTTGTTACCGTCAGTTCTTCTTTCATGGCTTCATGAATTTTCCTTTCTCTTGATGTTCCTTCCCCTATCGTAGGGTTTTTCCCTAACCTTGGGGGTTTCAGGCTCCATGCCTGTACTCTCTTCTTAGTAGTTCTTTTTTTTTAAATTTCCTACAATTTCCTTGAAATTACCCAAAAATAAAATGTTATGCCGTGCTGAGAAGTACGGCTGTTTCGAAAACGGAAAAATTGCGCACAATCAAATTTGTGTCAACAAACACAGTTCTTTCATGCGGAATTATTTTCTATCATTATAAATAAAAGGCTGTGTCAAAGCACCTGCAATAAAGAAAGTTTAATCAGTGTCTCACCTGAGTCCACTGAGTAGGAAAAGATCTAATCAGAGTGGTCCTTTGCCTTCTCTATAGCTGTCCCCGATGTATAACTCTACACTTGCTTATGAAATGCAGAATTACCATGTCGGGGGTGTCCTCTTGTGGGTTGACTCTGAAAACCTAGGATTGTGGATGGGAATTTTTTTTGTTGTTTTTTTTTGTATTTTTTTTTATTATTAGACTAACCTAATCTACTACCACTACTAACCTAACTTTCCAGGTATAGTTTTACTAGGAATTTCTGTCCAGGTATGTGACCTATTTAGTTATGTTATTTACCTGGCCTTCTATTCAGATATTTGTTTACCTGACGTTCCATTCAGTTGTGTTATTTACCTGGCCCTTTTTCAGGTTTTTATTCACCTGGCCTTCTATTCGGGTATGATATTTATCTGCCTGTATCGGTATGAGTTATTGAAAGGTTGTTGTCCAATTGTCTCTGTTAATTTGTTCGATTTTACCTTTTCTTCGTAAAATTTTTTCGTTCTGGTTTTTATTGCGTCTTTGATGGGTGTGTACTGTAATTTCCGTTGTAGTTCTTTGTTGTTGATTTCTAATCTATTTTTACCTGCTATCAGTCTATAGCAGGCGTTTTCTATTGTTTGTAATTTTTTGAAATTGGTATTTGTTGTTGAGCACCATACCGAGCAGCCATATAATAAAATAGATTTGACGTAAGCGTTGTATAATGCAATTTTTAGTTTATTTCCAAATTGGGATGTTTTGTAAACGTAGGGTTGTATATGTCTCTTACTAATTAGGGCTTTCCTTCTTGTTTCTTCCACGTGTTTTCCAAAATTCAGTTTCCTGTCGAGGTGAATTCCCAGGTATTTTATGGTTTTGTCTTCGTTTACAATTTGGTTGTTTATTTTTATTGTCGATGGCGTCGGTGTAGAGTCATTTGCGAATATCATAAATTGGGTTTTTTCTATGTTGATTTGGATTTTCCTTTTGTCACAGTATTCGTTTATTTCGGCTATATGTGTTTCTAGATTTTTTGTTATTATTTTCCTTTGAAATGATGAAGTATATATTGCGGTATCGTCTGCGTATAGTGCTATATTTGTTTTTTCGTTAGTCGGTATGTCGTTTATGAAAATGTCACACAAATGAACAGTGTCGGAGAGAGTACACTTCCCTGCGGGAGTCCTTCAGGCATGATATATTTGTTACTTTTCCTATGTTTGAACTTGACTTCATATGTCCTTTCCGTGAGGTAACTGTTTATTGATTTTATTAAGTTCGTTGGTATCTGTGCTGATTTCATCTTGGATATAAGTGCTTTCTCCCACACTGTGTCATAAGCTTTTTCTAGGTCGAGCGTGGCTAGTCCTGTCTTTCGTTTTTTTATTAAGTTCCGTTTTAGCGTGGTCTATTATCCTGGCTAGCTGTAGTTCAGTTGTGTGATTTTTCTTAAATCCGAATTGTTCTGATCGGATTATTTGTTTCTTCTCTAGGTGAGAGTTAATTCTTTTTTGGATAATTCTTTCCCATATTTTGCCCATGGTGTTGAGAAGAGATATGGGCCTATAGATATCTGGCCGGTTGGCTTCTTTGTTGGGTTTTCGGATCGGGATTATATTAGCATTTTTCCATGGTTTTGGGAAATAATTCAGTCTTATTGCTGCATTAATTATGTAGTACAGCTGAACTAGAGCCTTTTTGGGAAGATTTTTTAGAACAATGGCCTGGAATCCATCTTCACCTGGCGCCTTATTCTTCATTTTTCTTATGATGTATTTTACCTCCTTGGGGTTTGTGCTCGTTGTTTCGTCGTTTTCTTGGTTCATTATTTCGTTGAACTGGTTTTCTACTAGTGTTTTCGTTTCATCGTTTGACTTGTGGCTAGTTAGATTATGGTTTCTTCTTATTTGTTCAGCTATTGCATTCAGCTTCTCGTTTGGGTCTTGGATCAGGATGTCATCCATTATCAGTGGCGATATTTCATTATTATTTCTATTTTTCTTGGCCTTGATCATTTTCCAGACGTTGTTTCCGCTTTCGTTTATTTTTCTGATTCTTGCATGCCATTGTTCTATTTCAAGTGATTCGAGTCTGGCGTTGATTTCTGTATTTATTTCGTAGATTTTGTCTCGTAGTTCGGGTGTCGGATGTCTTTGGTATTGTCGTCTTAGTCTGGTTTTCATCGTTATCATGTCTTTTGTCTCCTCGTTGATTTTGTTGTTTTTTGTCTTATACTTTATTAGTGGTATATGGTCTGTCATTGCTTTTTGTATTGTTTTTATCAATTTTGTTATTTCTTTGTCTATTGTTTCTGCGTCGTCTATGTCATTGTCTGGTATTTTGATATATTTGACGTTGTTTGTCGTTTCCCTTTCCACAGGATTATGGTCTGAGTTTAGTTCGTCAAGTGCTTTTGTGTTTTGGAGCGTTATGTTTTTTGTGATGAATATGTCGATTGTTGAATTCGAATGTCCTGTCACTCTACTGACTCGAGTAGCCTCGTCGGGGGCGTAGATAACATACCCGTTGTCTTCTGCAATCTTGTGGAGTTTCTTGCCTATGGGGGTTCCCTCCATTAGGCTTTCGATTTCTTGTCTTTTTAAGTTGTCTACTGAATTCCTTTCTGTCGGCTTCCTGTATACTGCATAAATGTCTGTGTTTCCGATTCTGATGCCTGTCGTTACTAATGATTGTGTCTGCGTTTCTCTTTTATTATATTCAATGTTCGTCTTTGTATATATAGCTACACCGTCTTCGGCCTTGTTTTCGTTATTTTTGTAAGTTAGTGAATAGTTTGGAATAAAGGGAGGTGCATTGTTACCTTTGTATTTTGTTACCGTCACTATTATTATGTCAGGTTTTCACCTATTGGCCAATTCTCTTAGTTGGTATATTTTTTTCCTTATGCTATTTGCGTTCCATTGCATGATTTTTATTTTCTTGTTCACTTATATATCTGAGCTTTTTCAAGAAAGTTTCTTGCTCCTAGGAGCTCTTGTTTCAAATTTGTCAATATACTTATCATTTTATCTATGTCGCATATTTCATTTATTTCTCTCATAAGTTCGCTTAGCTCGCTCGTTTTGTCTTTTATGTTGTTGCTATTTACGTACTTAGGTGGTTGTCTCGTTGTAGAACTGGGGCCGTCGGTGGCTTCAGCAGAGCTAATATTTTCTTTTATTCTGGAACTAACAAATGTCCTTTTTGTTGTAGGTACCTTGGGCTTATGCCTGTTTTCCTTTTGCCTCTCTATTTTGTCCACGTATTCAATGTATTTCTCACATTGTGTGTAGTTGGCAGTGTGTTGACCGCCACAGTTCAAGCATGTTGGTGATTCATCTCTGGTTTTATCGCATGCCTTGGTATCATGCTGTTTACCGCACTTCACGCAGTTAGGTTGTGTGTAACAATTTGCTTAGGAGTGCCCGAAGCGTTGGCATCTGAAGCATTGGGAGACTGTATTTTTCTTCACATACATTTCCCATTTAACGTCAATATTCTGAATACCTCTTATATTTTTAACGTCGTTCAAATTCACTTCTTTTTTGAAGTGGAGGAGGTGAGGAGGTAGCTGTGGCTTCTTTCAACATTTTGTTTTCTTGACTTCATGGCAATTATTCTTTCTACGTTGATGTGATATTCACTCAACATTTCTTCTCTAATTGCCTCCAGACTTAGGCCCGGTGCTGCCTCCATTACTAATTTTTTCAAGATTTCCTCCCTATCAGTGTATGAGAAAAACTCACTTTGTCACTGCTTCAGTTCACTCTTTACTTTATCATAATGATCCTTGTTTTTTAAGTGAATTTCCGTTTCAAGTCTATTCCTGTTGATAATCAGGCGAAAACCTCTGGATCCTATAATATGGGTGATTTTTTTCACGATCTCATCATATTTAGGTATGGTGCCTAGTAAAACCAGGGGTGGCAGAGTTTTTTTGCGTCTCATAGGCACGCTGCTAGAGCTTTCTCCTATTTGGTCTAAATTCTCGTTATTGAGAACACCAAACTTGTTTTTCGTAGGGATGTTGGGGTTTATCATTTCTAGATCTTTTTCCATGGTGCTGCTGGTGTAGCTTTGAGCTTCTTGCTGCCGTTTATTTCGCTCACTTTCCGGTTTTCAATTGTTTTTATGGTTTCCCCTTCACACTCACTTTCCGTTTTTCACCAAATTTATTTGAGTACACGGATGTACGCACTTTCATGTCTCTCCCGTTTTTCCGTGGGGTCTTAGGACCCCATTCGTCGCGAGTTTGATCTTTCCGCACTTCTGAATTTTTATCTCGTTTTATAATCACTTTGTCACTTCGAACTCACTATGTTATACGCACTGTTTGAATCGATGTTTACACCTCGAGATACACAGGGATACTACTGACCTAACACACACACAATTTCCCTTGAGACGAGCCCGTCCCTCTCGGCATCCACCCCCGGATAAATTCACGAGTGGGTGCGAAGAAGAGCATTCCCCCACCCCCTGTCATTTCGACAGGTCCTCATCCTCTTTCGCGTCGCAGTTTCGCGCGTAGACTCCTTCTTCTCCCTGAGGTCTATGGGAGATTCTGGGATGTCTTATCTTTTTGTTGAGAGATTAGCCTGTTGGCTATACACTCTTGGCTTCTTGGTCTGGACGTATTCATGTGTGTGTGTGTTTCGCTGCCTCGGGTAAACCTCTTCCTACCTCCTACCGGTAGGAAAGGATCTAATCCGAGTGGTCCTTCGCCTTCTCTATAGCTGTCCCCGATGTATAACTCTACATTTACTATGAAATGCAGAGTTACCGTGTCGGGGGGTGTCCTCTTGTGGGTTGACTCTGAAAACCTAAGATTATGGATAGGAATTTTTTTTTGGTGTTTTTCATTATTATTATACTAACCTAATCTACTACTTCTACTAACCTAACTTAACCTACTTTACCTATCCAATTGTCTTCTGGGCCTCTTGTGTTTCTTGTAGTATTCCTTAGTGTATCTTATGAGTTTCTTCAATTCTTCGTTGGGGTGCGTTACCAACTCCTCGAATAGCTTTACTGCCCTAAGGTCCATAATGTCTAATAATTTTTCAGGTCCCGTTTCTCCGTATATTTCCTCTTGCTCTCGCTTGTCTCACTTTGTAGACAGTGTTTTCCACGTGTTCGTTGAAAGTGAGACTTTGGTCTAGCGTTACGCCTAGGTATTTTGCCTTTTTTGTCCACTGGATTTCTTCGTTGTTAATTTTTATTTTCCGGTTGGGTTGGTGGCTCCTTTTTTTCTTGAAGAGAACTGCTTGGCTTTTCTCGCAGTTGACTTTTCCATATTTTCCATGTTTTGCACCATTCGTCAATCTTTTTTGCGGCGTTTTGGAGTCTTTTCGTGATGTTTTTCACCTTAACGCACCTCGTTGCTATTGTGGTGTCGTCAGCATATAGCGCTGTCAAGGTGTTTTCCGTTTTCGGGATGTCTGCTGTGTATATGTTATACAGCATTGGCGATAGTACCGCTCCTTGCGGTACTCCCGCCTGCTGCTCTCTGACCTCCGATTTTTCGTTTGCAACTTTCACCTGAAACTTCCTGTCTTTGAGGTACGTGCTCAGGAGTTTTATGAGCGGTTTTGTATATCCTGCCTCTTTCATCTTGTAAAGCAAACCCTCGTGCCATACTCGGTCGAAGGCTTTGCTTACGTCTAGGAAGATTACCCCTGTGGATTCTTTCTGTTTGAAACCTTGAGTAGTATATTCTACTAGTCTCAAAATTTGTTGTTCGATGCTGAGGTTTTTCCTGAAGCCGGATTGTTCCTCTGGTATAGTGTTTAATGTCCTTGTTTGTTTGTTCAGTATCCTCGGTATCACTCTCTCTGCGATTTTACTCATGGCAGGTAGCAAACTTATCGATCTATAGTTTTGGGGGAAAGTTGGGTCTTTACCGGATTTTCTCTGCATGATATTGTCTGCTTGTTTCCATCTCGATGGGAAGTGTTTTGTTTTCAGCATGGCACTTATTATGTTCGAAAGGTATGCCATACCTTTTTTTGGCATATTTTTCAGCGCTCTGTTTGAGATTCCGTCTATTCCAGGTGCTTTCCTTGCTGATGTGAACTTAAGTAATTCCTTCACTTCCATCGGTGTTGCGAATCCTAAAGTTTCTTGATACTCCTCGTCTTCTAGGTATTCGTTTAAGTTTTCTTCTATCATGTCTGAGAAGTCCATGTTTTCGTCGGAATGCTCGTTCAGTATGAACTGAAGTTCCTCCTTCTTTCTTCTGGGTTTTGTGTCCTTTGGGCACTTCTAGCTATTCGGTTTTTCTCCCTAATCAGATTTCTCAAATCGTCGCTTATATTTTTGAATCTGCCGTATTTATCTGGTACGGTCATTGTGGTACTTCTTCCTATCGCTTCTGATAGTGCTTCTTCGAAGAAACAGACCTGTTCTTCTAGCATCTCCTTGCTTTTTATTTCCGTGATTGGTCCTAACAGCTGTCCTGTTAGCCTTCTGAATTTGTCCCAGCTGGTTTTTCTTGCGGTTCTTCCTGTTTGTCTGTTGCCGCTGGTGACGACGACTGATGAGTGAGCGTCGCCGATTTCTACAGAGTTGGCACAACTCTTTTTTTACTAAGATCGCTGTACCTCCAGAGCGTCCGTTTATATCGTCTCTATAAACGTTGTAGCCTGGCCAGGTGAATCTGTGTGTGTCACCTGGCAATCTCGTTTCTTGTAGTGGGAAGATATCGTAATCTTCTTCCTCCAAGATCACTCCCATGGTGTTTTGGTTTGTTCGTAGTCCTCCTGTGTTCCACGAGCCGATCTTTATTTGACTAGGAAGGTTGGTTGTGTAGCTATGAATGTCTGCAGCATACTCAATATGTCACCCGTTACTTGTGTTTTTTGTGCTGTTGGGACTGGCGGCGTTTTCTTGGCCGTTTGGTCGTTGTTTTTGTTGTTTGTTTTTTTGTTTCTTCTTTTATTGGATTTTTTGGACACCTCCTGTTGTTAGCTAGGTGATCTCCTGCGCAGTTCATGCATTTTGGTTTTTCGGTCTTGCTCAGGGTGCAGTCCGCGACCCTGTGAGCTCCTGCGCATCTTACACAGCGCATGTTCATGTTGCACGTGCTCTGTCCGTGATGGAAACCTTGGCACCTGTAGCATTGTACAGGTACGTCGTGTTTTTTCTATTCTACCACACTTATTTTCGTGTGGCAGAGATAACTACCATGTATATTGGTAGTAATTTTCTTGTGTTGTCTTGGTTTTTTTGTGTATAGCTCGTGTGTTGCCATACTTTTTTGGGCTTCAGTCCGTTTTCCCTTAGTTCGATTTCTACTTCCGATGCAGGGGTGTTGACTGCTAGTCCTTTTATCACTAGCTTTCGTTCTTTTTCTTCTTTGAGTGCGTACGTGTACCACTCTATTTCTTTGTGCTCGCTCAGGAGCATCTTCATTTTGTTGAAGTCTTCCACTGATTGCGTGGTGATCTTCCCTGTGAAGCTGCCCATTTTGAATCGGGCGTTGATACTTCTCTGTATCAGTTGTTTTCTGATAACAGCCCACATCAGTGGGGATTTCAGTATGATTGGAGGTGGCCTCCTCTCTGGTTTTTTTTGTTTTTCTTCCTCGCTTCTCTTTATTTCTTTTAATTCTTCTTGTATTTCCTTCCCACTTCCATTACTGCCGGTTTTGTTTTCTTCTGTGGTTTTGCTTTTCGCTTTTTTTCCGTTTCCTTTTATTTTTCACTTGCATGAATTCCTCCTCTTCCATTGTGCAGTCTTCGCTGTTTGATTCCTCCATAACTATAGTCGGGCTCTCGCATCTCCTTTCCCAGATTTTGTCTCCATTGTGGGGTTGTTTTTTTTTGGGTTCTTTTCGTTATGTTCTATGAGTTTTGTTACTTTGCCTTTTAATTCTTTTACTGTTTCCGTCAAGGTATCAATTCTTACCAGTTGTGTTTCAACTGTTCTCCTCAGGAGCTTGATTTCCTCATCCTTTTTTTTTTTGCTTTCGCCATCCTTTTTTTTTGTTTTCTTCATCCTTTCTTTTGAGGTCTTCTTCCAGTCTCCTTACTGTTGCTTCAAGAAGTTTCGTCAACCTATCCTTCGATGTTCCTCTATCAAAGGGTTTTTCCCTACATTTGGGAAATTTCCTGAAATTTATCAGTTGAATATTGATCTGTACTAAGTGTACGGCCACTTTAAATAACGGAATTCCCCGCACAATTGAATTTGCTTTATTAACAGAGTCTCTTCATGCGAAGAAAAGTCTTAAATCATATAAAATAAGGAATGTGCCTAAATGACACAACCTGAAATATAAAGTTTTATCAGGGTCTTACCCGAGTCCGCTTCCACTTTTTTTTCCTTTGGGTTTTTTTCATATTTTTTTTGTTTATTTTGTGTTTTTTCTTAATCTAATTTGGGGTGGGCGGGTACAGCTGCGGCTGTATTATTCCCTATCGTCGGTCATTTGTCTGGAGAATCGGTTCTCCAGGTTGCAGGGAAACCGCAGAAAACCTGCAACTCCGACGATGAATGACAATGAGGGTATGTGTTGGGGGTCGGAATTTATCTCACTGATATGGGGGAACTATCGAGGAAATTAAGGTAGGTTTCCGGGAGATCCTCGTATGCTATTGCTAGCAGTCGAAGTGGCGGATAAGGGAATTTTTTTTTGGGTTTTGAGCCTAGTGGCCGCGTATGGTCCAGGGCATGAGGAGGGTCTCTTTCGCAGCGGAATTACTTGATTCGATGGTTCGAATCACATAGCGGGCTTGGAGGTCATTTAGGCGGCTTGGAATGAGGGTTATGTCAGTATTGACATAAACGGTGTTGCTAGGGCTAAACCTACATTTGTATTGGCAGTACCTAAGAATGGACTGCTCGCAGGTCAGGAGTCTTTTGATGAGATATTCGGGCAAGGTGTGGGTGGATGTATGTTTTATACGTATGAAGTAGGGTCAGGGGGTGGGTTCGTCCGAAATTTTCACCAAGAGCTTTGATGAGCCTGACTTGTTTCCGTACTCTGTTCAGAGTATCATTCAGATCGGCCGTCCAATTGAGAGTGTGAGTGAATTTCACACCCAGATAGACGGCTTCTCTGCGGATTTCGAGCCCCTCTCCCCAAAGTCTCAAGGGGAGGTTTTGAGATTGATGTTTTCGCACGTATTGGGGATGTATGAAGGCGATGGCTTGAGTTTTTTGAGAATTTAGAGTATCCCTCCATTTTCTGCACCAATCCGAAAATTGATTCAAAATATTTTGGGATTTGATATTGAGGGAGCGCATGTTTTGGGCGTAGGCGATAAGTACGGTGTCATCCGCGTCTATTTGGATCTTTACTGTTGAGTCCAGTGGGACTGGAGTGTCATACGTATAGATTATATAGAGTAATGGGGACAGAATTGAGCCTTGTGGAACGCCAGTAAGTGGGGTAAAAGATTCGGAAAGGCAATGACCAACTTTGACTTTGATGGAGCGGTTGGTGAGAAATGAATATATCAATTTTATAGTAGGAGGTGGCATGCGGATAGTCAGAAGCTTCCTAATAAGTCCGGCATGCCAGACTTGATCGAAAGCTTTCTGAACATCCATGAAAATGGCGGAGGCACACTGGTGTTGGTTCATCGCTTTGGTCAAGATGGTTTGAAGATTGGTGATGCCGTTTTTGTTGGAGTGTTTGGGCCTGAATCCGAATTGGAGTTTTGGAATAATATTAAGCTCTGTACAGAAGTCCCAAATTCTGTCTTTAATCAAACGTTCAAAGACTTTACCCAAGACGCTGATGAGCGAAATAGGGCGGTAAGATTCAGGATTGGAAGGGTCTTTGCCAAGTTTGGGAATGAGAACCGTGTTGGCGGATTTTCAACATTGAGGAAAGTAAGCAAATGCCAGGCATGCGTCAAATAGACCGCAGAGTTCAGGGAGAGCTGTTTCAGGCAGGTTTTCTAATGCCTGTCTTGAGATTCCGTCCCGCCCGTGAGCAGAGTTCTTCCCAGATCAGCAAGCCGATTTAACAACATCCACGGTAAATGGTGCGAGAAGTGGAATGTTCTCATTTAGTTGGGTAATCCAGTGGGGGCTCCGGGTTATGTTTTGGGTGAAGAAGTGGGTTTCATCGGCAAAGTCCCGTGAGAAATGGGGGTTGTCAGTTGGAGTAAAGACAGTTTGTAAGCTGTTTTTGAAGACGGTAGCTTTGTCTTCGGGTGAGAAATACTTTTGTCCTTGTACTTCAAGGTGTGATTCTACATACTTTCGTTGGCCAGTTAGTCTGTAGAATTGTTGCCAAAACGCACGACCCCGTCTATAGTCCAAGTCGGCAGTGGCGGCCTCCCACTTTCTCCGCTTTTCAGCATTGATTTCCAGCCTGACTTGGGCGTTGAGACGATTCCATTGCGTTTTGACTGCTGGGTCTCTAGTTCTAACGTGCAGCCTGTATAACTGTCTTTTCTGACGAATTTTGGATCGGATATTTTGAGAGATTGATATATAGTTGGTGTGAACGGTGGTGAGAGGGACGGCGATGTCTTGCGCATCGATAATGAGGGATTGGAAATCCTTCGCGTATATGTCTAGTTCTTCGGTAGTCCGATGAAGAGTGGGTTGGGGTAAATTGGAATTGATATGGTTTGCGAAGGAGATCCAGTCGGCATTTTTGAAGTCCCGATAGGTGAAGCTAGTTGGAGGGGGTTTTATTGGGTTGAAAAAAGATGTATTGACCAATAAGGGAACGTGGTCTGAGGTGATTGAGTCGCCTATAGAGCATTCGTCCTCGATAAGGGTAATTAATCTGTCCGTGCAGATTATGTGGTCGACGATGGAAGAGCCCAGGTGACTCACGAGTGTTGGATTTCGGTTTTTAATCCAAGAAAGGGGAAGAGAAATTGGAGAGTCGGCGAGAAGTCTGCCGGCTAGGTTGGTTGTGGTATCAACAAAAAAGGTATTCCTAGAGTTGAGGTCACCCATAATGATGGCTCTAGAAAGAGTGGATGCTTATTCGAGGAGATCGAGAGAAAGTGATTGTTGTGGGTGTTTGTAGTAAGAGATGAAAGTGATAGTCTCGTTATTCCACGAGATATCGATGGCTATGCAATCCATGTTCTATTGAGACAGAAATGGGGGTAGGGGATGGGATGTCGAGGGGAGTCCGTTACGGACGAGAAGTCCGTTGCCGTGACAGTAGGAGTTTCTGTCCAAGTGGAAAGTGGTATAGCCAGTGAAACTTGGAGGTAATTTGAAAAGGGTGTCGGTTATAGATAAAATTTGGATATTGTGAGAGCTTAATAAATGCTTCAGTAGATGTCGTTTTCTGGCTAAGCCTTGGCAATTAACGGTCCCTATTGTAAAGTCCATGGAACTTTATTTTTCAGTGGGAAGTGTTTGATTTTTGGGTGAAGGCGAAATGAATGCGGTTACCTACGCCGCTGGTTACGGTACAATTATAACCATAAAAAGGGGTAATGAGGCGTTGTAGCGATTCGGCAACTAGCGCACGGGAAGTGGGGATGGTATTCATTATTGTTGTTGCCAAGATTCCAATTAGACAGGTCATACGGGGTTTGAGGTTTTTCCAGGGTGACTGGGGCTGTATCCTGAGTGCCTTTCGGTGTTTCCATACTTTCCGGGCAGCGGGGGTGGAAGGCGGGGTGAGATCCACCGCAACTTTTACAAGTAGGGGAATTTTTCTGGTTTGTGACCAGAAGCACCACAGGTTGGACAAATGGTTTTGGCATTGCAGGTGTCTGCGGAGTGGCCGGTAGAGGAACAACGGATGCAATATATGGGGACCGCGGGTATGGTGTTTGAATTTGAGGCTTCGCAGTAGTACGAAAGCCCGTGGAAGTTTATACCCTTGGTGAGGGCGTGATGGTAGGCTGTTTCGGAATCTGTAATGATTCGAAACATGGATGGGGGTTTATTTATAGATCTAGCAATGATCCTCCAAGTTTTTTTAACGGGGAATGTTAGTGTAGAGAGGATCTCCAGGAACTCTCCGTCGGTATAAGATTGGTCTACATTCTTGCAGACCAGAGAGAAGGTAGTTTTTCTGGTTTTAGTTGGGGTTCTTTGGACGCGTTGTGGAGAGTTCATCGGAATAATGACGATTTTCTCGTCGCCTATGGCGTAACGGATTTTCCTTGCCAACGTCTCGTGATGAAACGTGGAAGGAATTTTCAGGAGGGCGGTTCCGTTGGGGTTATCTTTGAGAAAGCGCATTTGTCCCTTCAATAGCTCTTGCGTATCGAGGAGATTGTAGAGCTCTCTCTGTGAGGTATATTTTTTAGGAAGGTTTCTCAGATTGAGTGTCTGAATTGAAGGACATTGAGCGGAGGTGCGAGATTGAGATTGTTGTTGGGTGATGGTTTGGGATTGTTGGTGTGTATAATCAACCTGCTGGGATTTAGAGCTGGCTGATTTCTGCGAGACCCTAGATGCATAGGAATCCGCAGATTGGAGATTATGTTTATATTTCACGGCATTACGAACATTGTCAAGTTCTTGTGGACTGTACCGCGAGAGGTCTGCGACTATTTCTGAGAAGGTTTTCTTCTCAGGAAGAGAATTGGGATTGGTCGGGAGTGGTGGGAATTCGTCGACGGTGGATACGGGTTTGCTTCGGGTTTGTATGGGGGAACGGGCTACTCGAGGCATTTTCAAAGGGGAATAGGTTGAATGAGAGAGATCGAGAGAGTCGAATCAAGTAAGATGGTCGGAATGAGGATTTTGAAAATTAAATTCCTTTGTTAGTACCTAACAAGAGAGTTGGCTATCAAAGCCGACAGCGGACTCACTGCCGGAGGGAGTTTCCTCCCCGGTTAAGGAATTCCTGACCCTTTTGATTGCCTCTTAGTGTTTTATGAAAATGAAAATGATATTCACCTGAAACTGGCTGATCCTAGGACCCACGCTGGTTCATGATAACACTTGCCCCCGGAAGGGTTTATTTCGTTATAAAAAAAAGCCCCGAAAAGGCAGATAGGTGGAGCAACAAAGCCCCGAAAGGGGCACTTTCGCAACTGTACAGGCTAAATATGACGACGCTGTAACGTTAAATATTTTCTTTGTAAGCGATAGTTTGAATCACTGTAGGCGACCCTGCGTTTACCGGTGTGTTTTCTAATGAAATAGTGACCGATTATACAGTAGTCCTTGAATCCGTACGTGCGACCTTCTCGTAGCGCTCTAAGAAAGCAACTGCCCTCGAAATATTACACCCAACCTCAACATATAATATATTAAAATCTTCCTCTCAATTCAATTTTTCGATTGATTTATACCGTTTTAAAATGTGTCTACTAGATTGCGAGTTAATTAACGATATACAAATTGGCAGAAGTAGCATACATCTTTCATAGTAAATACATGTTGAATCTCGGAATATTCTACCCAACCTCAACATATGATATATCAAAATCTTCCTCTTGATTCGTTCTTTCGATTGGTTTAAATCCTGTGGGAATACTTGTATTAGTTAACGAGTTATTCGCCGATAAATCTTCGATTTTGTATACCTGTTGAATCTCGAAATATTACACCCAACCCCAACATATGATATATCAAAAACATCCTCTCAATTCGATCTTTCGATTGGTTTGAATCGTGTGGAAATACGTGTATTAGTTTACGAGTTATTCGCCGATATATCTTTGATTTTGTATACCTGTTGAATCTCTGAATATTCCACCCAACCTCAGCATATGATATATAAAAATCTTTCTCTTGTTTTAGTTTTTCGATTGGTTGAAGTCGTGTTGAATTACGTATATTAGTTTACGAGTTATTCGTCGATAAATCTTCGATTTTGTAGACATGTTGAATCTTGAAAAATTCCACCCAACCTCAACATATCATAAATCAAAATCTTCCTTTCAATTGAATCTTTTCGACTGGTTTGAATCTTGTGGAAATCCGTCCTTTAGTTTACGAGTTATTCGCCGATGTATCTTTGATTTTGTATACCTATTAAATTTTGAAATATTCCACCCAACCTCAACATATGAAATATCAAAATCTTCCTATTGATTCAGTCTTGCGATTGGTTTAAATCGTGTGGAAATACGTGTATTAATTTACTAGTTATTCGCCGATATATCCAGTTGCTTTCTTAGAGCGCTACGAGAATATCACTTGACTCTCTCATTTAACCTATCCCCCTTTGAAAATGCCCCGAGTAGCCCGTTCCCCCATACAAACCCGAAGCAAACCCGTATCCACCGTCGACGAATTCCCACCACTCCCGACCAATCCCAATTCTCTTCCTGAGGAGAAAACCTTCTCAGAAATAGTCGCAGACCTCTCGCGGTACAGTCCACAAGAACTTAACAATGTTCGTAATGCCGTGAAATATAAACATAATCTCCAACGTAAATCTCTTGAGAATAGCAAGAGCTCATCACCAGCACCATCTGCGGATTCCTATGCATCTAGGGTCTCGCAGAAATCAGCCAGCTCTAAATCCCAGCAGGTTGATTATACCCGACTAGGCGCGATCCCCAAAACCAATATTCCCCCTCTAATTTCCAAGTCAATCCCAATACCTCAAAAGCCAAAAAATATTACCCAAAATACCACTAAACCGCAAGCACCAACTCAAACCCAGACCCCCAGAACCCACCAACAATCCCAAACCATCACCCAACAACAATCTCAATCTCACATCTCCGCTCAATGTCCTCCACTTCAGACACTCAATCTAAGAAACCTTCCAAAAAAATATACCTCACAGAGAGAGCTCTACAATCTCCTCAATACGAAAGACCTATTGAGGGGACAAATGCGCTTTCTCAAAGCTAACCCCAATGGAAGCACCCTTCTCAAAATTCCATTCACGTTTCATCACGAAACGTTGACAAGGAAAATCCGTTACGCCATAGGCGACGAGATAATCGTCGTTATTCCGATGAACTCTCCACAACGAGTCCAAAGACCAAGGGTATAAACTTCCACGGGCTTTCGCACTACTGCGAAGCCTCAAATTCAAACATCATACCCCCGGTCCCCATATATTGCATCCGTTGTTTCTCTACCGGCCACTCCGCAGACACCTGCAATGCCAAACCCATTTGTCCAACCTGTGGTGCTTCTGGTCACAAACCAGAAAAATGCCCAAAATTATACTCCCCTACTTGTAAATATTGCGGTGGATCTCACCCCGCCTTCCACCCCTGCTGTCCGAAAAGGATGGAAACACCGAAAGCCCCCCAGGATACAGCCCAAGTCACTTCTCGTGCGCTAGTACCCGAATCGCTACAACGCCTCATTCCCCCTTTTATGGTTATAATTGTACCGTAACCAACGGCGTAGGTAACCGCATTCATTTCGCCTTCACCCAAAAACCAAACACTTCCCACTGAAAAATAAAGTTCCAAGACGCCTAAATGACCTCCAAGCCCGACAATTGATTCGATCCATCGAATCAAGTAATTCCGTTGCGAAAGAGACCCTCCTCATCCTTCCTTAATTTCCTCCATAGTTCCCCCATATCAATCAGATAAATTCCTACCCCCAACACACACCCTCACTGTCATTCATCGTCGGAGTTGCAGGTTTTCTACGGTTTTCCTGCAACCTGGAGAACCGATTCTCCAGATAAATGTCCGACGATAGGGAATAATACAGCCGCAGCTGTACCCGCCCACCCCAAATTAGATTAAGAAAAAACAAAAAATAAACAAAAAAAATATATGAAAAAAAGCCAAAAAAATAATAAATAAATAAAAAATTCTTGGATAAAAAAATAACAACCCCGCTAGAAGCAGCCGAGCAAGCACTCCCCAACAAACCCAGCCTAGCAGAGGAAAAAAATTCCTATATCAGGGCCTAAGCAAACATACCTAAATTACCCAAAAAAAAACCCTTCATCTAAATTCTACCCAAAGAATCTCTCTCTCTCTCTTTGCCGATATATCTTGGATTTTGTATACCTGTTGAATCTCGAAATATTCCCTCGACATATGATTTATCAAAATCTTCCTCTGGATTCAGTCTTTCGATTGGTTCAAGTCGAGTGGAAATACGTTTATTAGATTACGAGTTATTCGTCGATAAATCTACGATTTTGTATACGTGTTGAATGTCGAGGAATTCCTCCCAACCTCAACATATAATTAATCAAAATCTTCCTTTCAATCAAATCTTTCGATTGGTTTGAATCATGTGGAAATCCGTCATTCAGTTTACGAATGTGGTGCCCTCTAAGTCAATTATTTTATTCTTCTATATCTCTATCTATGTATACACCCTGTACACTAACTGTTAATTATTTATAACCAGGTCACCTATGTTTTGGTAATATTGCAATTTACTGTTACGTAGGTAAACTATATCGTAATTATGAACCAATATTATGTGTCATCATTCATTGTAAAAAGGAAATTCCAAACTATTAATACAATAGAAAAATAGTGAAGTTGAATCGCTGTTTAATTTCTACCCCTCGTTATGGCCCAACATTACATGGCGATTGAGATGCTCGTAGTGTACGGGCGCTCGGGAAAGTTCTCAGATGAATGTTAAAAGTGAACTTAAGTGACTTTTTTCCAATTCATTGTGGAAGATGACCTTTTGCAAATGCCCACCGACATAAGGGTGCTTATGTACGTTATTACGTTCAGTTTGCTAGTTATAGTAGGACTACAATTTAAGAAAGGGTTACCGCAGAGGTTTAAAACGAGACATTTCGCGAAGTATGGTTTAAGATCACAGGCCACTACCGCTGATGTTTAACGGAAGTGTCAGATGGAGAGTGTGGACCAGTAGCAACCGGGGTGGCAATACATCGTACAAGGAGTAGTAGTATACTTAGGTAATAATCCCAGGCAAAAAAAAGAGATGCTACACAACGCAACACTGGAGCTGGTATGTGATTCTATTATTTTTTATGGAACGTTGACGGATGGACAATTTATCACATTTCAGAATTCTTTTTGAACAAATATAGACTATATATAATTAATTAAAATTTATCATATAATATTAGTGCCTGAGCTACATATTTAGTAACGCGCTGTTTTGAAATAAATTTAGGTATCTTTTAAAAATTAGTTACGTTTGTTAGTAGTGCTAGGTTATTTTATTGGGCTTTAGTAGTATTTATATAATAATTTTAATTTATGCCTTCTGATTGGGAGTCGGTCTTTACAAGGTTGTCCGATAGAAAAACAATCATAATTAATGAATCTAAGAGAATTTTAAAGACATTAGTCCCCAAATCAAGTAGAGTAAGAAACGAAGTTTTACAAAATTTAATTTATAACTATAATACATTCATTGAGATAATAAAGAAAATATTCCCGTCATTGGATGATAAACAAAAACAGTTAGTATTGAAACTATTTACAACCGTTAGAAATAGGGTAGTTAGATCATTTCAAGTTTTACGTATAAATTATAAAATCCCTAGCTCTTGCCTTGAATGTATAAACCTCGAAATAAAAGACGAAACTATTGAATTTGACTCAGTAGATAGTGACTCAGATCAAGACTTGACGCCTGACAAAGACTCAAAAGACTTAAAAATGTCTACTTCAATTATCGATTTTTTTAACTTAGCTAGTAAACTAGTATCGAATGAATTTGACGGAAGTGCAGAAAAGCTACAGACATTTTTAGATGCGCTATCACTGCTCAATGCAAATTTGATAGGTCACGAGGCAACGACGCGACCTTAACCCAAATTATACAAAAACTTTAAGACAATATAAAAACTGAAAGCTCGAAATCAATTAACCATAAACTTCTTAACCTAAAACAAACAAATAAAGATAATGTTAAATACGCCGAAGAAATTGAAATCTTGATAGGTAGTTTAAGAAGAGCTTACATTAGTAAAGGAGTACCCGCTGATATAGCAGGAATATATTGCACTGATGCGGTCGTCAAAGCTATTAAATCTAATACTAGATCCGAAAAAGTCAAATTGATAATGGAAGCAGGCACTTTCTCTAACACTCGTGAAGTACTAACTAAATTCGTTGGAATAGATGTTCAAGATAACGCTAGTGTTCTATACATGGAACGGCAAAATATTAGGGGTCAGTTTTCAGGACACTATAACAATAATCGTAGAAGTTCAAGGGTTTCGCATAATAGTCGTTTTCGTGGCCATCAAAATAGACAACCTCACGATCAATCTTATACTAACAACAACCAATACCAATATAGCAGAAACTGTAGGAGTAATAGTAATAGATTTAACCGTAGTTATTCTAGAGCTAGAGGCACAGGCGGTCAATATATTAGAGCATATGAAGTAGAACCTGACGGCTCTAGGTTTCACCAGGAAAAATAGAGTTTCCCCAACAGGGTCCCTTGGGGAATCAGTAAATATATTTAATGTGAACCTTTCACTTTTTAATTTCGTAGTTATTGAAACCCAAATGACAGGTAACCGTGATGCTACTTTGCTTATTGACACAGGGGCGGACATATCTATCTTCAAAAGAGACAAAATTAAACCTGAGCAAATAGTCAATAGGACAAATAACATCCGAATAAAAGGGGTTACCAAAGGCTATACAAGTTCCATTGCATCCACCAGTACAAAAGTTTTTCTTAACGGCTTCTCGGTATATCATATTTTTCATGTAGTTGAAAATGATTTTCCAATCCCTGTAGATGGTATACTAGGAAGGGACTTCATTATTAAATATAAATTTATACTAGATTACGAAAATTGGACTATTTCGGTGCAGATTCATAATAACCAAATAATTTTGCCAATTTTTAATAGCCCATATGACGGTACTCTTATTATTCCACCTCGTTGCGAAGTTATAAGAAAAGCAGAGCAATTATGTAATCTAAAATCGGACGTAGTTATCTCAAACCAAGAATTGGTCCCTGGAGTTTTTATAGCCAGCAGTATTGCGTTACCGAACAGCCTATTTGTTAAAGACTTAAATACGACATTGGAAAGTGTGACAATTAAAAACTTTAAAATCGAAACTGAAAATCTGCAAAATTTTAACATATTACATGTATCACAGAAGTGTGCCGATAACCAGCGTAATATAAAAGTTATTATTGAAGGAATTACATTGTGAAATTCCTGACTTTGCAAAAGCCGAAACGGTAAATCTAAGTTAGGAATATAAGGAAACTTTTTGTTTGGAGAATGATAGTCTAGCAATTAATAATTTTTATAAACAGCAATTTAAATTAACTGACCAAAGTCCAGTTTATGTTGAAAATTATAGAATGCCTCACTTTCAAATTTCAGAGGTAGATAAACAAATGTCAAAAGACTCGATTATCGAACCCTCTATTTCCAATTACGATAGTCCCATTTTACTAGTGCCCAAAAGATCTGATAACGGAGATAAAAAATGGCGACTAGGATAGATGATATTCTAGATCAGTGAAGGGCAAAATATTTCAGCACTTTAGACTTAAAAGCCGGTTTTCATAAAGTTCCAATACAAGAAAATTCTCGCGACATCACTTCATTTAGTACAAATGCGGGATCATTCAGATTTACTAGGTTACCTTTCGGTCTAAAGGTGTCACCCAACTCATTTGCTCGTATGATGAGCATAGCATTTTCGGGAATAACCCCAGAGAAAGCCTTCCTTTACATGGATGACCTCATTGTAATAGGCTGTTCTATAAGTCATCACCTTAGTAACTTAAAAAATGTTTTTGATTTATGCAGAAAATATTGCCTTAAGCTAAACCCAAACAAATGTAAATTCTTTCAAAATAATGTTTCTTATCTAGGTCATACTATTACAAGCGATGGAATCTTACCTGACAAGTCAAAATTCGAAATTATAAACAAATACGCAGTACCTACAAACATCGATGAGGTCAAAAGGTTCATTGCCTTCTTAAATTATTATCGTCACTTTATTAAAAATTTTGCCGAGTTAGCAGTTCCACTTAACAAATTAACATAAAAGAATTCGAAATATGTTTGGACCGAAGAGTGCCTAAACTCCTTCTTAAAGCTAAAAAGTTACCTTTTAAAACCTCAAATTCTGCAATACCCCGACTTTGGAAAACAATTTATCTTAACCACGGATGCCTCCAAACAGGCCTGTGGAGCAATTCTTTCACAAAATTTTAATGGAGTCGAACTACCAATCGCCTATGCATCGAGGTCTTTTACAAATGGCGAAATTAACAAGGCTGCAATTGAGAAAGAATTGGCTGCTATACACTGGGCAATTAAGTATTTTAGGCCATATCTTTTTGGCTATAAATTTTTAGTAAGATCGGACTATAAACCACTCGTTTATTTATTTGCTATGGAAGATCCCTCTTCCAAATTAACACGTATGCCTCTAGATTAAGAAGAGTACGACTTTGAGGGAGAATACATTAAAGGTAAGGATAACGTAGGCGCAGATGCCTTATTTCGTATTCACGTCGAACATCTCTGCCACATCTACAAAAATTTTCGCTATAACTCGTTCAATGACAAAGCGTACTCCAGATACAAATTCGACCATTGCCTAAAAAAAATAGATCACAAAATAATAGACCAAAAGTGTTTCAAACCACCGACAATTTTATAACAATTAATATCCCTTATTTAAAATTGACTGTTAAGCCAGATTATCTTAGAGTAATTCTGGGTCAAATGGACAAAATCAGCGCTATAGTTTGTTGTCTCAGCTTGAAATTCTAGCTAGCAAAAATTACATTAAGAAATTAAAATTAAAAATTAAGGATCGTATATTTACTATGTACACAACTAATGATTTTAAAGAAAAGGGCGAATCTATGTTAAAAAATTTAAATATGGTACTATATGATGAACCTACAATTATCACAAATAAAGCCGAAAAAGAAAAAATTGTCGCAGAATACCATGATCATCCACTTCTTGGTGGTCAGAAGCGGGCAGAAGCGACTCTCAAAGAAAATTAGGACTAAGTTTCGTTGGAAAAATATGTCTGAGGACGTAGCCAACTATGTCAAATCATGCCAAAAGTGTCACATGAATTAAAGTAAAATTGGCCATAGGGAACATATGGTACTCACACCGAGGCCCCAACGACCATTCAATATTAGGTGTATAGACACCATAGGACTATTTCCTAAGACATCGGACGGAAATTTTACGCGGTTACAGCTCAATGCGAATTGACAAAATATGTTGTCATAACACCGACACCCAATAAAGAATGCCTTAACTATCGCAAGGGCCATAGTTGAAAACTTGATTTTAATTTACGGTCCTTTGCGCGAGATAAGGAGTGATATGGGAACGGAATACAAAAAAGAAGTGTTAGAACAGGTTTGCAGACTACTTAATATCGAACAAAAATTCTCCATCGCGTACCATCCCCAGAGTATAGGTGGCTGTGAAAGAAATCATCGGGTACTCAACGAGTATGTTAGGATGTACGTTAACGATACACACACTAACTGGGACAAATGGATAAAATTTTATAGCTTCTGTTACAATACGACCCCCAGTATATATCATGACTATACACCCTTCGAGCTTGTTTTCGGGAGGAGAGCTGAGCTGCCAAACGCCCTGACTGACAAAATTAGGAAACTTGTGGTATTCTGTATTAAAATAAGAAGCTGTTTTTACCCATTAATCTGATTGTCTCTCCCTTTGTGAGGCTCCATATTTAAAGAAGAAAACCGGTGGCTAACTAAAAAATTCAAAGACTAAACGAAACCATCAATTTTCATCGAACTGTAAGAGAGTGTTTGTTTCCTACCAAAATGGGGTAACCGAAGAGATATTTTCGATTGATTGTCTTTGAATCTGTTTCCTCTTTTGGTTTCAGAAATTTTCTGCGGAAGAACTTTGTTGCAGACACTTGGTAGCATTACAATTGCATTCATTTTGTAAAATGTCTAAAATAGAATCAAACATTTTTATCTTATAAAATATTGTGTTCAATTTATCTCAAATGTTCACCACTAATCATTTGAGGAATATAGATTTTATCTATCTTGAGTTAGAAAACCAAATTTACATGTCTATGTTTCTTATATTTTGAATGGTATGTTGGTAACGTTTCAAAAACATTTTTTATTTTTTCGTTAAAATATTAATGTCATAGGAAATTGAATGGCTTTTAGTTTCAATACTGAAGAATAGTGGGGATATGAAGAAGTTCTATCTGTATTATGAACATCAGGATAATATAATATATAGATATTAATATTAAAATACCTTATTTCGATTGTAGTACAAAATAGTTATTATTAGATAAATAAAATGCAGATACCGGATCTGTTCAATAACTTAAAAAAATCTTTCGATTTCTAGTTTTAAAAATGTAATTAATGTTGAAAGTTTTTATTGCAAACTTTGGAAATTTTCAGTATATCGATATAAAATAGTTTTTATTTTGAAATTTTCGTGAAACGGATTGAAAATAAGCTGAACTACCACAAAACCCCACCCAACCTTCCCAGCAGCCCCAAAATTCCGAAGCCAATACTCCACAAGCACACACCAAGATCCCATCAGAAACCCCTATAACATCTCAATCCCAGAATGTTCCCCCCATAAACATAAAAGAAATTCCGCAAAACAGCACCAAACGCAACTACGAGCAAATAATTACGCCTCTTCCTCAAACAGAAGGAATTAAACCAGAGAAACCTAAGAAACCGTCTTTCCCCAAACCAAATAGGCCAAGTAAAAAGCCTAAAAATAAACCAGACATCTCTACAGAAATTCTCATGGAACCAATTAGAAAAGTCATTTCAGAACAGAATCCTCCTTTCATATTGGACCACAACCAGATATCTGACCTTTTTGAAAATGTCTACGGCTCATCTGATCCAATTAGTATAATAAAGAACTACACAAATGATTTTACTGGATTAATAGACATGCTAACAAAAATTTACCCTTTCTTTGAGCACAGATCTATCAAAAGCAGATGCACTAAACTCAAGAAGAAACTGTTTTCTCACCTACAATTGAACATACCAGAAACGGACCTCTCAGAAACAGAAAGCGAATCATCTCAAACAAATATTAACTAACTGAACCAATAATTTACTTCAATATTTTTCTCCCCGTATTCTCATGGACTTTACATCTATATTACAATGGAATATTAATGGCTTTTATAACAACTTACCAATGTTGCAAACCATCCTATCCAAACAGAAATGCGAAGTTATTTGTCTTCAAGAAACCAATTTCAAATACAATAACAACGAACCACTCAGGCAATTTAACAGCTTCTACAAGAACCGAATAAATGCTGAAATAGCTAGCGGAGGAGTAGCAATATTTGTGGAAAAATCTCTCCACGCTGCAGAAATCACGATCCTTACAAACCTTGAAGCCGTAGATATGGAAACTACACACTAATCCAAAAGTAAATATATGCAATGTATACATCCCTCCAGCATATCAAGTAGATGCTAAAGAATTAAATGAATTATTGGAACAAATTCCTCAACCTAGAATAATAGTCGGAGACTTCAATGCCCATAACACCTTGTGGGGATCAACATCAATAAACCACAGAGGTCGCTTACTAGGAGATACTCTTGATGACGCAAATCTCTCCATCTTAAATGATGGGAAGCCAACTAGATTTAACATACAATCAGGACAGGGTTCATGTATTGACCTCACTATCTGTGACCCAACTTTGACTCCAGCTCTTTCCTGGGATCGGCTGGACTATACCTACAACAGTGACCACTATCCAATCGTCATTCATAACAATAGAAAACCAAATCACAATCACGACTTATATCCAAAATGGAACTTGAAAAAAGCAGACTGGGCTCTTTTCAAAACAACTATCACAGAAAGTTTGACAAATTACACAATTATAACAGATATAGACGAAGCTTTAGAAAACCTTATTAGTATTGATCAGCGAGCAGCAAACATATCAATCGGAAGAACTACACATCTGAAACGACGGAATTCTGTGCGATGGTGGAATAGTGACTGCGAATCAGCAATAAAGAGCAACAAAAAAGCTTTCAATAGATATAAAAGACACAATACATCAGCAAACAAAATCGAATTTTTGAAAACCCGAGCCGAAGCTAGACGTACAATAAAAACTGCTAAACGCAAATCCTGGACAGAATATGTCTCTACAATAAATTCTGAAACACCAATGACGGATGTATGGGAAAGAGTGAGAAAAATATCAGGACTTTATAAGCACCACAATATACACATGCTAGAGAAAGACGGACGCACAACCACAGATAACTCCAAAATAGTCTCAATACTAGCTACCACTTATAAAAACCGCTCCATCACACGCAATTCCGATGATACTGTTATTACCCATGAGAGAGAAGAAAAGGATGAGGTAATGATACAATTCGATGAAAACGAACCCATCAATTTGCCTATTACCACTCAAGAATATGATGAAGCTCTTTCAAGCCTGAAAGAAACGTCACCAGGACCAGATGAAATACCAGTTGTCTTCTTGAAACATCTCCCCTTAATTGCCCACGAATACATCCTTAACCTGTTCAATACCATCTGGCTGCAGCATATCTTTCCTGAAAAATGGCGTGAATCCATAATAATTCCTGTACTGAAATCACAAACCATTAGAACCCATCCTGAATCCTATAGACCTGTATCACTCACATGTGCTATGTGCAAACTAATGGAGAAAATAATAAAGAACAGACTGCTCTGGACTCTAGAAAAAAGAAACCTTATTATACCGGAACAAAGCGGATTTAGACAACAAAGATCAGCCCTGGATAACATAATAGACTTGGAAAGTGAAATCAACGAAGCATTTGCCCTAAAAAGCAGCTGTCTAGCTATTTTCGTTGACATTAACCGAGCTTTTGACACTGCAAGACATGATTACATCATAAAAAAATTATACGAATTCAGCATACATGGTCACTGCCTGGATTTTATCAAAAACTTCCTGAAAAATCGAACATTTAAAGTTAAAACCACCGGCACCACCTCCGAAAAAACATATTTTAATAATGGTGTACCCCAAGGATCAATCATAAGTCCCACAATCTTTATCATCGCAATCAACGACATCCTGAAAAACTTAAAGTTACCAGTAAAAGCTCGACTATACGCAGATGACTAAGTTGTTTACTGTAAAGGAAAAAATATTAAAAACCTCTTCTCACAAAGTCAGGCTTTTATCCATAACTTAGAACTGTGGTCACAAAAAACTGGTTTTAATTTTTCAACTACAAAGACTCGCTATATTCTTTTCTCAAGACAAAAGAACATACCAAACATACCGGTACTAAAACTTTATAATGAAGACATAAAAATGGAAACAACAATAAAATTTCTCGGAATACTATTCGACCACACACTAAGCTGGAACTACCATATTAGAAACCTTCTCCTAACTTGCAACAAACGACTGAACTTACTGAAAACGCTAACGAATAAAGAATGGGGTGCAGATCGACAAACATTACTAACATTGTACCGAACACTTATCCGATCAAAACTGGATTATGGATCAATTGTATATTCAACAGCAAACAAATCGCTACTGAAAAAATTCGACAGCTTTCACAACTCAGCCTTACGTTTGATAACAGGTGCATTCAAAACAACACCAGTGGAAAGTCTGTACTGCGAATCAGGGGAACCATCCTTGGGAGATAGAAGAATATATTTGAGCCTTACATATGCAGCCAAACTAAAATCGAATCCTTCCAACCCGACCCTCCAAAATTGCTTCTCCAAGAACTTCCCAAATCTTTTTTCAAATAAACCCAGAACCCCCAAACCTTTCTATGCTAGAATTCGATCATATCTAAGCGAATTAAATTTCTTTATTCCTGAATGCCTTCCTATCGAATATTCTCAAACTCCACCATGGACAATAGGAAGCACGAAATTCATTACCCATCTCACCTCTTTCGACAAACACCACACCAACCATAAGCTAATCGAAGGACACTTAAATAACATACTCAATGAGTACAAAAACTTTGTACATATTTACACAGACGCATCAACATCTCAAGACGGTACGGGGATCGCAATCATTACACCAACCTCCAAATATATGATAAAAGCTTCTCAAACCCTATCCACTTTCACTGCTGAATTATACGCAATATATCGAGCTACCCACTTCACCGCTTCATCAAACGAGCCTAATCATGTCATACTCACAGACTCTCTTAGCTCAATCCAAAGTCTTCAAAAAATTCACACCACAAATCCATTAGTAATCAAAATCAAGCAAAAACTGAAATACATACAAGACAACAACAAAAAAATAGTATTCTGTTGGATCCCCTCACACATTGGAATAAAAGGAAACGAAGAGGCAGACCTGATGGCTGAGGAAGCTGTAATTAGTGATAGTGCGGAGTGCGTGAACTTTTTAACTACTACCGATATTAAAACAATCTTAAAGCGTAAAGTGTTTAATGAATGGGAGATCAAATGGTCAACATCCACACACAAACTTCGTGAAGTGAAAGACTCAATAAAACCATGGCCATACGCGACTGACGCACAGCTACTTATTTGATGCGAAACCCGAACCAAAATGTAGCAACTGCAATTGCAAATTAACTATAAAACACATAATTGCAGAATGTCCATCTCTTCACTCATAAAGATCATCATCAAATCTACCACTCGGAACAATACGTGAAATTTTAGGACCAAAGTACAACATTACTTACCTTAAAAATTACCTTAAACAGATCTCTATCATAAAATTAATCTAACAAATACTTAATCTGTACTAAATCGCTAATAAACAGTATACGGTTGATGCGAATTTTGTAATAAAAAAAAAACCAAATAACTCCATTGGACCGACAATTCTTACAATTCTTACTAGTCTACAGAATGCAACAAATTGTGTTTTCAATATTAAGATTTATAATACTTAGTAGTTTTTAGTTAAAGTTTTGTATATTATTATGTTTGTTGGAATAAAATAATTTTTGAAAAATGGGTCGTTGTATATACGGTCGTAGAAAAAATAATGTTCCTAACTAATGCGTAAAGTGTCTTTCCGTACTTGACTGATTGCCCGAACTCCGCTCCGCGTCGTTCGGGACAACTGCAGTCGCGTGCGGGAAAGTATCACTTTCCGCACTTGTTAGGAAAATAACTATTTCTTTTGAGTATATGCAAAATTATAAAACAAGTTGTACAAGTACAAGACATTGCAATATCAAAATTCATTTTTCTTAAAAGTAGTAAATAGATTAGTTTATATTTCATATTAATACTTTGTATAAAATGTCGTAGGCTTCTATAGTTATAGTCCATTACGCCGTTTTGAAAATATATTCTCACATCTGTGGACCAGATGTTTTATTGCTTGTTCTCGTTTTTATGCCTGTAGTAGGTAAAGATATTGATTTTTCGAATAATACCCTTTCAAAATGTGCAGATAACACAATAATAAGGTAATAAATATTATGGGTTCGGATGGTTTAAAATTTGTACAGAGCTGGCCAAAAAAATTTTGAGGAAATGCTCAAATTGTTACCGTCTCTCCAAAGTAATATAAGTCTCAAAAATTATTTTCTAATTTATTAATAATATATATATATATATATATATATATATATATATATATATATATATATATATACATAATATAAAATAATTAAGTTTCGAGGATTTACAAACTGGGGATCTTTTGAGACGTTTAATGTACCTTCTATCTATTGCAGCTCTGTGGGGATGTTCGATTTGGTGCAAGAAAATGCATCATTTTGTATTAGTGGGGAATCAGTTCTTTGTACACACTTTTAATATACATAAAATAATATGGAAATAATCTCAATTCGTTCTGTAAGATAAACAAACGAAGGTTGTTTGACGGAAATATGACTTTTCAATGAAAAATTATCTCTCCTTCTAACACAGTTTTTGTCATCACCCCTTCATTTGTTTAAAATCGCTGTTCACATTTTATACACTAAAAATTCTTTTCTCTTCTTATTTCTTAATCGAATAACTCAAGCATTTTTTTCATATTTGTATTAAAATTGATTGATTCTAAACTGATAATTTAATTTTCTTACGAATTTTCAACACAGTTGAGTGTTATTTTCATATAATTAAAATCGCAGTATTTATTTTCCAAAATGCTTAAATGTGCAAATTCTAACAAGTACAAAAAGAATGCAGATCGAAAGTTATTGGAAAAAGAATATAAAAGCCAACCAAGTTAGATAACTACAAAACATTACTTTTGAAGAAACTGTACCAAAGAAAACTTCAGGGTTCCAAATATTTTAATTCTGGTAGAAATCTTTTATGGACCATTATTACATCCTTTTTATTTATTGAAAGTATCCTTTATTTATTTTTCTACATTTGTTATCGTGAATCGATAAGAAAACACCTTAGTAGGAAGTGATGTGTAAGTTGGCACGAGGTGTAAGGTGATAATTAAAATGTAACACTCTTAGTCATAACTCAATAACGAATTAAAAACAAAATATCATAATTTTAAAAATCATTCAAAGAAAAGTTCTCGAACTGAAAATATGGAAAAAATTGAATTTCTTATTGGTAAAAGAACCATTAATAAGATACCGCGTTTAGATGTGGAAAATCCTGCAATTGTTCAATGGAATCAGGAAGCAGAGTATCATGTTATATTTTACATATTAATGGTGAAGTTGTAGCTTTTGGCTTGTTATCAAGATGTGACTTCGACCCATTAGGACAACATAATGTACCCAGATTACTAAATTTGATATATACATTTGAAGAACACAGAAGAAAAGGTTACGCTTCCAAAATTGTCAAACATACGAGTATAATGAAAGTTGGAAACCAGTTCACAACATTCTGCATCAATCCTCATTCTGAAGGGGTGTTTACGAAATGCAAGTGCGTTAATCATGGTGAAATAAATTACACGACAATGTTTAGATACCCTTAATTTCTGTTAAATGTACTTTGGGCGATAAAAAATCTTTGTTAAATGTTTCCTAATAAAAATTGTCTTTTATTATTGTGGCCCCAGAATGTATATAGCGATATATTATAACCAAATATATAACAGAAAATGTAGTTAAAGACTTTGATCACTAAAGATAAAAATATATGATATTAGTTTTATCAAAATATTATCGTATTGTTAACATAAAATATGTACAAAAAAAACTTAAACGAAGAATCCTAGAAAAATGTATGTACTATATTTCAGTTATTTTTATGTTTGTCACCTACGATTTTAGGTGATCGTGTGATAACAATGATCGCATATTTATATTCATAATTTAAATCTAAATGAAATATATATTTATGGGTTTTGAAATCACTCTTCCTAATTTAAATAAAAAGTACATATGAATTTTTATTAGCATTGGTCTTTCCTCATCAATACTGGAATTACTCATTTCCTATCAACAAAAAGTTTCAAACAAAATAGTTGAAAACCACTAATTTATTTATTAACGTGAAATGAGAATCTGTTGTCAACGCACCTCGTATATATGTATATTTCTTTCTTGTTATTAATCTGTTCGCCTCATATACTGAATTTTGTTACCGTGGCAACAAGCTGTATTGTGGTTTTTATTTTTAGACCCTTTTTTGCTTGTCTTCCGTCGGCTAGCGCTGGGCCGAAAGATAAATAGAGAAAGAAATGTAACACTTGCTTTTTGGCCTTGGTATCGTGCGTGTGATTATTAGCGCGCTTCTATCTTATAATATATTTATATAATATGTATTTTGGTTTATGTCAATTAGCAAGAGTGGATAAATGTTTTAGTTTCAAAGTATAATTTAGTTAAATAGTAAATACAGCCACTACTTATTTGTTTATAGTTTAATGATGTAGTAAAGGTGAGTAAGAAGAAAGTTTAGTGTTTTATTTGCAAATTACAAGAATTACATTACGGTAAAAGAATTTTTAGTGTATAAAATGTGAACAGCGATTTTAAACAAATGAAGGGGTGATGACAAAAACTGTGTTAGAAGGAGAGATAATTTTTCATTGAAAAGTCATATTTCCGTCAAACAACCTTCGTTTGTTTATCTTACAGAACGAATTGAGATTATTTCCATATTATTTTATGTATATTAAAAGTGTGTACAAAGAACTGATTCCCCACTAATACAAAATGATGCATTTTCTTGCACCAAATCGAACATCCCCACAGAGCTGCAATAGATAGAAGGTACATTAAACGTCTCAAAAGATCCCCAGTTTGTAAATCCTCGAAACTTAATTATTTTATATTATGTATATATATATATATATATATATATATATATATATATATATATATATATATATATATTATTAATAAATTAGAAAATAATTTTTGAGACTGATATTACGGTAAAAATTTGAGCATTTCCTCAAAATTTGATAATCAATCCTGCCAAATATGATAGTGAACTATATTTTTTTGGCCAGCTCTGTACAAATTTTAAACCGTCCGAACCTATAATATTTATTACCTTATTATTGTGTTATCTGTACATTTTGAAAGGGTATTATTCGAAAAATCAATATCTTTACCTACTACAGGCATAAAAACGAGAACAAGCATTAAAACATCTGGTCCATAGATGTGAGAATATTTTTTCAAAACGGCTATAACTATAGAAGCCTACGACATTTTATACAAAGTATTAATATGAAATATAAACTAATCTATTTACTAATTTTAAGAGAAATGAATTTTGATATTGCCATGTCTTGTACTTGTACAACTTGTTTTATAATTTTGCATATACTCAAAAGAAATAGTTATTTTCCTAACAAGTGCGGAAAGTGATCCTTTCCCGCACGCGACTGCAGTTGTCCCGAACGACGCGGAGCGGAGTTCGGGCAATCAGTCAAGTACGGAAAGACACTTTACGCATTAGTTAGGAACAGTCAGTGGAAGACTTCAACAAAATGAAGATGCTCCTGAGCGAGCACAAGGAAATAGAGTGGTACACGTACGCACTCAGAGAAGAAAAAGAAAGAAAGCTAGTGATAAAAGGACTAGCAGTAAATACCCCCGAATCGGAAGTAGAAATCGAACTAAGGGAAAACGGACTGAAGCCCAAAAAAGTATGGCAACTCACCAGCTATACTAAGAAAAACCAAGACAATACAAGAAAATTGCTAGCAATATACATCGTAGTTATCGAGCCTGCAGAAGAGCAGTCTTACAAAAACTTGAGATATCTCTGCCACACGGAGATAAGTGTGGTAGAACAGAAAAAACACGAAGGTTTCCATCACGGACAGAGCACGTGCGCTGTGTAAGATGCGCAGTAGATCACAGGGCCGCGGACTGCACCCTGAGCAAGATCGAAAAACCAAAATGCATGAACTGCGCAGGAGATCACCCAGCTAACTACAGGGGTTGTCCAAAAAATCCAAAAAAAGAAGAAACAAAAAAACAAACAACAAAAACAACGACCCCAGGAGTTAGCTACGCCCAAACGGCCAAGAAAACGCCGCCAGCCTCAACAGCACAAAAAACACAAGTAACGGGTGACATATTGAATAGCAGTACTCCCAGATGGTAAAATAGGCATTATCATAGGAGATCTGAATGCAAAGTCCCCTGCGTGGTACAGAACAAGAAAAAACAGACAAGGAAGAAACTTGGAGAAGATCATAGAAGATCACCCATCCTATCAAGCGATAGGACCAGTAAGACCGACACACTACCCACCAAACGGAGGAAGGCCCGAGGTTATAGACATAGCTGTGTTGAGAGACATGACGATGCCTGTAGAAATCGGGACCATAAACGGCGGCGACGCTCACTCACCAATCGTCGTCACCATTGGTAGCGGCAACAGACAAACAGGAAGAACCGTGAGAAAAACCAACTGGGATAAATTCAGAAGGCTAACAGGACAGCTGTTAGGACCAATCACGGAAATAAAAAGCAAGGAGATGCTAGAAGAACAGGTCTGTTTCTTCGAAGAAGGACTATCAGAAGCGATAGAACGAAGTACCACAATGACCGTACCAGACAAATACGACAGATTCAAAAATATAAGCGACGATCTGAGAAATCTGATTAGGGAGAAAAACCGAATAGCTAGAAGAGCCCAAAGGACACAAAATCCAGAAGAGAGGAGGAGAGTCGGGGAAATGAAACAGGAAATTCAAGAACAACTACAGGAGCACAGAAGCGAGGAATGGAACAGAAGGATAAACGAACTAGATCCGCAAAAACCCGGATTATGGAACATATCTAAAGTCTTAAGAGAAGAAAGAAAACCAATGCCCCCAATACACGGAAGCAACGTGATGGCGTATACAGACAAAGAGAAAACAGAAGAGCTGAAAAACACGATGGAATTTCAGTTTACACTGAACGAACATCCCGACGAAGATATGGACCTCTCAGACATGATAGAAGAAAACATCAACGAATACCTAGAAGACGAGGACGATCAAGAAACCCTAGGATTCGCAACACCGATGGAAGTGAAAGAACTACTCAGGTTCGCATCAGCAAGGAAGGCTCCGGGAATAGACGGAAGAATCACGAACAGAGCGCTGAAAAACATGCCAAAAAAAGGTATGGCATACCTTTCGAACATAATAAGTGGCATGTTGAAGACAAAACACTTTCCATCGAGATGGACACAAGCAGACATTATCATGCTGAGAAAACCCGGGAAAGACCCCACTTTCCCCCAAAACTACAGACCGATAAGTTTGTTACCTGTCATGAGTCAAATCGCAGAGAGAGTGATACTGAGGATTCTGAACGAACAAACAAAGACACTAAATCAATACCAGAGAAACAATTCGGCTTCAGAAAAAACCACAGCACCGAACAACAAATCTTGAGACTAGTAGAATATACTACTCAAGGTTTCAACCAGAAAGAGTCCACAGGGGTAATCTTCCTAGACGTAAGCAAAGCCTCCGACCGAGTATGGCACGAGGGTTTGCTTTACAAGATGAAAGAGGCAAGATACACAAAACCCCTCATAAAACTCCTGAGCACGTACCTCAAAGACAGGAGGTTTCAGGTGAAGGTTGCAAACGAAAAATCGGAGGTCGGAGAGCAGCAGGCGGGAGTACCGCAAGGAGCGGTACTATCACCAATGCTGTGTAATATATACACAGCAGACATCCCGAAAACGGAGAACACCTTGACAGCGATATATGCGGACGACACTGAAATAGCAACGAGATGCGTTAAGGTGAAAAACATCACGAAAAGACACCAAAGCGCTGCAAAAGAGATTGACGAATGGTGCAAAACATGGAAAATACAAGTCAACTGCGAGAAAAGCCAAGCAGTTCTCTTCAAGAAAAAAAGAAGCCACCAACCCGACCGGAAAATAAAAATTAACAACGAAGAAATCCAGTGGACAAAAAATGCCAAATACCTAGGCTAGACCAAAGTCTCACTTTCAACGAACACGTGAAAAACACTGTCGACAAATTGAGACAAGCGAGAGCAAGACTATGCGGATAAATCGGTAGAAAAAGCAAGTTAAAGACGGAACCAAAACTCAGATTTATCAGGAGTATAATAATACCGATTATTACGTACGCCTCTGTTGCCTGGGGACATACTTGCAAAACAAACAGAAAGAAACTACAGGCTCAACAAAACATAACGCTGAGACAAGCACTGAATGTTCACTGGACAACAAGTAGCGAGGAAATATACGGAGAAACGGGACCCGAAAAAGTATTAGACATCATGGACCAAAGGGCAATAAAGCTATTCGAGGAGTTGGCAGCACACCCCAACGATGAATTAAGGAAAATCACAAAATACAATAAAGAAGACTACAAGAAACACAAGAGGCCCAAAAAACAATTGGATGGATAGGTAATGTAGGTTGAGGTAGGTTAGTAGTAGTAGTAGGTTAGGTTAGTATAAAACAAAAAAACAAAAACAGAAAAAAAAAATCTATCTACAATCGTAGATTTTCAGAGACAACCCACAAGAGGACACCCCCCGACACGGTAACTCCGCATTTCATAAGCAGGTGTAGAGTTATACATCGGGAAATCTATAGAGAAGGCGAAGGACCACTCGAATTAGATCTTTTCCTACCGGTTGGAGGTTGGAAGAGGTTTACCCGAGGCCGCGAAACACACACACACACACACATCAAGACGTCCAGACCAAGAAGCCAAGAGAGTATAGCCAACAGGCTAATCTCTTAACAAAAAAAGATAGACATCCCGGAATCTCCCATAGAACTCAGGGGAGAGGAAGGAGTCTATGCGCGAAACTGCGACGCGAAAGGGGATGAGGACCTGTCGAAATGACAGAGGGTGGTGGAATGTCCTTCTTCGCACCCACTCGCGGATTTATCCGGGGGTGGATGCTTAGAAGGACGGGCTTTCTCACGCCTAAGTGTGTGTGTGTGTGTGTGTCAAACTTTACACTGACACGTTATTGTTCGTTACTATGGTAACGCATCACTTTGTTTATGCATGGAAATGGTCTAGGCTAACTAGATATCAATACATCCTCGAATCATAAATAAGTATTCAAATAATAGTTTTGGCTGATGGATAACGTTGTTTCGTTAACTGTCATGATTCCCATTCATTTAACATGTTCTAAACGATATCGAGTTAGCTCAATTTCTTACTCATCAAATAATAGATTCTCTATAGGGGATTAAAATATCCGGAATTGTGAAAATATCATGATAGCTTGAGAGGTGGAATAATTATAATTATTTTCATTTATCTTTGCACAGCTGGAGTCAAGCCAGTGCATTTGTTTCAAGAATATCAATTTTTTGTTTAAAAACTTAATCGGGGTCTTCTTCTGGAACATCTTATGTTTCGGTTTAACCTTATAGGCATGTGATACTACTTATAGATATTATTTGTTTCTACTTTATCATCAATGCGCCAAGTAATCAAAAAATAATTGTACGCTCACTTGCTTTAGCAGAGTAAAATAGCATTTGCACATACACTCACTGATAACGTAGAGCAATAAGTATTGCTAATCAAGCTCTTGTTAAATTCTTATTTATGTCTAGTGAATGCTGTTATTTAAGTTTTGAGATAAAAAATAAGAACAGATATTTATAATTGGATATGACTTTATTATTTTTTAAAATATTCTCTATTTAGATCAATATCCGTTTACATGCTTTTGAACCAATTATTGAAGTATTTTTTCTATTACGATTGAGGTACCTCCAAGTTTACTTTTGATCTGCGGGAATAAGAGGAATTCATTGTGTGCCAAACTAGAACTATACGGCAAATCACCCATTATTTCGATTTTTTGATTGTTTAAAAACGTTTTTGTCTAAACTGATGTGTGACAGCATCGCGACTGAATTTTGTCAGCATTTCTTTGCTTAAATTGACACAAGATTTTTTGAGCTATTGTCAAATTATGCGGTATACTTCCCGTATAAATCTTTTAGACAGCCAAATGTTCGAGCATTATCGATTGTATGCGAATGGAACTAATGCCCAAAAGCCAAAGGCGGTATATTACATGACGATCTGCAATATCAATTTAAACAGAGCATCGATTATTCCCTGTAGGGAAGTGGGACCACGACTGAATTCGAATAATTACTGGCTCAAGATTGTGCTTCATCGCCAAATGTCGAAGGTAGGAATATTTCTAAGGATAGCAACTCGCCAATTTGTTTCGTTTTGTAAACTATGTTCTATTTCTTGAAAAATAAGATGAGCGGTGAATTTCTCTAAGCGGAGTCGTTTATAAAGTTCATCATTGGATTAAAAATTGTGATGATCAATTTTACCTCGAACGGTAAAAGCTCTGGCATTTGCTGTATTACCTCAATCAATTAATATATTCGTATAAATCAATAAAATTCATTTCGAATCAGGAGTTTCACACTTCTTACTTTCGTTTTTTATGCAATAATTTTGTATAATATGTGACTATCAACCAATTTTCATTTTGTTAGATACACCTCATGTCTTGTTCATACTTCAGTTATGGTAAATGACGAAAATCAAATGAATAATAATCCATAGCTAGTACAGTCAATTAAAAATTGTGATGAAAAATAAGGGAATTTATTAATGGAAGCTTTGAACCTCTGAACCGCAATCCACTGATGCAGACGATGCCATGATAAATTTGGAGAATGCACTTTGTGTCCAAGGTATTGAAAATATACAAATCGAATAAAGTCAGATTAGTAGAGATTACAAGAGCCGCAATAATAATGCAGCTTCAGAAAGAAAATCTGAAAGGATGACGTTAATGAAGGAGATGTGTTGTATTTGGATATCACACAGACACAATAAATCTATGGTGATGAAAAATAACGGAACATAAAGAAGGGAAAATTCAGTTGTGTGAGAATAGTTGATTCCTATGAAGAAAATAGAAAACTAATATTATCTTATGTAAGAATGGTATAGTATGGAAATAATAATTTTCAAATATCCAGCATCAGTTTTATTATTAATATACGTCATTAATTTAATTTATTTCTACCTCCGGTACGCGCTAGTAGGCAATTGTACCACGTTGTAATAATTCCTTCTCTGTACGTCGAATAAATCAGTTGACATTCTTGACTTAGTCTTTTATTCAGAACCAGTAAAATTGGAATCGCATGGTCGGAGGCATAACGGTAAGTAAGAAGAAAAAAGATAGAAATTGGGACTATCTGGTAAGAAGATCATAAAAATTAGATAGATAGATGTAAATAATAAATTAAAATTCATTCTTCCAGGCAACTTGTAACTCCAAAAAAAATTTTTTATGCGCAATATGAGTGAATCAAATATCATCAAAAAAGTAACATTATGAGTATTTTTTTCTTTCGGTGTGTGAATAAGTTCTTCTGCTCTATATTCAAGAATTTTCGAGCCCTTGTTCTTTCCAAATGTTGTAATGAATAACGAGATTTTTTTTCAAATTCATTATTCAAGCTTTTAACTATGCAGTCGAAAAGTGTTATTCAGACTCATTAAATGGTTTTGGATTACGAAGATTTCTATGCATTACAGCGTTCCACTATTGAGACTTTTTGTGAATAACAAGAGCACCCTCAGTCTCTGAAAATGATTAGGTGGTTATTGAAACGCGCGGCAGATAGTATAATTGAAGAGTGTTGGTGTAGTGGTAGACTAAACAGTGTTTCTGTACTTTTTTCAATTTTGTAAATGTCGTGAAAAACGTAGATGTTCAATATGTTTGAATCATTATGTCCAAATACATCTAAATGCAACACACACGTAGCATCATCGCCAGTCATGGCTCACTTTGTACATCAAAACGTTACATTTATGTGTACACTTATGATCTCATATGTGCCCATTGCTAATGGAATAACCATGATAGTCGACACTAAGATTTTCTTTAGTATTTATTGCTGTTTGCATATATGTTATGAACATTGTGATTCAATAGTTTTGTGTGTTAATGAATTCAACCCTAGTTAACAAATTCAAAAAAGTGGAAAATAGAGATGAAGGTCATAGAAATATGAGCGATAACTCAATCGATTCAAATTTGTTTCTTATTTATTATAATACTTTCTAATATTATAATAAATGAAAAAATATCCTATTTTTATATTTTTTTTCTGCTTCAGATACAAATTGGAACGTTGGTCGATATTTGTTTATACAAATTGTTGAATTAATAAGCAATTGAATAATTATTAGAAAAAAACTATTAGAAAGTGTAAATTATAATTTTCAGAAACAAAATTATTTCTAAACTAATTATTCAATCAATTTCAAAATTTCAAAAAATCGATTGAACAAATAAAAATTCTTTTCTAAACTATCATAATTTTCTCTAGCAAACAAAATAGCAGAGAATAATTTTTCAAAAATATTCAATTTCTCTATCTGTTTAAAACAACTTTAAAAGCAAAATACGTAAACAATTCATAACCTATGCCAATTACTGCCATTGTTTAATATGCAAACAGGCATAGCTAAATATTGATTCAAAAAATATCAACATTCTTTATTAATATTTAATTTCACAATAATTATAAAAATTTATGATTAACTTATTAATTAACTTTTATGAACATTTATTGTAGGATCTTATGAAGTATATAATTATATCAAAAGAACTCCACGAAGTTTAAAATTCATATTTACACCTTTCATCCAATTATATATAGCAACGAAAATTAGGAAAAAATTTGTAAGATTACAATTGATTAATTGAAAAATAGTTGACAAACCTTTTTCTATGGGGATTGCTTCTATCAGGTGTTGAGAAGATACTAGAAGTTTTCAATTTTGTTAAATAATATTTCATGTTTTAGAAAATTTTTTTATGAACTCTCTTTAGCGACGGCTCGAGCATACCGCAAAAGCCAACGTCAAATTGACTTTGGTTATGAGAAAACCTAAAAAATTACATAAACCAAATTTACCTCAGAGTTCAGTTTTGGGTCCAGTTCTTTTTTGGTATTCATTGATGATGTCAGATTTACGAATTAATGGTAAATTCATTTTATTCGCAGATGACACCAGTGTAAACTGGAGTGGTCCAGGTCCTGGTCTTTGTTCAAACACTGAGAAAGCTTCGGTTTTATCCTATAAAGAAGCTTTACCAGCTCTAAAACTCAACAGTGACTTAAAAAGATCCTCAAATTCCATAAAGTTTCTTACTCTACATATTGACGTCGCCCTTCAATGATCTGTACATATAGAAAACTTGGCAAAAAATTATCATCTGCTTGTTCAAATCGCATCTTCGCTATGGTTTGCCTTTCTGGAGGTCATGAGCTTGATGAATTTTGAATCATTTCACTTGGCTATGATTCGATTTCTTAGTTTTTATATTTTCCAAGATAAATCCATTTAACTATAGAGTTCAAACAGAACAAAGAAAAAAATTCAGTGGAGATAATTCCAATAATTTCACCGACCACTCAATATAACCTCTTTGGTCTAACTTTATCTACGTAAATACAGTATTCAAGTAGTGTCCAACCATAGTCGCATAATGAGATAGAGCACCTTCGTGATGAATCGAAATTTCTTCTGATAACTGATCAATGATTAACACGATTGGAAAGTAAACGAATAGATTCTAATACTATATGACCTAAAAAAAGTTGGAATATCTATCTCCATTTATCATGTCTCTTTTAACCTTCCTATACTCGCGCAAATGTCTGTGAGTCGACGAAACAGTTTTTCGTCGTTCTACTAGCTGCATGATTTTGGGGCTCCCTTTAGATTAGTACGTGGCACGCAGTCGTTTAGGCCTACTACGGCTTGATCGGTCTCTGACACCGACGCGGGTATATGATAAGTTATATTTTTTTGTTTATGAGTATTTATGTTATTTAATGTGTTGATTTGAACTACATTTTATTTGTTTACACTACTGTATAGATTTATGAAATTTTTAGCTTATACATTCTTTAAAAATGAATGATTAACGTATTCGAATTTTTGTTGGAGGAGGAAGGTTCAGACTCCAATTACGATGATGAATTTGATATCGAAGTTGAAAATGGTAGTTCACCCAAGAAGAAACACGTGATTTTGAAGATGAAATTCAGTCTTCGGACAGAAAGGATGATTCTCAATCAGAGTCAGAAGATTATGAAACTAACAGAGACTATTACTTCGGAAAAGACGGGCGTACGCGGTGGAGTAAAGATCTTGGATCTAGCTAGTTTAGGCGCCGAATGAGCGAAGCTAGAAATACGAAAGAGCTGCTAGAAATATGGAGGTTATTATTCTCGGAAAGTGTTTGAATTCGGATTGTTAAGTGCACAAATACACCGCCTAAAAGATAAGTTTTCACGAGAAACGGACTGAGTAGAGACCGATCCAATAGAAATTGAAGCGTTGTTGGGTTTCTTACTCTTTGCAGGAGTAAGAAGAAGTAGTCGACTAAATACTAAAGATTTGTTCAAAACTGACGGCTCTTCCCCGGAAATATTTTGACTAGCTATGAGCTGCAACAGATTCTATTTATTACTACGGTGTCTCCGGTGTGATGACAAGAACTCGTGCAGAGTGCGCAGCAGTGGATAAGCTTGCTCCCATCAGAGAGTTGTTTGAAGAGGTCGTAGAATCTTTCAAAAAATATTATAGTTTGTAACAGTCAACGCAAAGTTGGAAGCTTTTAGAGGTCGCTGCCCTTTTAGGCAATATACCCTATCGAAGCCAAACAAATATGGAATTAAAATTTACGCTTTGACAGACGCTAAAATTTTTTATACATAAAACATGGAAGTGTATGGAGAAGGTCCCTATAAAATTGATAACTCGGCTTTACAACTAGTTCTGCGTCTAAGTGAATGTATTCGAAACACTGGTCGTAACATCATAAGTGATAATTTTTTCTCAAGCATTCCACTCCTGGATAAGCTCGTTCACGAATATAAGCTACCCAAACAGAGGTAGAGCTGAAAAATCCATTGTATTTGGACATTGTGGCAAATGCAGCCGTTTATCGTATATACTTATACTTTTGTCCAGCATTCACTAAGATCAAAATATTGATGAAGAGACAGGCAAACCACACATCATCATGGACTATAATGCGAGGCCGAGTTGACACGGTCGACAAAATGTGAGAGACGTATAATGTCGCTCGAGGTACAAATAGGTAGCCTATGGTAATATTTTACAGCTTGATGAACGTCGCAGGAATAAATTCGTTTGTTTTATACCTAATGAATAATTCTAACAAGAACGTTTTTGGACACACTGTTTTATGACTTACTAAATCCTCACCTCAGGCGACGAGCTTTCACTCTTTCTCTGCCAAGGACACTAAGGTTAAGACTCAATGAAATATGCAAATTAGATGGCCCTGAATCTGCACCTAACAACAATAAAATTGGCCGATGTGGATATTGCGCATCAAAGAAAAATAGAGGAACGCGGTACAACTGCGATGCTTGCCAAGTATTTTTGTTTAGGGCATGGTGTTATGGTTAGGTGCTAAGCTAGTGGCCAATACATGCCTCCAATGATGGTGTATCCGAGAAAGAGAATGGACCCGCAGCTAATGCTGAATGCTGCTCCTGGAGCGTGGGGTGTTTGCAGTGATTCTGGATGGATGACTACTGAGTTATTCCTGGGCTGCTTCACGAAATTCATTTAATTTAGTGGAGCTAGGCCTGAGCGACCTGTGCTTTTCTTGTTAGACCGCCACAGCACCCACACACAGAACCTTGATGTCATCAATGAAGCCGTTCCAATGGGGTTATTATATTATGTTCCCCCCACATACGACTCATCGGCTTCAAGTCGCTGACGTAGCATATATGAAACCTTTGAGCACATATTACGATCTTCAAATCACTGCCTGGAATCGGAATCACTCTGATATGGTGGTAGCTACCCGGCAAGTGGCAGAGATTTTTGGCAAAGCATTTGTCCAAGCATCTACAATGGCAACGGCGGTTAATGGTTTAAAAAAATGTGGGATTTGGCCATACGATCCAACAGTTTTTTCTGAAATTGATTTTGCCCCTACACTGACAACAAATATTCCACAAATAAAGAGATCATCTATCACTGAACCATTTCAAGAAGCTTCTACGCAGGACAATGAAGCAATAGCTCTAAATAGGCCGTTGATATAAACAGACGGTTCAGTTATTCCTGAAAATACAATGAATGAAACGATAATTTCAGATGCGACAGCTGAAGTATCTGACAAAGCCACTATGGACCAACCACTGATGATTAAGGCAGAGCCTGAACCTGGATGTTCCTCATGGATTAATAATATAGAAATTGACCAAAGACCAACTACTCCACCATCAGTATTTTCTGTTGTTAGTCCTCAACAAGTGATGCCTTATCCTGTCACCCGGAGAATTCCACTCCTGAAAAGGAAACGAGGAAAATCAGCTATTATAACTTCTTCTCCATATAAAAAAGAAATGGAAAAATCACCCTACCAAATGTCAAAATCTAGTGTTCGATGACTTTGACAAAATTATTTTTTTAATTTCTTATTTTTAATGTAACATGTCTTAAGTTCTTGATTCCCAAAGATTAATAATGTAAGAATTATTTTTAATAAATAATCATTCAAAATAATTAAAATTGAGCCTTTTACTTGTCTTCAAACGTTAAGGTTTTTGCAATAAAACAACAATGCATAGGAATATTTTTTGATATTCGTAAAGCGTATGATACAGTCTGGAAATACTCAATAATTAAAACACTATACGACCGGTCAATAGGAGGCAAAATATTGAAATATATCTCTAACTTCCTAAAACATCGACAGTATCAAGTGCGAGCAGATGTAATATACCCCCAGTTGAAGACACTAGAAAATGGTATACCACAGTGATAAATTCGATTATTGCAAACTGTAAATCATTAGTAAAAATCAGATTATTTATGCAGATGACTTAGTTATTGATTTCACACGAAAACATATGACAACAACGCATAAGAGTATCAAACTAACAAGAGCCACAATAGAACATTGGTCAAAAACAAGTGGGTTGCGATTCAATACATCTAAAACAATATGTTTCTCAAGAAGAACTCAACTCCAGCCCAAAACTTTATATACATATGGAGAAAAGTTAGAATATGTAAAAGAAATGAACTTCCTAGGAATGATACTTGATCAAAATTAACACGGAAAACACACATTCTGAAATTGAACAAAAAAAGCCAACCTACAATTAACCTGCTCAGGCCACTAGCATTCCAAAACTGGGGTGCAGACTACGCAAGTTTACTACACATATACATATCATTGATAAGGTCCAAACTTGACTACAGAGCGAACGTCTACGACTCTGCTAGAAAAACTATTCTACTATCACTGGAAGTGATCCAAAGCTTATTTAAAGAAACTGGGGACCTACTACTTTTTTACCGAAGACAATATCTAAGCATCTCGTACGCGGCGCGGCCTCTGTATATACAAGAAATTCTGTAATCCGTAAAGTCGTATCTGAACACTTTAAAAAGAAATTCTCAACCAACTCTATTACTCTTTTCTATCACAGAATCGACATATATCTATCCAGTACGAATCTGCAATTTCCTAATATCTATGATATATCATCAATAGATGATATCCCCCATTGACAATACCCCTCCCTACTACAGATCTAGAACTTGCCCATCTCAATAAATCATACACACCAACAAATGTAATAAAACAAGAATCTTAGGTAAATACGACAACTTTTATAAGGTATACACAGATGCTCCGAAAAATCAAGATGAAATTGAAGCTACCTTCTACTCGCAAACCTGTCGAAATCCTTTTTACTCTCTCCTATTACATCTGTCCATTCTGCTGAACTGTTTGCCATTCTAGAAGCACTTAATGAAGTTGAGAAAATTGGAACCAAGAATATCCATATAATAACAGATTCTCAAAGTTCACTAACGGAAATCTGCCAGCAATATTCCAACCATACTCTTGTCATTTATACTAAGAAGGAGCTACGCACTTGCCCAAACAACAATATAAATGTTAATTTCATGTGGGTTTCATCACACACCGGAATAGAGGGAAAAGAAAGAGTGGATGGATTAGGAAAAATGTATCAACGATCAATTAGTAAAGAATAACTATATAGTACATATCAATTTCTAAGAAAAATGGTAAGGAAAAGCAAATCCGAACCTTACGAAACCCTTGAAAATTATCACGACTGTAGAAGAGAACAAGTGACCCTCTCCTGTCTAAAAATCGGACATACTCGTATCACACATGACTACCTATTAGCGGGAAATCACAAACCAACGTGCGAGATCTGCAATAGTGAATTAACAGTAAAACACCTCTTAAAATATGACAACGAACGAAAAATGAATCAACTACTATATTCACCGGAAAAGCTATTTCAAGAAGACCCAAAGAAACTTACCAACTACTTGGAAGACTGCAAACTATGTAGTAAAATGTATTTTTAACGATCAAATGTATCAAACATCAATTTTACTCGCGAATAACCCTCTGTGGTTGAAACGTAAAAAAATTTCAAGTTTTCCCGTAAATTTCAAAGGTAGGGAAACAAGTGGATAACATTATTATAACATGATTCAAATATTTGGAACGTCTTTTTAGAGACGAATATTTTGGTTTTTAAAAAAGTTATATAAATATTTTGATCTGAAAGTTATCTTAAAGTTTGGATAAGTTTGTTGTATAACTTTTTCTTTTATTTTAAACTATTTAATATACAATTGTCTTAATATGACAATAAGTACATGAAACGTAGAAAACGACAATGGAGATTTATCCTTCAATAAGTATCTTCTTTTCATAACAACTTGAAAAAATTCTTTGTACGCCAGAATAAAAAATCAATTAGCCGAAGAATTAATAATGATGCTGGAAATTATTGTTAGTAATACAGTTCATAGTCGATTTGGTTGGTAATTTTTAAGTTATGTCATTATCAAGCCAGTCGCTAAAGTTGTAGGTTCAAAGAGATAGAGATTCATTGAAAGTTTTGTTAATCAGAGCTTTATTCAATATTTCTGAACGGTATTATGAAGTATTAAATTGCACAATTAACAAAAAAGTCTCTTTCATATCACGGTTGCTTCTTATAACTAATAATTTCGAAAGTAAAGTTGAAAATATAAGAATCTATTCGAACACTTCTACACTTATCAAGAAGGGAATTTTCTAAATTTGTACCATTCTCTTTACAAAAATTACCAGGAATACATGTAACCCGACTAAAATTTTTTTAGTCAAACCATGACATTCAAATTAGTCAGTAATTACAACCTCTCCTTGCAATTGCCAGCCATTGCTCCTCCTCCTCAGAGGAGTTGTGATTCAATATTTGTCGAGGCATCAGCCAGGATAGTAGATGTTTTCTCCTTTGAAGAACGGCAGAATACATTTTCAAAATAACGAATTTCAAAATGATTCCAGAGGTGACTAGTAGATATCCTTCATTTTGATTGTTGTCATCACGTCTAAGATTTTTAAAAGAGGCGACTTGATATCTCTTTGGATTTCTAATATGCTGCATTAATTGCTTTGCAAATCAGGGTTCCCATTTGCAATGCTAATGGGGAAGATTCGATGAGAAAACTGATTTAAATAACATTAGTGTAATAGAGTTTGGCGGTGATGCTATGTACCTTCTGCATCATCTAGCAACAATAGTGACGGAAGATAAAATTTATGGCCAGATGAAACCATCGAAGTAGAAGTGTTCAAAACGATGAGGAATTAGCTTTAGAGGAAAATCAAATATCAGAACAAGACATGAACGAGAATGATAATTGGGAAGAGGTAACTTCTAATATCTCCAATTTTCAATTTAATGTAACTCAATCTGGTGTAAAAATTGATGGTATAGAACAGGGGTGCTCAAACGGTCGATCGCGAGTGCTTTTTGAGTAGATCTCGAGAAGAAAAAAATTTTTAATAAGTAGGTAGGTAACTAAACTACAAAAATGTATTACGTAATAAAATAACACTGCTTGCGGCAAAAGGCGGCTTTATCAAAGGAACGCGCGGCAATTGTCAAAGAAAAGCCGCGGTGTTTCTGGACTAGACTGTACTGTCTAGTTTCGGGCGGCGCGTTTGACGGGAACATTCGAGACTTTCTTTCACGCCGATATAAATGCTGCGCCTGCATGAATTGGAGTCATTCTGAATTGTAACTTGATAGCGATACTACGTCGATACAAAGTTTATTATTAAATAGTGGAAAATGAGTGCAGTGAAGAAATCTGAAACGTATCATTTTAATAAGGATTGGGAGGAAGAATTTTTCTTTTGTATGGTGAAGGATAAGTGCATTTGTGTTATTTGTCGTGCGTCAGTTGCAATACCTAAGCGTGGTAACTTAGAGAGGCATCATAAAACGGTTCATAAAAACTATCAAAAGGATTTTCCGCCACAGAGTGAATTAAGAAAACGAAAAGTAAGTGATTTTATATCTTGTTTGAAAAAAGAACAAACCATGTTCACAAGACCAGCCAAACAATCAAAAGCTGCTACGATCGCGTCATTTAAAATATCTCACCGAAGATGGATCGGTGGTGAAGGAACCATTTATTCAAGCGGGTGAGACTTTATTTGGAGATTTTAAAAATAAAACAGAAATCATGTCTGCTATTAGAGAACTTCAGTTATCTCGTCCGACTGTCACAAGGCGTATTGAAGTCATGAGTCAAGACATCGTAGATAAACATGATATCATGGAATGTACATACTTTTCTTTACAGTTCGAGGAATCCATCGATATGACAGACACTGCCCAGCTGTGTATTTTTATTCGGATGGTATTCAATGACATGTCGGCTAAGGAAAAATTTTTGACAATCATTCCTCTAAAGGGGAAGACCCGTGGCGAAGATATATATGAAGTTTTCTTTAATTTTGTAAAAAACTACGAGCTACCAATATATAAATTAGTGTGCATTACAACCGATGGAGCACCAGCAATGACTGGAAACAAAAACGGTTTTGTGGCATTGTGTCGAGCTAATGAAGAATTCCCTTCATTTTTTTCATTCCATTGCATTATACATCAACAAGTTTTGTGTTCCAAAGTTTTAAACACGGAGGAAATTATGGGCATTGCAACAAAAATTGTGAATTCCATCCGTGCACGTAGCTTGCAACGGCGGCTCTTTCAGTTGCAGTTGGAAGATAGGGAGTCAGCTGAACACACTGATTTAGTTCTTCCCACAGACGTCAGGTGGTTGAGTCGCGGAAAGTTCCTACAAAGGTTTCAAGAATTATTGCCCAAAATAACAGCTTTTCTAGACGAAAGAGGTGATGACACTCAGATTTTGACAAACGAAAAATGGCCGACTGATTTGGCATTTTTGACTGACATCACAATTCACTTAAACATCGTTAACTTGGAGCTTCAAGGTAAAAGAAAAACTATTATTGGGATGATTAGCGCAGTAAACGCATTCAAAAGTAAATTGCAACTTATGATAGATCAACTGAAAAAAAAGGATCTGAAACATTTTCCGTCTTTGAAAGCAAGGATTCCTCAGTTTAATTATGATACGTATGAGGCTGAATTATCAAATATTTTGGGACAATTCGAAATGCGTTTTGATGATTGCAGTAAATTGGAAAATATAGCATCATTTATGAGTTATCCTTTTTCATGTAAAAACATTGAGGAATTAGCTACTGGAATAGCAAGTCAGTTTAATATGAACTCATGTTCTGTTGAAAATGAGTTGGTGCAGATTATATCAGATATACATCTCAAAGCTACAGCATCTGATACAAATTTCTGGTGTTTTATATCTGAAGATGAATATACGAATCTAAGGCAAATCGCCCTTCAACTGACGGCATTGTTTGGGTGAACTTACTTGTGCGAGTCTGCATTTTCTGAAATGAAGATAATTAACTCAAAATATCGCAATCGACCAACTGACGATCATATGTCATCATGCTTGCAATTAGCACTCAGTGGTTACGTACCATCTTATGAAAAGTATGCTGAGGACAGGCAGTGCCACGCTTCAACATCCAAAGCCACTCTTTAGTTAGATTTAATACCATATGTAACTCTTTTGTTTTGTAACAACCAATAAACTCGCAATTTTGAATAACTATGAGTTTTTTCATTGATATTGTAGAGAAGAACCTAACTAAACCTAACCCAAACCTTAACTAAAATAATGTACCTATATTGTGCAGAAAGCTAATATCTATATATGCTACAGTACACCCTACCTAGGTAGGTAGGGTGTATCGTGTATGTACGACAACCCTGCATTACACATACTTGCAGCCTCTCAGAGTCGATCGTAAGTAGTCAAAAAATATTGAGGTAGATCGCCAGCAGTTCAAGTTTGAGCACCCCTGGTATAGAACATATGTCGTCAATCAATGTTTTTGAACAGATATGGGACCATAATATTATGGATTTTATGCTGACAAGCACTAATAATTATGGAAAATGTCTGTACCACAGAAATCGTCCCAAAACTTGTCATAGTAGCTTTTGCGAGTTCAAACCGATTTCAGAAAGATAGTTTAGAATTTTTTTTGGTTTATGTCTTCTTCAAGCACATCTAAAAGTACCTGTGATCAGGCAATTATTCACACACAATCCTTTATACCAGGGATCTCCAAACTTTCCAGCCTTAGGGCCGTACTGATTACTCCAGTAAGTTCCGATGGCCAAAACCGTATTATCATTGTTGCCGGTGGTAAAAAGTGAAATCCACTGATGAAAAAGAAAGTCCGAAAAAGGACCCAACGTTTAAAAAAGGTTGCAAATCGGACTAAAGTTAACGTTAACACTGCATATTATTAATTGTCCTGTTATTATCTGTAATTTCTGGATTAGTCGTAGAGTACGAGCCATGACGAGTAATGTGACATGACACCTGGTGGACACAAGCGGAAATAGGTAGTACCTTCTAACGCTAACAGATGGCGCTAATAGCACGTACAGAATAATCTCGATGGTTCGAGAAAGTTCTGGTGTCTTACACTCACTTCTAGATGGCAGTAATTGGAATATATAAGAAGGCTAGTGGCGCAACCACAAGTCAGTTGCTTTCTTAGAGCGCTACGAGAAGGTCACACGTACGGATTCAAGGACTACTGTATAATCGGTCAATGTTTCATTAGAAAACACACCGGTAAACGCAGTGTCGCCTACTGCGATTCAAACTCTCGATGACAAAGAAAGTCGTCATATTAGCGTGTACCGTTGCTCCACCTATCTGCCCTTTTCGGGGCTTTTTTTTATATAATGAAATAAACCCTTTCGGGGGCAAGTGTTTCAAGAACCAACGTGAGTCTTAGGATCAGCCAGTTTCAGGTGAATATTATTTTAATTCTCATAAAACACTAACAGGCAATCAAAAGGGTCAGGAATTCTTTAACCGGGGAGGAAACTCCCTCCGGCAGTGAGTCCGCTGTCGGCCTTGATAGCCAACTCTCTTGTTAGGTACTAACAAAGGAATTAAATTTTCGAAATCCTTATTCCTTATTCTCACTTGATCTCAACTCGATCGATCTCTCTAATTTTACCCATTTCCCTTTTGAAAATGCCACGAGTAGCCCGTTTCCCTATACTAACCCGAAGCAAACCCTTATCCACCGTCGACGAATTCCCACCACTCCCGACCAACCCCAATTCTCTTCCTGAGGAGAAAACCTTCTCAGAACTAGTCGCAGACTTCTCGCGGTTCAGTTCACAACAATTTAACCAAATTCGTAATGCCATGGATTATATCGAACGTAAATCACTTGAGAATAGCAGAAGCTAGTCACCAGCACCATCTGCGGATTCCTGACTAGGCGCTATCCCCAAAACAAATATTCCCCCCCTAATTTCAAAATCAATCCCAATATCCAAAAGCCAAAACAAATTACCCAAAATTCCATTAAACCCCAAACACCAACTCAAACCCAGATCCCCAGAACCCACCAACAATCCTAAGCCATCACCCAACAACAATCTCAATCTCACACCTCCGCTCAATGTCCTCCACTTCAAACCCTCAACCTGAGAAATCTCCCAAAAAAATATACCTCACAGAGAGAGTTCTACAATCTCCTCAATACGTAAGAGCTATTGAGGGGACAAATGCGCTTGCTCAAAGGTAACCCCAATGGAACCGCCCTCCTCAAAATTCCTTCCACGTTTCATCACGAAACGTTGGCAAGGAAAATCCGTTACGCCATAGGCGACGAGAAAATCGTCGTTATTCCGATTAACTCTCCACAACGAGTCCAAAGACCCCAACTACTAAAACCAGAAAAAACTACCTTCTCTCTGGTCTGCAAGAATGTAGACCAATCTTATACCGAAGGAGAGTTCCTGGAGATCCTCTCTATACTAAAATTCTCCGTCATGAAAACTTGGAGGATCATAGCTAGATCCACAAATAAACCCACATCCATGTTTCGAATCATTACAGATTCCGAAACAGCGTACCATCACGCCCTAACCAAGGGTATAAACTTCCACGGGCTTTCGCACTACTGCGAAGCCTCAAATTCAAACACCATACCCACAGCCCCCAAATATTGCAACCGTTGTTCATCTACCGGCCACTCCGCAGACACCTGCAATGCCAAAGCCATTTGTCCAACCTGTGGTGCTTCTGGTCACAAGCCAGAAAAATGCCCAAAAGCTAACTCCCCTATTTGTAAAAATTGCGGTGGACCTCACCCCACCTTCCACCCCACTGCCCGAAAAGGATTGAAACTCCTAACACCCCCCAGGATACAGCCCAAGTCACCCTGGAAAAACCTCAAACCACCTATGACCTGTCTACTGACACTAAAATCCTAATTGAAATCTTGGCAACAACAATAATGAATGCCAACGACGTATATAAGGGGGGGTTTAGGGGGTTTAAACCCCCCCATAGAACCGTCCATGCATACAATTATTATCATCATTCTTCTACGTAAACAATTATTCAATCTAAAAACTAGACTTAAAGTAAACAAACTTATTTTGAATGCACTTATGTATCAGCAACATTGGAGGAAAATTTGTACGGCGGTTGCTGACCAATAAGGTGGCGCATGTCTTCCACTCCGCGTTTGATTTCTGCAACGTGGGTACGTGGGAGTGGGACGTCAACAACAGTCTTAAGTCTTGTGTACTGAATCACTAGAGTAGTGCGACTTATGTGTATTGTTTTTCCTTATTTTGTTTATATTGTGCAAACTGAGTAAACTTTTTAGTGCTGCGAAGTTTCTTGAACTTGCAAAGTTTGTGGTGATCGCGATAAAGTAGCTGTGCGACATACGTGTGGTGTTTTTCTTCATTTTGTTTATATTGTGCAAATTTAGTAAACTTTTGAGTGCTGCGCAATTTTTTAAGCTTGGAAACTCTGTGGTAAGTATCTATAGTTCCCTAACATATACTTATTTAATAATGTAATTGCTGTTACGTTAAAACTAACTTAAAAATCAACATAAAAAGAATTAATGCGCTAAGCAGATGGCAAAACTCACTAAAGTTACATAATAGAGGTGGTGGCATTATATATAGCTGCCTATATGATTTCATCTATGGATGAAAAAAGTATTTAATTGAGTACACTTGTAAACGTTATATTTATTAGTCACTTCACATAATACTGATCTCCGAGTTATAATAAGTTATAATACATAGTATAGTTATAAATGTGTGATTTAATATATAAAAAAGTTCATGTTTACCTGAATTTACTTAGGTTTAAAAATGACGTTTTTGCTTAAGTTCGGCGCTCGATTTGCTAGAGTCTGCTTTTTCTTTTTTTCATTGGTAAAATGCTGATCAGTCACAAAGTCTTTATAAAAAAAGAGTGTGCATATGTATTTTGTATTTATTTACGTATTACGTAAATTCAACATATGTGGATCGGCGGCCGATCAGCATAACTTATTATCAGCTAGCTATAAATGTTTCTATGTAAAATTAAAATCATATATATTTTTATGTAGTCATATTTCTCAAGTTTTTTTACACCCTGAATATAAGAACTACATTCCTGATCCTACGTTACATACAGTAAAGGAAGCAGCATAATAAAAATATGTCAGCTACTAACCAAATGTGGAGATCGATGAGGTCATAAGCAGAGCCGCCCTTTCAAGAAGTGTTCAAGATAACAATTGTTACATGTGTAGTCTGTCCATTTGCCTGAAATATCACTGTGTCACTACCTCTGTAGCTATAAGGTGCCTAAGTCTAGCACCGATCTTTTTATAATTCAAGCTATTTTATTATTAGAAAACACGTAACTTTCTATGCATTTACACTAGAAATTGTTTTATATTTTAGTGAAAGAAAAATGAAACGCAAAAATTAAAAGCTTTGAAAGAAACCTGGACTCCTCCTGAGACTTTTAAGTTTCCCGTCACTGGTAACAGAAATCTTTGTTTTCAACGTCATTGGACCCAAAAGAACCCATGGTTAGCTTATTCAAATATAGCACAAGGGGCACTATGCAAAATGTGCGTTTTGTTTGGACAGACCGAAGTTGGTCGCGGTGATCAAAAACTTGGAAGTTTTGTCACAAAGCCATTTAATAACTGGAAAAAAGCTCTGGAGAAGATCGAACAACATCGAAATACAAATTCCCATAAATATGCTGTTGAACGGGCAAGCAATTTCGCAAGTGTTATGGAAGGTCAATCCCGTGATGTTACAGAATCATTTAATGCGCAAAATAAAATCATTGCCGAAGAAAACAGACAGAGGCTGTGTGCCATAATAGACACAATCTTATTTTGCGGAGGTCAAGAGTTGCCTTTGAGGGGAAATCAAGACTCTGGTGAAATTGGCATTATAGATCCGTTAAATAATGAAATTTTCGCGCACTACTTCGTTTTCGAGCACGATCTGGTGATGAAGTTCTTAAAAATCATTTACTTACTCAAAGTACTCATACTAGGGCTATGTACACATCGTCCGTTATTCAAAATGAAATAATTGAATTATGTGGAAATGCTATTCAAGAGGAACTAATAGGTCAAACAGTCAGGTTTCTTTGCTGTACTTGCCGACGAAACTCAGGATGTGTCACGTCATGAACAGCTGTCACTTTGCCTTCGCTATGTTGACTGCTCTTCTGGAAAGGCTCTTATTCGAGAAGACTTTCTTGAATTTGTTCATGTTAGTGACGTTACAGCTGCAGCTTTAGCTTCGACGATCATGCAAAGGCTAAAATCATTCGGATTAGATTTGAAGAATTTAGTTGGTCAGGGCTATGATGGAGCCGCTGTGATAAGCGGACGGTTGAAAGGCGTAAGAACCATAATTACGAATAAATATCCCCGAGCACAGTTCGTACACTGTGCAGCTCATACTTTGAACTTAGTTTTGGCTCATTCTTGCCAGATCCCTGCAATCAGAAACTGTATCGGGACTATTAAAAGCATAATTAACTTCTTTAGACAATCAGCACTCCGAGATGGCCTTCTAAAAAAAACTGCGGACGAGATTGGAGCACCTCATTCAACCCTTATCTCGCTTTGTGAGACACGCTGAGTGTGCATCGAAATATCGCGATAAAATTAAATGCCTCCGAAATTATAAATAAGTTAGCTGAAAGAAGAAAAAGAATGAACTTAATTTTGTAACAATGAGTACATTGAGTTTTAATAAATTTTTTGGCATGACTTTCTTTTTTTTTTTTTAATAGGTACTCTGAAACCAAGATACGGTTTGCTCACTTTAGCCTATGGGGAGCAAAACAAAAATCAGTGGTTAAACCCCCCCCCCCTCATTGAAAAGGTATAAATACGTCCCTGATGAATGCCATCCCCACTTCTCGGGCGCTAGTAGCCGAATCGCTACAACGCCTCATTCCCCCTTTTGATGGTTATAATTGTACCGTAACCAGCGGCGTGGATAACCGCATTCATTTCGCCTTCACCCAAAAACCAAACACTGAAAAAGTGTAGGTGTAGCCCTAGCAACACCATTTATGTCAATACTGACATAACCCCCATTCCAAGCCGCCTAAATGACCTCCAAGCCCGCTAATTGATTCGATCCATCGAATCAAGTAATTCCGTTACGAAAGAGACCCTCCTCATCCTTCCTTAATTTCCTCGATAGTTCCCCCATATCAATCAGATAAATTCCTACCCCCAACACACACCCTCACTGTCATTCATCGTCGGAGTTGCAGGTTTTCTGCGGTTTCCCTGCAACCTGGAGAACCGATTCTCCAGACAAATGACCGACGATAGGGAATAATACAGCCGCAGCTGTACCCGCCCACCCCCAATTAGATTATGAAAAACACAAAATAAACAAAAAAATATATAAAAAAACCCGAAAAAAAGATAAATAAATAAAAAATTCTTGGATAAAAAAAATAACAACCCCGCTAGAAGCAGCCGAGCAAGCACTCCCCAACAAAACATCCACAAACCCAGCCCTGCAGAGGAAAAAATTCCTGTATCAGGGCCTAAGCAAAAATACATAAATTACCCAAAAAAAAACCTTCCTTCCAAATTCTACCCAACGATGCCCAGTGTAAAATGGGAATACACACGGGCAAAATAACGACGGCGACGAAAGAAGATTTCAACAAAATGAAGATGCTCCTGAGCGAGTATAAGGAGATTGAGTGGTATACCTACCTACTCAATGAGGAAAAAGAGAGGAAGCTCGTCATAACAGGACTAGCTGTTAACACCCCAGTGTCAGAAGTAGAGGAAGAACTGAGGGATAATGGATTAAGACCAAAAAAAGTATGGCAGTTGACAAGCCGTACACAAAGAAACGAGGAAAACACCCGAAAACTACTACCTATATAAAAGGTAGTAATAGAACCCACAGAAGAACCAACTTATAAGAAGTTGAGATACCTTTGCCACACAAAAATAGGTGTGGTAGAACAAAAACGGCACGTCAGACCTGTACAATGTTACAGATGTCAGGGATTCCAGCACGGACAAAGCACGTGCACTGCGTGAGATGCGCGGGAGCGCATAGAGCGGCGGAATGCACGCTCAACAAGACGGAAAAACCTAATTGCAGGATCTGCGGAGGAGAAAACCGCGCAAACTACAAGGGGTGCCCGAAACACCCGAAAAAGATGGAAAACAATCCAGCTAAGAACACCACGCCAACAGGACGCACTTACGCACAAGCTGCTAAGAAAACGACAACGGCAGGAGAAAAAACACCAGAGCTACTGAGTGTGTTGCAGAACATGCAGACACTCATAGCAACACTCATTGCCCAACAGAAGTAAACCACAAGAGAATATCCCCCGACACGGTAACTCTGCATTTCATAAACAAATGTAGAGTTATACATCGGGGACAGCTATTGTAAGGCGAAGGACCACTCGGATTAGATCTTTTCCTACCGGTTGGAGGTTGGAAGAGGTTTACCCGAGACAGGGAAAACACACACACACACACATTAAGACGTCCAGAACAAGAAGCCAAGAGTGTATAGCCAACAGGCTAATCTCTTAACAAAAAGATAAGACATCCCAGATTCTCCCACAGACCTCAGGGGAGAGGAAGGATTCTACGCGCGAAACTGCGACGCGAAAGAGGATGAGGACCTGTCGAAATGACAGGGGGTGGTGGAATAATTACAGATTTTTGAATAATGAATTTGTCAAATTTTTTGCACACCATGAGCACTGAAAATGGTAGAAATTTTGTTAAATTCAGGTATGGCTGATAGAATTAGTAATTATGAATTACATTTGCTAACTACAAGACAAATGTTACCTTACTCTTTCTCCATGAATCACACGGATGTAGATGTAGATACAGGAATGTATCCTGGAGTGACTCTTTATTTACAAGATTTGATAAAACTACCTTTAGAAGTTGTACATGATATGAAGAGAGGAATGCTGTCCGTCAAACGAACGGAAGGTAAATTTAATGCCCCGACTTAGAATTATAAAAATCTCAAAATCAATCTTCAGCAGTTACTGGGGGCTTGATTGGTATTATAAAAAATGAAGAAGCGATGCAGAGATGGCTGCTCCTTTATCCGTTTAAAAATAGTATTCACGAGGCTTTTTCTTCATATCTCCAAATACAAGCAGAATCTACAAGTGATATCAATTATCATTGAATGGACGCAATCGAGGATCAATAAAGACGAAAAAGATATACAAAATATAATAAAGTATATTAATGCCTGCAACCCTCATAAAGACCACGAGAATAGCGCGGTTCGAAATATTTACAGTGGTGAACTTCCTGAAGAAACTTGTAGGTAATGTTTCCTAAATATAGCAGAAAATGGAGAGGCCCTGTTAAGAACGTACGAAAATGAGCGATTCGTACTCGTAAAAAGTTATCTGATCCTATTAAAAAAATTAAATTTAGCAGTTTTGTATCTCCCGAAAAAGAAAACAAGAGTACTTCTAATAAAAAGTTGCAAAATGCAACAAATATAAGTTTCATTGAGAAAACATTTTTGTTGGCTAATGAACGTGGATTTGATGCAAAAATTTTAGCATCTTTCGAAATTTTGAATTACTGCAAGTATCGCTGAAGGTTTTTAGATAGACAAATTTTGTAGGAAGGGGCCAAGAGCCCATTTACCCTTTGACAAATGAATTCTCACCTCATTTCTATATGATACTTAGGACTTTACAACCTTTACAACAAGATGCTCTCCTCTAGTACTTAGTGACAACTGTCTTTGTTCTTGAAAATATTTTCTATATTATTTAAGTATAAGATCATGTCCTGAGACAATGTCATGTAATGTAATGAGCTTTGCTTTAGTGCCCACAGTAGTGGCTCTTCAAGGAGTAAAAAATGTTTTAGGTCATTTACCATCTATTAGTCACGTTGGATACCTAACATTTGTCATGATTAAAAGGTTTACCTACCAGCTCAATCTCAATTTATGGTTGTAACTCCTCATTTTCTATATTTCAGGTACCACAAGCCCCCTCCATAATCATCTCTCAACCAAACACAAGGATGAATGGAAGAAGTTACGAGAGGCGAAGAAGACCAAAGAGGAAAAAAAGAAGGCAGAAGAAGCTAGGAGGACAGAGTTCAAAGCAACTCAACCCACCCTCCCAGACACAGTTAAAAAATTGAAGGAATGCACTGTGTTTCGATTGTACAAGCTAGGTGGACAAAAGTCATGTTCAGAAATCTGAAATTTGGTATTGGAATAATATAAACAATACTCCAAAATATTGCAACATAGTGTTTGTTTACGTTTGAAACACTCCACCTCTTGAGTAGTGAGGTCCAAAGGTATGAATCCGTGTCAACATTGAATTCCAGACGTCATTTCTAACACACAAATCGAAGTGTTCCTAGTTACATATTAATTAATTGTTGGAGATGGATATTATTTATGCTGGTAAGTGCTGATTCTTTTCTATTAAATAATTTTGACTGATAATCAAACAATATTAAAAAAAAGACGAACGGATTATTTTTTCCTTGTTTTATTATTTTTAAAGGAACCGTAATGACTTGTACACATTTGTACCTGGGCTAATTTTTCTATATGTAATAGCTGTAACTTCCCCATTTATAATAAGATGTGTTGTAGCCAGCACATTTGAGTACAACATTTTTTTTTATTCTAGAGTACTTTATTTCGAGGAGGAACTTTTTCGAAGAATGATTGAAGCACTCAAAGGAAGATAAAAACTCTTTCCTCTTTAAGTTCCTTACGTCCAAATTTAATTTTGGAAACCTTACCAGCAACTCTGAAAGACAAATTAAAATGAGGTTGGCGAGCTATGCCTCCAAAGTTTTTGATAAATGGGTTGCTGCGGGAAAATCAAAACAGCGTTTTTTGGAAAATAACGAAAATTGGTTGGATAAAGAAATCAAATTCGAGGTTCGAAGTACTGTGCCGCGACCTTCCACATCATTTCAATCAAAATCATTTTGGGTTTGGTTTTTCAACTCTTCATGCGTGGATTCGTTGTTTCGAATGTTTTTTACACATTAGCTACAAAATGAACATTAAGAAATGGCAGGCTATAAGCGCTGAAGAAAAGGCAAGTGTAAAACAACGCTCAGAAGAAATTAAACAACGTTTTAAACAAGAAATGAGACTAATTGTGGACAAACCAAAGCCAGGATTCGGCTCAACTAATGACGGAACACCTCTCGCCGATTTTTCGGCAACCCTGAATTGAGTGCACACTGTGCAATGGGATAAAGATGATCTCCGACATACAGAAATGAATCGCCGAGTCTGTGAGTTCATCATCAAGGGTTATCATCCTTATTCTATTGTTGAGGAATAACGTTTTGTCGATTTGATGAATTATACTGTTCCTCTTTATAAAATGCCATCCAGGAATACAGTTTCTAGAAATCTCATCCCGAAAATGTATGAGGAGCTCAAACTCAAAAAAATTAAGGAATTCCAGAATGATCAACCATCTTTGTCATCTGTTTCTTTCACAACTGATGTGTGGTCAGCCCATAGAAATAGCTATTTATCAATGACAGCTCACTATGTAAATTTGGATTTTAAATATAAGTCGTTTTGTTTTGGCAATGACAAATTGTCAGGGTTCCACACAGGGTCCTAACTGATAATGCCAAAAATATAACTGCTGCTGTGGCTGGACATCCTTGTTGGAATGCTCGGAAATGTAGCATCCACACTTTACAATTATGTGTTCATGATGATAGAAAGGAAGTAAGAGGATTTGATACAATGTGCAAAAAAGGCACCAGCATTGTTGGTCATTTCAAACACAGCACTGCTGCTTCAGATGATTTGGAGAAGCATAAAACTGAATGCAGAGAGCCAGCCCTGTATTTAGTCCAAGATGTTAATACGAGATGGAATTCAGAGTTTGACATAATTGAACGAGTTGCAAAAGTTAAGAAGCCATTGCGTCGTGCCCTTGAGGACACCAACATTGATGATTTCACTAAAGAGGAGTGGAGTTTATGCGAAGCTTATTTGGAGGTATTAAAACCTCTCAAAGAAGATACTGAAATGCTAGGATCCAACACATTCCCAACCTCTTCTTTTCTGTTTACTTTTCTCAAAGGTTGTGAGAAGAAACTTTCCACGATCATACAAACATCAATCAATGTTCATGCAGTTGCATTGGCAAAAAGTTTATTAAAATCTATGGAGTCAAGGTTCACCCAATACCAGGAAGATAGTGTGAATGTATTCTCAATGATGATGGACCCTCGCTTCAACAATACTTTAATCCCCAGTGATAAGAAGGATCATTGGAAGTTGAAGTTAATTAATGAAATTGTAGAGATTGGGTTTGATTAAGTTTGTCCAGTGATCTCTGAAATAGATGAAGGTGCTCAGAGCTTAACATCAGAAGCTGAATATGCCTCAATATGGTGAGATATAGAGGATCTACAAAGTTGTGAGGCATCTTCATATCAGCAGAGAACCCAAAAGAATTTGGTAGAAGACGAGCTAGATCTGTATCTTGCCAGGCCCTTGATACCAAAAGATGTCAATCCCTACGATTACTGGGCCAAAGAAAGCAAGCATTCTTTCAAACTTCTGTACAACTGTGCCAGGAAATATCTTCCAATTCCTGCATCAGAAGTAAACAGCGAGCGACAATTTTCAACTACTGGCCTCATTTTGACAGATCCGCGAGCTTCTTTGGATTCTCAAAATGTAGGAATTTTAACTTCCTTACATATGAAATATGAAACGCTATGTATAATTTACATGGCATAGGTATGCGTTACATACTTTCTATTTTCATGTAAGAAAGTTCTTTTATTTGGTCTAACATGCTTGTCAATAGAGTTACCTTTTGTTAACTTTTTTTTAGTATTTAAGTATTTATTTGTGTTTTTCTTTTTGTCAATATTCTATCATTTGTATAACTTAGTACAAAATCATCATATCTCATTCTTTTCCTAATTTTTCAATGTTTGAGATTGCTCAATTTTGTTCACCTCATTTTTTATTTTCTTTAATAAATTATTATTTTAAAATTTATTTTAGTAATTCTGTATTTTTTCTCTCCGCAACAAATCAGACTTTGTACAAAAACGTTACCTAATTAAATATCTAATTTATTTCTGATTCTGTAATCATCAACAATGATAGTAAATACTAGATTTTCTTTTCTTTTTAAACTTAATTATTAGTTGTGATTCTATCTATGAACAATACTAAAAAGTTTGCACCAAAAAACATTTTCAAAGCCCAAATTTAAATAAAATGTATTGAACTTGACCCACAAAATAAAACTTGAAGAGAAATTATATACTATATTCATTAAAACAACATCAAAAATTTTTGCTTTGAGTTGAATGACGAAGAGGTGTTTCTGATCAGAATAGGTAAAAATATTCGATTCGATATTCGAACTTTTTTTTTATTCGATTCGAGGCCAAAAAATCATATTCGCCCAGCTCTACAAATAATAATTCGGCCAGCTGCGCTATAAGCGAAGTGTTTCTTTCTACCGCAGAGGTACATTAGTAGGTTTTGGATAGCGGATCACAATCAAGCTTTTTATCAGAGCAAGCCTGTAACAAATTGGGGCTTGAAAAACAAAAGTAAATATGTCACTTAATGGTATTAATGGGTCGATTTCACAAATAAGTCATAGTTGTGATGCAACATTTTCTCAAAGAACAATGCATTCTCTACACAAATTTATTGTTTTTTGATATCTAAGATTACAGGTGCATTACCTGCGTCACAAATAAACGTTAACCAATGAAAAATTCCAGAGAAGTGCAGACTTGCGGATCCCTTTTTTTTTTAAGCCGCAGCAAGTAGATATGTTAATAGGTGTCGACTTGTTCTGGAGTATTCTGTGTAATGATAAAATTTCTTTAGGTCCTAATGCTCCTTTCTTACAGGAAACATATTTTGGTTGGGTCATTATTGGGCCTCTAGGTAATAATACTAAGAACACGGTCATGTACTGTAATCTCAGTCTATGAATTGAATAACAAATCCAAAATGATTTGAGAAAATTTTGGGAATTAGAACAAACCGAATAGTCACCTAGAATCCTATCGGAAGAGGAAATTGCGTGTGAGAATAATTTTAAAAAACATTTTAAACGTAACGATAATGGTGCTTTCGTAGTGAAACTGCCATTAAAAATGAATTTGGGTAGCTCACTGTATAAAGCTAAAAAGCGATTTCTTGATCTAGAACGCAGACTAAATAATAACGATGCTTATAAAAAATTATATAGTGACTTTATTGATGAGTATATTCAATTGAGGCACATGTCTAAAGTAAGAATTAGTTTTTCTGTATTAAAGGGAGGTTGTTTCTTTTTGAGGAAGTTTGTGTCCGAGTATTTTAGATTGTATACCAAAAAACGATTCATTAGCAAAAATTATTGAATTTGGCGAGAATGATGGAAAAAAACTCTTGGATTAATTTGGGGTCCATCACAAGATAAATTGATTTTCAATGTCAAGATTTTCCTAATGGTAAATTACTAAGCGGGCCATTTTGTCGAATTTAGATGTTATTGCAAAGTCATTGGTTTGACAAATGATTAAGTACCCAATGATATTGCTCGGGAATGGCTAGATTTTGAGTTGGACGCAAAGTATTTGAATGAACTGAAAATAGAACGTCATGTAATAGCGAAAATGTAAAAAATATTGAAATTCAGTGTTTTTCTTACAGTTCAGAAAAGGCGTACAGCTCTTGCATTTACTTAAAATGGTCGAAATATAACTGCTGACAATTGGTTCAGCAGCATAAGCCTAGTAGAGAAGTTAATTGAGAAAAAGCTGTCATATGCTGGTACATTAAAGAAGAATAAGAGAGAAGTACCTCCAGAATTTTTGTCTAGTAAAAATTGAGAGGTCTTTAGTAGTCTTTTTGGATTCGAAAAAGATTATTCATTGGTTTCTTATGTTCTTTTGTGTTATTTTAGTATCCTCCTTACACAACGATAATGAAATAGATCCTGAGACATATGATCAGAAAAAACCCGCCATGATAACATTTTATAATAGCACAAATGGAGGAGTAGATACAACTGATAAATTGTGTGCCAGTTATAATGTATCAAGAAATATTCGTCGTTGGCCGATGGTAGTGTTTTGCGCTATTCTAAATATGAGTGTAATTAATGCGAGATTGATTCACATTGGGAACGATCAAGCAGTCACTAGAAGAAAAGTCTTTTTGAAAAAATTAGTAGATTAACGATAATCACTCCTATATGGAGTTACTACGATCAATGACGAAGATCTCTCTTGTTATAACATTCATTAATATATGTATTCATAGATACTTACGTTTCAAGTTAATTAGTGTTGAACATTCAAGATTTTTCCAGTTGTTTTCGATATTTTTATAATTGTTGATCATTGATATTATTACCATTTTATTGAGTGTATTTACTAGATAAATATTTCAATAATTCTTAATATTAATTTTATCAGATTTCATTTATTATTACTATTCAGTACTTCATCTAGCTTTTATCTTTCAGAACCTTCCTCCATTGAATAAATATAGGAAGAAATTTGGGGTTCAAATAATACTACTACCTATCTTAACAATTTTACGCACTTCAATTTCAGTCTTTTGTGCAAATCAAATATTGACTGAAGATTTAAGGAACGTATGTGTTATATCTGTGCATTCAGACGCCTCAAATCACAAAGGAATTAAACTTCTTCCTTTACTTGTCAGATATTAGGGTTTTGTTCCAACAACACCAGCACTAACTTTGGAGGCATGCGAAAAGCTGGGAAAAATAATATTTTTACAAAGCTAAAAGCTACTTTGGACGGACGAGAGGTTGTGGGAATTTGTTACATATTTTAAACAGTTCTATACAAACTGCGACGGACTGCCTCCAAACTGATTTATAAACTTTAATTACCACGATTTACTCTTACTTTTACATTTATACAGTGCGCGTCAGTGAATAAAAAGAATTTTGCAATTTTATAGACATAGAATATCGTCGGTGAGCTACTAATACCTCCTATCTGCATTTTAAGCGAAAATGAGACTATTGTACCATAACCTGTAAAATTTTCTTGCAGATCTTATAGAAATAGCGCCAAAATGCTAGAAAATTCAAAAATGTACATAACATTTGTATTCTAATACCTTCCAGTTCAAACTGCTTTTATACTGCGCATGGCAATATCTCCTATTTGAAACCGTAATGGCAGTTACTGTGTAGAGTTTGATGTGACAGTTTCTGCTAAGGTAAGTACCAACAAAATGACTTTTTGGACTTAATTGGTTATTAGCCTGGAGGTTAAAATATGCACATTAGCTACTAACTGTAACATTATAGTCTGCTTTTTGTCAAGTTTTTGAGATGCTATCTAATGTAATCACTGCGAAAAGCACTTAAATTAATTGTCGTTCAGATAGGTGATATTCATTTTAAACAGTTCGGGTAACTTCGGTTTTGTTACTTGAAGATAGGTGTTATTAGATTTAAAAAAAATAGTACATAACTAAGAAGTAACAATTAAAATCTCCGTTTTTGATTTTTCTTAATGTGTAATTTAGTTTCTTTGATTGCAGAATTTTAAATAATGTCTAATAGAACACAGAAACTATTAGAATTAGCCGCAAAAGTACATAACAATTAAAAAAAGTCGACATCACCGTTACTGAAACTGAAATAGTGAATGAACCAGAAGCTGGAGTAGTTGTTCATCAACATCAGTTGATAGATTTAGACTCACTGCATATAGAACCTGTGTCCATCATTTTTGACTTCAATCATACACAGGAACTTGAATTTCCCAACTGTGATAGACTTAATGTCAATAGTAATAAAGAATCAAATGAGACTAAGAAAGACTGTAATATTAGTCGTTCCTTCACTTCATTTTCAAATGAGTGCCATAATGTTAATGCTACAAACACTGACTGTGATAATGTGAGTCACTGCCTCACTTCACTTTCCAAAGAATACGATAATATAACAAAGAAGAAAACGTCACACAACACAACATATTATTATTATCAAGCATCGATAATTTTGCTGTTCAAAACAAATGTGAAGCCGGTACATCTAAAGAAACTGATGAAAATGATGTAGATTATATTTCCGAATCTGATTCTTCTTTTGAAAGTGAGTACGTTACTGAGACCGAAAACGAATATGAAAATATGAACGAAGGCCGAAAAAGATGGAAGAATGGTAATCCAGAAAAGTGGAAAAAAATATAGAACGAAGAAGATGAGAATGACAGGACAGGCGCATTTAGGTTACACTCGCTCAAGAGAGAGAAAAGTGAAACATGATATAATGAGAAGTGCCACAAAGCTTGGACCACGTTGTGCGTCAAAAAAATGTGAAACATTAAAAATCAGATTCTGCAGCAAATTTTCAGAGGATACAAGAAATAAAATATTCTCAGAATTTTGGAAAAACATGACATGGGATCAAAGAAAAGTATTCGTTTCATCACATTTTTCTCGAATTGGCACTAAAATGTGTACAAAAAGTAGCGATGAAAACTCTAGGAGACTTGGAACCTTCGTATGTACTCTAAATGATGGTGAGAACACCTGGACTGTATGCAGAAAAATGTTTCTGAATACACTTGCTCTAAAACCTTTCACAGTCCAGAGTTGGGTAAAGAATTCCGTGCCAGCAATGCATACCAGAAAAGAAAATTGACCAGTCACGAAGAAACAATAGCTATAGTGTCCGAAAATCTTTATCTTATGATATTCCTTTAAAAGAATTTTTTGATCAATTGGCAAAAGTACATTCACACTATGTACGCAGGGACTCACCAAAGATTTTTTTGGATGAGGAAATAAAATCATTATCAAATCTTCATGAAATTTACAAGAACTATTGTACGGAAAAAGGATTGCCTATTTCATGCAGGAAAATATTCTAAAGAAAGTTTCATCAAGAGAATTTGGCGCTATTTCACCCCAAAAAAGATTTGTGTGATCTATGCTGCGAACATAAAGTCCAAAAGTAGAAGAAAGGGTTTGGAACAAACACATTTTGAACAAGGACCAAGCAAGAGACAAAAAAGCTAGAGACAAACAAAAAGCCCAGAATAACGAACTTATTCTGCTCACAATGGACTTGCAGGCAGTGAAGGTTGCATCTTACCTTAGGGCTCGTTTACATTGGTCAAATTACTTGAATCAAGTCTACTGGAGTCAAGCAACTTGACGCGTGTAAACGCTTTTTCAAGTAATTTCTGTCTCGTTCAAGTAGTGCTTGACTCCTAGATTCAAGTAACAAGTAAAAGTTGTACATGTTTGATTTTTCAGTCAAGTTGGATGCACTTGAAACAAGTCACTTGACCAGTGTAAATGCAAGTTCAAACTCGATCATATGTACTTGCTTCAAGTAAACAGTTGTAGAGAAGGTTAACCTACAATCTGGCGTCACAATGAATGTTGTTGTTGACGAGCGTATTTTTTTAACAATGGGTTCGAAAAATGTGAAGTGGAACAGTGCACAGATAATAATTGAATTCCTTGAGATTTATGAGAACTACCCAGTACTGTGGAACGCGTCTTTGAAAGAGTACAAAAATAGGAATTTGAGGGAAGCAGCATTTAAAGGGTTAGTTGAACAGTTGCAAAACACTTTTTCAAATGTAACTTTGGAAGTGATAAGATCTAAAATTAAGGTTAAAAGAGTCGTTAGCCAGGAATGTATTAGAATTACGAAATTAATTAAATCTGGTGATGGAACAGATGAACTTTATGAACCGAAACTGAGCTGATTCAATGCAGCACGGTTTTTAATGGGATGTTCGTCCAGCAGACATTCGACCTTAACACTAGTAAGTAAAAAAATCATTTTTTTGTGACTTAACATCATTTATTAATAAATATTTACAGTTTCAGACCTAATTAGTGCTTTACAATGAGGAATGTATGTGTGAAGTTTTACCTGTCCCCAGGATTTTTAACAGGTTTCATAACTGAAATATTTGATCTAAAAAAAACTAAAAAATACTTAGTTATTTGTGGCAAGATAAACCTATTATTTTCATTAAAATGAAGGTGGGTCGTAAACATTAACTGCATCCTAAACGGCGTCGTAATTAGCAGGTAGCATATACGTTTCATTTTATGAAGTTAAAGGTTATTGGGTGGTGGTTGTTCAGCACCAATCCACTTCCATTACCAAGGCAGTGACCATTCTTTTGAACAGAAGAATTTTTCGTAATGTTCTCTAGACTCTTTCAGCTTACGTTTGTACGCATTAGTGGAAGTCAGTTTCGATGTACTCATGAGATATGATGTTTTGACAGTGGCGTGCCATGTACCTGGTATGATTGTGCATGTTACAAGATCTTCTACATCTACGGATGAAGGTAATGTTTGCCTGATCACTTACGAAACCAGTTGTGAAGTACACAAGAACTTTTAACAACCAAATCAACAGTTTCAGGAGACAATGCAATTGGCCGTTCAAAGACTCTAAATTTAGCAACTAAAATACCGAAAGCATTTTTCGAAACTCTGCGTGCTCTAGAAAGTCTATATGTTCTTTCTGAAATTGATAAATTCCGTTTGCTGAAAGATTTGAGTATGTCTTTTCTTAATGGAAATGCATCAACTGCAACAAGAATCGTATTCTGCAGTAAATTCAGGCTGTTACTTTCCATAGCAATGTTCAAGGTAGATGCTTGAAAAACTGCACCATCATTTGATTTTCCATTAGCACCGACATCTATGTATAAATAATTGTATTCTGCATCAACTAACGCAAACAATGTGATGCTGAAGGTACCCTTGTAGTTGTAGTAATTAGAACCACTCTTAGGAGGGCACTTAATCTGGATGTGTTTCCCATCTATTGCCTCTACACAATTGGGAAAGTTCCACTGCACTTCAAATTTTTGCGTTTCACTAATTCCCACTCTTCCTTTGTACTTGGCACCTGAAACAAATTTTTTTTATAATTTGTCACAATTGTTTATAATATTTGTATTATGTTGTACAGTTAATTTGTTTCATTTCAGGATAAGGAATTACAAAATCTACCTACAGTGACTGACGTATTTGATATTGAAGGTATAGAGGATATGGATTCTCCAATTTCTTTGAAACGTCAACCACAACAAAAAAAAACAAATTACTAATTCTGAAACAACTGGAATGCAGCCACCGCGCTCCAAAAAGTTTGAAAAATCCGAAATACATACGGTTGAAAGCATTGTAGATGAGCTACAAAAAATATCGCAAACTGTTAAGCCAGTTGATAAAAGAGGTTCTGTTAAACCGGCTTGTAATGAACTGTCTCATTTTGGAGAATATGTTTCAGCGTAACTGAGGCTATTAAATCTCATAAACTCACTTAAAGCCCAAAAAGCTATCCAAAATATTCTGATAGCTGAAAGAATTAAATCATTGAAACAAAATATGCAAAATCAGAGTTCTTCAGTACTATCCCCAGTAACATCCAGGACCACTGGATTTGACAGCACTGATGTGGGAGGGATGCATCAACAAACAACTTCACACGATTTACTTAATACTGCTTTGGAAAACAGCTTTACATTACAAACCGACGAGTATTCCCAAGAAGAAAATGATTCTTAGAATTTGATGTTTGTTGAAGAAATTTTAATTAACAATAACGAAATGATGAAACGATTTGAAAATTTATATCCTAATTGTAACTGTTAACATGATTGTACAATAAATCTCACAAATATAATGTGTTTCAGTTTACCTTGATATATTTTTCAAGTACTTCATGAACGGCTACCAAAACTTTAGGTATGAATTTGCTAATTGTACATTTTGGCACTCGGTACAGGTACTGCAGAGATGACAAACTGTCACCAGTAGCAAATATCTTAAGGTTATTTCCAGTTTAGTCTTTGCCGGTATCGCTTGCCTTAACATTGTATCTTCTTTTGCAATCTTCTTTTCAACAAAAGACAATGGTTCATAAAATTTGTTAGGCGTCATTCTGAGGTGCTTTCTGTATGAATCACGGTCCTCTACGGCTAATTCTCTGAGTAAGGTATCTGAAGCTCCGAGTTGTAATCTACGACGAATCCAACTCCTTATCCATACCCTTGCTCTTCTTCTTTCACTTTTTCTTAATACACTTACTGTAAAATCGCTTATTATTGGTACTAACAGTGCAACGACTCCACGCATAGCATCAGCTATATCATCAGGAGGGGCCGCCATTTTCACTACAAACCACAAGACAATTCCTCCACTTGAATTCAAGCTTTCAGAAATCGTTTTTTTACTTGAATGTAGTGTTAACACTTTACTTGACTAAAGTAAACTTGATTCAAGTAACTTGACCAATGTGAACAAGCCCTTAATGCTAGCAATCTTTATTTTAAAACGAAACTTTGCTGATATAATTTTACCATCTTTAATTGTGGCTCCAGCGACGCAACGTGTTACTGGTTCACTAAAATTGATTCTTCATTGTGTGCCTCAACCTTCGTTTCTTGCTTGTTAGACTACTTAGAACGACACTGCTTACTAAGAAAATTACCAATTGTAATATTTTCAGACGGATGCACGTACCAAAATAGGAACTGTATTATGTGAGCAAGACGGCTTAGTTAAATCAAATATTTTCAAAGAAAAAGTGGTGGAGTTCAGTATCTGAAATAATGGGAAGGCCATTTTAAGGGAATCGAGAAGTTTAATTGGATTATATTAAACATGAAACATACGCATCAAATGGTTCAAGTATGCTGTGACTATTTAATTCAACATTATACGGAAATAAATTTAATTGAGCTCTTTGATGAAATCTGTTTCATTCAGTGCTACACCACACCACCACAGAAACTTGGGCATTGGAAACAAAATTGTGTTTAGGTATCAGATAGGTGAAAATTTTTTTAAACCCTTAAAGAAAATGATGTGTCCAATAATATTTGGCGAATTGGTAGAGTATTGCCTCTGTATCCCAGTAACTGATGCACCGATCGAACGGGATTTTTCTTTATTAACCATCTGGACTAGAGAGAAAACCCAATATAAAGTGGAAACTTTGAAATCCTTGTTGATTGTTAAAAATAATTTAAATGCAACTTGTATGGAATTCTATGAAAATATACAGGAAAACAAAAATTTGTTAAAAGCAATCCATTCCTCAGAAAAATATAAAAAAACGAACTAAATTAGACTCCTTATGTTTTATTATGTTATTATATTAGGTATGGCTTATCATGTTATGTTATATTTATCATGTTCTATTTTTATATTGTGAAATCATATTTTTTGGTATCTAAGTTACATGTGAAGAATTCTTGAAGGACATTTTATAAACAATGCAATTGTATCAAATATCATAAACATGTATCAGCATTTATTCTATGTTGTATCAAATATCGTAAACATGTATCAGCATTATTTTACTATAAATAAGATTTTTGTAAACAACTTGACGATATTTAATGTTTATAATTAGTTCGATCTTGAGATTAATTGTATTCATTCAAAATTCATTAAAAATAAATTTCGAAAACCGAAATTTATAAGTGGCGCAGTCATTCGGATTAGTGCGGTCGCGAGTTTTACGCAAAGTGCGATAAAAGTTCCGGCTAAGTACTTCAGTACCTCAGCACTAGACCTACGTATTCAACGAGGGACAGGACAGATAGCTGTAAGTGCCAAGTTTCCTTATTATTTTTATTCCTTTTTATTATCCATCCTTATCAAAACTTTGAATAAGGAAGAGATAATTTAATAATTTTGAGAATAATTTTATGAACGATTTAGATAAATTATTAAATACATTCAGTAATTTAAACTTGAAAGAAAATCCAGACTATATAAAAATGGCAACTTCAAGTCCAAAAACCCTAAATTGGGAATTGTTCAAATTAAAATTAGAAAACATCAAACCATACGACGGAAATAAAAATACGTTAAATAAATTTATAAATCGATGCGAAAACTTAATAGAGACGTATTCAGTTTATAACGATCAAGACATTAATAATCATATATTAGAATATATACAAGAGAAATTAATAGATAATGCTGAACTAATGGTAGGAAATAGGATAGAATTGAATACTTGGTTTAAATTAAAAGAAGCGTTGATACAGTGTTTTGCAGATAGCGATGGTTTTCTGACGCAACCTCGTAACTCGATTTTTAACGATTTTGGGATTTAAACGGAAAATTAATCGGTAAATATCGTCGCATCGATCTGTAAAGTTATAAATAAAAATATTCATCCAATTTTTTTTTATTTAAAAAAATACAATCTCGTATCTCAATTCAAAAAACTATGTCATGCGCAATCTCGTATCTTAAAATACAATGTGGCGCATAAACAAGTTCCCTCTCAGCCGTGTGATTTAGTTAAATGTTTTTAAGAAAATTTAACTACTCATATAATGTAACTATCACTGACGGTGAATAAACAATAGTTAATAAATACATTTTTCATTGGAATGTAGAAAAATATCACAGTAAGTATTAACAATACAATATTTATCAATTCTAACCTATTATTACTGACACATTCCTCACATGACACTAAATTTTATATTTTTTAGAGTTAAATATGTCATCCGAAAATATAAATAATAATACGACAAGTGACAGTCAAGAAGTAGAAATGGTACTTGATGAAGCTACTGGAGTTTTTGTTCCTGTGGAATGTACACCAATGGACGAAGATGAGGAGGAGAATGTTGATTCTAGACCAAACTGACAGTGCAACTAGTGACGTAAGTCCATCTCGTCCATCAATAATTACTCTTAGTGAGCATTCAGGAATTATATCAAAAAAAAGGGCTCGTAAGAATCAAGGCGAAACTAAAGACTGGGAACGAAATAAAGTAAAAAAAGCTCGTGAAGAAGGTAAGGGTTATTTTAGCATAACTAGGAAAAAGAGTGAGAAAAGTTCATTAACTCAAAGAAATGAAAGAAAAATAAAACCAGGATGTGCGTCAAAAAAATGTGCTGCTAGTCATAACAAAAAGTGCAATGAAATTTCTGAAAAAACAAGAAAAAAAATTTTCAATTCATTTTGGAAGGACTTAAGTTGGGACCAAAAGAAGTCTTACGTGATCTCTCTTGTTACCAAAGAAATTATTCTTCGGAAAGAAAATTCAAAGGACTCTCGGCGGAATTTCACTCTTAAATATTATCTGATGGTCAATAATCAAAGGTTATTAGTATGTAAAAAAATGTTCTTGAGTACATTGAGTTTAGGAGAATCCCAAGTTCTAAACTGGGTAAAGAAAAGTGATGATTGCGGTTTATTGAAAAAAACAAAATTCAAAAACACTAGAAAAAATTCTAAAGAAGTCAAAGGAAAGCTATCACATGTTGAGAATTTTTTAAATAAGTTGCCCAAGATGGAGTCACACTACTGCCGAAAAGATACTTCAAAATTATATTTAGATAATTTATACAAGTCTGCTCAAGATGTATACCGGGATTTTTCAAAATCTATGAAAGAGCTGAATATTCCAGACAATGAAGTGCCTAGCTATGGATTTTTACTTAAAAAAATGCAATCTATGAATATTGACATTTTTCAACCGCGTAAAGACTTCTGCGATACTTGTTTTGCTTTTAAAAATAAAAATATATCTATAGAAGAGTACAATAATCATGTGAAAGAAAAAGACCGTGCTCGGGATGAAAAAGAACAAGATAAAACAAAGGCTATTGCTGGAGAGATCAAGGCATTCACTGTAGATGTCCAGGCTGTGCAAATGATACCACATTTACCAGCAGGTGCTCTTTACTTTAAACAGAAATTAAAGTGTCATCAATTTACAGTGTATAATATAGCTAATGGAGATGTATTGTGTTATGTATGGCACGAAGGTGAAGGTGGCATGGATGGTAACGTTTTTGCGTCTTGTCTTCTTGATTTTTTACAAACCGAAGTTGAGCTTGATACGCCGATTGTATTTTACAGTGATGGTTGCAGTGCCCAGAACCGCAATGTCACTATAGCTAACGCTTTATATCAATTCGCTGCAAAAAATAATATTGAAATATGTCAAAAATATTTAGTTAAAGGTCACACACAGATGGAATGTGATTCGGTTCATGCAGCAATAGAAAGACGTAAAAAAGATCGCGAATTGTATGCACCGTGTAACTTTGTAAAAATTATTGAAGAGTCTAGGATGAAAAAACCGTACAAAGTTAAATATCTTGATTATAAATTTTTTAAAAATTACTCTGATTTAAAATTTTACAAATCAATTCGGCCTGGAAATAAAACTGGTTCACCAACAGTATTACAGTTGAGAGGATTAAAATATAGTCAAGACAAGATAATGTTTAAGTTATCCTTTGATAACGAATGGGAGGATCTTCCACAACGTTTGAACAAAAAAAATTCTGTCAATACTGATATTAAGGCTTTATATTCTAAAGAAATCCCATTAACTAAACAAAAATACATGGACTTATTATCTCTCAAACAATTAATACCTAAGGACTATCACTCTTTTTATGAAAATTTAAAATACGTGAATAATGAAAATTAAAAATGATATTTTTTTAAATCTGCAAGTATTGTCTGTAGGCAATGAAAAAAAATAATATTTGATGATTATTTGATTTTATAATTCTATTCGAAAAGCCAATGAAAGTGATTAAAAGTATTAATGAAACTATGTGATATTAATACTAATACTAGAATTAAGACAACAAATTTATCTAGATTTAAAAGAGTAATATATTGTAGTAATTAAGAACTCTTATTATTTAAAAGTTAAACAATAACATTTTTATTCGATTAAGAATGATTTAAAAAGTTAATTTGTTCACAAAATAAAATAATTAACAAAACTTTTCCATGTACTTATATTTGTAAAGATTACTACGCAATCACGTATGTTACGTTTTTTCCTCTGCAGCAAACACGTATCTCAGAAAATAAAAGAAAAAATAATGATTAAATGTTTTGAATGCTAAACTTATCTCAAAAATTTATTAAGAGAGTGAATATTTTTTAAATTAATAAAAAAAATTGTTTAAAAAAATTTTCAATTTCATTATAAAATGTTTTTTGTCATTCCTGAAAAGTAGTAGTTTTTGAGATACGAGGTTGCGTCAGAAACCATCAATAGACGTGATTTATATTGTATTTTACAAGAATTAACTAGAACCAGACCATTTGAAAATGAAAATCTAATAGCTTTTGGAAACAGACTTCAATTGTTAAAAAGTCAAACTATACAAATAATTAGCAACAATTTAAATTTAGGCGAAATTGATAAGAGATGTCAAATAAATCATTGTGAGAAAATAGCCTTGAACACCTTTATAGCGGGATTGTTCAATTTATTTTTCTATGTTCAAAAAGCACGGCAACGCTAAGATCAAGAGTTGTGATCGTGGCAATAGTGTGAAATAGTCAGTCGTAAAATGGCTCGTTAGAAATAACATGTTTTTAATGTAATACGAATAAATAAACGTATTTCTATTTACTTATTCACACTGGCAATTAATAATTCAACATATTCAACATATTTTTGGTCCTTCGATAGTCGGATGTGTGAATAAGTCTAGTATTATATCAATTTTCAATCAATTAAAATAAAACTACACAAGGAATCAATTCATCCACAAGTATAAAAAGTGTACCTATCCAGTTGTCCAGTCAAGTTTCAAGACGGTAACAGCAACGTTCAGAAGAATAACAATTTGGTCGGATGTGCAAGTAGACAAGGTCAGTCCGATCCTATTCTTACGATTTTCATCTCTATTTACCATTGTCATTAAGATCATTTTGCAAGAGCGTATTATTTGAATTCTATTCGATTTGTATCAAAAATTATAAATCAGGCATTAAAGTATTATTTTTAATTGACTTTCACACTAATATAAAAATACAATAAATTATAGTATCAAAATTAATAATTATTTTCTGTTATAATGACTAGTGCAAATATTAAACAACTCATTAGAAATAGAGGATCTATAAAAAAACGTTTAACAACATTTGAAAAATATGTAGTTTCAATAAAGGACGGTATTATCTCGCCTGGTTTAATAGATGTTCAATTACGATACGACAACAATATCAATCTAATTCATGAATTTGAAAATATACAAAAATTAATAGAAGAACATTGTACAGAAGAAGAACTTGAAATACAGTTTGAAGAACGAGAGCCTTTTGAAAATAAATATTATAGTAATTTATCATTTCTAAAAGACTACATTTCAAAAAGAACAAGTCCTACAGCAATAGAAAATTCTTCATCAATCAAAGATTCATTATCAAACTTCTTACTTCCTAAAATCAAATTACCTGTTTTTAATGGTGAGTATGATCAATGGCTAGAATTTAAAAATAATTTTATGTCAACAATTGATTCAAACACCTATCTAAATGATATTCAAAAATATAATTTTTTAAACGCTGCTCTAGAAGGTTATGCAAAACGAGTAATCTCTGGATATGATGAATCTCAAGATTATCAAAGAGCTTGGCAAAAACTTTGTGAGAAATTTGATAAAAAACAGTTTTTACTTGATACACATCTTAAAGCATTGTTTAATATTGATCCTATAATTAAATCAAGATTTATGCAATTTAGAAATCTAGTAAATGACATTTCAAAACATATCACAGCACTTGAAGGAATGAATCTTTCCAAAGAAACCCTCTGAAATATGACTATTATTTATATCATTTATAATAAATTAAATAAATTTACCCAGAACAAATGGAAAGAATCTCATACTTCATCTGAATTACCTACATTACACAATTTTCTAGAATTCTTAAAAGAAAGACAAGATGTACTGGAATCTTTGGAAGAGGTTTCTCAAACTAAGGTATTACATAGTAATCATAATAATCCCAATATCCAAAAATCGACAAAGGCACATGGCCGCTGACATGTACATTTATCAATGAACAAATTAACATGTAACTTCTGCAAAGGTGAGCATTATATTTATACATGTAATGACTTTTTAAAATTAAGCATCAATGAAAGATGGAACAAGGTGAAAGAATTACAATTATGTTCAAACTGTCTCAGAATAGGACATTCAAAAGAAACGTGCAATTTAGGCCACTGTAAAGAATGCAGACGAAAACACAATACGCTACTACACAATTCTACACAATGAAAAATGTAAATCAAGACAATCAGTGCAATTCCCAATTAATAAAACAGTCATGCAGTGACTCTAACAATTCATCTATCTCCCAAGGAGATTGTTCAAATGTTTTACTACAAACAAATTCAATTTATAAACAACAAAGCATTTACAATTCATCTGTTCTTCTTTCAACTGTCACTTTGAAGGTAAAAGATGACCAAGGCAATTTTCAATTATGTAGAGCATTATTAGACTCTGGAACCCAATCCAATCTAATAACCGAATCCTGTTGCAAGCGTCTAAAACTAACGTTGATCCCTACCAATTTGTCAATCATGGGAATCAATCAAACAATATCCACTCTCACAAAAAAAACTTCTATTACCATATACTCGAACTGTAATAATTTTCAACATAATCTATGCTGTTATGTTGTTCCAATTATATCATCAACCACACCCACAGAACAAGTTAATATTTCCTCAATCAATATTCCAAATAATCTCTATCTAGCTGATCCAGAATTCTATTTATCTAAGCAAATCGACATGATTATCGGCGTCACTTTATTTTGGGACCTTCTATTAGATGGAAAAATCACTCTAGGTAAAAATCGTCCAATTTTACAAAACACCAAGCTGGGTTGGATCATTTCCGGGTTGATTTCAAGTCCAATAAAAACGTCTATTTGCAACCTTTCCAAAACCATACCCGAGGATTATCAATTACAAAAATTTTGGGAACTCAATGAAATCAACGAACCTACTTCAATGTCTGAAGACGATCTTCATTGTGAAACTCTATTCAAAGAAACCACTTCACGTCATCCTAATGGTCAATTTATTGTTAAACTTCCATTAAAAAGGTCACCTGAAATTTTAGGGAATTCTAAAGAATTCAAATCCAGAATTTCATCGTCTGTATAAGAATTTCATTCATGAGTATATACAATTAGATCATATGTCAAAAACAGAATCAATAAGCAACCCAAATTATTACTTTCCACATCATGGCGTTTTCAAAGAAACAAGTATTACAACAAAACTCAGAGTAGTGTTTGATGGATCATGTATAACCAGTTCGGGATGGTCCCTTAACGACTTACAGTTAGTGGGCACTAAAATTCAGAATTATATTTTTGATATATTAATCAGGTTCAGACTTTACAAATATGTCGTGTCCGCAGACGTGTCAAAAATGTATAGGCAGGTTTTAATACACAATGACCATAAACAGCTTCAATTAATAATTTGGAGAGAAAATCCAAATGAGGAATTTTCAACTTACCAACTCAATACAGTCACATACGGTACCACGTCAGCGCCTTACCTAGCAATCAGATGTATTAATCAATTAGCTATTGACAATCAAAACTTATTTCCTATTGCATCAAATACAATTTTGTCAGATTTTTATGTGGACGATTTACTAACAAGTTCAAATGATATGAATGAATTACAAACCAGATGTGCTAATATTTCATCTATTTTATCGTCAGCAAACTTCATTCTAAGAAATGGGTTTCAAATCAGCCTCACATTTTAAAAAACATTTATTCGGAAAATATTCCTAACAAAATTTTGAATTTGGGCGAATCTGAAAGCTTCAAAACCCTAGGAGTTCAATGGGATAGTAAACAAGATATTTTAAAATACAATATAAACATTTCTTCTTCTCATATATCTATTACTAAGAGACAGATTCTTTCTATTATATCTCAAATATATGACCCTCTTGGTCTTCTTAGCCCAGTAATCATAGTGGCAACAATCATCATTCAAAAACTATGGTCAATCAAATTACCATGGGATGAACCTATTCCGCAATATTTACTAGTACTATGGACACAATTCTATAATCAAATAACTCTATTGAATCAATTAGAGATTCCTCGGATGGCAATCGGATCAACTATCAATTATTGGATATGCACTGCTTTTGTGACGCTTCGATGCAAGCTTATGCTAGTTGCATTTATCTAAGAAGTCAAGATGCTCAAGGAAACTATTATATTCAACTGCTATGTTCAAAAACAAAAGTTTCTCCTTTAAAAACAACTACGATACCCAGGCTCGAATTATGTGCCTCATTATTAGGTGCACAATTAATGAAAGAAATCTGTCGCACCAATTTTCCGACAGTACCTATATATTATTGGAGTGACTCACAAATCGTTCTATGTTGGCTTCAAAAGGAATCCAATCAGTTGCAGCAATTTGTCGCAAATCGTGTATCTAAAATTCAAATGACCAATATTACCTATTGGCATTATGTCAATACCAAAGAAAACCCTGCAGACTTAGCGTCAAGAGGGGTTTTACCAGAAAAGTTAGGAAATTCAAAATTATGGTGGTATGGACCAGATTTTCTTTATAAACCTATTGATTACTCATTATCTAATGACACTATTCCAAACATAAATTTACCCGATTTAAAGAAAACTAGTAAAATACTAAAGGTCACATCTATTGAACAATTTCCATTGTTTTCTAGATATTCAAGTCTGAACAAATTGAAGCGTATAACTTGCTATTGCCTCAGATTCATTTCCAACATACAGAAAAGGAAGGAGGCCAGATTAAGTGGCCCTCTTACAGTATCAGAATTAAATCATGCCAATTTCACATTAATTAAAAGAGTACAATCAGAATGTTTTCCTGAAGAAATAGCTATTCTAAAATCAAACCAACAGCTACCATTAAAACATAAATTTAATACTCTTGCACAATTTCTTGACGAAAATAATAAATTACGCGTAGGAGGTAGATTAAAATTTACATCACTCTCCATTCATACACAACATCCTATATTACTTCCTTCAAATCACATTTTTTCGAAACTATTATTTCTACATAAACATCATATATTATTACACCCTGGTCCTCAATTATTATTTGCATCCATCAGACAGTTTAGCGAGGAAAATATCCAAGCAATGCCTAACGTGTTTCAAATTCAACCCAACTTTTGCTACATATCCAATGTCCAATTTACCTGATCATAGAGTAAAACCATCATTACCCTTTCAATTTACCGGAATTGACTATGCAGGTCCATTTCCACTAAAAGACAAGCAAGGACGAGGATGCAAAACACTGAAATGTTATGTTTGCATTTTTATCTGTTTCTGCACAAAATCTATTCATTTAGAATTAGTATCAAATTTAACAACTGAATGTTTTTTATCTTGCTTGAGAAGATTCACGTCCAGGCGAGGAATACCATCCGACATTTTTTCAGACAATGGCACTACCTTCATTGGTGCAAACAACCAACTAAAAGAGTTACGTATCTTTTTACATAACAATCAAGATCATATCAATAATCAATTAATCAAAGATAATATAAGGTGGCATTTTATACCCCCATACACACCGAATTTTGGTGGTCTTTGGGAAGCAGCCGTCAAAAGTACTAAGCATCATTTACAACGCATAATGTATAACAGACAATTTATTTATGAAGAGTTTTATTCATTTTTGGTACAAATTGAAGGAATTTTAAATTCACACCCGCTTTATTCCCAATCCACCAATCCAAACAATCTAGAACCTCTCACACCTTCCCATTTTTTAATTGGTCGCCCTATAACCTTACTTCCTGATACTGATCTTGTAACAACCCCATCAAACCGATTATCACGACTTCAAGATATACAACGGATGTACCAACAATTTTGGACACGTTTCAAACGAGAATATATTTCTCAATTGCACACGCAATATAAATGGAGGGATCCAGCAAAACCATTGCTTAAGACTGGAACTCTTGTACTAATCAAACATTGTAACCAACCTCCATGCAAATGGCCTCTTGGTAGAATCCTGCATCTGTCCCAAGGAAATGATGGTGTCTCCAGACTTGAAAAAATCCAAACCACTGCTGGTATTGTGAACCGTTCAGTACGTCATTTATGCCCACTTCCAATGGAAGAAGATACAGACATTTAATTATTTTGTGCAATGTTATTTTATGTTCAAATTTACTTTACACATTAATGTATTTATTTTGAAGGTACCCTTCAAAGGGGGAGTTTATGTTCAATTTATTTTTCTATGTTCAAAAAGCACGGCAACGCTAAGATCAAGAGTTGTGATCGTGGCAATAGTGCGAAATAGTCAGTCGTAAAATGGCTCGTTAGAAATAACATGTTTTTAATGTAATACGAATAAATAAACGTATTCGAACGAAATTCTATTTACTTATTCACACTGGCAATTAATAATTCAACATATTCAACAGGGATGTTCAGGTGTTATACGCAATAATATGTATTTAAAAAAGCCTAACTCTTTAGAAGACGCTATGGCTTACGTTGATGAATTTGAAAATTTTGAAAGACTTTACGGCCAATTTTATGAGCCTAGAGTTAAATATAACAATAATAATAATGACATCCAAACAAACAAAAAAAGAAATAATAACCAATATAGAAGTAAGCAACATAGTAATTATAATTCCTTTTACCGACAATCTTACAATAATAATTATAATAGATATAATAACAATAATAATTATAATAATGAAAGATACAATAATAATAATTATTATAATAATAATTTTCCTAGTCAACTTATAAACATAAATCCCATGTCACAGAGAAGGAAAAATTACCCGACGAATGCACAAGTATTTGGTCCCAGCAAAAATGTTTTCGGCCCGAACCAAATACCTGTAAACCGTTTACCTAGACCAGAACCGATGTCTACGACATCGAGAAATTTTTCTGACAGACCTAGTAGACGTATAAATAATAATAACAATTACAATAATGATAATACAAGCAATAATAAATAATTCAAATCACGAAACGAACCAAATTTTACATCCGAAGAATTATATAATAATAATTATAAAAATAGCGAAGAAAAGGAAGAAGAAGAAATAATTGATTTTCAACATTTGTTTGAACGCGACGAAGATAATAATCGAATAGAAAATTTTCGGAAAGAGTCTCGGAAGAAAAACTAAAAGTAATTGAGTATATTGAAATCAAAAAAAAAAATTTAAAATTATTAATAGACAAAGGAAGCAATAAATCAATACTAAAATCTTCAAACGTAGAAAAATATTATTCTCAATGCATATTAGGGTGGCCCTTATTTTTGAAAGTCGGAAATGTTGACATGCTACCCCCTAAAATGGTTCTCCACTACGAAAAAATAATTCCTGAAAAATTTCATCCAAATTCATAAAGTACTCGGTCGCGTACCTATCAGTCACCGCGCGGCACTATGCCGTCCAGTAAAAAATCTCTGCGTAAAGATTCGGAAGTATTTTTAGTCGGTAATTATTCACCCCAGATTGTTGGGAACAAATTACCCTTGAAAAGAGATGTGTTATTTTTTAATATGAGAGAGGTGCGTTTGAACTTGAACGAAGCTGCACGATTAGCGATTCGAGAAACGTTGGTATTCTGGGAGAAAGGAAGAATTCCAACCCAGAGTGAGAAAAATTGTATTCCAAAGTTGAAAAAGTTGTACCAAGAGTGGAGAGATCTCCAGAAGTATGCGAGTTTGACTCCAGAAAAAAAATCTGCGAACCAATTGAAGAAAGAACAGACATTTGTCAGTGAACTTGACGATCTCTTTGATGTGGCTGCGCTAAATGCTTTGACGTTGATGAAAATCCCGGAAGATGTGGAATTTTTAAAAAAACAGCGAATGAGAGGAAGAGTCGGTTATATGTATGGCATCGGTAAACAGCTGACAGTACAGGAAGTGAAATCGGGGGAGCGTGCTGAGAGAGCCGAAATGTATAAGAAGAGAAAATTTGAAGAATTTGCCGGAGAGGGTGAGTAGAAGTACACTTTAGAATGAATATTTTTTGAGTGATGTAGAATGTTGTGGTTTTGTTTACTATGCTGAATTTTGTCTATAGGTGAGGAAATATAATTAGTCGACAGTACGAGCGGGAGTGAAGAAGATATTGGTGATAATGAAGGTGTACAAGTGCCAGTTCCATGTGTAGCGCGTGAGACGCAAAAACGAGGCCGTCAGAAAATCATCACCGAGCGTTTAGTTTCTACCCTCGATAGGTGTAGTCAGTGATCGTGATGCAATTCATCTCATTTCAACCGTGGCAGATGCCTTGGGTCAGGATTTGAATGACGTGGTTTTAAATAGAACGTCCCTGCAACGATCACGTCGTGAACTACGAGCAAAGAAAGTCGAAAAACTCAAAAATGAATTTAAAAATATCGATTTGAATGCAGCTGTAGTCCACTGGGATGGGAAGTGCTTACCTTCGTTGACTGGCCATGAAATTGTTGATCGACTACCTGTAATCATCAGCAATGGTGAGGTCGAACAAATCCTTCACATTCCAGCATTAGACAGCGGTACCGGGAAATCGCAGGCTGAAGCGATTTATCACGCATTATGCGACTGGGGCTTGGAAGGAGTAGTGAAAGCTTGTTCTTTCGATACGACTGCCTCGAACACCGGGCAAGAGAATGGTGCCTGCGTTCTTCTGGAGAGGTTGTTAGAGAGGAAATTGCTGTATCTCCCGTGCAGACATCATATTTTAGAAATAATTTTAAGAGCGGTTTTTGAGAAGAAATTACCAGGAACGTCAGGTCCGAACGTTGCAATTTTTAAAAGGTTCTAGGATTTTTGGCCGCAAATAAAGCAACGTGATTTTTCGACAAGCATGGAGGAGAGAGAAGTGATCTAAATTTTCGAACATGACAAATCTGCTTTGATTGAGTACTTGAAAAGTCTAACGAATTTTGCAAGAGGAGATTACAAGGAACTGGCTGAATTATGTCTAATTTTTTTAGGACACTTTTCTCCTGAAAATGTGCGATTCCATTTCCCCGGCGCTATGCACCACGCCCGGTGGATGTCTAAAGCGATTTACACCTTGAAGATTTTCATGTTCCGGCATCAGTTTAAAATGAATATTGCTACTAAAGAAAGTATTCGCGACATCAGCAGTTTCATAGTTAAAATTTACGTTAAAATGTGGTTTTCAAGTTCGCTAGCGACGAAGGCGCCGCGGTCTGATTTGAATTTACTGAAAGAATTACATGAATATCGAAAAGTTGATGCGGATGAAGCTGAAGTTGCATTAAATAAATTTTTAAGACATTTGTGGTACCTAAGTCCAGAGGCCGTCGCCTTCTCTTTTTTTGATGAAGATATCTCTTTTGACATAAAAGAAAAGATGCGTCAGAAAATAAAAGGATTACGAAGTTCAGTTGATGTTGATGATTTTTACGAAGAGGAGAATGTTGTAACTAAAAGAATAACTTTGAAGCGTTCCGAAATCGAAGGAATTGGAGAACTGGATGAATTTATTTCGCCTAAGACAAAAATATTTTTTACTCATTTTTGTATTGACGCATCTTTTCTTGAACGACCCCCTTCCTAGTGGGACACTGATGAAGGATATCAACAGGCAAAGGCAATTGTAAGCAGAATTCAAGTCACAAACGATACAGCAGAGAGGGGAGTGAGGTTGATTGAAGATTACAACGATAAATTAAGCACGAATGACGAGCAGAAACAGTTCATTGTGAAAATAGTATCGGACCATCGAAAGAAGTATCCGGATTCTAAAAAATCGACTTTAGTTGCGCGATTTGAAGATGGCCAGAATTCTTCGTCAGACCAGTAGATCGGGATTAGAAAGGCTATAATCGTACATATTTCATTATTCAAATATATTCGTGTGTAGTGTGTATTGTATTGTAGGTAAGTATTAATGATTCTGATTTTGTTGTTCATGTTGCAATATAAGATTTGTTTAAGGTTTTTTCAAGTCAGACTGCATTCTGTATTCAGTAGATTTTTTGTTCCTTTAGTATGACATGATTACAGTACTTAACTACTGATATATGACCTCATACGTAATGTTGCCTGCACTAACAAAACACTAACATTTCTCGCGGCGCTTCGCGGCAGCTCAAGTGACACCGCGCGCTACTTAATTTCTACAATTTTCTTTGCGTTTTCGGCACGGGTTAGACTTCATCAATTTGGCTGAAATTTTTAGATGATCATTTTTTCGTGACACAGAATCATTTTAGGGGGTAGCATCTTGAAAAAACTCAAAAAAAATCACCTCTATAAATAAGGGCCACCCTACTGAGTATAAACTGTATCAGATTTTTTCCATTTATTTTTGGTATCCAGTAATTTCACCACTTATATTTTGTAATCAACTATTTTACATACAAAATGCATATGGAATCAGGAAGTGATCAAACTTGGTTCGGCGGAAACGTCTACATTCGGAAATATGCTAGTTCGAGTTCGAAGTCTTTCACTGGGAGAAGGGCATCATGGAGGGTCCTTATCTTAGGTGGGTCCGATGTAGAAAATGAAGTTTCTTTGCAGATGACGATTCGAACGACCAATAAGGTGCATCACAGAGCAGTAGAGCACCGAAAAGAGATAACATAGTGGGCATTCAAAGGCAAAACGTTTGATGCGATACATTTTGGTTTAGTGTGTTTACTCAATAATTGTAGGTTGCAATAATGCTGGATATTAATTGTATCAGATTTTATCTATTCTTTATTACTTAATAAATACGTTGAAATCAATGTAATGTTCAGATAACAAATATTTTGTAACCAGAGAAAATTTATTTTCCAGTTTTCCACTGCAGGGAAGTAGGACATATTCTTACATGAGTCACCTTCATACCGTGGGGTGAGTACTACAACTAGGTAACTACAAATTTGGCGAAATCTGGGTAAGTGCACAGATAAATCCCATTAGGTGAGCTCCACACCATATTACAACTAGGTATCTGTTGTAGACATTTTACAGGAGTTACTTAGAGTTTTCAAAACTATACTGTGCTTTTCAGATGAAAGTATCCACCTTTAATAACTTTTTTAATACTGGTATTTAGAAAAAATCCAAAAACACGTCAATTTATGTTGGAAGGGGCAAGCATTATGGCTTATATAACTTAATATAATATAACTATATTACTTGTTATATTTTTTATGTAAAATTTGGATACTCCTCTTTGAGCTGATTTCAAAAATGTATAATACTTGTAGGTTAAAGTGGTTAGTTAGTTTAAGAGCACAAATTTTACTTATTATTTACTTTCACCTTATTTGCCTGTACTAAAATGGGTTGTACAACTCTTTAATCTTTTTAACTGTGCTATTTATTCTGCTTAAAAAATCCAAATAACAAAAAACTCTACTTTTTATTAAAGTTTGACATTGTCAACTAGAATTTGTAGTCACTATTGATAGTGTAATTTGATACATTATTTATTTTGTTTCTCTGAAATGGTTTACTCTCTGCAAGAAAGAATTGAAATTGTAGGTTTATACTACCAAAATAATAATTGTGCAAGAGCTGCTGCTAGAATATTTAACGAATTACACGACGGAAGACATGCAACTCATAAGTATGTAATTCAACTGATGGAGAAATTTACCACAACAGGGTCTGTTTGCAATAAAGTGCATAAGCGAGAGGGACTCGTAAATAACGAAGCAATCCAAGTGGCAATTTTAGGGCAAGTTAGCTTAGAGGCTCAACAACCCCAATCGTTGTCAACAATAAGTAGAGCGATCGGTGTTTCATCTTCTACAGTTTTCCGAGTTCTACATAAATTCAAGTACCGCCCATACAAAGTTAAGTTGGTGCACGAGTTGAATGAAGATGATTTTGATCGTCGTCTAGAGTTTTGCGAATCAATGACGCAAATTATCAATAACAATCCACAATTGTTAAACAATATTTGCTTTTCTGATGAATGCTCATGGTCATTAAATGGCTTAGTAAGTAGGCATAATTGTAGATATTGGGCTGAAAGTGATCCACATATTATGCGTGAATTCCATACACAACATCCCCAAAAGTTAAACGTTTGGTGTGGTATCCTAGGTGATCACATTGTCAGACCTTTCTTCATCAACGGAAATTTAAATGGTGAATCATATCTTGAGTTACTCAGATAAGGGGTTGACCCACGTATTACAACAATAATAGAAAATGATGATAACCCTTCCGAAGATTTACTGGTATTTCAACAAGACGGAGCTCCCCCACACTATGCTATGCCTGTCCAACAATTTTTAAACGAAACATTCCCCGCTCGTTGGATAGGTAGAAGGGGGCAGATGATGGAGTGGCCACCTAGGTCACCGGATTTAACACCCCTAGACTTCTTTTTATGGGGGTATTTAAAAACAAAAGTTTATGCTACCCAACCAGAATCTCTGGATGATTTACGAGAGAGGATAGAAAATGAATGTCGACAATTAAATCCAGCCGTATTAAGCAATGTCAGAGAGGCATTTCAAAATAGATTATACCATTGTATGGAAGTGAATGGTACTCATTTTGAACACTTATTGTAACTTCATAATAAATAGCACAGTTAAAAAGATTAAAGAGTTTGAACTGTTGTACAACCCATTTTAGTACAGGCAAATAAGGTGAAAGTACATAATAAGTAAAATTTGTGCTCTTAAAAGAAAAATTGCGTTTTTGGATTTTTTCTAAATACCAGTATTACAAAAGTTATTAAAGGTGGATACTTTTATCTGAAAAGCACTGTATAAGTTGATGATCAGAAAAAATGTTCTATCTACAACTAGATAAGTTCACTTCACTAGTTGTTCAACTTAGCAGAACTGCAAGATTGAAGCAACAAGTAGGCAACTCAACATGTCTAGTTGTAGCACTACAAGACTGGGGCTTGATTTTTGTCAACAGGTGGCTCTAGTTGTCTTGGTAAGGTTAAGGTAAGGCTTTCTACAATTTCGAGCTAGTTGGATGTTAACAGTGTGTGATATTATTCTTCTTTAACTCTTTATTAGTGCTTTATTCTTCTAAAACTCGAAGATGTCTTCAAGAACAAGACGTATTATGCAATTATGCAACATCAACATAAGTAAGTATAATTTTATTACTCAATTCGTTAAAATACCGTTACCGACTCAATAATTTACTTAGGAAATTGTGGATACCAACTCATTTTGTCAATATCACAGAGTGTTTAAAAGGATTTTTAGACTAGAACTCACAGAGCAATGAAATACAATGCCGAAATTAAAATTATCGGAATAGTCGTTTGGTTAGCGTGCCTTAATCGGTTTGTCACTTATTTCATAAACACGAATTTATTCCGGTCATTATTATTGAATCATCACATTATTATTGAATCATCATTTCGGAACATTTGGATTTAGATGCACTTAGGTGTAAACGTATTTGAAAAAGACGAAAATAGCGCAGCCAATAGGTTAAGCCGTGCAACGAATTCTACCGGGTTAATGGCAGCTATTCCTTTGATGTGATCATTGGCGGCACGGTAAGCATAGAAAGCAATCAAGGACACCGTATTAAAATTTAATTGTAATGTGTTTACAATTCAATACTGCAATTTTAACTTTTGTTTTCTTCTCACATCTTAGAAAATTTCGAGTTTCAGTTGAGGCCGTTTGATTTTGGTTGATATATGATCACCGCTCGCATAGTTATATCAGAAAATGCTTGATGCAGGTGCCGGGTTGAAGTACCTCTCAGTATTTTATTTTTTATTGATTTCAAAACGGATTCGATTCACATTTTCATTTTTTTCAATTTACGTTGTATACATTTTTTCATTCAAATTTTCGTCATGCAAGAATTTTTTTTCTATCTACTATTTTTTTCTAATTCTATCTACTATTCATGTAATCCTTGCAAGGGCCCCCATTCCGGTTTTAAATTACATTAAGAAAATATATCATAATTTTACAATTTACATTGATTTATATTGATGGAGGTAGATCATGTAGTCCATCCTCTTGTCATCACGCAATACCAGAAGATCACAGAGCAAATAACCTTACTGGAGAGATTTGTGAGTAACTATTCATCGAACACTTTACTTATGTAGTGGTTTACAATCAATTATTCTAATTTTATATTTCTCGTTACTAGCAGTACAACCAGAAGAAATGGAGAATTTAAATGGTACATCATACGATAGCATTTCCATCCCTGGGCCCAGTCATTCGGCTGAAACCAACACTACAAGACCAGGTGAGAAGCTCGACACTCTCAACTTAAATTGTGATTCGGATGAGGGAGTTGATGAAGAGCCTTTGTTCTCATCAGACCACTCTGAATTTTGCCCCGATAAAATGTCTACAGACGAAACCTCTATAAGTGACACTGACAATCTCCTTACACATCGGATCCCAAAAGTGAAGAGCAACGGTGGACGTCTCGGAGGTGTTTCCAGAGACAACGGCAAAACCTCGAAAACGGCTTAGATGTCAACAAAAATGGGCAAGGACTATAACCAAGGAAAAGAGGGCTAGGGGCGAATCCTATGTCTGTTCTCGGAAGAAAGTCATTCCTGCTGTCCAAATGAAACCCCCGTGCCAAAACTGCAGGAGCCAATGCAACGAAAAAATCTCGGAAGAGGAGCGAAATAGGATTTTTTCAGCCTATTATGCATTAGGAGAATACAGCAGACAAAGGGAATTTATTCACGCCAACACTGAAAAATTGACTAAAAAGCGTATAACAGCCGATAATTCAAAACGCAATTTTACCGTCACATTCTTTCTTCCCAGCCAGGGAAAAAAAGTTAAAGTGTGTAAGACAATGTTCATCAATACTTTGGGCATTAAAAAAGGTGTTGTAGACATAGCGATGAAAAAGCGAACCACAGGAAATACAAATCAAGAAGATAAGAGAGGAAGACACATCAAGAAGCAAACTCCACAAGCTATTGTTCAAAATGTAAAAGCACACATAGAAAGTTTCCCTGTCATGCCGTCTCATTACTGTCGTGCAACCACCAAGCGCCTTTACCTGGATCAGAGTCTAAACATTAAAAGAATGTTCAACTTGTACATTCAGGTTTGTAGTGAAAATGGTGAACCGAAGGCAACTTTACCTTTTTATCAAAAAATTTTTAACGAATGCTACAATTTGGGATTCCATCATCCAAAAAAGGATCAGTGCCGAGTTTGCTCTCATTACACCAATGCTTCATCAAACGAGAAAGAAACCTTGAAGGAAGAGTATACAAAGCACTTACAGCTAAAAGATAAGAGCTCGTGCCGAAAAAATGAAAGACAAAGAAGAGGCACAAAATTCTAATGGGGAATCTGTATGTGCTAATTTCGATTTGCAGCAAGTACTTCTCGTACCATCTGATCCTGCTAACAATGCTCTATTTTATAAACGAAGACTCGCTACTTACAACTTTACGATATACACACTGAACTCCCAGCAAGGTTTTTGCTACATGTGGGACCAGGCCCAAGGAGGTAAAGGAAGCTGTGAAATAGCAAGTTGCGTTCACTTGTTTTTAAAAGGCCTCCCCAGTAACGTAAAAAACGTAGTATTTTACAGTGACAGATGTGGTGGGCAAAATCTTAAACAGTTCATCGCAACAATGTTCATGATTGCTGTGCAGGAGCTACAAAATATATCAGTCATCGATATGAAATTTCTAGTCTCGGGCCACACACAGATGGAGTGTGACTCTATGCATTCAGCTGTAGCCACCGAGCTGCAAAGAGTAGGCAAAGCGTCGTGGCCGGAAGAATTGAAGCAGATCGCAAGAAGCGCAAGAAGAAAAGGGGGCAAACCTTACCAAGTGTTCGATCTTCAGATCGAAAATATCAATGATTACAAGCTTTTTATGAAGGAAAATCTCACGAACCGGAAGAAGGGTGAAGACTCAGAGGAAGTGCGGTGGCAAAAAATGAGCTGGATGCGTTTCGAAAAATCCGAACCGTATAAGATGAGATTCAGGGAGAATTTTGATGAACCATTTAAAGTCTTAGATTTTAATAAAAGAAGCCGTCGGCACACATTGTCATAGCTGAAGCAGAGGTATGACCAACCAATCCCAATCACCTCCTTGAAACACAGGGATCTGGTTTCCTTGTTCTCGCTAAAGCCCCAGCACTCGGAGATAGGTACAAACAATTTTACCTAGATCTGCCTCATGATGGAGATGTCGGCGAGCCCGAATGCGATTTTGATGATTCTGACAACGAAAATCTATAATTTGTTATTACTATTTACTACCCTGCTTGCTTAATGTCTTTGAATTATTTAGTTTGAATCTAACATTGTGCTGTGAAGGCTTCCTGAATTGGATATGAAAAATCATTTTATTAAAAACAATATTGATCATTTGGTATGTAACTACTTCTAACTCAACATCAAAAATATCCTTATTGCTAAAACTAGGTAACTGATTTTTTTTTAGGATACATTAAACTTCAAGGACTGTTTTTCGTCAATTCTTACAAAATTGTGGTCAAAACGAGACATAAATACCTCTAATTAAATATAATCCAGAAATGGTAGTAAAATAACTTTTAGTTTAGTCTCCACAATCTTCCGAAATCTTTAATTTGCGTTTTTCTCGAAACAGCTGAATTGTAGTTACCTAGTGATTCTCAACCACTGTGCCGCCAAATTTTGCAAATATATAATAATGTTAATATTATTAAATTATATCATTTAAAAAGAAAAATATTTTTAACATGAATATATATTTGAATCCACAAAAAAATAAATTATTTTATTATTTGCTTTGCAACGCGTTTTTTCTTAGTACCAAATTATGATAAAGCGGCGTGCATAGCAATAGGAATATGTCTAAAGTCGACGCACACTTGCCACTTCTGCGTACAAAACGTGTTGTTTTAGTGATAGTTGGGGTTCACAAGATATTCCATAGTAGTTACCGCACCTTTTCTTTTGTTAAAATTGGCAAATGTATGTGATTCGGTTTAAAATTAATTTATTTGCATGTAGTGTCAATTTATAAATTTGTAAACTTATTAACTTTGCAGTACACCTATCCCCGATTTACACAGTACTTGTTTTACACGGTTTTCCAAATAAGTTTTTTTTTGTTTTTATCGCACTCTACTAAATGCTACTGAGATTGAACACGTGCGCTGTGTACACATCTCACGGGGAATCCCGAGCTGACTTGCTGCACACGCTGTATTTCTTCGCATAAAATTCAAGTTTTATCTACGGAAAATTGTATTTGAGTGAAAGTTTCACAATTTCAAAAAGGTTTAATTTTCCATATTCATAAATTGCAAGTGAGTGCATAATTTAGATTATTATAAATTCAAAGGTAATATTTGAACCATTTTTTTAAATGTTTCGAGTATATTGTTTTTATTTTATTAAATCCTTCTGAAAATGGATGAATAGTTAAAAAGAAGAAAGTTTAATGATGATTATAGTGATAATGATAACGTAAGGGACCAAGTTAATGAGCCAACCCCGGCACAAGGAAAAATACTTCTTGCTCAAAAAAATACGTTGTCCATCGGAAATATAATGATGATTTTTTGAAATTTGGATTTACCTTTACAATGGTAAATGTAAACTCCAACGTCACTTGGTGACGCTTTCAACAAAAGATAAAAGCTACTTTGAAAGGTCTTTATCATCAAAAATTAAGCAAGTAAAAGTTTTTGAAAAACAAGTATGTGTGTATGAAAAGGCTCAAGTAACTTCTTACGAAATAGCTGAATTGATTGCTGTTATCTTAAAACCTCAAAATTTGACTGAAGAAATTATATTAACTGCTTGTCGCAAAATTGTAAAAACAATGATTGGTGGATCAGCTGATATTGGTATTTGCAAAATACCCCTTTCAAATGATACAATCCATCGCAGAATTAAAGATATGTCAGAAAATATTGAGCAAAAACTCTTGCAAATTCGAATTTTGGTATACAAGTCGACGAAACAACAGATATTACAGGAAATGCTCAATTAATTGCATTCGTTAGATTTATTCACGAAAATGATATAATTAATCAATTTTAATGTTGTCGGGAGTTATCTGATTTTACAACTGGTAAACATATTTTTCAGTAATTAGTTTATATTTAGAAGAAATTAAAGTTTATTGGAAGTCATATATTGGCATTTGCACAGATAATGCTCCAGTTATGGCTGGACATCTAAAAGGATTTGTAGCACATGTTAAAGAACTGAATAATATATTAGTTACCCATTTAGTCTAAGAGCCAGCTTAAATCTGACAGTACATATTTTACCATAGCTGAACTTTCATCCAGTGAGAGTCCTATACCCACTAAACAGGGAATGGGTACTAGCTAAACCCGGCCGCGGTGGGTTTGGGGTCTCTCAGGTGAGCCAGGTAAGAAAATTTAAGAGATTTTTAAAGTATTTTACAACGTCTGCCCTTTTAATATATTATAATATACATCTCTAAGAATTGAAAAATAACTATGGCTGCCGATTTTAACGGTTGCAACACCGCGGCAGCCGCTTTTCAAAATTTGAAAAAAAAATTTTTTTTAAACTATTTTACGGCGTCTGCCATTTTTGTATATTATTTATCCATCTATTTTAAGCTAATATTAAAAATGGCTGCAGGAAATATGTACTATGGTTGAAGAAAATGACATTAACAAAGGACGTTGTTATTTTCTTTCATTTCTGCATAGGCAATACATCGATTATTTCTGCGAGTTGAGTAATGATATGGGACATACTTTAAGTTCAGTAATTTCATCACAACATTTAGAAGAAAAAATTCGTGATAAATTTGCTAGAAATATTCAAATACTAATATCCGGTAATAAAAAAGTTATTGCACCGACAGGCATTACTTCTATAGATGAATCCTTATTTGCTGATTTAAAAGAAAAGGACATTTTACAAGCAGCAGCCTCGATCTTGCACAAAGAAATAATGAACATTGAAAAATCAAAACTTCCAGACAATTTAAATAGTCAAAAACTGATCCAAGGAGAATGTTCAGTTCCGTCAACCCTGTCAGATTTTATCGCTTCAGTTATTGGAAGTTATTTTCGAAAACGACAAAAAAGTGACAATTTCAAACGTCACGTCAATTCTGCATGCCAAGACTTAATTTACATGACTCATAATGGAAACCTGAAAACTTCCAAACATATCTGTTTAGGTATGAGTTTAAAAAGCCTCACTAACAGCCGTAAAGTAGTTGATATCATTAACCGCTACGGACATTGCATTAGTTACAATGCAATTGAAGAACTTGAGACTGAAGCTACGTATACATCGACTTCTCGAGCTGGACTGTGTCCAGAAGTCATCGATAGAACTAATAATTTGTCGGTGGGTGTTGCATATGACAATTTTGATAGATTTGTTGACACAAAAACCGGCAAAGATACTCTTCATGATACAGTCGGGATAATATATCAAAACATCGATCCTAGCCTCGAAAGTACGGAAGATGTTCAAGATGTTGATGATTTGTGAGAAGTCTATGCTAAAAGACGTCGAAGACGATCTTTCCAAGCAATTGATCCAGAATTACCGTTTTTTGCGAAGAAAAGTAAAATGAGTAGTGGTTTTCAACCAGAAATCCGTGAAAATCAAGAAGAAAATATTATCGTACATCAGTAGTTTTAGAAACAATGGAGCAATGCATGAAAATTTTAGAAGAAGTTAATCAACCTTATATGCAAGTAACATACGACTTAGCTACAGCAAAAATCGCTTTTCAAACTAAAGCAACGAAGAAAAGTCCAAAATTTTCTAGGTTGTTTATACATATGGGATCTTTTCACATCATGCTGTCTTATTTTAAAGCTATTGGGAAATTTATTGATGGTTGTGGATTGTCAACAATTATGGTAGAGAGTGAGCTGCTCGCGAGTGGGTCGGTCGCAAGTTTTCTAGATGGCAAACATTTTAACCGGTGTAAGAGATTACACCCTATGATGGCGTTAGGGTTGCAAATCCTACATTTTCGATATTTTTTGGAACAGGAAAATATCGATATAACTGATAATATATTGCAAGAATTGCAAAGATTGCAATCTTGTCAAACACCAATATTTATTATACACGACGAAAAGCTCAAAGAATTGTGTACAAAGTATGCAAAATTTGAAGAACAAACTATCCATGGATTAGGTAAAACTGCTCAGTTTTATATGGTGTATGTTAAGCTTGTACATCATTACTTAACTCTTAGCAAAAGTATACGTTTGGGAGATTTTGAATTATCCAGAAATATTCTACCACAAATTACCAATTTATTTTTGGCTTTTAATCATCAAAACTATGCGAGATGGACGGTTACGTATCATTATAACCTGAAAGTTGCTAAAACTCATCCTGGGCTGGAAGAAGATTTTAAAAAAGGGTTCTTCGGAATTAAACGTACAGGAAAGCCATTTTCGAGGCAGCCAATCGACTTAACTCTAGAGCAAACGATCAATGCGGATGCTGCTAGGCGACTAACTGGAATCCCTCATTTGACAGATTCTATCGCAGCTCGTCAACGTTGGGCTCGTAGTCATGATATTCGATCAATTATTATCACTCACATTTTTGAAGATGTAGGCATTAATAAAAAACAAGATATTTCAGCAGAATTACAGCCATCAAACATCAAAAAAAGTTGCGAGAAACTGGAAAAATTTGTTACATCTTTTAATCAATATATCAATCCATTTAGTGCCCAGTTACCTCCAAATCAATTGTTCAACATTGCATCAGATAAAGCTGCTTCGGCTCAAGTAGATAACTTTCTTTTGAATGAAATGAAAGATTGGTGATGATCTACGCAAAGCATTCATTTCTGAATGTTCATTGGATATTAACCGATTTGACAAAACAATCAAGAAAAATCCAGTTCACAATTTTTCGAGTCAGTTGGACAAAAAGAAAACCGTCAAAGTGGGTGGAAAAAATCAAGAAATCAAAATACAGCGGGATTTATTCGGACGCATGTTGGGATTGTCAATGGACTATAAAATCGATATCCTCAAAATTTTATCTTATCCAATAACTCCCGTGTCTCTTTCTCTGTGCCATTTGGATGGAGGAATTCATAAAACAGATAAGTCAGCGCTTGTCAAATGTCTCGAGGCAAAAATCGACCCTGGTGATCCACCACGTCACGCTGATGTGTATTTGATCGACGGTTTCTTTATTCTACATGCTATGAAAGAAGTACCTAAGACATTTGGTAATATTTCAAAGAAATTTTCCAGCATCCAGAATAGATGTAATCTTTGATCAGTATTGGTACCCTTCCATCAAAGACAACGAGCGGAGTCTTCGACATGAATCAGCACTAATTGATTACTTAATTTCTGGACCTGATCAAATCAGACCAAATGATTTTATTAAAGAAATGCGAAATACCAAGTTCAAGGAAGCTCTTATTGAATTTTTTAATGTGCATTGGGCAACGGATGATGTTGCGCCGTTTATTGGAAATAAACTACTCCACTTGAGTTTTCAAAACTGCTATTCATATAGATCCAATGACGGTATAGTTGAGTCAAGTATCGTAGCAGATTTGTGTTGTAAGTCTCATGAAGAAGCAGATAGTAGAATTATTTTCCATGCTTGTAGCATTATGGATCAGTCTAATATTGTAATTAGAAGTTCAGATACTGATATTTTAATAATCATGCTGGGAAATATGGTTAACGTGAAAAATCCTTTTTCTCACATTTGGATGCTAATCGGGACAGGTAACAACGAAATGTTTATTGATGTCAGTAAAATATACACACAACTTGGTCCACTTCTAGCTAAAAGCTTAATTGGCTTCCATGCTTTCCCTGGTTGTGATTTTAATCAAGCTTTTTTTAATCGAGGCAAAAAAAACCTTTCACGTTACTGAAAAATAACGTTGTGTTTAGAGAAGCATTCCCTGCTTTCGGTGACATTAGTCTGACTGAGGACACCTTACTTGAATTGTTTAATGTTATCCAGAAGTACACTTGCCTCATGTACAATGCTAAAAAATCTATCGATGTTGATGATGGGAGGTTTCAATTATTTGTTCATTCTTACAAGTCAGCAGATACAAAAGAAAATTTTAATAAAAAACTCCGAAGCTTTGATGCAAGCTCGATTCCTCCGTGTAAATCGGAATTGTCTCAACAAGTTTTGAAGACGCATTATATATCCAGCATTTGGAAAAATGCTCATATGAAAGAGCCCACATCATTGAGTCCTATGGAATATGGTTGGATGGAGATAGGAAACTGTTACGTGTTCAAGTGGCTCGACAGTGACCAACTTCCTAGCTCTGTCGGTGACTTAATTTTAAATTCTGAAGGTAATAACAGCATAGTGACACTATTCTAATTATCACTTATTTTTAATATCATAAGCTAACTTAAAAATTCGTATTTCATTTTTACAGAATCTGATGTGGTGGATGAAGATTACTTCAAAGTTGCTGTTGATGATTCCGACGATGAAAATTAATAATAAAATTTATCATTACGAGACAATTTGGATTTTTATTTGTTTTTAATTATTTCAAAAAATGACTACATTCTGATATGAATAAATAAATATTTTCAATCAACCTTAGAAATTTTTTCTTTCACCTAAATAATCATTTCATATTTGCTACAGCCTTATAATAGACCTTTTTTCCTCATTATGCTCATAAAAAGTAGTATATGTGATCGTTTATATATATATATATATATATATATATATATATATATTGTTAAAATTACTCTTTAAAATAATTTTTTATTATGTTAGAATAAGTCGAAAACGTGGCAACGCCGCCCAACATAAAGTTTTTTTCTATTTTTTTTTGTATTAATTAGAAATGTGTTGTTGATATATCGCCATTAAAACCCAACTACCACATGTTATAATATTATTAATAAATAATACAGTCCACACATCAACAATTAGTTTATTTGAACCAGCAAAGAATTTTAAACATTTTGGTAAAATAGAAAAAATAGATAGGAATTTAACAACAATCGAGTGTGTCCAGTGGCCCAGAGAAGAGGCGAAGAAAAATATCGAGCGAAGTAACAAGCGATAGTGACTAACTGACTGAACGACTGCAATCTAGGTACTTTTTCCATACAATTCCTATTTTATTCTATTTTTTCCTTTATCTTAGGATCATTTGTTCTATTTAATCAGAAAATGTTCGAACCTCTTCAATAAACTATTGAAAATTGATTCAATTATTTCAATAAAAATTACAATTTAAATGTGTTAAGACAATTTTAGCGGTATTTTACATCGCAACAAGATATGCGACGTATTTTTCTTACAATTTTCAATTGAACAGTTTATAATAATACAATTTATTTTCTATTCAGTCTAGGCAATTTATAATACAATTTCATTAGTTTGATTTATAAAAATCACATGCAATTACTACTTTACTTACAATTTTAAGCCTAGTAAGAAGGTACAATCAATATTAAGCAATTGAAGTCGCTATTTCATCACAATTAAGGTGCAATTTTCTGTCGTAGGTTATTTATATTGTGTCCAATAAATTGGACAAAAATACGATTCGTGACTGCCGCCCAACATAAAGTTTTTTCTATTTTTTTTTTGTATTAATTAGAAATGTGTTGTTGATATATCGCCATTAAAACCCAACTACCACATGTTTTAATATTATTAATAAATAAGTCCACACATCAACAATTAGTTTATTTGAACCAGCAAAGAATTTTATTTTATTTTAAACAAATAAATATATATATATATATATATATATATTATAAGGCTTTTTTATATTTACTAATATAATTCCGATATTATATAAATTCTACCAATGTAAAAATCACACCTATGAATACCTATTACTATACACGGATTGCAGGTAAGATTTTACTGTAAACCAGATACTAACAACCGGATAAAACAGCAGCCATTTTTAATATTAGCTTAAAATGGATGGATAAATAATAATAATATACAAAATAGTTTAAAAAAAATTTTTTTTTAAATTTTGAAAAGCGGCTGCCGCGGTGTTGCAACCGTTAAAATCGGCAGCCATTGTTATTTTTCAATTCTTAGAGATGTATATTATAATATATTAAAAGGGCAGACGTCGTAAAATACTTTAAAAATCTCTTAAATTTTCTTACCTGGCTCACCAGAGAGACCCCAAACCCACCGCGGCCGGGCTTAACCCATTCCCTGTTTAGTGGGTATAGGACTCTCACTGGACGAAAGTTCAGCTATGGTAAAATATGTACTGTCAGATTTAAGCTGGCTCTTAGACTAATTGTTTTTTACATCGAGAAGCACTTGTTACAAAATTTTTGCCATCAGATTTGAAAATAGTTCTGGAACAATGTGTTAAAATGGTTAATTATATCAAATCAAGATCATTAAAAAGTAGATTATTTAGTAAATTATGCCAAGCTATGGAAGACAAGTAAGAATCCTTGTTATATCATACAGAAGTAAGATGGTTGTCCAGAGGAAAAGTTATATCTCGTGTGCTGAAATTAAAAGACGAAATGAAAATATTTTTTGAACAAAATAAAAATTATGAGTTTGTTCATTTGTTAGAAGATAAAATATCGTGTACTAAACTGGCTTACTTATCAGACATTTTTTTTATTTTCAACAACATCAAGTATGCAAGGGCAATGAAAATATCTTAAACTCAACCGATAAGCTGGTGGGATTCAAAAAACAAATAACTTTATGGAAAATAAAGCTCAGAAAGGCAATTTCGAAAAGTTTGAGTCAGTACCTAAAGACAGTTAAAAAACTATTAAATTAATTATTGTTGATCATTTGACAACATAAGAAATTTGATTGGGTTCGCAATCCATTTCTCATAACGTATTCTCTGTATTTGACTTAACTTTGAATGAAGCGGAAGAACTCATTTTGCTTTCCAATAATCGAGATTTAATATTAAAACATTTGGAAGAATCAATTAATTCATTTTGGATTAACATCAGATGCGATTATCCAATGATAACCAAAAAAGCTTTAAACATATTATTACAATTTTCCACATCTTATTTGTGTGAATTCAGATTTTCAGCATTAGCCAACATTAAAACTAAACAAAGATCAAGATTGTTAAATGTAGAAGCCGATACGAGAGTAGCATTGTCATTTTTACGACCAAATATAGATGAAATTATCAAAAAACATCAAGCTCAAATTTCGCATTAAAAATATTTTTATTATTAACTTATAATTAATCCCTTGATAAACGTTTAGTTATTATTGTAGTATATATTAGTTTATTTCGTATATTTGAAATTTTTGTCATAAACTATTTTTGCAGTGTGTTGTAGTAAGTAAATAATTTATATCTTTTTCTTTGTGTGCCGCCAAATTTTGAAATCGTTAAATATGTGCCGCAACAAAAAAAGGTTGAGAATCACTGCACTAAGTTTTACAGGGGCCTACACCCAAAATATTGAATCCAGCTGGAGGCAGAGAAGAGAAGAAGAATATCGAGGGGGGCAATCAGAAGTTACTTTGACCTTCAGCTTCATGAATTTCTCTGGAGACGGCGAGTCCGGCGAAAAAATGTGAATCCATTCGATGCAATCATAGTAGATATAAAATTTTTTTATCCTAGAAAGAATGATTGACCTCCAATGGAAGAGGATGAGGAAAATAACTATATTTTTGTGGAATAAAATTGGTTTTCATTTATTTCCATTGTTTTTATTGCTCTTTGGGAACCGGAAAATTCGTTGATGCTATCGATTCGAGTCAGGTTAGATTAGGTTCGGTAAGTTAGGTTAGGTGCGTTTACTATCGTATTTCTATTTTTTTTCTTTCCTATCCAGGTATATTTTCTAAGTCCAGTTGTGACCATTCCCTATCATTTTTAACTTTCAATTTCTCTTGGCGTTTTTCGGAAATTTATCCCAAAGAGTTAACGGATCAACATATTTAGCAAAAAAATCGATAAACAGATACTAACTTTCCATATAGACGAAATACAATGCTAATTTGTTGAATGCTACATTTTTAGAGCGTTCCAGTACCCAGTGTATATATACCTACCTGTTGTACCATTGTATAGTAAGTATTTTTCTCAAATACTTCAAGAATGACCACTAATAGTAAATAATACCCGCAGTTGTGTGTATGTTTACTGTTACAATGAAAGAGGATGAGGAAAATAACTATATTTTCATTATTTCTATTGTTTTTATTGCTCTTTCGGAACCGGAAAATTCGTCGATGCTATTGATTCGGTCAGGTTAGGTTAGGTTCCCGAGTGGGTTGCTGGTCCCATACCGGGCGCCTCCCCAGGTGGTGGATAGGGGAACACCTCCCAGATATGGGTGGTACCGGCGAAATTAAATAGCTGGGGCGAACCTAAACCAGCATGGACGCGACGGTTCCTTAGGCGAAAGGCGGCACTCCAAAGGGCGGATAGAGCTCATAGCTGTGGTGGCTTCATGCGAATAGGAAAGGATAGAATTGAAAAATGCGGTCGGTTATCGTCGAATTCACATGGGATGAAGAAAAAAAGAGGTCATGTACACCAGAAGAAATGAAGACATTAAGAGGAAAAAAAATTAGTCCCTTCAAATCATTACAAAGAAGTAAATCTTTGAGTTTAGCAAGCACACCAAAAAGGAAACTAATGGATACATCAATACAAGATTAATCTGGAATATACAAGAAAAAAGAAAGTTCGGAACTTTTCATTCTAAAGGAAACCCTGGATAAGATAACATATCTATACTCCGAGCTTGAGGGGCATATCGAACAAAACACTAAAAGAGCGATTAAGGATATCCAATTAAAACTGAAAAAAACAGATAAAAATAGTAAATGGGACACAAATAACTAATTGGCTAGAGCAACACAAGTACGAAAAACCAGAAAAAATGACTTTTGAAATGGACACACAAACAAGTCCTCCAAAAAGAACAACAATCTTTAAAGAAGAGGGGCCAGATGAAGAAACAAGAGAGCAGGTGGTTAATAAATGCTCCACATGCAAAGAAAAGAAAAGAGATAAAAAGAAATGAAATGGCAACACAAACCGATAATGATCTATTTAACCCATTAGTGACCAGAAGCAACTCAAGTTGCACAGCACTTAAAAAAATAAATTTTACGTGAATTTCTATTTTTGGCGTTAAATAATGCAATCAACATGTAAAGGGATCCGTCAGGTATAGCATGACTAATGTTGTTTATTTCTAACACCACCTGTGAGTTCTTAGGAGGGGGTTGTTTGAAACCTTCCATTCAGGACACAGATCTCTCCATGTTCAGAGGTAAGTTACCTTGTCACTATTTGGTTGTTTTGTTTCAAAATAGTTTTAAATCCTTTGTAATACCTTTGTTTAATTTATATTAAAAAATTAAATTGAAAAAAAGAAGTTTAATGACATAAATTCAAATTTGAAATTTCGATGCAACTAAAGTTGCTTCTGGTCACTTGAAGTAACAGTTTTTGTTTTACTTTGTTTCAGGCTCATATTCTTGATTTATTTTTGCAAGAGATTGTTATCAACAAAGGCTACGATAAAATTATACAACATGTAAGTTATTATTGTTTGTGGAATATATTTGTATATTTTGTAATGTATCTTGCCATTTTATGTTGCACATTGCATTTATCTTTCATATATCTTTTTTTTTTTTCAGGAGCAAAACTTATTCCGTTGATGAACTCATTCATATCATCGAAGAAAAGCACAAAGGCACAAAGCACAAAGGAAGAAACTAAAAAACAAATACCAAAAACAACTACACCAGGAGTCAGCTACGCCCAAACGGCCAAGAAAACGCTGTTAGCCTCATAGCGACATTAATAGCCCAAAAAGCCAAATAAAATGACAAACAACCTTCCTAGTCAAATAAAGATCGGCTCGTATAACATAGGAGGACTACGAGCAAACCAAAACACCATGGGAGTGATCTTGGGGGAAAAAGATTACGATATCTTCGCACTACAAGAAACAAGATTGCCAGGTGACACACACAGATTCACCTGGCCAGGCTACAACATTTATAGATGCGATATAAACGGACGCTCCGGAGGTACAGCGATCTTAGTGAAAAAAGAGTTGTGCCAACACCGAATAAACTCACCGGACGGACTACTTAGCATGGAGGCGACAATAGTAGTCATTAAAACATCATACGGCGATATTAGAATAATATCAGCATACGTACGGCCTAACACCACAATACACGAGGAAAACGTGTTAGCAGTACTCCCAGATAGAAAAAAAGGCACTATCATAGGAGATCTGAATGCCAAGTCCCCTGCGTGGTACAGCACTAGAAAAAACAGACAAGGAAGAAAATTGGAGAAGATCATAGAAGATCACCCATCCTATCAAGCGATAGGACCAATAACACCGACACACTACCCACCAAATGGAGGAAGGCCCGAGGTTGAGGCTGTGTTGAGAGACATTACGATACCTGTAGAAATCGGGACTATAGATGTGGCGACGCTCACTCACAATCGTCGTCACCATTGGTAGCGGCAACAAACATGAAGAACCGTAAGAAAAACTAACTGGGATAAATTCAGAAGGCTAACAGGACAGCTGTTAGCACCAATCACGTAAATAAGAAAAAAGGAGATGCTAGAAGAACAGGTCTGTTTCTTCGAAGAAGCACTATCAGAAGCGATAAAACGAAGTACCACAATGACCGTAGCAGACAAATGAAACAGGAAATTCAAGAAAAATTACAGGAACACAGGAGCGAGGAATAGAACAGGAGGATAAACGAATTAGACCCGCAAAAACCCGGATTATGCAACATAACTAAAGTCCTAAGAGAAGAAAGAAAGCCAATGCCGCCAATACACGGAAGCAACAGGATTACGTATACAAATAAAGAGAAAGCAGAAGAGCTGAAAAACACAATGGAACTTCAGTTTACTCTGAACGAGCATCCCGACGAAGACATGGACTTCTCAGACATGATAGAAGAAAACATTAACGAATACCTAGAAGACGAGGAGGATCAAGAAACCCTAGGATTCGCAACACCGATGGAAGTGAAGGAGTTACTCAGGTTCGCATCAGCAAGGAAGGCTCCGGGAATAGACGGAATCTCAAACAGAGCGCTGAAAAACATGCCAAAAAATGTATGGCATACCTTTCGAACATAATAAGTGGCATGCTGAAGACAAAACCCTGCCATGAGTAAAATCGCAGAGAGAGTGATACTGAGGATTCTGAACGAACAAACAAGGACATTAAATACAATACCAGAGGAACAATTCGGCTTCAGGAACAACCACAGCACCGAACTACAAATTTTGAGACTAGTAGAATATACTACTCAAGGTTTCAAACAGAAAGAATCCACAGGGGTAATCTTCATAGACGTAAGCAAAGCCTTCGACCGAGTATGGCACGAGGGCTTGCTTTACAAGATGAAAGAGGCAGGATATACAAAACCGCTCATAAAACTCTTGAGCACGTACCTCAAAGACAAGTACTATCACCAATGCTGTATAACATATACACAGCAGACATCCCGAAAACGGAGAACACCTTGACAGCGCTATATGCGGACGACACTGCAATAGCAACGAGGTGCGTTAAGGTGAAAAACATCACGAAAAGACTCCAAAACGCTGCAAAAGAAATTGACGAATGGTGCAAAACATGGAAAATACAAGTCAACTGCGAGAAAAGCCAAGCAGTTCTCTTCAAGAAAAAAAGGAGCCACCAACCTGACCGGAAAATAAAAATTAACAACAAAGAAATCCAGTGGACAAAAAAGGCCAAATACCTAGGCGTAACGCTAGAACAAAGTCTCACTTTCAACGAACACGTGGAAAACACTGTCGACAAAGTGAGACAATGGAGAGCAAGACTATGCGAATTAATCGGTAGAAAAAGCAAGTTAAAGACGGAAACAAAACTCAGATTTATCAGGAGTATAATAATACCGATTATAACGTACGCCTCTGTTGCCTGGGGACACATGTGCAAAACAAACAGGAAGAAACTACTGGCTCAACAAAACATAACGCTGAGACAAGCACTAAATGTACACTGGACAACAAATAGCGAGGAAAAATACGGAGAAACGGGACCTGAAAAAGTATTGGACATTATGGATCATAGGGCAGTAAAGCTATTCGAGGAGCTGGTAACTCATCCCAACGAAGAATTGAGGAAACTCATAAGATACACTAAAGAAGACTATGAGAAACACAAGAGACCCAGAAGACAATTGGATGGATAGGTAAAGTAGGTTAAGTTAGGTTAGTAGTAGTAAAAACCAAAAAAAAAATACAAAAACAAAAACAGAAAAAAAAATTTCTATCCACAATCCTAGGGTTTCAGAGTCAACCCACAAGAAGACACCCCCCGACACGGTAACTCCGCATTTCATAAGCAAGTGTAGAGTTATACATCGGGGACAGCTATAGAGAAGGCGAAGGACCACTCGGATTAGATCTTTTCTTGCCGAAGGAGGTTGGAAGAGGTTTACCCGAGGCAGCGAAACACACACACATTAAGACGTCCAGACCAAGAAGCCAAGAGAGCATAGCCAACAGGCTAATCTCTTAACAAAAAAAAAGATAGACAACCCAGAATCTCCCATAGAACTCAGGGGAAAGGAAGGAGTCTACGCGCGAAATTGCGACGCGAAAGAGGATGAGGACCTGTAGAAATGACAGAGGGTGGTGGAATGTCCTTCTTCGCACCCACTCGTGGTTACAGGTTAACCACGAAGATAGCCAGCCAGTCACTTCAAGTCAAAACAATTGAAGGGTAGCCAGGCTAAATTTTAGATAATTTAGGATTAGGAAAATATGAGGTCAACTATCATAAGATGTATTTTAGTATAAGTATCGAAGAAATTTAGCCAGTAAACTTGACGTCTCCACAGTAACTTTGGCAAAATCTATAAAAGAGAATGTTGAATTGCTTTCAGAAGATATAAACATAAATCTTTCAAATTAAAAATGTGTTGAATCTCGAAATATTTCACCCAACCTCAACATATTATATATGAAAATCTTCCTCCTGGGTCATTCTTTCAATTGGTTTAAATCTTGTGAAAATCCGTCTATTAGTTTGCGAGTTATTAGCCGATATATCTATCTATTTTCTGTTATACACCTTTTGGTAAATTTTATACTATTAAACAGTTTTTTATTTCCCATCGGTGTCCGTTACTATTAACATAAACCCGATAGATTGCGAATAAAAGTGGACGTTGAATGTTTGTAAAATCAACGCGAAGGGAAGCGTGGCCGGTTGTTTAGTCTGGATGCTCTATTTTGGTGGTAAACCCCCCTTAGCTGAGCACTTGGGTGAGAACCAAAGTTATAGTGATAAGAGATGAAGTGTTTTACGTAATATAAACAAACTCCCCACGTAAAGTGGAGAGATTTTGACCTTGTAGTATAAGGGACAGTCGTTTAGTGAACTTTGTCTTATAGTTCAGTGCAGTGCAGTGCAAAAAACACAAAAGTGAATTTGACTATATTTGTGTGGCGAGACTTATTCAAGCAAATATGCCAAAATACAAGACCAATTTAACTCCTAGCAGTGGACGCAAGCAAAGTATACGTCAGAGAATGAAAAAAATTCGTGATAGCAAAAGGTAGGTGAAAGTGCTTCAAACCAAAATAAAAAAGTGATCTCTCTTGCAAACCGAGCGCAAAGTGTCAAAAGCCAAGCCGAAGGCGAGGTTTGCAGGTGCACTTGTTTATCAACTTTTGAATATGAGTTTTCGTAATCATTTCCGAAAAACTGTAAACGGGGGTCTAACAACTGAAGAATTGGTTGGTACAGTCACAAAGAGATTAATTCATTATCACTTCAGAAAAGAATTATTATTCCAATGTAATGAACTGCTTTGAATTAAATTACAAAGAATTGAAATGATGTAAATTTTTATGCAAAGGTGGAATTTTTTCGAATTGTTAAACATTGAATTAAAATTAGTAAGGATTTCATTTGAAGTGGTAAAGATTGACTTTGAGTTGGTAAGAATTAAATCTGAAAATTGCATTTGAATTGGTACGAATAAAATCAGATTCCAAATGATTTGGGATTAATTGAATTATGTTAATTTACATGAATTGTACGCAGAGATTATTGGAGCGATCAATTATATTACCATTGAAAAAAGCGAAGAGTGCCATGCTGAGAAAGTCCAATTATTGAAAAAAGACATTTACAACGGACCCTACCACGTTTTTGGAAACCACGAAAAATGTGAAACATATTTCTGTTCTAAAATGACAAACATTGACCAAGATGAACAGAAAAAAGGATATGATTGGGTAACTGAAATGAAAGCTTCCGGACTGTTCCAGGATATTTTGTATGTCGCAGAACGTGATAAGCGAAATGCCGAAAGTTTGATTTTAAATATGGACAACAATGCTGCAGAATGTTATAATTCTGTTGTAGCAAAGTTTGTTGGCGGGAAAAGAATCAATTATACGGCGCGACGCTCCTATGCAACAAGATGTGAAGCGGCTGCCATATCCTACAACGTACCTGCTGGCGAATGTCCGCGCTATATCCATAAAAAAGTGATCCATGCGAGCCCTGGAAAGTATACCAAAAAGATCATTGTAAGACGTGCACAAAACATTGCATGGAAAAAAAGTAGGCGAACATTGTTTTCTGGTACAATAAAACAAAAGAGAAAAGCAATAACAGAGACTGATGAAGATTATGGATTACCGTCATCAGATATGCATGAAGAATAAAGAATTCCTCAATAACCTTCATCTGAGCAAAGAAGAATGTGAGATTTTACAGAACAACACAATTGGCCAAGCAGACTGTTTATTGTGGAAAGAAGAGAGATCTAAGAGACTAACAGCTTCCGTTTTCGGACAAATTTGCAAACAACGTGCAAATACCCACTGTGCAGTTCTTGTTAAAACAATTCTGTACAATCCATTTCACGGCAATATAGCCACAAACTGGGGCAAAGAACATGAAAAAATTGCAATTCGTTTGTATGAAGAAATTCACAACGTCGCGGTAGTAGAATGCGGTCTATTCGTTGATGCTGAAAAGCCCTATTTGGCAGCTACACCTGATGATCTAATAGGAGATAACGGCATTATTGAGGTGAAGTGTCCTTATTCAGCAGCTAAAACGACACCTATAGACGCCATCCAAAAACAAATTATTAAATTTGCAGAACTTCGGGAAGGACGTATGTTTTTAAAACGTAGCAGGAATTACTTTTATCAAGTACAAGGGCAGCTCCATATAACACAACGTCGTTATTGTATTTTTATTGTTTGGACACCTATTGGAATTGAGTCTGAAATTGTAAGTTTATCCAGTAAGTATATTATAACTAATACTTACCATAGTTGTTTTTTTTTAGATATTTCGAGATGACAACTTCTAGGACCAAAAAATGTGTAAGCATCTAGAGGAGTTTTATTTCAAATGTTTGTTACCAGAAATCATCAATCCGCAACATATTAACAGAAGGCGTATTAAAGATCTTAAAAGATGAGAAAATATATATCTTTCGATTGGCTCAAACCATGTGGAAACCCCTCCAATATTTTGCGAGATGTTCACCGATATACCAAATGGCAGAAGTAGCATTTATCTTTCATATTAAAAATGTGTCGAATCTCGAAATCTTCCACCCAACTTCAACATATTATATATCAAAATCTTCCTCCTGAGTCATTCTTTCGATTGGTTTAAATTTTGTGAAAATCCGTCAATCAATTTCAGAGTTATTCGCCGATATATCATTGATTCTGTGTACGTGTTGAATCTCGAAATACTCCACCCAATCCAACAAATATTATATCAAAATCTTCTTTTTAATTCAATCTATTGATTGTTTCAAACCGTGTGGAAAACCGTGTACTAGTTTGTGAGTTAATCACCAATATACAAAATGGCAGAAGAAGCATATATCTTCCATATTAAATATGCGTTGAATCTCTGAATATTCTCCCTAACCTCAACATATGATATATTAAATCTGCTTTTTGATTCACCCTTTCGATTGGTCCAAATCGTGTGAAAATCCGTCCATCATATATATCTTTGATTTTGTAAACATGTTGAATATCGAAATATTCCACCCAACATTAACATATGATGAATTAAAATCTTATTTTGGTTTTAATCTTCCGATTGTTTTAGATCTTTGATTTTGTATCCGTGTTGAATCTCAGAATATTCCAACAAACCTCAACATATGGAATATCAAAATCTTCCATTTAATTCAATCTTTCGATTGGTTCAAACCGTGTGGAAATCCGTCTATTAGTTTGCGAGTTAATCACCGATATACAAAATGGCAAAAGTAGCATATATCTTTCATATTAAATTTGTGTTGAATTTTAAATATCCCATCTTACCTCAATATATTATGATATATCAAAATCTTCCATTTAAATTCAATCTTTCGATTGGTTCAAACCGTGTGGAAATCCGTCTACTAGTTTGCGTGTTATTCACCGATATACAAAATGGCAGGAGTAGCATATATCTTTCATATTGAATATGTGTTGAATCTCGAAATATTCTCCCTAATCTCAACATATGATATATCAAAATATTGTTTTTGATTTAATCTTTCGATTGGTTCAAATCGTGTAAAAATCCGTCGCCGATATGTCTTTGATTTTGTAAACGTGTTGAATCTCGAAATATTCCACTCAACCTCAACATATGATATATTCAAATCTTCCATTTAATTCAATCTTTCGATTGGTTTAGATCGTGTGAAAATCCGTCCATTAGTTTCCGAATTATTCGCCGATATATCTTTAATTTTGTATACGTGTTGAATCTGGAAATATTCCAACAAACCTCAACATTATTTCGATTGGTTTACATCTTGTGTAAATCCATCTATTAGTTCGCGAGTTATTTGTCGATATATCTTCGATTTTGTATACGTTTTGAATCTCGAAGTATTCCATCCAACCCCAACATATGTTATATCAAAATCTCCCTTTTGTTTTTATCTTTTGATTGATTTTAATCTTGGGAAAATCCGTCCATTAGTTTGCGAATTATTTGCCGATATATCTTTAATTTTTTTATATGTGTTGAATCTCGAAATATTCCACCCAACCTCAACATATGATAATCAAAATCTTCCTTTCGATTGGTTCAAACCGTCTACTAGTTTGAGAGTTAATCACCGATATACAAAATAGCAGACGTAGCATATATCTTTCATATTACATATGTGTTGAATCTCGAAATATTCCACCTAACCTCAACATATGCTATATCAAATCTTCTTTCTGATGGAATCCCGTTCATTAGTTACCGTTATATCCGCCGATATATCTTTGATTTTGTATACGTGTTGAATCTCGGAATTTTCCACCTAACTTCAACATGTTATATATCAAAATCTTCCTTCTGAGTCATTCTTTTAAATGGTTTACATCTTGTGTAAATCCATCTATTAGTTCGTGAGTTATTTGCCGATATATCATTGATTTTATATATTTGTTGAACCTCGAAATATTTCACCCAACCACAATATATGATATATCAAAATCTTCCTTTGGAATTAATCTCTCGATTGTTTTAATCTTGTGAAAATCCTTTCATTAGTTTGCGAGTTATTCACCGATATACAAAATGGCAGAGGTAGCATATATCTTTCATATTAAATATGTGTTGAATCTCGAAATATTTCACCTACACCAGACATATAGTATGGGAGCTGGCAACGTTTAGAAAACGACAATTTTAGGTCAGCCGGTTTTCTGATATGTTGTCCTTCTTACTCTTTCGGTTAGAGTTTGGGCGGTCTGTCTGCCGGTAGCAGTTGCGTTGATTACTACGCACCCTACCTGTACAGGTAATAATCCTGGATTTTTAAACCATTTTTACAAACTTAATTTTCATATTTTGGCCTTTAAAAAGGTCTACCAGACATAAATTTCTTATTGCCAGATATTTTTATTTAGACCGGGATCCCTCGCCCTTTTTCGTAAGTGATTACTAACAAGCTAATTTTTCGTCAGTAGCTTCATTTTGACGAGACGCCCAACATTAGCTAGTACAAAAATTTCGTAAGTGGTAGCTAACAGGGGTAATGAGGACATAATTTGTTGATTTAGTGGTTATCAAAAATTTATTACTAACTGGTTTTTTAATTTATAATTCTTATAATAATAATCTAAAGTAGCCGAAAAAATATTTGTCCTACAAAATGCTAGGTTTGATCAACGAGGTCCCATTTTTGCAACATGTACTATTTACGAGGTCATGAAAAATTATTACTAACCAGCTGATTTTTTTTTTTTTTTGGTTAGTTAATAATTATATAATTTAACGCCCACATTGTCCTACAAATTGCATGGTATATTTTGCTGATCCTCCAATGGAATTTGAAATTCATAACAATAAAAATCTATTCATTCTGTACATTTTTCTATTGGAGTTTAGTTATATTAGTACGCATGCGCGCGATGCTGCGTACTGTGTTTAGTTACTCCATGCTGAAGCCGACTATAACCGTGCTGTTCTTTTCTGTTGACCACGTGTTGGACGCTCTGAAATAACTTACATTTTTTTTTTAATTGCTCAGCAAAAATGGAGTGTTTTTTATGCAGTGTATTGTGTGATAACCCTCGCTTTAGAGAGAAACGCGAAGAGATCAAGAAATTTTCTCAAGAAATTTTGCTTTCTTGTCGAACTTTTTTGTCTGCTCGAAAGCATCATAAACATAAATATAGTAATGTCGTATTACCGGAAAATTGGAATGACGACATAATCGGGTATCATTCCTCTTGTTATAAGGAATTCAGAGTGAAATCTCAATATTTGTGTTATCAACGGTAAGTCGATTGAATATTTTTTAATTTTATTTTCAAAATAAGGTAAAGCACGCAGCCGTTGCTCAGGAATTTGTATATCTATATATATGAATATAGATATACAAATACATGGAGTAAGCAGTTACTGATCGCTGAGCAGCTACTGGGTGTTTTACCCTATATGATAAATAATTTATTAAGTAGAAGTTTTCACATAATTATATAAAAAGCATGATAAAATTATAGCTATTTTTTTTTGTAAATAATAATTTTACAAAGTACATTGTGCTTTACATATTTTACTAAAAATTTTGAAGTATAATATATAAATATATATATATACATTTAAGAAGGGTTTATCGTTCAGTTTGTCCATAAAATGCTCTTAAACAAATAAAAATGTTTAAGAGTATTTTATAGACAAAATTTGCATTTATCGTTCAAGTGCAACAAGGACCTTACTATTTATCTCAACGGATGCAATAAAGAAACAAGTATAAACCCTTCTTAATACAGAAGTTAATTTAACCGCGTGCTTCTCATTTTCTCCATTGAGAGTCAGAGAGCACAATTATATTTGGAAATGCCCAATTGTTTTTGATGATTTTCCACAGAGCGTAAATCTAAAAAAGCACATGGTCGTACACTTAAAAAAAAAGCAAATTGTTGTCTTAAGTGTCTACTTTTCGGATCTGCTCATAAAAAATGTTTAGCAAACTAATTTTTGTGTCTAATGTATATACTTAATTTGAATTATTCTTTTATTTATTTGTTTTATACAGAACTGAGCCAGCTGTAACATCGTCTGCAGCTGAATGTACTGAAGTTACAGACGCTTCGACTTCTTTAACGTCTGCTCCAATCGTAGAACCACACTTAATGCCATGCTCCTCTCGGTTAGTTCGTTGAATATTCTTTTTTTACGTTATTGTTCATTCTTATAATATATATATAATATAATTTCAAGTCGCCTTCCTGACAAAGCTCAAAAAAAAATGTTTTCGGTTATTGATTTTTTCGTTACTAATATAATAGCTTCACATGTTATTATTTACAGAGATATCGAACAGAATGAAGAAACAGAAAACATTGCACATTCGCTGGATACTGTTGAAGAGAGCTATGCACATGATGAGATAGATGTTGAGAGTTTTGAAAATGATGGATCAGCCAAATCATGCTTTTTTTGCATGAAAATTAACATCAAACGTAAAGGGCGGCAAATATACTGCCGTAATATTAAAAATAAAATACCTTTTCTACAAAAAATTAAAAGCTATGCTACAGAATTGAATGACATTGAGATGTTGCAAAAAATTGAAGAAGAGAGTAATTCTGTCAACCAGTCTTCTTTAGCATATCATAACAATTGTAATGTCAATTATTTTGCAAAACATCAAAGAAAAGTTAATCCACCCTCTACCGATGATTGGTCTAAAAAGCGAGACAGCCATAAAATTGCTAAACAACGATTAATTCTATATATTGAAAAAGAAATTATTGCAAATCGTCGAGTGTTGTCACTAATTCACCTCCAAGATTGCTACACGGAATTTCTAAAAGAGACATATGAAAATACAGATTTAGAGGCTTCCATTTTCAGCACTCATGTTCTCAAGGACTTCATTCTGAAAACATTACAGAATAAAATTACAGTAATTAAAATTTCAAATAAGCAATTTTGTATATCCTCTGAAGTTGATATAGAAGCTATTGATGACGAAGAAATCCAAGACATCATATTTGAACAAGAAGCTCAAGATTTCGCTTTAAAATATCGCAAAAATATAATGAAAATAAAAAAAAAACCTTTAACAGATTTCATAGATAGTGAAGTCTTGAATAAAGGAGAGTGCGATATTCCCAAGTGGTTAAATATTTTTTGGACTACTGCCTTGAGCGGCGTTGGAAAAGAAAGCTGCGATCGAGTTAGAAGATTATCTTCATGTTATTCACAGGATTCTATCTACAGCATTACAAGAGGATACATCAAACCGAAAAAACATATTTTATTGGGTATGACTGTAAAGAGCCTTACTGGAAGCAAAAAAGTAGTAGAGATATTAAATAGGCAAGGCTACTGCATCACCTATCCCAGTATACTGGAATTAGAAACGTCTGCTGCATACTCTTGTACTTCTAATAATCAGTTATGTCCTACCAGCATTTTACGCACTTCTATATTGTCATGTGGAGTAGCGTGGGATAATTACGATAGATTTGTGGAAACAAGCTCTGGTAAAAATACCCTGCATGATACAGTGGGTATTCTTTATCAAAATATCCCAACAGAAGAAGAGTTGAACATCATCGAAAGGAACAATGCATCTACAGTGTTCGAACAGAATTTATCAATTAATGTTCGTGATTTCTCTGGTCGTAGAAAACGTTCATTTGAGGACGACTCATTTGAACATTTACAGCCTACGAAGCAACGTCGTCCAGAATTTTGGCATAGTAGTTCATCGTTACCCGAAGATATACAAAATTCAGATAAATTTCAACATAAATACTTTGCGTGGGTACTTTCCCATAAGTTACAAATTTCAGACACGCCAATGTGGATAGGATATAATGCCAAAATTTTTGAAGATACTAGTAAAATTCAAAAGGTGGAGTATCTCACGCAAATTAATGATTCACCCACGGATCCATCAGTTGTGAAAGAGACGATGCGAAGAAGTTTGCAAATCGCTTCGGAATGCCAGAAAAATTTCTTCAGTGTTACTTACGATTTAGCCATGGCTAAGATTGCTTTACGGATACAGAGTGCCGAGGACGAATTTCAAAAACTTTTCATTAATTTTGGATCTTTCCATATAATGTTATCATTCATGAAAGCAATCGGGAAATTTATAAGTGGATCTGGTTTAACAAATATTCTTATAGATAGCGAAATTTTAGCCAGTGGTTCTATCAATTCGTTTTTAAGTGGAAAACAGTTTAATCGGTGTAGAAAGATTCATCCTCTACTCTCCCTTGCTTTGCAGATTTTGCATTTGGAGGGGTTTTTACAGCAACATGATGAGAACCTGGAAAATATCCAAGAGTATTTACAAATATTTAATAAAGAAAAAAATGAGGACCCACAAATAACCAATGAGAATTTGAAAAAGTTATTTGAAAAATATGAACAATATAAAAGTGAAACTTTACTCGGAAGACATGGTAAAACACCTCAAATTTATTTAATGTACACCAGATTAGTTGAATATTATCTTCAATTAGAATACAGTATTCGTACGGGTGATTTTAATTTCTTTATATACATTTTACCGAAAATAACCAATATTTTCTTTTCAATGAACCACCATAATTATGCAAGGTATATGTCTGTTTATTGGGATAAATTAATAAATATTGAAACAACACATCCTGGATTGCTTAATGATTGTCAAAAAAGTTTTTTGGGCATTCGCAGAACAATGAAACCGTTTTCAAGAATACCGATTGATTTAACACTTGAACAAACAATCAATGCTGATGCTGCTTCTAAAGCTTCTGGAATTATTAACGTTACAAACTCGTTTTCCGCACGACAAAAATGGTCAATTACTCATTCACTACGTACGAGTGTTATATCAAAAATGATGGAGTTTTGTAATATGAAATCCACCGATGACATAACGAAAGACTTAAAGGAGTCATCCATTAAGAAAGCTACGAAAAACTTAGAAGTATTAATGCAACTAATAAAGCAGTACACCAACCCTTTCTCGTTCGATCTGCCAAAAAATTATCTTTACAATATATCGAAAGGTCAGTCCGTTAGCGATGAAATATATCAATTTTTATCATCAGTTGAAATAGAGGGTGAAAAACAGCATCAGAATTTCATTACTGAGACTCGGATAACACCAGATAGGTTTGATGGAGCCATTAGTAAAAATAAAATTATTAATTTTGATTACAAGAATACGAAAAAAGTCAAAATTAATGGAAAAGTCAAAGAAATTAAAATGCAAAGAGATGTTTTTGGCCGTTTACTTTATGCATCAGTAGAAAATAAAATTGATATAGAAAAAGCATTAAGTTATCCTCTAGCTCCTGTTCCTTTTTCACTCTGTCATACTAATGGATCGATATGCAAGACCCCTAAATCTGTGATTATTAATGAATTACTAGAATATCAAACCGAAATTGAAAATCCTCCAGAAGCAGACATTCACTTAATTGATGGATTTTATTTATTACATACGCTGAAAAACGTTCCAAACAGATATGGTAAAATCTCGAAACATATATTACAAATACTTACATATAATAAAAAAGAAGTACATATTATATTTGACAAGTACAAAAAACCCAGTATCAAAGATTTTGAACATGATCTGAGAGGTGAAGAGGATACACAGTATGACGTCATACGTAGAGACAATAATCGTCCTGCGGATTTCTGCAAATTATTGAGGAGTAGCAACTTTAAAGAAAAATTTGTCGAATTTTTAATTGAAGATTGGACAAGAGATGAATTTTTTACCTTGATTGAAGGGAAGACTGTTAAACTTAATTATGATCAATGTTACACTTATGAGGTGTCTAGTGATAATAAAATAAAAAGAATTATTGATTATAATCTTTCTTGTTATCATGAAGAAGCTGACACCAAAATTGTGTACCATGTTTGTCAATTTAATCGTAACTATCGTGTGCAGATACATTGTACAGATTCTGATATACCAATAATAATGTTGGCTAATTTCAAGTATTTAAAAGATGAAATACAAGTAATAATTAATTTAAGCACAAATAAAAAAAAAATGTACCTGAACATAAATGAAATTTATGCCAAGCTTGGAGATCAATTATCGTGTTCATTTGCTATATGCCATATTTTTACAGGAAATGATTACAATCCCGCTTTTTTCCGTAAAGGAAAAAAAAGACCTTTCAGTATTTTTAAGAAAAATAAAAATTTTCAAGAGGCTTTTATTCAACTCCTACGAAGTGATCATACAGTATTAACAACGTCAAATGAAATAGTTCGAATTATTGAAGAGTATGTATGTAGAGTGTACTCATTAAAAACCAAAAATGATATCAACAGAGGACGGTATGAACTATTTGAAAAAGGCTATAGATCAAAAGGTGGAAGTGAAAAAGTATTAAAAAAAAATATTATAGGATATGATCCTTCCAGTTTGCCACCAACAAAACAAGAATTGTTGCAACAAATTAAAAGAACGGTATTCATCAGCAATGTATGGTGTAATGCACACATGCGGTGCCCCACAGATAAAGTACCTGAAAATTATGGATGGACAATAATTGATGGTAAATACGAGTATTATTGGTTTGATGGTCCTCAAAGCCCATCCTTTGAAGAATTATCTTCTCAATTGCAAGGTACCCTATTAATATTACGATTATTGTAGGACTACGGATGCATACCAGTTTTTTTGTAGGACATTGTTTTATTCGGATAAAAAACACACTAATGTATCACGTGATACTTTTGTCCTACAGTTACTAATAAAAAAAATGGTCCTGTGGTATGGACAACTTAGGAGTCTAGGACTAGAAAAACGTTCCACGTAATGTGTAGGACAATGTGGGCGTTAAATTATATAATTATTAACTAACCAACAAAAAAAAAATCAGCTGGTTAGTAATAATTTTTCATGACCTCGTAAATAGTACATGTTGCAAAAATGGGACCTCGTTGATCAAACCTAGCATTTTGTAGGACAAATATTTTTTCGGCTAATTTAGATTATTATTATAAGAATTATAAATAAAAAAACCAGTTAGTAATGAATTTTTGATAACCACTAAATCAACAAATTATGTTCTCATTACCCCTGTTAGCTACCACTTACGAAATTTTTGTACTAGCTAATGTTGGGCGTCTCGTCAAAATGAAGCTACTGACGAAAAATTAGCTTGTTAGTAATAACTTACGAAAAAGGGCGAGGGATCCCGGTCTATTATTGTTAATCATGTGACAGACAATTTTTATTTTTTTTTATAAAAAATTCAAAGTATTTTTTAATGTCTGTAATTTTTATACTATGTTCCTTTGAGATAAAAAAGTCTAAAATTAATTTGCCAAACGTTAACTCGGTTGTTAATCTTAAATAAAAAACTCATGGAAGGAATTACCGTATGATGCTAGAAGTCAGAGAGAGAGAGAGAGCTCAAAGTGCAAGAAAGATAGATAGTGACGTCTGCGCACCGGCAAGTACACAATATGGCGTCAGTCTAAAGTCACATGTTTGTATTTGTGTTGTTTATAATGTTTATTTATTAATTTTTACAATGTCTAACGATAAAATTAAATGTTTTTTGTAAAGGATCTAAAGATAAATTAATCCTTTTTGTGAGTAATAAATTAAAGAAATGCCAGGACGTTTTGAGTATACGTTTTAAATATAAATTAAAATACTGTGAAATTCAGCTGCCTACAGAAATAAATAATATAGATGGATATCATAGACAGTGTTATAGGTAGTTTGACAGCTTTAATGGCAAAATATCGTGATTCTTCTTCAGAAATAGATTGTACCAGTAATCCTGAAAATATTACGAACAACGTAACTGAAAAGTCGAGCAGTGAAATCGCTTGTGAGGTTGCTTCTTCTAGTTTAAATCGTCAAACAGCATCAGGAAATTCTTCAAATCTCGATAATCAGTGCATTTCAGGGCATTCTAACCCTAGCATCAACAGTGAGGTTCTTTCAGAAGTGTAGATACTCAGTTAACGTTAGGACATGAACACAGAAGAGATTAAACCAGATCGACCACTGAAAAATGTTTGCTTTTATTGTAATAAAGATCGTAAACAAAATAAAGGTAAACAACAAAATCTTCACTCAACAAACGACACAAAAGTTTATGAAAAAATTACTGAATGGATGGAAAAACTTAATAATGAAGAATTATTACGAAAAATTAATCATTTTAAATCTGTTCATTCTTTCTGTATACCTCGTTAGGTTCAGATCGTTAAGTTAACTCCTAACAAGAATAAATTATTCGCTTTTTGTTGTAATTAAAATGTGATACCACAAATTGTCGAAGCAGCGTTTTTATCATAGAAATTGGTAAATATACTTTAAAATTATTTACGTATCCGGATATCAATAGGCCAATCACTGAGACAAAGACTGTTTGGTTTTTCTCGAGCTGAGATCTATATATATATTTCATCCGTTTTTCTTTCTTTTTTTTTTTCTTTTCAACTATTGACTGTGATTTTGGCAACCAAGATCACAGCAATATGTCTAACCTTCCCTCACTATCAAAAATCATTCCAAATACTAACTCTCCACCTTTATCATATGCTGCAGCTACCTCAGCAAAATCCCCACCCCCTTCTGTGCCCTCACGAAATCAGGCCATCATTATGCCTTCTATCCCCAACACTGTACTATTTGACTACATCAAATCAATAGGTAGCATCGTCTCTCCTAAAAATGTTATTTTCGCATCCAGAATATCACACGGACGCATATGCATTTATTTATCATCGATGACTCTAGTCGACGAACTTCTAAAAACCAACCAAAGTATCCTAGTTAATTCCAATTTGATCCCTATACGTCGGCTTATATCTCCAACCAAAAGAATACTCATTTCCAATGTCTGCCCATCCATTCCCCATTCCGTCATTGAGAAAGCACTACAAGACCTAGGGTTATCACTCACCTCTCCCATATCATACGTCAAATGTGGCTCACCTAATGACGAATACGCACATGTGCTCAGCTTCCGCCGAGTAACTTACGTATTACCAACCAATAATGATTTTTCTCTGCAAACTTCGACTGTCATCAGTCATGAAAATACAACGCACAGAATATTCATTTCTACCGACAAACTTGAATGCTTTCTCTGCAAACAGGCTGGGCACACTGCTGATTCATGCCCCAACACTCCCATCCCTCAAGATCCCTCTCCCAAATCAAATGATTCGGTCAATCTGATACCCACCTCCTGTGCTGACCCTACTGCCACTACTAATACTTCGGTTATTCCCATAGTATCCTCGGAGGACACCCTTTCACATTTCCCCCCCCTAATTTCCTTACCAAAAACTAGCGAAAAACGTCCCCGTTCAAATGACAGCAGCCTTGACTCGCCGCAGTCTATATCTCCTACTGATCTTGATCCAGATCCAATGCCTCCCCCCGAATTTTCTACATCCAGCTCCGGAAACCCTGCGAAAAAGAAGACCAAAAAATCTAAACTGACTAAAAACGATTGTCACTTCATAAGCCCTGAATCACGCTCCGTTATACATAAACAATTTAACGATTCTCCTGAAGCATTTTCCCTCACAGGCACCCAATTTATTGCGTTTCTGGAAAACACGTATGGCATCAATGACCCCCTCCCCGAAGCCAACAAATTTATTTCCGACACAACCCTACTTCTGAAGGATTTGTCCCGAATTTATCCTAATATAAAAGAAAGATCTTTAAAAAACCGTATTACGCGTCTAATCAATAGAATTAACTTTAAACTTCACCCCGAACAAAAAACTCCTCCCGAAGTGTCTATTACTGATGATGGGAATACCACTGACTCCTCGACATTATCTCAGTAAATACTCTCTCCCTTCTTCCTAATCAAGTACATTCTCTCTGATACAGTGGAACTGCGATGGATTTTATCCTCGACTAGAAAGAATTCAGAAAATCATTTCCTCCCATAAACCTGACTTCCTTTGTCTCCAAGAAACCAACTTTAAAATTGATCATAAACGCAACTTGAGAAATTTTGACGGATATCATTACATCCGTACCAACTGCATAAGAGCCAGTGGCGGTACTTCAATATTTGTATCCAGCGACATATACTCATCCCACCTCCCATTATCAACAAACTTTGAAGTAGTAGCTATAACTACTTGGTGCCCCAATAAACTTACCATTTGCAGTATATACATTCCACCGGACCACCCCCTTGATGAAAAAGAGTTAACAGACTTAATTCGTCAGCTTCCTCAACCATACATTCTTGTTGGAGACTTTAATGCACATCACACTATGTGGGGCTCCGACCAAACTCGCACGAGAGGCAACACAATAGAAAAAGTCATAAATTCAACTGGTACCTGTCTGTTAAATACTGGAACCAAAACTCACTTTAACATCTCCTCAGGTTCCTTTTCTGCTATTGACCTCAGCTTCTGTGACCCTAAAACGGCACTATCTCTCTCTTGGCAAGTTTTCGATGACCTACATGATAGCAACCACTTTCCTATTATTATATCCAATCCCTATAATAAAGAAAATGTTGCCAAAAGCTTCTGGCAAATAAAAAATGCAAACTGGCCTGAGTTTACCTCTCTCTCCGAAGCATACTTATCATCTTTGATCATTTCTACGAATATAAACGATACGCTAGATATGTTCACTAAGAGCATACTTGCGGCTGCCGAGGTGCACATTGGTAAAACGGTCTTTTCCTCGGCATGTAGGGCTGTTCCATGGTGGAGTCCGGATTGTGCAAATGCCATACGTGAATCAAAACATGCTCTTAATAGGTTCAGACGTCACAAAACACAAGAAAACCTTATTGCACATAAAAGGCTTAAAGCTAAAGCTAAATTTATTGTCAAGCAAAGTAAAAAATCTGCTTGGCAAAGTTATACTTCATCCCTTACCCACAATACAGACCCCAGTCAAGTTTGGAAAAAAATTGCACAAATTCAAGGCAAAAAAACTAATATCAAAATTCCTTCTTTAATATCTAACGATCTGCTTATCACCGACAGCCAAAAAATCTCTGACACACTCGCGCAACATTTTAAAGAAAATTTCAGCATCCATAATCCGGCATCCGATTTTCATAACTCATATATTCAGCCCTCCTCCGCACTACAGCTAAATCCTCTCGATATTGCGTCTGTCAATGCTCCTATTAGTTTAAATGAACTAAAATTCGCGCTATCGTCCTGCAAAAATTCTGCTGCCGGTCCTGATGATGTCCTGTATATATTTCTCAAAAAACTATCCGACTCGTCCCTCTCCAAGCTCCTTGACATCTATAACATTATTTGGAATACTCACCAATTCCCTGATGCATGGCGCAACTCTATAATCATTCCAATTAAAAAAGCAGGTAAATCCACATTATCCCCTAAGTCTTTCCGTCCAATCTCACTTACTTGCACTACTTGTAAACTCCTTGAAAAAATAATCAATAGAAGACTCCTATGGTTCCTTGAAAAATACAAACTTATTCCCGACGCACAATCGGGTTTTCGACGTAATCGATCGACATACGACAACCTTGTTCTCTTGCAAACAGATATCTCCTCTGCATTAAATAACCATCAGGACGTCATTGCAACTATTCTCGACATTGAAGGCGCTTTTGACTCTATATCCAGAGGTGCAATAATGAATAAACTCACTCAATACAATCTACATGGTAATATATTATCATTCATCCATAATTTCCTAACTGATAGAATTTTCAGGGTTTCCGCAAACGGTAAGCTCTCCCTTCCTCATCCACAAAATACTGGCATCCCTCAAGGTTCAGTATTAAGCTCCACTTTATTTATCCTCACAATAAATGAGCTATGTGACAACTTCCCATCTCCCGTAAAATATGTCCAATACGCTGATGACCTAATCATTTATTGCCACGGTAAATACGTCCCCTCTACATGCCAACTGCTCCAAAACGCAATAAATCTACTACAAGAGAGATCCCCCTACCTAGGATTATCATTTTCCCGAAACAAATCCATGCTGATAAAATTCTCTCGAAGAACATCTATTCACTCACCCCAAATTTTCCTTGATAACTCCCCTCTACCTATTGTGAATCAATGCAAAATCCTTGGTATGACTTCATATTCATGATGTAAAAGGTATTTGCCTAAAGAGGCTGAACATAATTAAAACCCTTAGCCACCTTCACTGGGGCTCCAATGAAACTATACTGCTAAGAGTTTACAGAGCTCTCATACGCTCAAAGCTTGACTATGGTTGTTTTATCTATATGTCCGCCTCCAAGTCTAAAACTGACTTGTTGAACTCTGTACACAACACCGCTCTTCGCCTTTGTCTTGGTGCCTTTCGCTCAAGCCCCGCCGCTAGTGTCAATGTTGAAGCTAATGAGCCACCACTATTCCTCAGACGACAATCTCTTCTCCTGTCATATGCTGCTAAAGTATCTTCCAATCCTTCTAATCCTGTCCATTCGCTATTTACCACCACTTCCGTACCCAATAACTCACGAATAACTGTAAATTCAATCCCTCAATTGCTCACACCTCTACTCCAAAATACCAAGCTCTCAATGACCTTTCCACTTTCTTTCCCTTCTTCTCCCCCGTGGATAAAAAATATTCCCATAGTAGACACATCACTAACCATCTACAATAAACACGAATCCCCTAGCGCTCTTGTTGAGAAAGCATTCTTGGAAATTATGCATAAAAATTCCTACGACCTAATTCTCTATACGGATGCCTCCAAAGCTGAATCCGGTGTGGGTTGCGCAGTCACTACAAACCACGAACTCATAAGTTCTTTCCGTTTACCCTCGACGTGTAGTGTTTACACTGGTGAACTATACAGTATCCTTCAAGCCTTCAAATATATTTCTTCTCCCCATAAACATATCGCCATATGTACTGACTCTCTTTCATCCATACAGTCCATCTCAACCATATTCACCGACCACCCAATAGTCCAAAACATTCATGACATCTACCAAACTCTCTTTGCTCTTGATATAACAGTCTCTCTCATATGGCTTCCATCGCACACTGGAATTGCTGGAAACGAATGTGCCGATCGTCATGCCAAAGAAGCCACAAAAAATCATCTTGAAATCCCAGTACAGCTGGACAATGATCTGAAGATTACTTTCAAACACCTCACTAAAAAATCTTGGCACGATACATGGAGCATTAGCACTACAGCACTACATCAAATCCACCCAACTACTTCTCACATTTCCCTAAACTTTCTGAATAGGAGAGAAGCTGTGACAATAAGAAGACTTCGCATCAACCACACGAAACTTACTCACGGCTATTTGATGTCGTCAGAAAGTCGTCCTGTCTGCCGAACTTGTCTAGTTCCTGTGACTGTTAAGCACATCCTCACCGACTGCAGAGAATACTCTACCGCATATCAACAGCTTGACATGAAAACCAACCTACAGGAGACACTTAACTGCCCGACGGAAATAAGGAAAATCGTGCAGTTCCTTAAAGTCACCAAACTGTACAAGAAAATATAATTTAATTTATACATTGTAACAGATTTTATTTTTTGTATGTAACTGTATTTAACTTTCATTTTATTTTTATTTAATTCGAATGTATTTAACTTATGATTGTTTTTGTGTGCCAATGACCAGCACTGTCGAGGCACGTTAAACTAAAATAAAAAAAAAAAAAAAAAAAAAAAAATCTGTTAATGAAAAAATTTTGTATCATCACTTTTGTGAATTGCATTATTTAAATGAGTACAACAAAGTAGTTTCTGATACTCCACATACTACGTGGCATAAAAATCGTCACATCCATAAAGATATCAACAATAGAAGAAGTTATTAAAAAAAGGAATTGTGTATCATTATCACCTTTATGTGATACGTATAATATTCAGTTGAGTTATGAGCAGAAACTTCATCCTCAGGCTGGTATTAATTTAATAACTAATCATTATCTGGAAGAGAAAATCCAAAAACATTTCAAAAAAACTATTAAATTTATATCAAAACAAAAGAAAAAAATTATCATCCATAAAGATTGTAGTTTAGTTGAAGATGATCTTAGCAAACTTGAAGAAAACGATCTTATAGATAAAGTTGCATTAATCTTGCGAGATACTATTTTAAAAATTGAGAAATCTAAACTACCATCAAAAATTAAAACAACCGACTTAATTGCGGGTGAATGCGTGATTCCAGATAAATTAGACCGATTCTTCAGAGTATTTATGGGAGGTAAGGACATGAGACGTAAAGATGGTATAAATTGTAAAAGACTGAGTTCCTCAATGGCTGCCGATGCAATTTTTTGTGTGAGTAATGGTAATGTAAAACCATCTAAACACATAACTCTTAGTATGACTATAAAAAGTTTAACAAGTAGTAAAAAATTGATAAATATTTTAAATAGATTAGGACATTGCTGTAACTATACGACTCTAGAAGAATTGAAAACAGAAGCAACCATCTCATCGGTAAAAAGTTCACAAGTTTGTCCTCCAGACATTATTCTAAAACCTTCACTATGCACCGGAGTAGCCTTTGATAATTTTGACAGATACATCGACACCTTGGATGGAAAGGAAACTTTACACGACACTGTAGGAATTATTTATTAAAACATTGATAGCAATGATTCTCATATGGAACTGAACCAAGATGCTAGCAATGCCGATTCAGATTTATCACCAACAGGACCACGACAAAAAAGAAAACGATCTTTGACAGAAATAACTCATGACATTGTTCCGTATGATAAGCGAATAAAGATGATAGGTCGCTTAACACCTGTTGAAATTGATCAATCACCAATTTTACCCCAAAATTTTTCATCTATACAAACCATTGATCTACTACATATGCTTTCAAATTTTTTTCACGTGCCAAACACACCGTCATGGACAGGATTTAACAGTATAATTATCCATGACAATAGTCCGAAGCAAATTATATATTATCTAACTCCTATCAATTCATCACCAACAAATGTATAAGTCGTAGCCTACACCATGGAACAAGCACAAAAAGTTGGTCAAGAATGTGGTCAAACTTATGTACAAGTGACTTATGACTTAGCAATAGCTAAAATAGCTTATAAAATTCAAGCAACTGAAGGTCTCAAATTTAGTAATCTTTTTATCCATCTTGGCTCGTTTCATTTGATGATGGCTTTTTTTAAAGCTGTTGGTACTTTCATCGATGAGTGCGGATTATCTCACATGATGATTGAGAGTAAGATCATTGCTTCTGGGTCGGTGAAAGGAATAATAGAAGGTAAACATTTTAATCGATGCAAAAGTCTGCATCCGTTAATGGCATTAGGCTTACAGATGTTACATTTTGACGAATTTTTAAAACATAAGAGTGCGGAATACGATTTTGTGAAGGGACAAGTTTATGAAGATCTTTTAGAATATCAGGACAAACAAATTTTATTTTCATCTTCATCAGAAACTAATTTAGTACCTAATCAAGTGTTATCACAGCTGCTCGATTCTTATAAAAGATATGTAGCAAAGACCAGAGAAGGTAGACATGGGAAAACAGCACAGTTCTACCTCATTTATATACAGTTGATAAGTTATTATATTAATCTTTCAAGAAGTATACGTATGGGTGACTTTCAAATGTTCAATCACGTGATTTCGAAAATGGCTAACTTATTTTTCATTGTTAATCAACCAAATTACGCTAGATACTGTGTTAAATATTCCGATAATTTAAATAATGACGATAAAACTCATCCGGGACTAGAAGATGATTTTAATAAAGGATACTTTGGCGTCAAGAGAACTGATAAGCCATTTTCGCGAATACCAGTAGATCTAACTTTGGAACAAACAATCAATGCTGAGGTTGCTAAACGACTAAGTGGCATCGCTCACTTTACTAACTCTATAGCGGCACGTTAACGCTGGACTAAAAGCCACAGCATAAGAGCAACATTAATATCACATGTCTTGGATGTATGTGGTCTAAGGTACTTACAAGATGTTACGGCAGAATTACAACCGAATAGAGTGAAAATTTATGGAAAACAAATTGCTGATTTCATTGAAGTTCTTGAAAAAAATTGTAATCCGTTTGATCCGATATTAGACAAAGAAAATTTGTATAATATTGCTACATCAAAGTCTGCATCTCCTGAAATTGCTGACTTTCTATTAAATATCGAAGAGAATGGTGAGAATATAAAGAACCAATTTATCAGTGAATGCGTTGTTGATGAAGGTAGATTTGACAAGCCTATAAAAAAAGAAATTGACTTTGGGCAATAAGGTTGTTGAGCTGCGAATGTAAAGAGATCTATTTGGTAGGATGTTGGGGATTTCCCTCACCCACAAGGTTCACATCGAAAAAGTTTTGAGATACCCGCTTACCCCCATGCCGACGTCAATGTGTCATCCAGATGGTTCAATTTGCAAAACGGATAAATCGCAATTAGCAAAGCTAATTGAAAAGAAAATGGAAAATAGTACAGATCAACCGCCGTCATCTTTTGATGTTTGCCTTGTTGATGGTTTCTTTTTGTTACATCTCATGAACAGTACTTTTTAAATACACTAAATGTATGTAATTCGCGTGTGTTTTAATTTATACTAAATGTATGTAATTCGTGTGTGTAAATCAGGACATTTTAAACAAAAAAAATATTATTTTTGAAACTTGATGAAGCATTTTTAATTCACTTATTGATAACTTATTCAGATTTAATTTTCAATTTTATGTTACAAATTTTCCGTTTAAACTTGTCTTTAATGAAATAAGTGAGTAATGTATCTTTTCTTTCTTGTTCTGTCTCATTTTCGATAATGTTTTGTAACTGTCTCTCTCTCTCTGACTTCTAGCATCATACAGTAATTCCTTCCATGAGTTTTTTATTTGAGATTAACAACCGAATTAACGTTTGGCAAATTAATTTTAGACTTTTTTATCTCAAAGGAACATAGTATAAAAATTACAGACATTAAAAAATACTTTAAATTTTTTATAAAACAAAATAAAAATTGTCGTCTGTCACATGATTAACAATAATAAAAATATCTGGCAATAAGAAATTTATGTCTGGTAGATTTTTTTAAAGGCCAAAATATGAAAATTAAGTTTGTAAAAATGGTTTAAAAATCCAGGATTATTACCTGTACAGGTAGGATGCGCAGTAATCACCACAACCGCTTTCGGCAGACAGACCGCCCAGACTCTAACTGAAATAGTAAGAAGGACAACATATCAGAAAACCAGCTGACCTGAAATTCTCTCTCAAAAACGTTGCCAGCTCCTATACTAATATGATATATCAAAATCTTCCTTCTGATTCAATCTTTCGATTGATTTAATTCTTGTGAAAATCCGTCCATAAGTTTCCGAGTTATTCGCCGATATAAGTTAATGAAAATTTATGATCTAATTGTCGCTAAGCTAGGAGAGGGGGAGAAACCCATATACTTGAACGCGACACTATCATAGACATCGACATCTTTAATAAGGTCGCAGGATTGCTGTCAACAGTTTTCACTTTCTTGAGAAAGACTGCACTCTATTACTCAGGTACAGAAACGGGACAACACAGGAACGGAGTAGGAATCATTGTCAGAAGAGAAATGCAACAGTCAGTTATAAGCTTTATCCCATACAATGATAAAATAATGCTACTGCAAATAAAAGCCCATCCCGTCAACGTTGACCTACTACAAATTTACGCTCCAACATCAGACCACAGCGATGAAGAAGTAGAAGACTTTTATGCAGATCTAGAAAACTTAACTAGAAACTTGAAAAAACATGAGATAGACATTATAATGGACGATTTCAACGCTAAAGTTGGTAAAAGAAGCGTGCCAGGTGTTGCCGGTGATTTTGGATTGGGGCAACGAAAAGAAAGAGGTGATAGATATTGCCAAGAACATGACTTGATTATAACAAACACCATATTTAAGTTACATCCCAGGAGACTCTATACGTGGACTGCTCCAGGAGATAGAGAAGGCCAGGTAATAAGAAATCAGCTAGACTATATATTAACAAACAGAAGATTCAGAAACGCAACATATGGAGTAAAAACTTATCCAGATGCAGATGCAGCTACAGATCACAATATATCAGTAGCTAATGTGAAAATTAAATTAAGATCACAAAAAAAAAACAATACAGACCACCAACACTGGACGTAGCTAAGCTGAATGACCCCCAAATAAAGAGCTGGAGAGAAAACTATTAGAGTATGATTCGAACTGGAACGTCATGAAAACAAATTTAGTACAAACTGGAACAGAAGTCGTAGGCAAGCAGGAAAATCGAAGGAAGAAAAAATGGATGTCTCTCCAAATCCTTACACTTATGGACGAAAGGAGTGGGCTCAATAATAAGAAAATAAAAACAGAAATCAACAAAGCAAAAGAAAAATGGATGAAAGATCAGTGTCAGGAAATTGAAGACTTAAATTTAAAACATGACACATCAAATTTCCATAGAAAGCTGAAAGAATTAACTGGTAACACAAAGAAAAGAATACCATGCACAACAAGGATTAGCCAACAAAGGATCCAGTTAGAATAAGAGCATATAAAAAGGTGTTGGAAAGAATATATTCTACAGCTCTTTCGGGACAGAAAACCACAAGACATAGATCTATCAAGTTATGACGAATGTCTTGATATTTTAGAATCAGAAGTTAGAAATGCACTGAAAAATAGAAAAATGGAAAAGCACTACAGGGTTGGATGGAATACCAATTGAACTATTAAAAACATTAGATGGATCAAACTTAAAAAACTTCACTAAAATACTAAATAAGATCTACCAACAATATATCAGAGGAAAAGCTGAAATCAGTGTTCATACCAATACCCAAAAAGAATAACCCTCAAACATTCGATCAATATAGATTAATTAGCCTGAGGGCACATCCTTTCAAAATATTATTAAAAATTATACAAAACAGAATTTATAAGAAATGTGAGCAGGAACTGGATAATACCCAGTTTGGTTTCGGAGGAAGAATGGGAACTCGTGGAAGACTCTTCACGATGAATGTTCTCCTACAGAAATACCGTGAATACAATAAAACTATTTACATGTGCTTCATAGATTATCATAAGGCATGTGACAGGGTAAAACATACTAAAGTTATTGAAGAACTTAAGAATATATAACATTCAGCAGCAGTACGACTTATTTCCCGCGTCGTTATTCTACGCGCAGAAAGAGTACGATTCTGCGGACCAGCGAAATTTTCTCGCGGACCACCACTTTGGGAATCGCTGGTCTAGAGGAGTAGCTGATATGGATGTATTTTCTTGTTGTGGGCGATCAGTTGTAGTGGCAGCATCATAAGTTTCCTCAGAGAAAATATAAGGATTGAAGGGGAAGACCCGTGCCTATGTTCATTTCCTTTGTAAGTTGTCCATCTATTCTGGCCTGTATTTTGTTGTCCTTATATATGTCAATTTTTTTGATGATGTCTAACGGTATTTGTCTATTGTATAAAAGGTGAACCACGTCTTTTAATCTCACTGTCAAAAGCTTTTGTCAAGTCAATTAAGCAAATTAACGCCGGTCGATTATATTCTAGAGCTTCCTCTGTGATTTGTCTAGTTACAAATACTACGCCTGTACATGATCTCCCACTTCTAAAACCTTGTTGTTCTTCCTCAAAAGATATTCTTTGATTTATTAGTTGGGTTAAAATTTTGGTTGTCATTTTTAGAATAGTGTTTAAAAGATTGATTCCTCTATATTATTCCGAAATTTTCGGCCAATAATATTTTTCGCTCAATGAATTTTTAAGCTCGTCAATTCCTCTATGTCCTTTTTTGTATATATGATAATACTCTAACTTTTCTTTTTGCTCTTCAACGGTTAAAACATCTTTAACAACAATTATACATTGAACAAATTTAAATGCATTTTTGAAATATTTTTGTACGATAACTATAAATTATTGTTCTGGTTTTAAAGGTTCCCTAAAATATAGTGCATATAGATGTTTTGGATCAATATATTCTTTAACAAATTGTATTATATTATTTTCTAAACCTTTTTTTGATGGAATTACAAATAGATGAATATAGTCGAAATATTTTTCTCTCCTCGTTCTTATGCTTTTTAGAATTTTTAGAATGTATGGTTTCTGAATCAGAGTCGTCTTTTGTTGGTGGTTGCACTTGAATATCGGATATAATATTTATTTTATCATTTTTGTTATTTTCTATATTCCTTATTTCTTTGCCTCTCACAACTTTATCAAAATTATCTAAATATGATGAGTCTGGTAATAAATTAACATCTATTGGTTCGTCATTATAAGGTACATTTTTGATTGAATTATAAAATCAAGATCATCGATATTGACGTCTAATGATTCTATTTCTAATGCATTCCTATCACAATCCGGCTTAATTCGTAATAATGGATCAGCTACAATATTAGATTTTCCTTATAAATACTTAATTTCATAATCGTATTCTTGTAATTTTAATCTCCATGGAACTAGTCTTGAATTCAGTTCTTCTTTCTTCCAAATAGATAGGGTCTAAAATATTCACAAGCCCAAACCATTGCTAGTAGTTCCTTTTGAATTGTCGAATCGTTTAAAGTTCTCGATACATATGAAATCGGATGTTCGTCTTGTGTTAACCTTATGTGTGATCTAAAAGTTCTGGCTTCATTCGTTATCTCGTAAAAATCATAAGTGGGGACCTGTACGCATGCTCCCAGCACAACATTACCTTTATCATGGCCTTAAGTGAGAAGTATTTCACCATAAAATGGGATCTACATTCTACGTTTTCCTTGTATGTTTTTATAGAAAATTTGTTGATATTTATCTTCATTGTCTGTATTTTTTCTGGGATGTGCAAGTAATTTTCTGGTGTTTATTGACAAGTTCAGTGTTCTGGTCTCTCAATGTTCTGGTTTTTCGGTGAGGGTTAGCACACCATAAACATTTTGCTCCTTTGTGTATTTTATTTGGACGTATTCCTCTCTACTTATACTTATTATCAAACTCAGGATTTTTTGTGACTCTCTTGTCTCAGCTTCTATGTTTTGTAATCCTGTTTTCTTGCTCAACACAAAAATGTATATGAACCGCAATACGAGCAAGGGTCTCTGTTAGTGAGATTGAACAGTTACGTTTACAAGCAATGATGGACGATATTTTATCAGATGAAGAGCCGTTTGAATAGTCGTCGAAAAGTTACAAGGCAAGCACAAGTTATTTTGAGTCTTCCGATTCATTTTATTCTCCTGTACAGACAAAAAGACAAAGTGTCAAGACACATAAGTGCTAATCCTGCTGACATACCTAGTACATCGCCCGATCAACTGTCTACCGAAAATGTACATAACCTCACAAGCGCACTAATTAATAATTGCCTCTTACCTAACCTAACCAGCGCACTAATTCGTGATTGCCTCTATACCCTTTCGTTGTACAAGTTTAAGACCAGAGGAAAATTGGGAGACGTATAGCACGTTTGAGGTAACGCACAGCACGTAATTTTGTAATCTACAAAATTGAATACATTGACGAGCTCACAAAATGACAGAAGAAAAGTTACTAGAGGCGGTAAGGGAACACGGAGAGTTGTTTATTTCTTCTTCGATAGAATAAATTTATTAGGTGAAATTTCTTGTTGACCTCAAAAAACGCATCAACCGCTTCTTCAGGTGTAGAAAAACGTTGACCTCCCAATTTATTTTTGATATGCGAAAATAAGAAGAAATCATTGGGTTCCAACTTTTGTTGGATTTGGTTCGTCTTGAAAGACTCATACAATCAATTATAGTTTAGTTAGAAAAAGTCCTTACGATCCGACACTACGATACTACACTGATTTCTAGAAGCTTGAAATATTAGAAGGATTTATTATACAAGGCAAGATACTTTAACTACATGTTTTATTGAAGTTAACGGAAAATCATCTATTAATTTTTAAATTTCAAATTAATGCGTAGAGCAGCGATGATTTTTCCATGGTAGATCATGTTAAAATTGAATCAGAAAAATAGATATTGTTCAGTAGATTGACAGAGGATTATTTTGATTTTCTTCTGTCTTTCGTTTGTATTTCGTTACTATTCTAATACAATTTCTCACTGATCATTGAGATACTTGAATTCCGTAGACTCTTTTGCTACTTCTATTTTTTGTGATTTACTAACGAGCTAGAATTGTGAGAAAAATAATAGGTGTAATCAAGTGTGGCGAATCATCTATTAACTTATAACAAGTTAATGCATAGAGCAACGATAATTCTTCTGAAAGGATTACTTTGAAGTGAAACAAATAGTGTAACGTTCTCTCTCCAGGCGCTTCAGTTAGTTCTGCGCATCTTTTGCGTGCATGAAGCATGCGCAGTATAGATAAAGTGTGTCGAACAAGAAAGAAAATGAATATTGTCGGCACCGTAACGTAGGGACGTTTTTTCCTATACCAACGGTCCATACAGGAGTATTACATATATAACTGATTCATCAATAACACGTTTCAATTGTGGTTAGGCTCAATCGTTTCTCGTCTTTTCAACTGCTATTTTGTAGTCTATCAACAAAGGCATTATGTAATGTTTACACAATGATATAATTCAAAATTTTTTGTTTTGGCACATTTAGATACAATTTATCCCAAATGTGCTTGCTACTGCTGCTGCTTCTGTTATAGTCTATTAATAATTGACGAAAGACACGTGAACGATAGGAACTATATTATGGAAGCTGACAACGTTTAGAAAACAAGAAATTTAGGTCAGCTGATTTTATATGTGTCGTCCTTCTTGCTCTTTCATCCGTCATTAACGTTTCAAAAATTATATTTTTGTCCGCACGTTTTATTATCGAGTATTCCAGTAGATATTAGTAGAACTATTGCGAAAGACGTAACTCAAACAATGAGATCGCATATAAGGTTGTTTCTTCGGGATTAAATAGTTAAACATCAGGAGATTCTGAACTGAGTTTAAATAGTGAAATAATACCAGAACATGTTGCTTAAAATTCAAATAGCCAGTGCATGTCAGGACATCCTAATTATTGTTTCAACAGTGCGGTACTTTTAGAAGATGTTGCTCCAAGTTTAGATAGTTAGTCAACATTAGATGTTGCTATTAGCTCGACTTGTGATTTAAGTATCAACGAAACTAATGTTTTTCATGATATTTCTGACATAACATTGAAGTTCCACGAACTTAATAATGTTTGTTTTTACTGCAATAAAGATCGTAAACAGAATAAAGGTGATTAACAAATTTTTCATTCGTCTAATGATAGAAAACTTTCCAAAAAATCATTGAGTGAATGGAGAAACTCGATCATGAAGAGTTGTTACAGAAAATTACTCATTTTGAACCCGCAATTGAAAAAATATTCATCATTTGTGTGAATTACATTATTCAAAGTAGTATAATAAAATAGTTTCAGACATTCCACATACTTCTTAACAAAAAAATCGTAATATCGATAAAAAAATTTGAAATAGGAAATTTTTGAAAAAATTGTGTATTGTTATCATCTCTATGTGATATATAGAACTATGAGCAGAAACTTCAGCCTCAGACTGAAATTAGTTTAATAACTAATAATGTTCTCGAGAAAAAAATTCAAAAATAATTTTAAGGTAATTTCCAGGCAAAAGAAAAAAATATTATTCCCAAAGATCAGGGCCGAGCCGTGCCGGGGATGCATGACACCCGGACGGCACTGACACGGGGCGGCAAAAGGTAAAATATCTCTAAAAAAATAACAGAGCCCTATCATGCAATATTTAGTCGCAAAGCGTAAAGTCTTTCTTTGATAGCGGCACTTGCCACAAAATGACAGAATATATTAGAAGATTACTTGAATAAAGGGATCGCGGCTTTTCTTTTGGCTTTTGACTCTTAGACTCTTTGCCGACTTTGAGAATGTGGGATTTTTTTATTTTTCTAATGCCGTGTTTTCGATTTTATCTAAGTTTGCGTAGCCTTTTTTTAACTTTTTTAATTCAAGTTTATTAGTTGAAAACTAAAGAGCAAAGATTAAAGATTGCGATATTACGAATTAGGGAAAGAGATCAGTGTCTAATTTGATTTATTTTTATTCAGTGATTGTGAACGGACTGAACTGTAGGTTTTAATTATTTTATATTAGACAATTTGCCAAAATTTTTAATCATAGTTCAATTATTTAGAAGAGACAAAAAACGATTAGCTGAATCATTAAAAAAATTTTTTGTGTCCAGGAGCAATAAAGAACCACAACCTCCATGTAGCCAAGACCCATTCACATGTTCAATATTTGATTTTGATATTTAGTGAAGATATTCTTAAGGTAAATAAGAAATTATTAAATGATCCAGCCTGTTGGCCGCGGGTATTAGCAGGTAATATTAGAATGTCAATTTTAGATTTAGGACCAGTAAAACTAAAAAATTTTGTATATCCAGTAAATTATTCAAATAGATCTTTTAGCGCCACCTATATCGAAAAAGAAAAAAAATTAACTTACAATGAAAAAGTTTTTTGTTTTTGTTGAAAATTATTTAAAGTATCTGTTAATAGTTTTAACGATGATAATGGCTACAATGACTGGCAACATTTATCTCGGAATTTAGAAAGGCATGAAACAAGTAAAGGCATTTTGAGAGTGTTAGAAAATGGGTTGCTTTGAAGAAATCAATTGAGAAAAGTTTTACTGTCGACTCTTTTAATCAAAATTTAATTCAAATGGAAAATAAAAGATGGACACTCGAATACTTTTCAAAAAAGGTAACGGCAATTTTTTTAAACTTATGGAGACAATTGCAAAATTTGATAACGTAATGGCCGAACATATTGATAAGTTTCAAAAAGATAGCGTGTATGCGACCGTGAAAAATTGGACTGCAAGCTTCAAAAGAGGCAAATTTTCTTTTGAAGATAATGACCAATCGGGAAGGCCAGTTTCTGTGCCAATCCGCGAAAATATCAATGTAGTTCATGACATGATTTTATCAGATCGTTGAATTGGGCTAAAACGGACATCTGCAGCACTGAATATTCCATACGAACGCGTTCATTATATAGTTTACGTCAATTTGGACATGAGAAAAATTGCTACAAAATGGATCCCCAACAGTTTGAATGTTGACCAGAAGCGTGGAAGGGTAGAGCATTGCGTTTGATCTGTACTCGACTTAAAAACGATGCAGACTTCTTGAACCGAGTTGTTACTATGGATGAGACTTGGGTACATTTCTACGACCCAGAAACAAAGTGTACTGAATCCATATCTGATTATATATAATTTTAATTAATTACATAATGGATAAGTACTTTAACAATTTAATAAAATAATTCAGATATTATTATTAAACGAACTAACGTGACTCGAAAAAGGTCATAACAAGATTTATATTTTAAATTATTAAAATAACTCGAAGGAATCTAAAAACAGTACGGTGTTTAGAAACAAATACAGATCGTGTCAAAAGGCTTAGCCGTAAGTATTATGTTATAGTAATAAACACCCAGTGATTTTTGTATGTTTTTATTATTACTGTTCCTGACCAAATACCCCAACAATACATGGCGATCCTGCGAAACACAAGGCTACTAATGATCCTGATCAACATACATTGGTTAAGTAAACTAACTGATTCAGCAAAAACATCCTTAATTAAGAAACAAAATGGGAGGCAAATCATCAAAACAAGAAGTCCAAGACAACGGAGCCGTAAATAACAATTTCATAGTCCAGGACGAACAATCAATGAATCAAATGACAGAGCTAATGTACGAAATAGTGATCATTCTAATCCTGAAACTGGTATGGTCCGTCTGGAAAACACACAGAAGATACCTGAGATCTAAAGGCACCAGTCGCAACCCTAAGTATATAAAAACTGTAAGTACTTCTACGAAATTCGTGTATAATAAGTTGTACGTGTAATTTATGGTTATATATATTCTTATTCTTTGTGTCTATATTCTTAAATTTTTAATATTTATGTCTCTATACTAAGGTTACATGGTTATATCCTATATCTAGATTTTATGTATTTATGTATTGTACGATTATACTAAAACAAGCCGAGAACTTAATTAATGTCATTGGGAAGAATTTGATATAAAGCTAAAAGATATAGTGGAAGATGTAAATAGACAAAGTAAGAGTCTTAAAAAAAAGAGGTTCCAAAGAATCTCGAAATACATAGGGACGTAATTAGTAATTCAGTAAGCTCTTATAATAATTTTATTTTTAAAATTAATATTAACAATTAAATTAATTAATTAAATTAATAATTTAATAAGGAAAAATTTAAATATAAGTCATCAAGAATTATGCAAACTATATTTTGATAAGATTCAAGATAAAATATCACGAATATTTGAAATATTAAATTATCAGATCTCATTACCACACTCAATTTTGCAAGAACTAAAGGGTGAAGTATTACAAACAATATACAAGGTGAAATGGCGTTGAGTATGAATGAATTTTTTTAATTTAGCTAGCAGAATTTTACCAACAGAATTCAGCGGAGAAGCCAGCAATCATTTTTAGACGCATTGGAGCTTCTGCAATTGAACATACATGGAAACGAAACAAATTCTGTAGCAATTGTTAAAACAAGACTTACAGAAAAGCAAGAAATTTAATAACTACAGAAACGTCATTAGAGGAAATAAGCCGAAAGTTGAAAAGTGGAATCAAAGGAGATAATCCCAGTTTCCTGTTAGCAAAACTGGATAAACTAAAACAAACTGAAAAAGATATAAATAGTTACGCCACAGAACTTGAAAAGTTGACAGAAAACCTGCAAACAGCGTACATATCCGAAGTAATGCTGGAGAACTTAGCGCAAAAATACGGAAGCGGTAATAAAATCAATAATGACAAACGTCACATCCGAATCGACCAAGACACTAATCGCAGCTGGTAACTTCCAATCGACACAAGAAATAATTAAGAAATTGGTTTCAGTAGATAACATGACAAATCGGCAAGTACTGTATTATAAGAGTAATCAAAACTATTACAGGTCAAGAAATTACAGTGCAAGTTTTCAAGAGGGAAACCGTAAATGAAAATCAACGGTTGGGGTTAGTTAGTTAGGGTAGAACAAATGATAAATCCACGATTTTAGATAATTATTTAATTTATACGCTTGACTTATCACTTTCAAATTTTGCAAAAATTCAGACTAATATCTCAGATAACACCTGCAACTTTATCTTAGATACAGGAGCAGACATCTCTTTAATGAAATATCACAAAATTTTCCACAATAATTAATTCAGACTAATTAAAAAATAAGCATTAAGGGCATAATAATGCAAGGATTAGTTACAACATTAGGAAAAATTAATATAATTCTTTACATTAACAATACAACTTTTTATCACAACTTTCATGTAGTAGACGAAAATTTTCCTTTACCTACAAATGGGATAATAGGTAGAGATTTTAATAGCAACAATGATTGTATATTAGATTATGACCAATGGCAATTGCATATAAGGAGCAAAAATAGAATCCCAGTATCTGTCCAAATTTTCGAAAACCCAGAATATGACACATTAGCTATACCACCTAGATGTGAAATATACAGGTTGGCAGGAAATTTCAAAAGGTTAAGAAAAGAAAAAATAGTAGAACATCAAGAGATAGCACTGGGAGTATTTTTAGCTAGAACAATCATTTCAAGTAAAAATCCATATGTTTGAATTTTAAACATGAATTATGAGAATGTTGAAATAAATACGAGAAACATTAAAATCTTCTAAAAAATTCACATCCTTCAGCACAGAAAAAGGTTCATTACAGTTCACGTGACTACCTTTCGGACTGAACGTTAGTCCAAACAGTTTTTCATGAATGATGTCCATAGCATTCTCGGATTTAACTCCAGAAAAAGCATTTATCTATATGGATGACTTAAGTAGTAATAGGAATTTCGTTTTTGATGCTTGTCGAAAATACAATTTGAGTCTGAATCCACAAAAACGCCGATTCTTCAGGCGACAAGTCACCTATTTAGGTCACAATTTATCAAGTGAAGGCGTCTCAGCAAAGCAAAATATTCAGTAATCGAACAGTATCCAGTCCCGAAAAATGCGAGTGAAGTAAAAATATTGTATGTATGTATATTTATATATATTAGGGTGTTTCAAATTTCCAAAAGTTTGAATTTCAAATGACTTTGCTCTTGCCCTGCGTCCAAGTGATGCAAACGTTAACTGTCTCGAGTTTCAGGGCGATCGGATAACATTTAGAGGTTGCACACTTTGAACATGACCAGTTTTTAACCTGGTTAGGTTAGGTTTTAGTTAGGTTTTAGGTAATTAATATATAAAATGGCAACTAAAAGAGGAATTTGGCTGTTAGAAAAAGTGCCTAGTAGTGAGTTTTTAGGAGCTCGGCTTCCTTCAAAGGAACAAGTACTCTTAGTATTCATTCACCATCATAACCATCATAAGGAACTGAATGAAACACTTTCTGAAGCAGCTAAATCCACCAGTTCTAAACTTCAAGTAGTTTGGAAGAAAGCAAATATACCTGTTAAAACTGAAGAGAATATTCGTATTAGCATACAGAAACTGTACAAAAAATATTAAAATCTCGGCAAAGAAAAATCAAGAAACAAGGATAAGATTAAGTTAAAATGCGAGATGTGGAAAGGTGATCTGGTCGAATTATTTGACATTTCCCGCCAAAATGTAATGGATATGACTGAAGTATCACAAGAAGATAAAGACTTTCTCATGTCTCAAAGAGAAGATCGCATGAGTTCATCAATGAGTGGTGTTGATAAGTTTTTTGCCGCTAAAGCTAAAACGAAAACTTTAAAAAAAGAAAAACAAGAGTTATACAAAAGCAAAACACTTCCAATCTATATCTGAGATTAATAAGACAGTAGCAGTTGAATTCTCATCTGCGTCATCATCCGAAGATGAAAAAGACAGTGAGTTTTTGGCTCCAGTAACACAAAAACAACGAGCGATTCCTAAATTAAAACCTCTAGATCAAACACTCACGACTACTTGGGATCGGGAACAGCTTTCTGTTCGGCAAGCAAGTACTTCATTCATAGCAACAGCAAAGAGTCTTGGTCATGACGTTTCTAATATTTCTGTGTCCCTATCTACTGTGTATCGAGCTCGGACAATTAACAGAACCAAAATGGCAGAGAAAATTTAAGAGTCACTTTTTGAAAATCCTCCACCTTTGGTATTACATTGGGATAGTAAACTGCTACACTCAGTAGCCCACGGAAGTGTCAAGACTCTGGAAGATATATTAGCAGTTCTAGTGACTGGAAAAAACTTTGAGCATTTGCTTGGTGTACCGGTTACTCCAAACGGAACGGGGGAGCAGTTAGCTGAAACAGTCATCCATGAAGTAGACCGATTTGGACTACGTGACAAGATCATTGGTATATCTTTTGACACAACCGCATCAAATTGGTTAGGTTGATCCAAGGGGCATGTACAAGAATTGAAAAAGAGTTAAATCACACACTGTTATGGTTAGCTTGCCGTCACCACGCCCATGAACTTATGTTAAAAGGAGTGTTTGAGGAGTGTTATCGCACGCCTTCAAGTGGTCCAGACGTGCAGATTTTCAAGAAGTTCCAAAGTCAATGGAATTTACTTAATAAGATGCCATACACAACAAAATTGGATGAGAAAAATTACTTAGAAGGCCCTCTAGAAGAACAAAGACAGAAGATGATAAGTTACATAGAAAAGGTCCTAAAAACGGGCCGTCATCCTAGAGAAGACTACAAGGAATTGTTAGTTATCACTTCTCTACTTAGGGGGTTGGTGTAAGAAAAAGTTCAGTTTTAGAATCCCAGGAGCTTGGCACCAAGCAAGGTGGATGGCAAAAGCAATGTATGCAATTAATTGCCCTCTTCACTAAACAGTTGAATTTTCCTCAACGAGAATTGAACGGAGTGACAAGAGTCGCACACTTTGTTAGCCTTATATATGTACGTTTTTGGCATGAGGCAATTGTAAGTAGATATGCTCCAAAGAATGATTTGGATATGATTCAGCTTCTCAAAGCTTATCCTAATGAAGGCGTCCAAAAAAGGGCACTCACTATCGCTAAGAGGCATCTGTGGTATTTTTCCGAAGCTAACGTGAGACTGGCTTTTGTGGATGAAAGTATTCCTAAGACTATAAAGGAAAAAATGTTCTTGAATTTAGACCAAAAACCTGCAAAGAAAAAATAAACAAAAAGATTAGAAAGCAAAACATTTGATTTTGAAGGGAAGGACATCAGTGACTTTGTTACTAAAAAAACAAAACTTTTCTTTGAAATGTTTGGAATTACTGATATCACAGAATCCTGTATGGAACCTCTACGAAGTCATGTTGATGCCCTTAAGGTTGTTAATGATACTGCAGAGAGAGGTATTGCATTAATAAAACAGTTCAATTAATCAAGCAAGAGACGAACAACAAAAACAATTCTTATTGAGGATCGTCGAAAATCACAGAACAACCGTCACTAAACGAACTAAAAAGGCTATTGCATCGTACATAATTGAATAATTGGAACAATATGTGATTTTTTTACTAAAGGACTATCTTATTGTTTATATCATTCATTATCTTGAGCTTGTGATTTATAATTTCAGCAATAAAATCAGATTAAGTTGAAAATTTGTATTATTTCACACAGATAACTTATAAATCACCTAGACTCAGGGCAAAAGCAAAGTCAGCAATAATTTTACATTTTATTTTTTACCATTAAAAATGAAACACCCTAGTATATATATATATATATATATATATATATATATATATATATATATGCACATAGAAAAGAGGTTGAAGAAAAGCCAGTAGAAAAACCTTCAGTAATCAAAGTATTAAATAATTTGAAAACGCCTATCCTATATTTTGAAAATAACCGTGTCTCACTAAGGATGAGCGTACGGATCACAAACAGGATAAAATTTAGCGAACTGTTACCGGCAGGGAAACACAACTTCGAATTAGGACGAACATTGGAGAAACTCGATAAACTGTAGATAAAGTATGGAATAGAGAAAATAAGATTTATGAAAATGATTATATTTTTACAAAGTGCACAATTAAAGAACTTATAGAAGAAAGTAAAAGAAAATTGAAAAATATACAAATAAGTATATGTAACGTTCCAAAAGAAATGGAAACGAAAGAAATAACGCAGATCCTGGAAAGATATCACAATGACCCGATTTTTGGAGGACATTCAGGACATAACAGACTATTATTTACTACCTTGAGAATGTAAATTTTATTTTCTTCGCGTTTTTATATATTTGTTAATAAATCGGCATTGAATTATACAATTATTCCTATCTCCAATAAGATCTAGACACATTTGCTAGATAGAGACGATTTTTACAAATGAATATTTTCCCGGCGTAGGTAGGTAGGTACTTTTCTATCCTACTAGACTAGAAATTTACCTCATACCTTGCCTCACTAATCAAATGTCGACTAGGTACGCTAATAAGGCGGCATATTTTATTCTTGCATCCTGGCGACGGATACCCTAGGCTCGGCGCTGCTAAAGATTCTAGTTTATTAGAAGATGATATTAGTAAATCAAAACTACCAAAAAATAAAACTGGCGATTTAATTGCTAGCGAATGTGAGATTCCAGATAAATTAGATCGATTCCTCAAAGTTTTTATGGGGGGTAAATATATTAGATGCAAAGACGGTTTAAATTGCTATGGATTGAGTTCCTCCATTGCTGCTGATGCATTTTTTTGGGTAACGTATTACTCTTGGTACGACGATGAAAAGTCCAACAAGCAGTAAAAAAAATAAATATTTCAAATAGATTAGGAGATTGCTGTAACTACACTACTCTAGAAGAATTGGAAACAGAAGCAACAATTGCATCGTTACAAAGGTATCAAGTTTGTCCGCCAGACATTATTATAAATTCCTCACTGTGCCCTGGTGTTGCCTTTGACAATTTTGATAAGATACATTGACACCTTGGACGGAAAAGAAACTTGACATGATACTGTGGAGATTTACCAAAACATCGATAATAATTCCCATAGCGAATTGAACTAAAATGATGGGAATTGTTATTCACCAACACGAATATTGATTATCCCAATCAATTGATTAATCAACCTAATTACGCTCGATATTGAGTAAAATATTCAGATAATTTGAATAATGTCAGTAAAACCTATCCCGGACTAGAAGATGATTTTAATAAAGGATATTTTGGAGTCAAGAGAACTGATAAGCCATTCTCACTTTAGAACCAACTATAAATGCCGATGTGGCAAAATGACTGACTGGAATTGCTCACTTTACTAATTTTATAGCTGCACGTCAACGCACATGTCTTGGATGTTTGTCTTAAGGTAAGATGTTACAGCAAAATTACAACCCAATAGAATAAAAATCGATGGAAAACAAATTGCTGATTTCATTGAAATAATCGAAAAAAATTGATTCGATCAAACATTATATAAGGAGAATTTGTACAAGATTGCTAGTTCAAGACCTGCTTCTCCTGAGGTTGCGGATTTTCTACTAAATAATGAGAAAATGCTAATGATTTAAGGAACCAATTTGTCAATGAATGCGTTGAAGATGAAAGTAGATTTGTGAAGCCAATAAAAAAACTAAAGGCTTTAATTTTGCTAAATCGCCAAAGAAAAATAAATTGATTTAGGGAATAAAATTGTTGAGTTGTGATTCTATTCAGTAGAATGTTGGGGATTTCCTTCACTCATAAGGTTCATATCGAGAAAGTTTTGACATTCCCACGTACTCCAATACCAACATCAATGTGTCATCCGGATGGTTCAATCTGTAAAACTAACAAATCACAGTTAGCTAAGCTCATAGACACTGTTGAGCAACAAATGTCATCTTTTGATGTTTGTCTTGTTGATTTCTTTTTGTTGCATCTAATGAAAGATGTACATATGACGGTATATCTAAAAAATTTCTGAGTACAATCTCCCATAAGAAATCTATTCGGATTGACATTATCTTCGACCAATATTTTTTGCCGTCTATCAAAGATTGTGAGCGTTCACGCCGAGAATAATCAACTTGTCCAGTATATATTGGTCCAAATCAAGTTCGGCCACATAATTTTGGAGCAGAACTCAAAAATATCCAATTCAAAGAAGCTCTTGTTAACTTTTTCATTAACCACTGGGATACTGAAGAAATGTTATAACTTTTATTGTTAATAAAACAATTTGCGGAAGTTCTAATAAATGTCAAAGCATTTTTTAGAAAAGGTAAAGTTAGGCCTTATAAATAAAATTTTATTTTCAATAAATTTTAAATCGTTAATGACGCATTTTTCAATTTTCTTCTCTCTATTTGAACTTTATTCCAATTTTATTTCTGTTCCAATGTTTGAATTTCTTATATATAAATTTGTTCTGAATAGAAGGAATGTAAGTAACGTAATTTGAATTATTTTCTGTCTCATTCTTGATCATATTCTACAACTCTCTCTCTTTCTCTTTGACTACTAGCATCATAGGGCAATACTTTACATGAGTTTTTAATTTTTTTGGCAAATTATCTTTCGACTATTTTATCTTCAAAGAATACAATATAAAAAATACGGACATTCTGAAATGCTTTGAATTTTTGATTCTAAGCAATAAAAAATTCGCACACTGAAAATGCCTGGCAATAAAAAATGTGTGTGTGTCTGTGAGACCTATCTAAAGACAAAACTTTAAGAATTACGCGTTCAATAATTATTAAAAAATTCAGGATTATTACTTGTACAGGTAGGATGCGCATTAACAAACGCAACTGCTACTGCTAGCCAGGTAGCCCAGACTCTAACCGAAAGAGTAAGAAGAACGACATATCAAAAAATCAACTGACCTGTAATTCTCTCTCAAACACGTTACTAGCTCCAATACTACTACTCTTCAACTGAGTATAGAAAAATCATTTTCCTGTCAAATAATGAATACAATAATTTGAAGTGGCATTCTACAAATGTATTATAGTTATTATTAACACGTTCACATTAACATTTACTTGTAAGAAAATTTTTACATAGCTTTAACAACAGAACTTATTATATCTCTCATTTCTTCAATTCGCTCAGTCATCGGTTGGTAGGACAGCGTTGCCAGTTTTCTGAGTTTTGAATTAATTCTGCGTGAACATACTCCCCGCGTTGAAAGCATAAGGATGGCTTTCAAAGGTCAACTGGAAGGGGGCAGATTTTTTGAAAGCTTCTTTTGATGATTTCTCCAGAGGGAGTTCTTATAGAAGCGACCCTAGCGATGCCGTCAGGGCCTCTATGGAGCTTGCTGATTCTACCTAATAACCACTGAGTGGGCATAGTGTTCTCGCCTTTCACTAAAACGAGAGAATCTTCTACTAGATGGCCTTGGTTGGACTTCCATTTGGTGCGTCTTTGGAGCTCCGCAATGTACTCAGATTTCCATCTGTTCCAGAAGTGCTGTGCTAATTGTTGTACGAGCTGAAATCTGGAAAGTCGATTCATTTTTATGTCGGTGACATCTTGATCAGGTGCTGCAATTATTGGTCTTCCAATCAAGAAGTGAGCTGGGGTAAGAGGTCCAAAATCGTTGGGATCAGAGCTCAGTGGGCATAAAGGACGCGAATTCAAAATCGCCTCGATTTGTGCGAGAACTGTGGCAAATTCTTCAAATGATAAATGAACTTGGGTCAAAACGCGCCTTAAATGATGCTTTACGCTTTTGACAGCTGCTTCCCACAAACCTCCGAAATGAGGAGAGTAGGGTGGTATAAAACTCCACTCTATATTCTGAGAGCTACATTTCTCGATTATAGTGTTGCTGCCACGTTTTAGAAAATCCTTTAGCTCTCGCTGTGCCCCGACGAAGCTTGTTCCATTGTCGGACAATATTTTTGATGGTTTGCCTCGTCTAGAGACAAAACGATATAGCGCTTGAATAAATGATTCTGAAGAAAGGCTAGAAATCAATTCCAAATGGACTGCTTTAGTTGATAAACAAATAAATACGCCAATATAACATTTACTTAAACGACAACCTCTACCTTTCTTATCGTTAATCATAAATGGCCCCGCGTAATCAACTCCCACTATTGAAAATGCACTAGAAGGATTAGTTCTATCGCGCGGTAAGTTGGCCATAATTGGCTGTATGGTTTTAGCATTGAATTTGAAGCATTTCACACAATTCTTAACAGTCTTTCGTGCAAGATTTCTACCGGATATAACCCAGTAATTTTCTCTTATAGTGCTTAAGAGCAGCTGAGGGCCGCCATGCAATAGGCGTTCATGTTCTTGTAAAAATAGTAGCTTTGAAAAATGATGCTTTGAATTGATCAAAATTGGATGCCTTTTGTCAAAGGAGTAATTTGAATATTTTAGTCGCCCTCCTACGCGTAGCAAACCATCGGGTTCTAGAAAGGGACTAAGACTTAATAGATTACTATGGGAGCTCAAAGGTTTGTTATTTTTCAATGTTTCAATTTCGGTAGAATACGATTGAGATTGACAAATTCGAATGAGACATTTTAGAGAATCACTTAACTCCTGTACTGTAAGAGAACCGCCTCTTCTGCGATTTCTCTGAAGACAATTATCCTTAAATCGTAAAATGTATGCCATTGTTCGTTGCATTCTTGAGAAATTTGAAAAACGTTCAAAGGGAAAACTCAGAGTAGGGGGCGCAACATTGGTCAGAAGACTGGATTTAAGTTCAGGTAAATCATGAACCACCTCCAGCTTGTCATTGGGCCAAAAACTTGGGTCCTTAGCTAGCCAAGTAGGGCCGCGCCACCACAAATCAGAGTTTAAAATTTGACTAGGATATATTCCCCTTGAAGCAATATCTGCTGGATTATCGTGGGTGGGGATGTGCCTCCAATCGGCGTGTTTAGTGAGAGACTGAATTTCTGCCACTCTATGGGCCGTGAATGTTTTTAGCAGATTCGGGCTTGTGCGTACCCAAGCTAGAGTTATAGTTGAGTCCGACCAAAGTGTGAAAGATTTGAATTGAATTTTCAAAGCAGTTTTAGCTTTATCTGTTAGGCGGGCTAGAAGCAATGCTGCGCATAATTCCAACCGCGGGATTGGTATTGTTTTTATAGGTGCCACCTTTGCTTTGGCGCATAACAGGGATACATGAACCCTTTGATCGGAATCAATACTTCTCAAATAAACACAGGCTCCGTAAGCCTTTTCCGAAGCGTCAGCGAAACCATGCAGTTGTAATTCAACAGCATTCTTGCAAATAGCTTGTCTGTTTAACTCAAGATCGTTCAAAATAAGAAGCTCCTTCTCCAACCTTACCCAATTTTCAGATATAGCCTTTGGAATAGCGTCATCCCAAGCTAATTTATTTTCCCATAATTTTTGCATTATCATTTTTGCGATAATAGTACATGGGCTTAGTAAACCAAGGATGTCGAATATTTTGGATATAGTAGATAAAATTGTGCGTTTTGTGACCTTTGTACCTATAGGATTGGTATGAATTTTATATTGAAGCTTATCGTTATTGCAAACCCATATCAAGCCTAATGTTTTTGTTTTGCCATCATGCGCAAATTCTAGTATATCGGATTTTAAATCATTTGAACTTATATTTTTGAGCGCGTTGGTGTCGTTAGAGCACCATTTTCGAAGTGCGAAACATCCCGATTTAAGAGTGTCACTTATCGCTTTACATATGTATTGCGCATGCTCAAGTGTAGGTGCACCTGTTAACAGGTCATCTACATAAAAGTCGTGCTTAATGATTTCGGCTATTTCCGGGTTCATTTCTTGAATATCCTCAGCGAGTTTGGCTAAACAGCGTATTGCAAGATAACTGGCAGAGGCTTGCCCGTATGTAACGGTATTTAGCTTGTAGACTTCCAGGTTATCACTCGGATTTTCGCGCCATACAATTTTTTGCAAATGCCTTTGCTCGAGCGTTATTGAAATTTGCCGGTACATTTTAACTATGTCTGCCGAAACTACATAGTTATGTTTCCTAAACCTTAAGACTATTGATAGTAAATCGTCTTGTAAAACGGGTCCAATGACTTGAATATTGTTGAATGATAGACCGTTGCTAGAGGGCGCTGATGCATCGAAAACTACCCGTAGTTTTGTGGTCAAACTCTCTTCTCTCAAAACTCCGTGATGCGGCATGAAATATTCGAAGCTTGAATCATTGACGTTACAAATTGTCATATGGCCTAGCTCTTTATACTCGTTCATAAATTGTATATATCTGCTGTGCAGCATTGGATCTCTCCTGAATTTTCGTTCTAATGCATAGAAACGTTTTTCGGCTTGAGCTTTCGACTCACCTAAACTAGAAGGTTGTTGTTTCAAAGGTATAGTGACTGTAAAACGTCCGTTCGCGTCTCTGGTAGTAGTTTTGATGAAATTGTCCTCGCAAAATTGTTCATCTGGAGATAGTTGTCGCGTGCTAGATATTTCCTCGATTTCCCAAAATTTGGCTATTGAATTTAATAATTCCTGGTTTATACTTAAATTACAAGAAGCCTTTTCAACGTTGTTAGTACTTATTTGCCCAGATACAACCCAACCTAGCACTGTATCAATTAATATCGGCATATTTTTTCCTAACGAAATTTTGTTATTGCTTAAAATTGTCCAAAATAGGTCCGCGCCAATGAGCATGTCTACTGGTCCGGGAATATTGAATTGTGGATCAGCTAGCTTTAGATCACCTGGAATCGCCCAAGATTGCGTGTTGATTCGACAACACGGCATCACACTTGTAATCTCTTTTAGAATATAACAACTGCCATGCGCTTTAAAATTGGTATGTATAGATTTAAAGGAAACCTTACACCTTTTACTGACCTTTGAAATATTGTTTGAGATTCCGAAAATTGAAAGATCTGTTTTATGTGTCGCAATATTCAAACGCCTTTGCAAATCCTCCGTTATAAAGGAAGTTTGAGAACCACAATCTAATAACGCTCTTGCTTTGTGAAAATTATTGAAATTGTCTGAAATGAGTAAACAGGCGGTAGATAATAGCACCTGCTCCGCCGCTGGTACCACTACTCCACTGCTTAGTGCTGCGGAACTTGAGCTCGCGTTGTCCGCTATCTCGAGTTTTTCATGCAAAATTGTATTGTGCCAAGCTTTACACACTTTGCAAGGCCCTAATTTACACTGTTTGACAGAGTGACCCGAACGCAAACAGTTATGGCAAAGATTTGATTTTTTGACAAAATCTTTTTTTTGTGTTATTGTTAATCCGAGAAACTCTGCACAACGATATATTGAATGCTCTTTCTTGCAATAGGAGCATGTATATGTACTTGAGGTCAATGACCTTACTCTACTTTGTTTATTGAATTTATTTTCCTCATTACTAAATTTTGAATCTGATTTATTTAAACTGAGGCTGTTCTTTGATTCTAACATATTAAGAAAATTGGAACGTTTTTGTAAAAATTGTAGGAATTTATCTAACTTTGGCAATTCTTCCTGATCTCTATTTTCCCTTTCCCATTCAAGGTTTGAGCTAGTATCTAATTTATTAGTAATCCAAAAAATTAGTAGAGGATCCCAATTAGTTATATTTTGCCCCAATTGTTCAATAGATCCCAAATGTTTGTGAATATCGTCAGCTAAATTTTGTAGTTTTTCAGCTGTCGGTTTTTGTATATTTTCTAATGAAAAAATAGCTCTAATATGTTCATATATTAATTTTTTAGTATTGTCAAATCTTTTTGAAATTGTGGCCCATGCCACTTCATAATTGTCGGCCGTATATTTGATTTTGGAAATGGACGCCGCTGCTGTTCCTCCTAGTGCACTTCGCAAGTAATAAAATTTTTGAATATTATCTAATTTTTTACTATCATGAATAAGGCTTTTATATGTGTCCCTGAATTCTAACCAATCTTCAAAGTTTCCACTGAATTTAGGAAGTGATATATCCGGAAGCTTTATACCCTCGTTTTTACAACAAGCTTTGTCTGAAATCACGCTAAGATTTGTATCATTATCGTGATTATTGTAGCTTTGTAAAATGTTTTTAGCAACAGCGATTGCATCATAATATGAATTTTCAAATCTCTCTCGTTCGATTAATTGCTCATCTAAATTTATATCATCCTGTAACTCTATTTCTAATTGATATGATTTGAATTCGTCAAGATAATTTTCGGCATCACGTAACCTATCTTTTAATTTTGTAACTTCTGTTTGGCTTAAATTAGATATAGTTGCAAATTCATTTACCGCTTTTGTGAAAATAGTTAACTGAGCTTTAATTACACCTCTTTTCTTTATTAGTTTGCCAAGTTCTGCCATTTTATATTGTCAAATTGTTCAAGCACAAACAGAGAAGCTTTGAAATCGCAAATGGAAAGAAAAATTCGGAAATAAATAATTTGGAACAAACTCACTCTGATTTCGGTCGAACTGCCTGATTCTTGCAATTGAACTAGTCGGCCAGTTGAGTTGATGTCTGGTCGCCGTGATATTGTATCGACTACTTGTTTGGTCGATCACTTTGCACTCGTTGATAGTTGCTTGCAGCACGTGGTAAATTGTTTTTGGGTTATAGTTGTTAATAATATATTGTTTATTGCGAATTTTCACTGGTTTTGTTTATAATCCGCTCGTAAGGACCATTTTTTGTATTATAGTTATTATTAACACGTTCACATTAACATTTACTTGTAAGAAAATTTTTACATAGCTTTAACAACAGAACTTATTATATCTCTCATTTCTTCAATTCGCTCAGTCATCGGTTGGTAGGACAGCGTTGCCAGTTTTCTGAGTTTTGAATTAATTCTGCGTGAACAACAAATTTTCTTTCATTATTATTTGTGTTTCCATCAATGAATTATAGTTGACATTCAAAAGATAGAGGAGCATTTCAATATTGGAAAGACCTAAAAAAAACACTTTCTTTATTTATGCTCAGCTACTAAGCCTTTTGATGTGTTTAAAAAAATTTAATTTAAAAATTTTGTCCTGTTCATTAAACAAATACCTCAAAGTTTGTATGGGAAGAAAAATGTGTATGGTAATCACATATTTGATTACCTTCACTTTCTACAATATACAATAGTTAAATACAGGGTACACACGTAAATATGTTAACATGTGAAATAGAGTAGCAGGGAGAATAACGACATAAGGATACCTTAGTATGGTACCAATAAAAGACAGAAAACCAGCTGAAAGAACAAATAAATTTACAACAGTACCAACAATAACCTACACAGCAGAATATATGACAATAAAGAGAAAACATATCTTAACCAATGATAATTAAACATTCGAAAGAAAATTAATTAGGATAAAACAAAGAATATAGAAAAATAATTAAAACAAAAATCAATAAAAATTGAGACAAGATACAGCTGAATTGATTTAGTATATATTATAAGAATGAAGACATGTACACTACACCATTGAAAACTGAGAAAAAACTATGGTGAATAGAGCTAATGAAAGAACTAAGAATAAAAATATGAGATCACAGGAAATATACTAACCTCCAAAACACCTTCAAACGGTACAAATTTACATAGTGAATCCATTTTTTGCTCTCATCTATCGTGATAAGGACTTTTCTAATCCATTTTAACCATTTCTTAAGCCAACCGGTCAATTCTTTTTCGGTTTCCTTGTGATATGGAGTTCTTGGAGGAAATGAACTTGATTTTTACATAGTGAATCCATTTTTTGCTCCTATCTATCGTTTTAATGACTTCTCCAGTCCATTTTAACCATTTCTTAAGTCAGCCGGTCAATTCATTTTCATTGTTCTTGTATTTTGGAGTCTGGAAGGAAATTAATCGAAGGAAACCAACTCTCGACCTCAGAGCGCACTAGAAGAAAATTGGCTCAACATCACAAAAGAAACCATATCGAACTTGATTTAGCTAATTTCTAATCATATGAGAAATATTATTATAGAAATTACCCATTATTGAAAATTAAGTGATAAGTTAGATAATAGTTAATACACTATCATTGTTACGATAATAAAACGAGTTAATTTGTATTATTAGTAAGAACATTTAATTTTTTTTATTTGATGCCTATTTGAAGTCAAATATTACCAAAGGAACTATTTTTATGTCAAATTCAGACGAAGCTACTTCCTATTTCACAAAGGTGTGAGCACTTTCATAAATATATTTTTAGTGGAACTGTGATTTTTGAAAGTAATGAAAAGACTGTAACAATTTTTCTAAGAATCATAAGAATAAACCCATCTAGAACTTCAAATATTAGGTTAAATTTGGAACAGTACCATATCATGATATCTTTATTGAATTGAAAATTGGGTAATAAACATTTTCTTGCAGATGCACTATCGATATCGTTTAACACAGACTTAAATTATTTAATATTGGTACATCAGAAAAATGTAAAATAATGCCGATAACACCACAGGATTAAGTAATATGGAAAAGTTGTTTATTTCAAAATATATTGAGAGACCTGCCTCGTGAAATAAAAGAGCATATTATTATAAAATTTCCGAAAGCCTGAGTCCCTCCGTTCTATCTATGAAACTGAGTTTATGCATCATTTTATTAATAAAAAATCAAAAATTATGGATCTTTAAGCATGAGTTGTTCAGACGAAGTTATCTAAAATCTAACGAGATGGTAGGAAAAAAAGCTGCAAGCTTGTTTTTGGGAGAAACTTCAAATTTCTTCACACTCACCTCTCAAACTTTTCAAATAGAAATCAAACATAACATGAAAATAAAAACTCTCATCTTTACAAGAGACAAGATGATCACAAATGCTCGGTTTTGGTTAGGTTCCCGGTGTAAAAAAGATCTTTTATTTGGCCCCACAAATAAAAATCTAGGCAAGTTAGGTCTGAAGATCTGGATGGCCAAATAAATAAACTTGTCCTATCAACATATGCCGGGCAATCATCAGATTGTAAGAACATGTCACTACAAATGACTAAGTAAGGGCATATTTTCTAAAAGAAAAGACACAATTCGTTTTTTCACAAGTATAAATATTTTTCTTTTATAAAGATTATAATAAGAATGAGTATTAGTTTTATATAAGACTGATAGGTCTGCTACTCTATTTTCTATGAAAAAGTATCATTTTCCTTCGATTTTAAGAGTTTCGTAATAATTGCTATGATTTTTCTTTCAGCCCACAACATATTTAATACTGATTTGAACATATCACCTCTGGGATCACTGAAAATACCTTCTCAATATATATTCACCCATGTATCTAAAAGTATGACATCGAATCCAATAAAGGTATATTCATAAAGATTGTATAATCTAATACATAAAATTCTCGTGTGGTATTTGTTGCCAAACTCCTCCGAATTAACTGGACCGATTTTCGTGATTTTTTATGTGAATATAGTGTAAGTCCAAGAATCGGCCAACATCTATTTTTCATATCTCTATATGTTAAGGGTCGCTCACACCAAAATAATGCCTAAGAAAATATTTCAAAGAAATAATATTTATGGCAAAACAACTTTTGACGGGTCAGCTAATATTTATTATAATAATTAGATAGAAAGGTGAATGCTCAATACATTCTTGTATAAAGAAGTATATTACATTTATGTAATTTTGATGACCTATATATTTTGTAAAATATGTATTAGAATGGTCAAAAACTTGAATTGATGTTTCCCAAAAATGGGTCATAACATGAATTTGAATATAATAACAGAACCAATTTTTGAAAATATTTTCTAGTTTACAAATTTATGGTAAAATTCAACTAATTTGTTTTTTGTGCCATACTTAAAAAACCGACTCGACAATTTCATCTTAAATGAGAACTTTAGTTGCTTAAAATGGAGATTTGGATTAAAGCAAAGGTAAAATAACATCTAATATCTGTTATTAGCAATTGACAGAAAAGTTTCTGGACATTCCAAATTTTCATGAAAATACTCCCCAAAAAATCGAAGAATACTTGGTGAAAATAATAAAATGTATTACACTCACCATTTGTACTGAAGCTATACAAATAATTATTTACAGCTTTCTTACTACATATTGAATAAAAGGAGATTAGTAAGATTATCAAGTCATATCGATCCATCCAAAGAGCAAATACTCATTGCGATTAATCTTGTTTTCTACTATTTGCATTTTAACATTTTAGTTGGCAAATCAGTTTCAAGTTACTACTTCAACCTAAAAACAAGAAAACACTTCTTCAGTTAAACGACACAAAATGTATAGTTTGCTTAATATTGGGTATTGTGATAAAGCAAGAAAATTTTTTTCTTTAGTAATAATTCAATTTCCACACCTGCATTCAGTTGAAGTTAGAGGCCTTTTCCTGTTCCCTTTCTTCCCCCAAAATAAAAAAAATTATACATTACATTTAATAATTCAACAGAAAAACATTTTCACACATATGTTTTTTTGGAAAAGATCACTTTTTATATGTATCAATATTTCTGCGCCTACAAGAATGAGGCTTGTGTGATTTAAATAAATCCAAAATATAGTGTTAAATTATAGAAAAAATCAACTTTCCCCCACAAAAATTCACACAAATACGAATCTAGCATATTCCGATATGTAACTAATTCTTACTTGTACGTTCTCTTTGCTCTTTATGTATGTGCTCCAGTTTCCATATTAACAGTGAAGTGTATAAAATTCATCTTCTACTTTTGTAGTTTTGGTATTGGAATTCCACACATCAGACATAATAGTAGTTCCGGGTTCTAAGTACTGGCCAATAATATAAAGCCACACTTTTTTTCTTCTGAAAGGCATGGCAAACAAAAACATTTCCCATCCTCTTGACAAATTCCCACAAACACCTAGTGATGCGTCCTCGATTGTATATCGTTTGTGAATAAACTGGACTCATCAATTTATATGGTTTTTTTGGGTTCTTGCAACAATTCCCTAAAATAATTTTTCCATTCTGTTACCTCATCATTACTCGACCCTAATTCTTTCGTACCCTATTTCTCTTGTGGCCATGCATGTATCAATAATGCTAGGGTTTCATAATGATGTACTGCATTCCAACCAAGTCCCCATTCTCATAAGTTTCTCGAATTGGCAACTTCTCTTCTTGTACACCCACCGAACTTAATTATTACTATAAATAGTATGCATCACTTGTTTTTTCTGTTTCCTTTTGAAATAATAAATTTTTTTAAATTCTGCTGTTTCCTTTTGGAATAATACACTTTTTTTAAAAATTCTACTGCATTTTTTCGACACTACTTTTTTCAATGAAAAAGTATATAACTAATATTTTCAAATTGACTATCAGAACCACTCTATGATAATACTGAGAGAATATTAGTCGATAACAGATAAAATACCATTTCAAAATCCAATCACACACGTTTGTAAATATTACGTCACCTAATAGATTCACACAATAAACATCAGCTACAACAACATGTAATAAGGAAAGCCTAAATAAATACAATTGATAAATTAAGCTAATACCACATCTATTAAGGAATTGCAAAATCTCTCATATTCATTAAATCATTCCACAATTTTCTACAAGAAATATTCAATACTCAGAAAGATTTCAAATGTAATTTTAAATCAACAAAAACAGAAAAGAGAACCTCAGCTTAATGAGATCTATATACCATTACTGTTAATCACCTTACTGACAATGTAAGTGATATATGTATGTTATAATTTATTAACCAAGCTAAAGAATAATATTATAGAGTACAATGTAACTATAGTGAATTGTGAATACAACAATACATTATACTACCCTAATATTTCTTCACTATACTGAATAAATAAATAGCCACCTTTATATTGCCCTTCTCTTTTGTGTTTTTTTATATTTCACCTATTTATCCATTTTGGTGGACATTAAATATAATATAAAATTAGTTGAAATTAAGTTGATAATTATATTGAACTATAAACTTCTGTTCAAATTCATCAAACTATCAATTTTCACAAGAAGCAGAGATAACATTTATAACACTGTTACATTAACCATTTAAAGGCAATGATTCACTTAATTAATATGTTCATTATTTTTGCAATTCAAGTACCTACTTACATTATTTCATAAAATGTAAGCATGTTTTCTAGAAGCAATATTGAGGTATTATAAGCTAGCAGAAAAGAATTGATTACATTATTAAAATATAATAATATGAAAAGGTATTCATGGTGTTTTAATGATCACAACCGTTGCAATTAAAAAATGTGCTAGTTTGGTTACATACACTATGCCACTCACTTCCCTGATTGCCTTAACACACAATAGAACACAAGTGTAAAAACCAGCAAAAGTATCCAAATCCCCAACCATACTGAAAACAGCTGTTGAAAGAACCTTTTTCATTTCATATATCAATTGGATGTAGATTGTTTTCCATCAGTTATATAAACAGATTTAAATTGATAATACAATATGGGCTAATCTAATACAACTCCAGAAAATAATGTTTTTATTCCTCAATTTTTCATTTTATTTATTAGGAGTTATTTGAAGGTTCACAAAGAAACTGATTTACAATACACCTTCAAGTTAGCATCCCTATCACAATTAACAACAATTTTTTTGTCACTATTGAACAATAAATATCCAATTATAATTGTTTATTTATAAATTATTTTAATTTTCTCTTTGATAGCCTATTTTTCATTTAATTCTCAATTTTATTAGCAAACACCAACTAACCTATCTTCATTTTACTCACATCATGAGGATACTAAATATAGGAAGGTTTACCTGTTTTATTCTGGTTATCCGCATATGTTCTGAAGCTTCTTCCTACTACCTTTCACTAATTCATAATGTTGGTGTTATTTGGATGCTAATATTTTTAAACTCTGTGGCTTTCTTCAGCTTCATAATTTTAACCATTTTTACTTTGAAAGTACAAACTTCATTCCTGTATTTTGCATACAAGTCAATCAACTGTTTCATGTTATTTCGTTGTTTATTGTTCAATTTCTTTTTTTTTATATGTTTTATTAAAACTATATTTATATAATAGTAGTTTTATTTATTAGCACTTTCATTATCAGGTTTTCTTGCTAACATATTTTTTTTCACTGTGCTATCTTCTTCTTTTTTATATCTCTCGACAGGACTAGGGATATTCGATATAAATCGATGCATCGAAAACTTTATACATTTTTTAAGCATGTTTTTAGAGATATTCATTCATACATTCAATTTTTTTTTGTATGTGCGACATTTTCTTTATTTTTTCTTTCCCCTACAGGTGCTACAAAACGGAAAATTCAGCAACGATGAGAAGTTTCGGCAAGAAATTGATAATTTTGAAAAACAGCTCAAACCTAAGGAGAACCAAAGACTATACTCGATGAAGCATAGAAAAAATAAAAATTATCGAATTGTGTTCTAAAAATCCTGGAGCAGCAAAATCGTTGATACCTCGAGCAAGCTCTAGACGTCCGCGCTTGGAGGAAGAGCAGTCTGAATTGCTGAAAACTATTAGTGATTTAGCTATGTTTGGTGCATCAGCTGAGGAACGGCGTCGCTGTGAAATTGTTCCTAGTGTCCATAGTCTTTCAGAGCTGCTCACTGAAAAACTTACCGAGCTGGGATTTAATATTTCTCGAAGCGCCGCTTACATTCCACTGTTGCCTAGACGGGCAGATACGCGGTAGGCTAAGCGCCACGTAGTGACTTTACCGGTGAAGTTGAGTTGCACCAAGACCAATACTTTTCTGTAGCTTCCATAAGGTCACTAGAAACTGTAGCCTCAATACTTGGCCCTGATTCTATATCTTTTTTATCCCAAGATGACAAAGCATCACAAAAGTTGCACAACGTCGACGTACGGCTCATCATGCACGAGCTGTGCAAACACTTAAATTGCGACCATCGCGTATTGTTACAAGACGAGCGACTGTGTGCAAGCGACAAAGGTTTGGAGTGGCTCAATCAGAACGAAGTTGAAGGAGCGGATGATTTCATTTAAAATTATTTGAATACGTTGGTTCTAGTAGTCACTCTTGAGAGTGCACGAGTCTCCAAGGACTGAATTAGAATAATCTCTTATTAATTTACGTTGAAGTATTTATTATTTAATTTCATCACAGTGATTTTAAACTAAGGCAATATTCTCAAATCACAATTGTATACTAGTCTTTAATAAAAGTGATAGAGCAAATTGTTTTTTTTTTGTATTATTTTCAAATCCAATGAATTTTACAGCCACAAACACATTATAAAAAATCTCACGTGAGAATGGGGGAGGGGGGGGTGTAGGTAGTAAAGAAAAATCTTACGAAATCTCATCAGGAGGGTGGGGAGTCGAAAAATCCTAAAAAATGTCTCAAGTAATTCATGCACGCCCCCTTTCTGGTGTTTTATGGGGTACAAGAGTCTCTTTTAGGTTAGCTGGCCTATTGAATTGACAATTTTCACAATTTCTTACATAGTTCTCAATATCTTTAGACATTTTGAGACATATCACAATTTTACGTGATTGTAATTTACATTTTTACATTCCAAAGTTGGTCAAATGTATTAATTTAAACATACTACTTCTAAGTTTCAGAAGGAACAACAATTTTTATGTTGTAAAATAGCAAATTGTCAGAAAAATATTTGTTATGTCTCAAGTTAAAGGAATATTTCAATTCAGAAGTCAACTTTTTATCAGTGTTGGGCTATGAGTTATACAACAATCATTATTAACAGCATTTTGAAAAACAATTTCCTTTTCTGCAGACATCGGTACAGTTAAAGAGAGTGCATGAACAGTGTATTCTAGTTCTGTATCTAAGGGAGTCTCTGATTTAATATAAGATCAACTTAATGCATCTGCGACATACATCTTAGGACTAGGTAAATATCATGTGTCTAAAAGTTTTTCAATCGCCGAAACAACTTGTACATTTTTTTAGAAGGTTGCATTTTATATTGCAGCTTATCAAAGTTAAATTTTATATATTTTAAAGATCATTTCGAATATTTTTTAAATTTAATTACAGATTAAATTGCTTTTCCTTCCAGCTTAGCTAAAATTTCGTCACACCTAGGAATAATATAATGCTCTCAACAAATATATTTGTTATATCAGTTGGAAACTCAATTTTAGAAATTATACTTTTTTGTTCAAGATTATCTAAAGTTGATTTTAGTTTTTCATTAAAGGCCAATGTTACCTTCTTTGTGTTTGTATAATCTAATTTCCACATAATCTGAAATTCATCCGAAGCCCTCAAAAATGTTTTTAAAATTTTTATTTACTCCATTTCATGTTTTTGGCAGTATTATCATCATCTTGGTTTGAACTATACTCCCTCTAGATATCATGTTAAAATGTAAACAATCACCTAACTCCAGTGAAGGCCCTGACTCTAAATCAACTATAAAAAATTCAACATTTTTAAATTGACTTTTATAAAAACACTCAATTTCAATAGGAAATTATTGTCATGGATGTTGAAATAATTTTATATTTATCAGATCATTAAAATATTTCAAAGGTACAACTCTAGATTCAGCTCCTGTTTCAAGCTCAAACATAATGTCAATTGTCAATATTTTTAACAATAATAGGTTCATACCAGCCATTCTTTTTAATATTTGCCTTATGCTCATTAATAAAAATAGATTTCTCAATACCTGCATTGTCCCTACTTATAATGTCTGAATTCTGAGTTTACATTGCCCAAAACCTGTACTTCTGATGTTAGTTTCTTAACCTCAGCTTCATCTTGTTCATTTGACCGATATTCTTCCTGCCTCCCGTTTTCTGGCTATTTGGAATTAGAATAATTACCTCGTTCTTACCACTTGTTTTGGTGCTGTTTGTCCTTGAAAAAACAAACCTTAGTAAAATGGCCTTTACGTTGACAAATTGCACAAGTTTGATTATAAGAGGGGCATTGTCTAGGTTGATGACTGAAAACACATCTTCCACATTTGCGTAAAAACTTAAGAGCATCAGCTTCTTGTGTTTATTCTGTACCACTTTTTAATAACTCAACATGTTTCATTGTAACTTCAATACTTCTACAATATTGAAGTGTCCTGTCTAATGACATTGATGGTTCTCTTGATAAGTGACTTTGAACCTATTTATCCAGAACACCCAGTGCTATTCTGTCTTTTATCATCCTCTCTGCATAGCTGCTTTTACACTGACCCTTTTCACATACAAACACAAACAAACAGTTTGCTGCTTGAGTCTATATTTTGACCTTCTTTTTGCTGTATGCTGTTAAATTTAATTGTTTTCATACTTACATTTCTTTGGGTAAGAAATGATCATCAAAACAAAATAACACATCATCTAGTTTTGAAGTTTTGGTTGTTTCAAATGTATTATAGATATACAAGTAGTGCTTTTTCCTGAAGCTAACAAAAATATTTCAAATATTTGCTTCCATTTGGACCATCCATGTAGCTCCTGTACGTTAAACGCTTCCGGGGACTTGAAGTATTCCATTTTTCACTATACTTTTGATACATCCGTACGATTTTCTTATTTTTAACTTCTCGTTTTTTATTATACTTATTGGAGGGAAAATGGCTTCTGTCTAACTTTTATTTTTTATTCTTTTTAAGCTCTCGGCGATTTTCGACTACGCTTCTGACACCATGTTTCGTTGTTCATTGTTCAATTGCTTCTTTTCTTAAAAATATATTTATTCACTAGTAGTTTTATTTATTAGTACTTTCATTATCAGGTTTACTAGCTACTATGTTTTTATCAATGTCCCCTTTTCTTCTTTTTTATCTTTTGACAGGATCAAAACTAAATAACTAAAAATGCATAAAACTTAAAAATATAGCCGATTTTAAACGTGTCAAGTACTTAAAGCAAGTTACCAAATCAAGTAGCTAAATTTAGTTACTTGTATGTTGAAAACAACTTGACTAAACGCCGACTAAACGAGTGTAGACAGGTTGCTTCAGTCTAGTTTATTAGTACAAGGTGAGGGGATAATTTTTATTTGATTTGGTAGCGTGTTAAAATGTCTCGTTAGAGTGAAGCGACAATATTAAAGTTTGTAGAAGAATATTGCGAAAGGCGATGCCTATGAGGCACAAGGGCTGCAATTTATAAAAATTAACAAGCTCGGGATTCGGCGTATAATGAAATTGAGGAGATCGTGGGCATAAAAGGATTCGGAGTGCCTGAAATGAAAAACAAGATACGGGCGTTGAGGTTAACTTAGTCTCAAGAAAAAAAGAAAATAAGAGATTTGATGAAGTCGGGAGCAGGATCGGAAGATACATATAATACATGAATTATAACGTACCTTGCGACCACGTGTTTGTTAGATGTTCCGGCAATATCATCTACACCTCTTTCTGCCATAGTTATTTGAAAATACTTTCAGTTCATTTTAGCGGAACACAATGATAATAAAACTTCACAATGACAGCAATCTAAGTATGTTGACACTGACAAATTAGAAAGTTGCGCATCATAGGATGCGCACCAAAAACGTAACGAGGTCGTTCATGGATAGATTTTACTCCTCACATTTTTCTCATACCGAGCCCCTTATATATGCAAATCGATTCTTAAGGAGTAAACTCCAAAAACTTTTATTATTTCTTAAATCTGTCGGCCACTAAAATTTTTCCCCTCGTAAATATCAAGTCCACAATTTTTAGATGGTACCCGGTATTATAAATTCAAAGTTGTATTACCCAAGATGTTATAATTCATTCGACTTGAGTGAGTTAGTTATAAATGAAAATTATATCAATAAAATCAACTTTTCAAAATGAACTTCACAAAAAATATCCAAGCTGCAAGCAAAAAAGTAAAAAATCCCCCACCTAATCAAATTTGTCGAATTCGCCGTGGTTTTCAAGTTAAACAAAATATGACATGAAAATTTCTTACGGAAAATTACTTTTTCATTAAAATTGCGATTCTCAAATCAAAATCCCTACAAAATTATACAAAATCATTCTCACTAAAACGATATTTTAAAATAAAATTCTGCTCGCTTTCGAATTCCAATTATACAAAAAATTCCTGTTTTGTTTCAAACTTGATTTTATTAGTTGTTTACAATTAAAAGTTTTAAGATTTTTTATTATTTAACAGAAGAGAGGCCCACAAATTATAATTTTCGGTTTTCGAAATTTATTTTTAAAAAATTTTATTTTACAATATTCGAATGAATACAATTAATCTCAAGAGCGAACTAATTATAAATATTGTTAAGTTGTTTACAAAAGTCTTATTTATAATAAAATATATGCTGATACATGTTTACGATATTTAATAAATGCTGATACATGTTTACGATATTTGATACAATTGCGTTTTTATAAAATGTCCTTCAAGAATTTTCTACATGTAACTCCTCCATCCCTAAGAATGAAAAATGACGGAGGTATTTTTCATCTCTTGTTTTCTTCTTTCTTCTAATTCGACGTCTTCTTTCTTAGTTTCTTCGATTTTCTATTTTCTTACAAATTTATATTTACGAATTTTTTTTTAAACGACTTGTCACACTTCCTCAGCAATTTGCTGGGAAACATTCACCACCTCTGCGGAGTCCTGCTTTGCAGAGGGGCTCGGACGGTTGGAGTGTCCTTCTAGTCGTCTACGGCCCCTTTTGTCACTTATGGCATCGTTCCTGGAACATACTTCATGAGTTACGGGCTATCAGTGGTTTCCTTCTACCCTACGTCTCCCTTCCCCTCTAGGGATTAGGAGTTCGGGTTCCTTTATTTCTGCTGTCTTTGTCTTTCATCTTTTTCCTTGTTGCTGAGAATACTCTTAGCCATGTTCTGCACCGATTTCCAGTTCTCTGAGCTGTCAAGCATCTTCTCTACAATGTTGTCTGGAGTGAGCTCGCATTCCAGCTGTCTGCAAGTCCTGTCTCTGACCTCTCTCCACTTGTAGCATACGGCAGTGTCTACGGCGGCACAGTATATACATCTATCCGTGGTGTCTTTTCTGAACCGTTTGGCATAACATCGAAAGACGCCATGTCCTGTTAGGACCTGTGTCAGGTAGTAGTCCACTTGGCGGTGCTCGCACTTAAACCACGGCTTGATGTCTGGTATTAACCTTTTGGTCCATTGGGCCTTTACTGTCTCACCTTCCCATCTAGTTTGCCATGTTGTGAGGGAACTTTCTCTAGCTTCGTTGCTATTCTGTAGCGATTTGTACTTGGATGTTCTTTCCTGGGCTAAGAGATCAATGGGCACCGTAGCCGTAATTACTTGGAGTGCTACCCCAGACACAGTTCGGAAGGCGAAGGCTACACGTAACAACATGTCTCTTTGTGCTCTATTGACCGTAGTATAGTGCTTTTTTCTCATAAGCGCTTTTTGCCATATTGGGGCTCCATATAGGACAATATTTTGCATAGCACTACACAACTCTGCTCTTTTCCTTTACCTAGGACCTCCTACGTTTGGCATAATCCGAACAAGTTTGGACACCCTTTCTATTGCTTTCTTTGTTACTGTTTCTACAAGTTTGCCAAAATTTCTACTTTCGTCAATGGTTATACCTAGGTATCTCAGGTTCTTTGCTGGCTTTATATTGACTCCATCTACGCTGAAGCTTATTTGCTCCCTCTTTTGTTTACCCTTTAGTAGGATTGCCTCAGTTTTGTGGGGGGCAAGAGCAAGCTTGTTGTCTCTCATCCAGGTATTTATTTTTTCCAGGCACATGTTGGTGTTAGTAACCAATGTCTGTTGGCTTTCTTCTCCGACTATCAGCGCCAGTGTTGAAAGCATTCTTAACGTCAATTGTGACAAGGTGCAGAATCTACTTTTGAACTCCGTTACAGTATTCAGTGCAGCTTCTACAGCCTGGATCGTGGATTTCCCTTTTTGAAACCCATACTGACACATGTGCAACCCTCCTCTGTCTTTAAGCTCATCTTGTAGTCTTTCCCGTATGAACGCTTCTAGTAACTTGCTCAAAGAATTTAACAGACAGAGTGGTCTGAAGGAACTAGGTAACTCAGCTGACTTTCCTGGTTTTAGTATTAAAACCATCTTTGCAACTTTCCATTCATTTGGAGATTCCTGTTTTTGGAGTAGTTTGTTCATCATACCTAATAACCAGTCTGGGGTACAATCTGCTACTATTTTGATAGCCTTAGGGGGAATTTGGTCAATTCCAGGTGATTTTCCACATTTGATACCTTGGGCTACCTTCCTTAGCTCTTCTGCTGTGAAGGGTGGGGCTGGAGCTTCCTTTTCAGGGTATCTCCACTTATCATTTCCGGGTGGAAACAGTACTGCCACGATTTCGGATTTCTTTTCAATGTCCAGCTCATAGGGTTTTAGAGTATTAAGCTTTTTTGCTACTAGCTTATACGCATCTCCCCATATATTATTATCAAGTTCTTTGCATATGTCGTTCCAGTGTTTCTTCTTTGATTCCTTAATTAGGCAGCAGAGTTCCCTTCTATTGGTCTTGTACGCCTCTTTCATTGCTTCAATATCGTCTCGATTTGGGTTGTTTCTTCTCGCCGCACGTTGTTGTACCCTTCTTAATCTGTTGCATAGTGACCGTTTTTCAGCAATGTTTTCATACCACCAATACGGTGTTTCAGTCTTTGGAATTCGATTTTGCGTGCTGTTCTTGCTTGCCATCTGTATCAGCTTGGTTCCTGTTTCATGACTCACTTCATCTGGAGTAATGGTAAGCAACTCTATGCAGGCTTTAAAGGCGGTCCAATCAATAAGGGGCCTTATTGAAGTTGTTTTGATCTTCGCTCTATTTACTTTAATTTCAAATGCGATATGTCTGTGCTCTGTCAGTGTTTCGGTATCAAGTATCTCCCAGTTGATTACTCTTTGAGATACACGATTGGTTGCTATGGTGACATCAATAAAGGACTCGCTATCTCCTCGGATAAATGTGGGCTCATTTCCAGTATTCAGAACCACCAAATCGCGAGCGTTGATCCATTCCACCCAGTATTGACCCTTTTCATCGGTTACAGTTGATCCCCACATTGGGGACTTGGCATTTAGGTCTTCCAGAATAATGGCATCACTGTTGTTCGTTATGTGCTCCATTATACTGTCCACCTCAGTTTTGTAGTCTTCCAATCTGATGTTTGGGGATATATAGCAACATATCAGCTCAAGATCTTTGAGTTTGATAATTACGTGACCATATCCGGCTACGTGGTTTATTACGCCAAGCTTTTTATTCAGAAGTAGGACCCCCACATTATACCTGCTGTCCTTGATCCAGTTTGCTTCTTTGGTTCTTCTTTTATTCGGTTCACCAGTTACCAAAATATCAATACCTTGCTAAACTGCGGTGGCATACGCCATGTCTTGAGCTGCATAGGCACGTTCAACGTTGGCTTAAAGTATTTTAATATTGAACACTAAAGTTTTGACCGCGTGCAGTGCTGAGTCTGCGTCTGGTGTCACTAATTGCTTTTGATTTTTCTTTTACAAGCTTAAGGTAGTAAGGGCAAGCAGTCTGATCAGCTCTGTGACCGTCTTTTTTACATGTTAGGCAATGGCTTTTGTTAGGACAGTCTCTGGCCTTGTGGTTATCCTTGCCGCATTTAAGGCACATCTTCGAGTTATCGGTTCCTTTGCATTCATTGGTGCGGTGGCCAAACTCCAAACATTTGAAACACCTGGTGATTTTGACCCTTGCTCGGACCTGGCACGGTGCCCACCCTATTCTCACGGTATCCATTTTGAGTAATTCGCTGGCCACTCTTCTTTTGACCGCAAGTGTAGCAGTTTGGTTTCCCCTCTGGTTTGGTCTGCAAGAGAGCACTCGAACGTCATCTTCTTTTGCGTTTGCTACGCTTTTTCTGACATCTTGCTCTATCTGTTTTGCGTTCATATCTCCGTCTATGTCCGCGATATGAATAAAGTCTTCATCTCTTTTAATTTCGACCTGGGTATCTTTATCTTTGTCCATTATAGCTTGTCTGAGGGCGATTACTTGATTTTTTTCTCCAAGTATCTCCATAAGGACATCACCCTTAGCAGTTTTCTTAATGCCTTTTACCTTAACACCCATCTCGTCTATGTTCACACTACTCTTGATCGAACGGAGTATGTCAGCATATTGCTTTCCTTCAGATTTGATTATAATCTTCTCTGTTGTCGTCGCTGGCCCTCCCTTACTTGACTTAGGTGCTAGTCGGCTTGGATCTCTAGGTATAATAACTTGCACTTTGACCTCAGATCCCCTGAAGATACCTTCTGCGCACTTTCTAAGGTAGATTTTATCAATTTTGCCGAAGACTACTACTTGAATTTCCGTCACTCCATGGTTTTGGACCTCTGCTTGCAGTTTGCCTAGCAATTGATATAGTTGACCCATGTCGTTTTTCCCTTCTGGGTTGACCTTGTATGGCAGCATGTACATGGTTCTTGACCTTGCTCCATTTTTGCCTTTGCTGAGTATGACCTCGGTGTTCGTCCTCACAAATTCAATACACCCTTCCTCAAGCTCTTGTTATTTCCGGAAAGTTGCATTTTAGGTCGCTTTCCGTAGTGGTGGTCAAGGTTACATCAGGGTCTGCTACTATTACCAGGTCTCCTCGTAGCTCTCTAAGCGATCCCAGCTCTGTAACACCGGTGCTTTGGTAGCAGCTTTCTGGCCACTCGAGATGTATTACCTCTTCTAGCCCTGTCCATCCTTTTCTTGCTGTTATTTGCGTCTCTACCCTGGTGCGTATTTCATTTGTAAGATCGAATAACTCTCGTCTTATGTCGGTTTCATCAGCTTGGACTCCTATACTTTGTCTTGCGTAGCTAAGATTATTGTCCTCTGGTTTAGCTGAATTATTAGCAGTTTTGCTCTTACCTGCTGATGATTGCTCAGTGTTGTTTCGCACCATCTGCGTGTGTCTGATGCTTAAAACATCCATTTTTCTGTTCAGGGTTGCCATTATGCTTACGAGCTCTCTCGTTAATACCTTGATTTCAGTTTTTATCTTTGTACTCACTTTGACTTCATTTTTTAATTCGTCAACTTTTTTATTAAGACTACCCAAGGCGGTCAAAGCAGCAGTCATCTCTTGGCTAGTATCATCCGGGATATGCTTTCCATGTGAGTCTCGCTTTCGTTTCTTTTTGGCTGGACTGGTATTTTTTGCCGGTCCGTCGTGACTGTTGTCGCTACTTGCTTCGTACGCCGTGTTACTGGGGCTCCCAGTCTTGACATCTTGGCGTGTGCCAGAGTTTGTCTCTAGGCTAACAAAAACATCATCCGTGGCAGAAGCAATTGAATCTTTGCGATTCATTGGTGGTGTTCTTGCCAATGAGGATCTCCTAACACTAGGGTCTGTAGTAAACATCCAGTGATAACCTGTTGGGGTCATATCTCCTTCATTTTGTTCTTTGCCTTCTAAAGACAGTGCAGTTTTTTCGTCGTTTGAACCATAGCCATCCATTTATTTCTTGTCACCTGCGCTTCGTATGTAAGGGGGCGGGTCGAGTTGATTGAGAACGGGTGTACCCTCGGCGGTCGCCTACCTCAGTTCACTGAGGCCCAACCCTCGCTTAGCCAGTCCCGGAACACGGACCAGACTCGCCCGGGGCGATGTGAACTTCCGACTTCCACATTCAATACATACTACCTGATCAGGGCCTGTAGTGGCTGGCTTCAGATCCAGCGCCATCATCCACCTCGGCAGAGACTAGTTCACATCAGCATCAGTAGCTACTTGGGTGACGAACCGAAAGCAGGGCGATGCATTTATAAGTACTGCCAAACGCAGAAATCAATCTTCTTGCGAATTTTCTAAGCTGCGGAAAATTGTCTTCTTCTAGGTATTTTTTGTAGAAATCGCACAACTCTACGTCTTCAAATTTGGATTTTAGGAGTGAGTTTTCTTGAATCTCGATTAACTCCATTTGTAAGTGTATTGGAGCATTTTGTACATTACATTTTGTAGGAGTAGCAAATAAATTGAAACATTCTTCTATGTTTTTGAAGTCGCTAAATCTGTTCGAAAATTGTTCCGGCAGTAACTTGAGTTCTTCAGCATATTGAGCATAAGCAATATTTTCATACGCAGAGAGCGTGTTGAAATGGTAACTGTTACCAGACTGCATCTGTGACTCCCACAAGCGTAGTTTGATCTGAAACGCTTTCAAATGGCTGTACAAATCATTTACTAACTGTCCTTTTTTTGAAGTTTCAAATTTAAATCATTCAAATAGCCTGTAAGATCGACCAGAAATGCTAAATCACTCAATTCAGATAGTGGCTTATCTTTTATTTTCATAAAGTCTGCTATCTCATTTCTAAGCTCGTAAAACCGTTTCAACATTTTTCCTTTGCTCATCCATCTGACTTCACAATAATATGTTACGTCGTTATATTCAGCTGATATTTCATCCAAAAACGTCTTGAACTGACGATGGTTAAGCCCTCGGGATCGAATAAAATTGATGGTTTTTACTACCACATTCATAAAATTGTGGAGTCGAATGGACTTAGAACACAAGTTTTGTTGGTGGATAATGCAATGAAGGACTATAAAATCATCTTTTTGCACATTTAATTCTGTTGCTTTTTCATTCAAAATTCCGATGAAACCTTTTCGTTAGCCGACCATAGAAGGTGCACCATCAGTGCATACTTCAATTAATTTTGACCATGGCAGGCCAATACCTTGTGAATACCTCTCCTGTAGTGGTTGCTTTTAGCGGCTGTAAAGCTAGCAATTCCTCAGTAACAGTGAACTCCTTATCAATACCTCGAATAAATATAGCCAGTTGAGCTGTGTCAGACAAATCGGTGCTCTCGTCTAATGCTATGAAAAATGATTCAAAACCAGCCATACGGTCAGTCAATGTTGTTTTTATATCATTAGCCATCATTTCTATACGTCGAACAACAGTTCGTCTTGACAAACTAATTTTTTCAAATTCATTTTTATTTTCAGGACACAAAACACCGCAAACTTCTAACATACACTCCTTGATAAATTCTCAATTTTGAGCTAACTATAAAACTATCTTTCACAACATTATCAAGTTGTGTTCTTTGTTTATGAAACATTTGTTGCTGTTTTTCAATATTTACTCTAAGCTTCTGGATTTTGTCTGTTCTTAATTGTCCTGTCAGTGAGTGCTGTGTAGCATGCTTAGTTGAGTAATGCCTCTTTATATTGAATTCTTTCAATACTGAAATGGATTCATTACAAAGCAAACAAATAGGCTTACCATTGTGCAAGATAAAAAATAATTCTTCAGTCCATTTTTCTTGAAACTGGCGACCCTCTGTATCTACTTTTCGTTTCTTTCCACCAGACATCATTTTTTTTTTACTTTTCGTTCAATAAACTTAATAACAAACTATATCGCTTGTCTGAGTTATCACCTCGGTAGCTCAAATAGAACTGAACTAACTTTCGGGCCATCCACCCGCTTATATAGACAAAATGAAGGAATAATCTGGAATAAACTAGTTTAGAATAATCGAGAAGCAACAAATAAAATCTTTTGATGTGTAGCCCGTGCGTGAGGCGGCAAACTTCAAAGAATTTGATTGAGCAAGCCGAGTGGCGGTGATTATCAAAAAGTGAGGCGGCAAACATCGAAGGTTTTGATGTTTGCCGCCTCACCGTCACTCCCGTGAGTAAAGTAAGGAAACACAAGGAAACTTGTGTAGGCTATGGGATTCATTAGTCTATTGATGACTCCACATTTTTATAGTCTATTCATATCATATCCAGTGCCGGATAAGATAAAAAGCACAAACAAGTGTTTTCTTTTAAAAATATGTACTAGTATAAGTATATGTACTAGTACTAAGTACTTAGTTTAGTGTAATATTTTTTTAATTGGGTTTTTCCAAAATGTCTCGCGGGCCGGATCATATCTTACACGGGGCCGGATCCGGCCCGCGGGCCGGTGGTTGCCCATATGTGCCATAGGCAATTGCTTAATTTGATTAAGGGTTAATCCGTCACTGCCCAAATGGATCTGTCGATGAAGAAGATATACAAAGCGGCCAAATTAGATTAGGTATTTGAAGAAATGAGACTAATGTACATTTGCCGTCTGTAAGAACTTTAGGAAGTAATCATTCTTCAAGACATGCAAGAGAAATACGAAACCGAGTCTGCCAGTACCTTATGGGTGAAGGTGTCGTCTCATGGCAGCAGCGGATGATTTTTTTATTGTACTTTAATATAAATGCTACAATATACTTATAAGGAGATTATCCTTGTACCCAGGTCTTTTATTTTCCTCTACATTACGTAAAAATGCGTCCATTTCCTTGAAACATTTTACATTGGGAATATAAATATCTTCCGATCCTGCTCCCGACTTCATCAAATCTCTTATTTTCTTTTTTTCTTGAGACTAAGTTAACCTCAACGCCCGTATCTTGTTTTTCATTTCAGGCACTCCGAATCCTTTTATGCCCACGATCTCCTCAATTTCATTATACGCCGAATCCCGAGCTTGTTAATTTTTATAAATTGCAGCCCTTGTGCCTCATAGGCATCGCCTTTCGCAATATTCTTCTACAAACTTTAATATTGTCGCTTCACTCTAACGAGACATTTTAATACGCTACCAAATCAAATAAAAATAATCCCCTCACTCTGTACTAATAAACTAGACTGAAGCAACCTGTCTACACTCGTTTAGTCGGCGTTTAGTCAAGTTGTTTTCACCATACAAGTAACTAAATTTAGCTACTTGATTTGGTAACTTGCTTTAAGTACTTGACACGTTTAAAATCGGCTATATCGTCTTTCGATGTTATGCCAAACGGTTCAGAAAAGACACCACGGATAGATGTATATACTGTGCCGCCGTAGACACTGCCGTATGCTACAAGTGGAGAGAGGTCAGAGACAGGACTTGCAGACAGCTGGAATGCGAGCTCACTCCAGACAACATTGTAGAGAAGATGCTTGACAGCTCAGAGAACTGGAAATCGGTGCAGAACATGGCTAAGAGTATTCTCAGCAACAAGGAAAAAGATGAAAGACAAAGACAGCAGAAATAAAGGAACCCGAACTCCTAATCCCTAGAGGGGAAGGGAGACGTAGGGTAGAAGGAAACCACTGATAGCCCGTAACTCATGAAGTATGTTCCAGGAACGATGCCATAAGTGACAAAAGGGGCCGTAGACGACTAGAAGGACACTCCAACCGTCCGAGCCCCTCTGCAAAGCAGGACTCCGCAGAGGTGGTGAATGTTTCCCAGCAAATTGCTGAGGAAGTGTGACAAGTCGTTTAAAAAAAAATTCGTAAATATAAATTTGTAAGAAAATAGAAAATCGAAGAAACTAAGAAAGAAGACGTCGAATTAGAAGAAAGAAGAAAACAAGAGATGAAAAATACCTCCGTCATTTTTCATTCTTAGGGATGGAGGAGTTACATGTAGAAAATTCTTGAAGGACATTTTATAAAAACGCAATTGTATCAAATATCGTAAACATGTATCAGCATTTATTAAATATCGTAAACATGTATCAGCATATATTTTATTATAAATAAGACTTTTGTAAACAACTTAACAATATTTATAATTAGTTCGCTCTTGAGATTAATTGTATTCATTCGAATATTGTAAAATAAAATTTTTTAAAAATAAATTTCGAAAACCGAAAATTATAATTTGTGGGCCTCTCTTCTGTTAAATAATAAAAAATCTTAAAACTTTTAATTGTAAACAACTAATAAAATCAAGTTTGAAACAAAACAGGAATTTTTTGTATAATTGGAATTCGAAAGCGAGCAGAATTTTATTTTAAAATATCGTTTTAGTGAGAATGATTTTGTATAATTTTGTAGGGATTTTGATTTGAGAATCGCAATTTTAATGAAAAAGTAATTTTCCGTAAGAAATTTTCATGTCATATTTTGTTTAACTTGAAAACCACGGCGAATTCGACAAATTTGATTAGGTGGGGGATTTTTTACTTTTTTGCTTGCAGCTTGGATATTTTTTGTGAAGTTCATTTTGAAAAGTTGATTTTATTGATATAATTTTCATTTATAACTAACTCACTCAAGTCGAATGAATTATAACATCTTGGGTAATACAACTTTGAATTTATAATACCGGGTACCATCTAAAAATTGTGGACTTGATATTTACGAGGGGAAAAATTTTAGTGGCCGACAGATTTAAGAAATAATAAAAGTTTTTGGAGTTTACTCCTTAAGAATCGATTTGCATATATAAGGGGCTCGGTATGAGAAAAATGTGAGGAGTAAAATCTATCCATGAACGACCTCGTTACGTTTTTGGTGCGCATCCTATGATGCGCAACTTTCTAATTTGTCAGTGTCAACATACTTAGATTGCTGTCATTGTGAAGTTTTATTATCATTGTGTTCCGCTAAAATGAACTGAAAGTATTTTCAAATAACTATGGCAGAAAGAGGTGTAGATGATATTGCCGGAACATCTAACAAACACGTGGTCGCAAGGTACGTTATAATTCATGTATTATATGTATCTTCCGATCCTGCTCCCGACTTCATCAAATCTCTTATTTTCTTTTTTTCTTGAGACTAAGTTAACCTCAACGCCCGTATCTTGTTTTTCATTTCAGGCACTCCGAATCCTTTTATGCCCACGATCTCCTCAATTTCATTATACGCCGAATCCCGAGCTTGTTAATTTTTATAAATTGCAGCCCTTGTGCCTCATAGGCATCGCCTTTCGCAATATTCTTCTACAAACTTTAATATTGTCGCTTCACTCTAACGAGACATTTTAACACGCTACCAAATCAAATAAAAATTATCCCCTCACCTTGTACTAATAAACTAGACTGAAGCAACCTGTCTACACTCGTTTAGTCGGCGTTTAGTCAAGTTGTTTTCAACATACAAGTAACTAAATTTAGCTACTTGATTTGGTAACTTGCTTTAAGTACTTGACACGTTTAAAATCGGCTATATTTTTAAGTTTTATGCATTTTTAGTTATTTAGTTTTGATCCTGTCAAAAGATAAAAAAGAAGAAAAGGGGACATTGATAAAAACATAGTAGCTAGTAAACCTGATAATGAAAGTACTAATAAATAAAACTACTAGTGAATAAATATATTTTTAAGAAAAGAAGCAATTGAACAATGAACAACGAAACATGGTGTCAGAAGCGTAGTCGAAAATCGCCGAGAGCTTAAAAAGAATAAAAAATAAAAGTTAGACAGAAGCCATTTTCCCTCCAATAAGTATAATAAAAAACGAGAAGTTAAAAATAAGAAAATCGTACGGATGTATCAAAAGTATAGTGAAAAATGGAATACTTCAAGTCCCCGGAAGCGTTTAACGTACAGGAGCTACATGGATGGTCCAAATGGAAGCAAATATTTGAAATATTTTTGTTAGCTTCAGGAAAAAGCACTACTTGTATATCTATAATACATTTGAAACAACCAAAACTTCAAAACTAGATGATGTGTTATTTTGTTTTGATGATCATTTCTTACCCAAAGAAATGTAAGTATGAAAACAATTAAATTTAACAGCATACAGCAAAAAGAAGGTCAAAATATAGACTCAAGCAGCAAACTGTTTGTTTGTGTTTGTATGTGAAAAGGGTCAGTGTAAAAGCAGCTATGCAGAGAGGATGATAAAAGACAGAATAGCACTGGGTGTTCTGGATAAATAGGTTCAAAGTCACTTATCAAGAGAACCATCAATGTCATTAGACAGGACACTTCAATATTGTAGAAGTATTGAAGTTACAATGAAACATGTTGAGTTATTAAAAAGTGGTACAGAATAAACACAAGAAGCTGATGCTCTTAAGTTTTTACGCAAATGTGGAAGATGTGTTTTCAGTCATCAACCTAGACAATGCCCCTCTTATAATCAAACTTGTGCAATTTGTCAACGTAAAGGCCATTTTACTAAGGTTTGTTTTTTCAAGGACAAACAGCACCAAAACAAGTGGTAAGAACGAGGTAATTATTCTAATTCCAAATAGCCAGAAAACGGGAGGCAGGAAGAATATCGGTCAAATGAACAAGATGAAGCTGAGGTTAAGAAACTAACATCAGAAGTACAGGTTTTGGGCAATGTAAACTCAGAATTCAGACATTATAAGTAGGGACAATGCAGGTATTGAGAAATCTATTTTTATTAATGAGCATAAGGCAAATATTAAAAAGAATGGCTGGTATGAACCTATTATTGTTAAAAATATTGACAATTGACATTATGTTTGAGCTTGAAACAGGAGCTGAATCTAGAGTTGTACCTTTGAAATATTTTAATGATCTGATAAATATAAAATTATTTCAACATCCATGACAATAATTTCCTATTGAAATTGAGTGTTTTTATAAAAGTCAATTTAAAAATGTTGAATTTTTTATAGTTGATTTAGAGTCAGGGCCTTCACTGGAGTTAGGTGATTGTTTACATTTTAACATGATATCTAGAGGGAGTATAGTTCAAACCAAGATGATGATAATACTGCCAAAAACATGAAATGGAGTAAATAAAAATTTTAAAAACATTTTTGAGGGCTTCGGATGAATTTCAGATTATGTGGAAATTAGATTATACAAACACAAAGAAGGTAACATTGGCCTTTAATGAAAAACTAAAATCAACTTTAGATAATCTTGAACAAAAAAGTATAATTTCTAAAATTGAGTTTCCAACTGATATAACAAATATATTTGTTGAGAGCATTATATTATTCCTAGGTGTGACGAAATTTTAGCTAAGCTGGAAGGAAAAGCAATTTAATCTGTAATTAAATTTAAAAAATATTCGAAATGATCTTTAAAATATATAAAATTTAACTTTGATAAGCTGCAATATAAAATGCAACCTTCTAAAAAAATGTACAAGTTGTTTCGGCGATTGAAAAACTTTTAGACACATGATATTTACCTAGTCCTAAGATGTATGTCGCAGATGCATTAAGTTGATCTTATATTAAATCAGAGACTCCCTTAGATACAGAACTAGAATACACTGTTCATGCACTCTCTTTAACTGTACCGATGTCTGCAGAAAAGGAAATTGTTTTTCAAAATGCTGTTAATAATGATTGTTGTATAACTCATAGCCCAACACTGATAAAAAGTTGACTTCTGAATTGAAATATTCCTTTAACTTGAGACATAACAAATATTTTTCTGACAATTTGCTATTTTACAACATAAAAATTGTTGTTCCTTCTGAAACTTAGAAGTAGTATGTTTAAATTAATACATTTGACCAACTTTGGAATGTAAAAATGTAAATTACAATCACGTAAAATTGTGATATGTCTCAAAATGTCTAAAGATATTGAGAACTATGTAAGAAATTGTGAAACTTGTCAATTCAATAGGCCAGCTAACCTAAAAGAGACTCTTGTACCCCATAAAACACCAGAAAGGGGGCGTGCATGAATTACTTGAGACATTTTTTAGGATTTTTCGACTCCCCACCCTCCTGATGAGATTTCGTAAGATTTTTCTTTACTACCTACACCCCCCCCTCCCCCATTCTCACGTGAGATTTTTTATAATGTGTTTGTGGCTGTAAAATTCATTGGATTTGAAAATAATACAAAAAAAAAAACAATTTGCTCTATCACTTTTATTAAAGACTAGTATACAATTGTGATTTGAGAATATTGCCTTAGTTTAAAATCACTGTGATGAAATTAAATAATAAATACTTCAACGTAAATTAATAAGAGATTATTCTAATTCAGTCCTTGGAGACTCGTGCACTCTCAAGAGTGACTACTAGAACCTATTCAAATAATTTTAAATGAAATCATCCGCTCCTTCAACTTCGTTCTGATTGAGCCACTCCAAACCTTTGTCGCTTGCACACAGTCGCTCGTCTTGTAACAATACGCGATGGTCGCAATTTAAGTGTTTGCACAGCTCGTGCATGATGAGCCGTACGTCGACGTTGTGCAACTTTTGTGATGCTTTGTCATCTTGGGATAAAAAAGATATAGAATCAGGGCCAAGTATTGAGGCTACAGTTTCTAGTGACCTTATGGAAGCTACAGAAAAGTATTGGTCTTGGTGCAACTCAACTTCACCGGTACAGTCACTACGTGGCGCTTAGCCTACCGCGTATCTGCCCGTCTAGGCAACAGTGGAATGTAAGCGGCGCTTCGAGAAATATTAAATCCCAGCTCGATAAGTTTTTCAGTGAGCAGCTCTGAAAGACTATGGACACTAGGAACAATTTCACAGCGACGCCGTTCCTCAGCTGATGCACCAAACATAGCTAAATCACTAATAGTTTTCAGCAATTCAGACTGCTCTTCCTCCAAGCGCGGACGTCTAGAGCTTGCTCGAGGTATCAACGATTTTGCTGCTCCAGGATTTTTAGAACACAATTCGATAATTTTTATTTTTTCTATGCTTCATCGAGTATAGTCTTTGGTTCTCCTTAGGTTTGAGCTGTTTTTCAAAATTATCAATTTCTTGCCGAAACTTCTCATCGTTGCTGAATTTTCCGTTTTGTAGCACCTGTAGGGGAAAGAAAAAATAAAGAAAATGTCGCACATACAAAAAAAAATTGAATGTATGAATGAATATCTCTAAAAACATGCTTAAAAAATGTATAAAGTTTTCGATGCATCGATTTATATCGAATATCCCTAGTCCTGTCGAGAGATATAAAAAAGAAGAAGATAGCACAGTGAAAAAAAATATGTTAGCAAGAAAACCTGATAATGAAAGTGCTAATAAATAAAACTACTATTATATAAATATAGTTTTAATAAAACATATAAAAAAAAAGAAATTGAACAATAAACAACGAAATAACATGAAACAGTTGATTGACTTGTATGCAAAATACAGGAATGAAGTTTGTACTTTCAAAGTAAAAATGGTTAAAATTATGAAGCTGAAGAAAGCCACAGAGTTTAAAAATATTAGCATCCAAATAACACCAACATTATGAATTAGTGAAAGGTAGTAGGAAGAAGTTTCAGAACATATGCGGATAACCAGAATAAAACAGGTAAACCTTCCTATATTTAGTATCCTCATGATGTGAGTAAAATGAAGATAGGGTAGTTGGTGTTTGCTAATAAAATTGAGAATTAAATGAAAAATAGGCTATCAAAGAGAAAATTAAAATAATTTATAAATAAACAATTATAATTGGATATTTATTGTTCAATAGTGACAAAAAAATTGTTGTTAATTGTGATAGGGATGCTAACTTGAAGGTGTATTGTAAATCAGTTTCTTTGTGAACCTTCAAATAACTCCTAATAAATAAAATGAAAAATTGAGGAATAAAAACATTATTTTCTGGAGTTGTATTAGATTAGCCCATATTGTATTATCAATTTAAATCTGTTTATATAACTGATGGAAAACAATCTACATCCAATTGATATATGAAATGAAAAAGGTTCTTTCAACAGCTGTTTTCAGTATGGCTGGGGATTTGGATACTTTTGCTGGTTTTTACACTTGTGTTCTATTGTGTGTTAAGGCAATCAGGGAAGTGAGTGGCATAGTGTATGTAACCAAACTAGCACAATTTTTAATTGCAACAGTTGTGATCATTAAAACACCATGAAACCTTTTCATATTATTATATTTTAATAATGTAATCAATTCTTTTCTGCTAGCTTATAATACCTCAATATTGCTTCTAGAAAACATGCTTACATTTTATGAAATAATGTAAGTAGGTACTTGAATTGCAAAAATAATGAACATATTAATTAAGTGAATCATTGCCTTTAAATGATTAATGTAACAGTGTTATAAATGTTATCTCTGCTTCTTGTGAAAATTGATAGTTTGATGAATTTAAACAGAAGTAAACTTTATAGTTCAATATAATTATCAACTTATTTTCAACTAATTTTATATTATATATAATGTCCACCAAAATGGATAAATAGGTGAAATATAAAAAAACACAAAAGAGAAGGGCAATATAAAGGTGGCTATTTATTTATTCAGTATAGTGAAGAAATATGAGGGTAGTATAATGTATTGTTGTATTCACAATTCACTATAGTTACGTTGTACTCTATAATATTATTCTTTAGCTTGGTTAATAAATTATAACATACATATATCACTTACATTGTCAGTAAGGTGATTGACAGTAATGGTATATAGATCTCATTAAGCTGAGGTTCTCTTTTCTGTTTTTGTTGATTTAAAATTACATTTGAAATCTTTCTGAGTATTGAATATTTCTTGTAGAAAATTGTGGAATGATTTAATGAATATGAGAGATTTTACAATTCCTTAATAGATGTGGTATTAGCTTAATTTATCAATTGTATTTATTTAGGCTTTCCTTATTACATGTTGTTGTAGCTGATGTTTATTGTGTGAATCTATTAGGTGACGTAATATTTACAAATGTGTGTGATTGGATTTTGAAATGGTATTTTATCTGTTATCGACTAATATTCTCTCAGTATTATCATAGAGTGGTTCTGATAGTCAATTTGAAAATATTAGTTATATACTTTTTCATTGAAAAAAGTAGTGTCGAAAAAATGCAGTAGAATTTTTTAAAAAAGTGTATTATTCCAAAAGGAAACAGCAGAATTTAAAAAAATTTATTATTTCAAAAGGAAACAGCAGAAACAAGTGATGCGTACTATTTATAGTAATAATTAAGTTCGGTGGGTGTACAAGAAGAGAAGTTGCCAATTCGAGAAACTTATGAGAATGGGGACTTGGTTGGAATGCAGTACATTATTATGAAACCATAGCATTATTGATACATGCATGGCCACAAGAGAAATAGGGTACGAAAGAATTAGGGTCGAGTAATGATGAGGTAACCGAATGGAAAAATTATTTTAGGGAATTGTTGCAAGAACCCAAAAAAACCATATAAATTGATGAGTCCTGTTTATTCACAAACGATATACAATTGAGGACGCATCACTAGGTGTTTGTGGGAATTTGTCAAGAGGATGGGAAATGTTTTTGTTTGCCGTGCCTTTCAGGAGAAAAAAAGTGTGGCTTTATATTATTGGCCAGTACTTAGAACCCGGAACTACTATTATGTCTGATTTGTGGAATTCCAATACCAAAACTACAAAAGTAGAAGATGAATTTTATACACTTCACTGTTAATAAGGAAACTGGAGCACATACATAAAGAGCAAAGATAAGGTACAAGTACGAATTAGTAAAATATCGGAATATGCTAGATTCGTATTTGTGTGAATTTTTGTGGGGGAAAGCTGATTTTTTCTATAATTTAACACTATATTTTGGATTTATTTAAATCACACAAGCCTCATTTTTGTAGGCGCAGAAATATTGATACATATAAAAAGTGATCTTTTCCAAAAAAACATATGTGTGAAAATGTTTTTCTGTTGAATTATTAAATGTAATGTATAATTTTTTTTATTTTGGGGGAAGAAAGAAAACAGGAAAAGGCCTCTAACTTCAACTGAATGCTGTGAATGCAGCAGTGGAAATTGAATTATTACTAAAGAAAAAAATTTTCTTTTTATCACAATACCCAATAATAAGCAAACTATACATTTTGTGTCGCTCAACTGAAGAAGTGTTTTCTTGTTTTTAGGTTGAAGTAGTAACTTGAAACTGATTTGCCAACTAAAATGTTAAAATGCAAATAGTAGAAAACAAGATTAATCGCAATGAGTATTTGCTCTTTGGATGGATCGATATGACTTGATAATCTTACTAATCTCCTTTTATTCAATATGTAGTAAGAAAGCTGCAAATAATTATTTGTATAGCTTCAGTACAAATGGTGAGTGTAATACATTTTATTATTTTCTCCAAGTTTTCTTCTTTTTTTTTTTGGGGGGTATTTTTATGAAAATGTGGAATGTCCAGAAACTTTTCTGTCGATTGCTAATAACAGATATTAGATGTTATTTTACCTTTACTTTAATTCAAAACTCCATTTTAAGGAACTAAAGTTCTCATCTAAGATGAAATTGTCGAGTCGGTTTTTTAAGTATGGCACAAAAAACAAATTAGTTGAATTTTACCATAAATTTGTAAACTAGAAAATATTTTCAAAAATTGGTTCTATTATTATATTCAAATTCATGTTATGACCCATTTTTGGGAAACATCAATTCAAGTTTTTGATCATTCTAATACATATTTTACAAAATATATAGGACATCAAAATTACATAAATGTAATATACTTCTTTATACAAGAATGTATTGAGCATTCACCCTTCTATCTAATTATTATAATAAATATTAGCTGACCCGTTGCCATAAACATTATTTCTTTGAAATATTTTCTTAGGCATTATTTTGGTGTGAGCGACCCTTAACATATAGAGATATGAAAAATAGATGTTGGCCGATTCTTGGACTTACACTATATTCACATAAAAAATCACGAAAATCGGTCCAGTTAATTTGGAGGAGTTTGGCAACAAATACGACTACACGAGAATTTTATGTATTAGATTATACAATCTTTATGAATATACCTTTATTGGATTCGATGTCATACTTTTAGATACATGGGTGAATATATATGGAGAAGGTATTTTCAGTGATCCCAGAGGTGATATGTTCAAATCAGTATTAAATATGTTGTGGACTGAAAGAAAAAGCATAGCAATTATTACGAAACTCTTCAAATCGAAGGAAAATGATACTTTTTCATGGAAAATAGAGTAGTAGACCTATCAGTCTAAAACTAATACTCATTCTTATTATAATCTTTATAAAAGCAAAATTAGAATGTATGGAAAGTTCTTACATTGGCTTACCTGCAGTCATTTAAACTGTTCTTATAATAATCTTAGAATTGCCGATGAATGGCGCTATCTAAAAGTGAAGCTAATATTACTAACAATGAAAACGTATCATTAAATAAACTAGGTAATAAATCTAACAATTAACAACACTACTGGTTCCAAACGAATCCCCATTGGATGCGGGAAATCCAACATCAGGGTCGTTGGTCTGTAAATGAGTGGCGTGGGTTTTTAGGCGGACAAATAATTGGGCCAGTTTTTTTAATGAGATAGTTAATTAAGAAAAATATTTATACTTGTGAAAAAACGAATTGTGTCTTTTCTTTTAGAAAATATGCCCTTACTTAGTCATTTGTAGTGACATGTTCTTACAATCTGATGTGTGCCCGGCATATTATTCCATATAAGTTGTGTATTTTTTAGATCAAACTTTTCCTGATAGGTGGATAGGACAAGTTTATTTATTTGGCCATACAGATCTTCAGACCTAACTTGCCTAGATTTTTATTTGTTGGGCCTAATAAAGGATCTTTTTTACACCGGGAAACTAACCAAAACCGAGCATTTGTGATCATCTTGTCTCTTGTAAAGATGAGAGTTTTTATTTTCATGTTATGTTTGATTTCTATTTGAAAAGTTTGAGAGGTGAGTGTGAAGAAATTTGAAGTTTCTCCCAAAAACAAGCTTGTAGCTTTTTTTCCTGCCATCTCCTTAGATTTTAGATAACTTCGTCTGAACACCTCATGCTTAAAGATCCATAATTTTTGATTTTTTATTAATAAAATGATGCATAAACTCAGTTTCATAGATAGAACGGAGGGACTCAGGCTTTCGGAAATTTTATAATAATATGCTCTTTTATTTCACGAGGCAGGTCTCTCAATATATTTTGAAATAAACAACTTTTCCATATTACTTAATCCTGTGGTGTTATCGGCATTACTTTTACATTTTTCTGATGTACCAATATTAAATAATTTAACTCTGTGTTAAATGATATTGATAGTGCATCTGCAAGAAAAAGTTTATTACCCAATTTTCAATTCAATAAAGATATCATAATATGGTACTGTTCCAAATTTAACCTAATATTTGAAGTTCTAGATGGGTTTATTCTTATGATTCTTAGAAAAATTTGTTACAGTCTTTTCATTACTTTCAAAAATCACAGTTCCATTAAAAATATATTTTTGAAAGTGCTCACATCTTTGTGAAATAGGAAGTAGCTTCGTCTGCATTTGACATAAAAATAGTTCCTTTGGTAATATTTGACTTCAAATAGGCATCAAATAAAAAAAATTAAATGTTCTTACTAATAATACAAATTAACTCGTTTTATTATCGTAACAATGATGGCGTATTAACTATTATCTAACTTATCACTCAATTTTCAATAATGGGTAATTTCTATACTAATATTTCTCATATGATTAGACATTAGCTGAATCAAGTTCGATATGGTTTCTTCTGTGATGTTGAGCCAATTTTCTTCTAGTGCGCTCTGAGGTCGAGAGTTGGTTTCCTTCGATTAATTTCCTTCCAGACTCCAAAATACAAGAACAATGAAAAGGAATTGACCGGCTGACTTAAGAAATGGTTAAAATGGACTGGAGAAGTCATTAAAACGATAGATAGGAGCAAAAAATGGATTCACTATGTAAAAATCAAGTTCATTTCCTCCAAGAACTCCATATCACAAGGAAACCGAAAAAGAATTGACCGGTTGGCTTAAGAAATGGTTAAAATGGATTAGAAAAGTCCTTATCACGATAGATGAGAGCAAAAAATGGATTCACTATGTAAATTTGTACCGTTTGAAGGTGTTTTGGAGGTTAGTATATTTCCTGTGATCTCATATTTTTATTCTTAGTTCTTTCATTAGCTCTATTCACCATAGTTTTTTCTCAGTTTTCAATGGAGTAGTGTACATATCTTCATTCTTATAATATATACTAAATCAATTCAGCTGTATCTTGTCTCAATTTTTATTGATTTTTGTTTTAATAATTTTTCAATTTCTATATTCTTTGTTTTATCCTAATTAATTTTCTTTCGAATGTTTAATTATCATTGGTTAAGATATGTTTTCTCTTTATTGTCATATATTCTGCTGTGTAGGTTATAGTTGGTACTGTTGTAAATTTATTTGTTCTTTTAGCTGGTTTTCTGTCTTCTGTTGGTACCATACTAAGGTATCCTTATGTCGTTATTCTCCCTGAAGTTTTAGCTTCAGATTTGGTTTCTTTTGATTTACATTTATTATTTCAACTTTAGTTTTGTTATTTTTCTTATTTCTAAGGATCAGACATCCATTAATTTTTGTATTCTATTTTTAAAATTTACTATAACATTATATCGTCTGCAAATATCAGCATTTTTATAGGTTATGTTTTTATATTCAATTGTATTCAGATCTTCACATTTTTTTAATATATTTGAATCTATCTCTCTTAATTGAATTTATTGAATTTATTAAAAATAAAATTTGATTTAAAAGGCCTAACTTTACCTTTTCTAAAAAATGCTAGCGTGTATTTACATCCAGTAAGCACCTGGAAACATGGTATAGCTTTCTATAAAGAGACACCAAGGATTCGGTACAGTTCATTTACGTTGATGTATCGCTTATGATTGCCTACACCCATATTTTTCCAAATTTTTGAAAGATGCGTTTAAATGATCCATATTTCCCAGAAGTATAATTTAAATATCAGAGTCTGAACAGCATATAACAAATTCTGCGTCTAAATCAATATGACAAATGTGGAAAATAATTCTAGAATCAGCTTCTTCTTGTTTTTCATATGATAATGATTCTTCAGTAATTTTAATATAACTTTGTTATTTACAATTTTTTAAGAATGACATTCATTAGAACTTCCGTAAATTGTTTTATTAACAATAAAAGTAACATTTCTTCAGTATCCCAGTGATTAATGAAAAAGTTAACAAGGGCTTCTTTGAATTGGATATTTTTGAATTCTGCTCCAAAATTATGTGGCCTAACTTGATTTGGACCAATATATACTGGACAAGTTGATTCTTCTCGGCGTGAACTCTCACAATCTTTGATAGACGGCAAAAAATATTGGTCGAAGATAATGTCAATCCGAATAGATTTCTTATGGAAGATAGTACTCAGAAATTTTTTAGATATACCATCATATGTACATCTTTCATTAGATGCAACAAAAAGAAAACATCAACAAGACAAACATCAAAAGATGACATTTATTGCTCAACAGTGTCTATGAGCTTAGCTAACTGTGATTTGTTAGTTTTACAGATTGTACCATCCGGATGGCACTTTGATGTTGGTATTGGAGTAAGTGGGAACTTTCTCGATATGAACCTTATGAGTGAAGGAAATACCCAACATTCTACTGAATAAAATCACAACTCAACAATTTTATTCCCCAAATCAATTTATTTTTCTTTGGCGATTTAGCAAAATTAAAGATTTTAGTTTTTTTATTGGCTTCACAAATCTACTTTCATCTTCAACGCATTCATTGACAAATTGGTTCCTTAAATCATTAGCATTTTCTCATTATTTAGTAGAAAATCCGCAACCTCAGGAGAAGCAGGTCTTGAAGTAGCAATCTTGTACAAATTCTCCTTATATAATGTTTGATCGAATCAATTTTTTTCGATTATTTCAATGAAATCAGCAATTTGTTTTCCATACATTTTTATTCTATTGGGTTGTAATTTTGCTGTAACATCTTACCTTAAGACAAATATCCAAGACATGTGCGTTGACGTGCAGCTATAAAATTAGTAAAGTGAGCAATTCCAGTCAGTCATTTTGCCACATCGGCATTTATAGTTGGTTCTAAAGTGAGATCTATTGGTTCTCATGAGAATGGCTTATCAGTTCTCTTGACTCCAAAATATCCTTTATTAAAAACATCTTCTAGTCCGGGATAGGTTTTATTGACATTATTCAAATTATCTGAATATTTTACTCAATATCGAGCGTAATTAGGTTGATTAATCAATTGATTGGGATAATCAATATTCGTGTTGGTGATAAATGTTCTGAATAATAATTCCCATCATCTTAGTTTAATTCGCTATGGGAATTATTATCGTTTTTTTGGTAAAACTCCACAGTATCATGTCAAGTTTCTTTTCCGTCCAAGGTGTCAATGTATCTTATCAAAATTGTCAATGGCAACACCAGGGCAAAGTGAGGAATTTATAATAATGTCTGGCGGACAAACTTGATAACTTTATAACGATGGAATTGTTGCTTCTGTTTCCAATTCTTCTAGAGTAGTGTAGTTACAGCAATCTCCTAATCTATTTGAAATAATAATTTTTTTTACTGGTTGTTGGACTTTTCATCGTCGTACCAAGAGTAATACGTTACCCAAAAAAAAAAAATGCATCAGCAGCAATGGAGGAACTCAATCCATAGTAATTTACACCGTCTTTGCATCTAATATATTCACCCCCAATAAAAACTTTGGTAAATTTGGTAAAATTCTGCTAGCTAAATTAAAAAAATGCATTCATACTCAACGCCATTTCACCTTGTATATTGTTTGTAATATTTCACCCTTTAGTTCTTGCAAAATTGAGTGTGGTAATGAGATCTGATAATTTAATATTTCAAATATTCGTGATATTTTATCTTGAATCTTATCAAAATATAGTTTGCATAATTCTTGATGACTTAAATAAATAATTTAATAAGGAAAAATTTAAATATTAATTAATTAAATTGTTAATATTAATTATTAAAAATAAAATTATTATAAGAGCTTAATGAATTACTAATTACGTCCCTATGTATTTCAAGTTTCTTTAGAACCTCTTTTTTTAAAACTCTTACTTTGTCTATTTACATCTTCCACTATTTCTTTTAGCTTCACTCAAATTCTTCCCAAGTTAATGACTTTGATTAAGTTTAGTGTGTCTCGACTCGTTTTAGTATAATCGTACAATACATAAATACATAAAATCTAGATATAGGATATAACCATGTAACTTTAGTATAGAGACATAAATATTAAAAATTTAAGAATATAGACACATAAAGAATAAGAATATATATAACCATAAATTACATGTACAACTTATCATACACGAATTTCGTAGAAGTACTTACAGTTTTTATACACTTAGGGTTGCGACTGGTGCCTTTAGATCTCAGGTATCTTCTGTGTGTTTTCCAGACGGACCATACCAGTTTCAGGATTAGAATGATCACTATTACGTACATTAGCTCTGTCATTTGATTCATTGATTGTTCGTCCTGGACTATGAAATTGTTATTTACGGCTCCGTTGTCTTGGACTTCTTGTTTTGATGATTTGTTTCTTAATTAAGGATGTTTTTGCTGAATCAGTTAGTTTACTTAACCAATGTATGTTGATCAGGATCATTAGTAGCCTTGTGTTTCGCAGGATCGCCATGTGTTGTTGGGGTATTTGGTCAGGAACAGTAATAATAAAAACATACAAAAATCACTGGGTGTTTATTACGTTAACATAATACTTACGGCTAAGCCTTTTGACACTAAATACACTTTTCTATAATATACGTAAAATCGGCCTAATATACTAAGTCGACGAACTACCATGTCGAGAAATCATGTTTCCATTAATACTCTCTCTTTCGTATGAAGTGTCAGCAATATATATGTGTTTTCATGGTTATTGTGTACTCGACAAGGCTGGTATTGTTTACCTCTAATGAAAGTGAACACGATCTGTATTTGTTTCTAAACATCGTACTGTTTTTAGATTCCTTCGAGTTATTTTAATAATTTAAAATATAAATCTTGTTATGACCTTTTTCGAGTCACGTTAGTTCGTTTAATAATAATATCTGAATTATTTTATTAAATTGTTAAAGTACTTATCCATTATGTAATTAATTAAAATTATATATAATCAGATATGGATTCAGTACACTTTGTTTCTGGGTCGTAGAAATGTACCCAAGTCTCATCCATAGTAACAATTCGGTTTAAGAAGTCTGCATCGTTTTCAAATCGAGCTCAGATCAAACGAAAATGCTCTACCCTTCCACGCTTCTTGTCAACATTCAAACATTTGGGGATCCATTTTGCAGCAATTTTTCTCAGGTCCAAATTGACGTAAACTATATAATGAACGCGTTCGTATGGAATATTCAGTGCTGCAGATATCCGTTTTAGCCCAAATCAACGATCTGATAAAATCATGTCATGAACTACATTGATATTTTCGCGGATTGACACAGAAACTGACCTTCCTTTGCTCTTTAGTTTTCAACTAATAAACTTGAATTAAAAAAGTTAAAAAAAGGCTACACAAACTTAGATAAACTCGAAAACACGGCATTAGAAAAATTAAAAAATCCCACATTCTCAAAGTCGGCAAAGATTCTAAGAGTCAAAAGCCAAAAGAAAAGCCGCGATCCCTTTATTCAAGTAATCTATTAATATATTCTGTCATTTGTGCGGCAAGCGGCTTATTCTTTATTATTACCTATTTATTATCTTTCTTACGCCGCCCGATTCGCCCGAACGCTCAACTCACTATTTTGGTATTGTAATAATATGAAAACAATATTTCGGAGAAATGCCCCTATCAAAGAAAGACACTTTACGCTTTGCGACTAAATATTGCAAGATAGGGTTCCCTTATTTTTTTTTAGACACATTTTGCCTTTTGCCGCCCCGTGTCAATGCCGTCCGGGTGCCATGCACCCCCGGCACGGCTCTGCCCTGATCTTTGGGAATAATATTTTTTTCTTTTGCCTGGAAATTACCTTAAAATTATTTTTGAATTTTTTTCTCGAGAACATTATTAATTATTAAACTAATTTCAGTCTGAGGCTGAAGTTTCTGCTCATAGTTCTATATATCACATAGAGATGATAACAATACACAACTTTTTCAAAAACATCCTATTTCAAATTTTTTTTATCGATATTACGATTTTTTTGTTAAGAAGTATGTGGAATGTCTGAAACTATTTTATTATACTACTTTGAATAATGTAATTCACACAAATGATGAATATTTTTTCAATTGCGGGTTCAAAATGAGTAATTTTCTGTAACAACTTTTCATGATTGAGTTCCTCCATTCACTCAATGATTTTTTGGAAAAGTTTTCTATCATTAGACGAATGAAGAATTTGTTATTCACCTTTATTCTGTTTACGATCTTTATTGCAGTAAAAACAAACATTATTAAGTCGTAGAACTTCAATGTTATGTCAGAAATATCATGAAAAACATTAGTTTCGTTGATACTTAAATCACAAGTCGAGCTGATAGCAACATCTAATGTTGACTGACTATCTAAACTTGGAGCAACATCTTCTGAAAGTACCGCACTGTTGAAACAATAATTAGGATGTCCTGACATGCATTGGCTATTTGAATTTTAAGCAACATGTTCTGGTATTATTTCACTATTTGAACTCAGTTCAGAATCTCCTGATGTTTGACTATTTAATCCCGAAGAAACAACCTTATATGCGATCTAATTGTTCGAGTCACGTCTTTCGCAATAGTTCTACTAATATCTACTGGAATACTCGATAATAAATCGTGCGGACAAAAATATAATTTTTGAAACGTTAATGACGCAAAAATGTGTGTCTGTGAGACCTATCTAAAGACAAAAATTTTAAAATTACGCGTTCAATAATTATTTAAAAATTCAGTATTATTATCTAAACAGGTAGGATGAGTATTAATAAACGCTATCGCCAGCCAGGTAGCCCAAACACCAACTGAAAGAGCAAGAAGAACGACACATATAAAATCAGCTGACCTAAATTTCTTGTTTTCTAAACGTTGTCAGCTTCCATAATATAGAAAAATTATTGTTGATTTTGTTTTTTATTCCAATCGTTCGCGTGTCTTTCGTCAATTATTAAGGTTAAAACTACATGAAGGAACAGAAGTATAAATAATAGACTATAACAGAAGCAGCAGCAGTAGCAAGCACATTTGTGATAAATTGTATCTAAATGTGCCAAAACAAAAAATTTTGAATTATAGCATTGTGTAAACATTACATAATGCCTTTGTCATAGATCTAGTGCTTCCATTTTGTTGATAGACTACAAAATGGCAGCTGAAAAGACGAGAAACGATTGAACCTAACCACAATTGAAATGTGTTATTGATGAATCAGTTATATATGTAATACTCCTGTATGGACCGTTGGTATGGGAAAAAGCGTCCCTACGTTACGGTGCCGACAATATTCATTTTCTCTCTCGTTCGACACACTTTATCTATACTGCGCATGCTTCATGCACGCAAAAGATGCGCAGAACTAACTGAAGCGCCCGGAGAGAGAACGTTACACTATTTGTTTCACTTCAAAGTAATCCTTTTAGAAGAATTATCGTTGCTCTATGCATTAACTTGAAATTTATAAGTTAATAGATGATTCGCTACACTTGATTACACCTACTATTTTTCTCACAATTCTAGCTCGTCAGTAAATCACAAAAATAGAAGTAGCAAAAGAGTCTACGGAATTCAAGTATCACAATCATCAGTGAGAAATTGTATTAGAATAGTAACGAAATACAAAACGAAAGTCAGAAGGAAATCAAAATATTCCTCTGTCAATCTACTGAACAATATCTATTTTTCTGATTCAATTTTAACATGATCTACCATGGAAAAATCATCGCTGCTCTACGTATTAATTTGAAATTTAAAAATTAATAGATGATTTTCCGTTAACTTCAATAAAACATGTAGTTAAAGTATCTTGCCTTGTATAATAAATCCTTCTAATATTTCAAGCTTCTAGAAATCAGTGTAGTATCGTAGTGTCGGATCATAAGGACTTTTTTCATATTCGAATGCTAATAATTTTTGAAATAAATCTATTTGTGTGGTCTTAGTTATTCTCATATTTGACCAGAAAACGAATATCTTATTCTTTCAAACGAAGGTTTCAACAAAATGGGTTTGTCTTTTTGGGTAATAGCACAATTTTCTATGCCAGAAAAAGTATCGAAATGTTTTTATTTTGAAACTGTCGAACTCTAATTCCATAATTTGTTAGATGTATCCCTTTAGGATTTTTTGGAAACTATTCGGTTTAATACGATCATGATGTCGGTCGTAATCATATGATAGGATCCTACTAAATGAAAATTTAAAGTTCTTGTAAAAAATGTTTTAAATTTGAAATTTCCACCAAATATTGGACGCGCCCGCCTTTCAAATACTGTCATCAAAATCTGGTTCTAGGTTATGATCCACAATCAGCCGATAAATGATCTATCTCCTCTCAAATAATAATAGTGTCCGAGAAGCTCTTTTAATGATTTGACTTACTTGGAATTACATAAGCTAATTCAACAAGCAAAGATTAATCAATTTCTAAATGATCAGAAAGTCTTTCAGGAGTGTGTTCTAAATATGGAAACGTTTCGAGACCATATTTCTTATTGAAACTTTCTCGGAGGTCTCAATTTCAAAATCAGATGTTCTCTCCTTTTATTTCTGATATTTCCGTTTCGTTTAGTTGAAAACTCTTTCTTAATGATATTTGATATGCAGCTCGCGTGTATTTCAAATTCTCACAATTTTCTTACGTGTCATAAGTTTATCGTTTTATTCTTAACTTGTTCCTGAGAAATGCGTTAAAGAAATTACTGTTTTTTTTTTCAAAACTTCTTAATAGGATTTGATTTCCATGAAATAAAATCTCAATTGGTTGTGAGCCCAACGCTTGTGTTGGCGTCACAGAGCTGGCAGTGTGCCCAAGGTTCTGTCGATGCTAAAAAATTGCTTACGTCATTAAATATAAGAAAATGGCATCTTCATCATTGTTATTTTGTTTTTTTGGTTTTGATTATTTTCAGCATTCTTTTTGAGACCAGAAACATTAGAATTTCACTTATTTTCTTTTAAATTAGCTCAACAACATTACGAGGGTTGCTACTTAAGTTTTGAGATATGGCATCACTCCATTCGTATACATTCAATATTGCATGAATATTTGGTTGTCGAAAAGATTTCGTTCGAGTTTGATACCGCATAATTTGGGAATCGCTCAAAAAAGAACTAGTGAAAATTAGCTGAAAAATCGTGATACGTTTATAGGATCGTGAAAAGCGTCGAATCAAGGATGTATGCATATGATTCAGAAACTAAACAATAACTGATTGTATGAGTCTTTCAAGACGAACAAAATCCAACAAAAGTTGGAACCCAATGATTTCTCCTTATTTTCGCAGATCAAAAATAAATTGGGAGGTCAACGTTTTTGTACACCTGAAGAAGCGGTTGAAGCGTTTTTTGAGGTTATCAGCGATTGAGACTGTCTAATCATCCGTGTCCTGTCAAACCATGATATTTGCTTCCCATTGTCAACAAGAAATTTCCCTCGAACAGTTTGACACGAAAGACGTTTACATGCTACACGTGCTGAGTGGTGGGGGTTTGGATTTGATTGACAGTCGGGACATTTGACAATCGAACAAAACATTTATATCTATATCACCTAATAAATTTATTCTATCGAAGAAGAAATAAACAGTGGACAATTCAGCTTCGTCTTTATATATTCTCGATTTTTTGTATCGTGAAGCTCTCCGTTTTGCCTTTACCGCCTCTAGTAACTTTTCTTCTGTCCTTTTGTGAGCTCGTCAATGTATTCAATTTTGTAGATTACAAAATTACGTGCTGTGCGTTACCTCAAACGTGCTATACGTCTCCCAATTTGCCTCTGATCTTAAATTTGTACAACGCAAGGGTATGGTAGGGAATCACGAATTAGTGCGCTGGTTAGGTTAGGTAAGAGGCAATCATTAATTAGTGCGCTTGTGAGGTTAGGTAGATGTCCATGAACAACTGCATGATAAGCAAACATGCCTTCTTGTGCAGAAATCATCGGTGTCCTTTTTCAATATAAAATGTTGCAAAGTAGAAGAACTGCTGGCAGCTTTCTCAGCATCTTTATGTTTTTTCGTTTTTGTATGTTGAGTAATATCATTTTTTCCTCCATGAGCGGCAGAAAAATGGACACCACAGATTTTGCACACTACTTTTGATCTGTCAGTAGTAGAAATGTCAGTTTTAATGAATTTAAATTCTCTCTCCAAATCGTCATTGAAAACACATAACCGTTTTTGCTGTTTTAAGAGAGACATTATTCACGTTACTATATGACACTTACAAATCATAAGTTTACACAGACGAAGTTCACAAAACCGAGCACACGTATACGACTGTACTTGTACACACAGAGTTAATACATCAGACCAGACTGGCGACTGCTGGTGAGTAGTGAGAACTCCTGTCTGGCAATGGCGGCTGTAACCGACTTGCGCAGGCGCGGCGGTACAGTCAGAAAGAAAAGCTATGCTCTTGGCGAAGTACAGTCGCTGCACGCAAATATGCCCGAAGCAACACAGAAACTATGAATACTTGTACACTTTTTAATACTGTACTGATTGTATTCTAATTGCTGTAAGCTTTTATGATACGATGAAACTGTTGATAAGTAAGTTATTACTTAGATTTGTGAAAATATTTATTTTTATCATTATTTCATTGAAACCGGGACATTGTAGATTATTTTCGGAAACCGACGGGACGGCCAAAAAAGTGGTCTAAAACGGGACTGTCCCGGCCAAACCGGGACGTATGGCCAGCCTGTTTATATATTGACATATAGATTTAAAACAAGTATGATCTTAAATCTTAACCATGTACATATTTTCTTTTATTTGATATTTATTGGGATAAAATGAGTTTGACTTTTCTAAATTTCTTTTTATTTTATTTTAGAAAATTAAACCCATAATGAGTGAAAAAAAGCAAAAGAATATTTTGCATTTCTGATCCATTATCACGAATTAAGCCGGATTGTGATATGAATGCATTAGAAATAGAATCATTAGACGTCAATGTCGATGATCTTGATTTTATACTTTAAAGAGAAATCAAAAATACACCTTATAATAACGAACCAATAGATGTAAAATTTATTACCAGACTCATCATATTTAGATAATGTTGAGGAAGTTGTGAGAGACAAAGAAATAAGGAATATTGAAAATAACAAAAATGAGTCGTACTGCTGCTGAATGTTGTATATTCTTAAGTTCTTCAATAAGTTTAATATGCTTTACCCTGTCAAATGCCTTATGATAATCTATGAAGCACATGTTTGTGTTACCAGTTAATTCTTTCAGCTTCCTATGGAGATTTGAAATGTCATGTTTTAAATTTCCGACTTTCTCAATTGACTATGAGCCAGTAACACCTTATCATCGGCAAAACGAATTGTATTTATTACGTCTTCGCCTAACTTCATTCCCTCTGTTCTTCCCCATAGTGCTTTTTCAAATATAACTTGAGAATATAACAGGACTGGCGCTAGCACACATCCCTGTCTTACACCTCGCTCAACTGGTATTTCGTCTGTTAATAAGTTATTTATCTTTACTACCGTCGTGTGATTCCAATATATCTTTTTAATTAACGTTACATCCTTTGCTTCGAGATTGATATTCTAAAGTTCTTCAATAAGTTTAATATGCTTTACACTGTCAAATGCCTTATGGTAATCTATGAAGCACGTGTGAATAGTTTTATTGCGAAGAGTGCTTCACGAGTTCCCATTCCTCCCCTGAAACCAAACTGGATATTATCCAGTTGCTGCTCACATTTCTTATAAATTCTGTTTTGTATTATTTTCAATAATATTTTCTAAAGGATGTGCCATCAGGCTAATTTATCTATATTGATCGAATGTTTGAGGGTTATTCTTTTTGGGTATCGGTATGAACACTGATTTCAGCCATTCCTCTGGTATATTTCCTTGTTGGTAGATCTAATTTAGTATCTTAGTGAAGTTTTTTAAGTTCGATCCATCTAATGCTTCTCATAGTTCCATTGGTATTCCATCCAACCCTGGTGCTTTTCCATTTTTGCTATTTGTTAGTGCACGTCTGACTTCTGATTCTAAAATATCAAGACATTCGTCAGAACTTGGTAGATATATGTCTTGTGGTCTTCTGTCCCGAAGGAGCTGTAGAATATATTCTTCCCAACACATTGTTATATGTTCTTCTAACTGTATCCTTTGTTGGCTAATCCTTGTTATGTATGGTATTCTTTTCTTTGTGTTACCAGTTAATTCTTTCAGCTTCCTATGGAGATTTGATATGTCATGTTTTAAATTTCCGACTTTCTCAAGAATGTGAAAACTGTTGACAGCAATACTGCTACTTGATTAGATAAGTCTATGATAGTGTTACCTTCAGCTATTGATATGGGTTTCTCCCCCTCTCCTAGCTTACAGACAATTAGATCATAAATTTTCATTAACTTATCAACTTCTTTGTCCCTCACCGCTTCTCTTTCTTCCGGTGTCATCTTCTCCATTTCTAGGATCGCATCAATGTCTATAACTTCTTCCGCCATACTCTATTCTCTAAAATATATCAAAATTCTTTCTTTTATATTATACCATCTGTTTTTGCTGCGTACGAAAATACGCAAATTATTATCTTAGGTTACACTTATCTTGGGTATATCATCAGCATGCCGAAAGTAGGAGCTCACACAATTGACTATGAGCCAATAACACCGTATCATCGGCAAAGCGAATTGTATTTATTACGTCTTCGCCAATGTTCATTCCCTCTGTTCTTCCCCATAGTGCTTTTTTGAATATAACTTGATAATATAAGTTAAACAGGACTGGCGACAGCACTCATCCCTGTCTTACACCTCGCTTAAATGGTATTTCGTCTGTTAATAAGTTATTTATCTTTACTACTTTTATTGTATTCACGCATTTATGTATGAGAACATTCATCGCGAAGAGTGCTTCACGAGTTCCCATTCCTCCTCTGAAACCAAACTGGGTATTATCCAGTTGCTGCACACATTTCTGTTAAATTCTATTTTTCATTATTTTTAATAATATTTTCTAAAGGATGTGCCATCAGGCTAATTTATCTATATTGATCGAATGTTTGAGTGTTATTCTTTTTGGGTATCGGTATGAACACTGATTTCAGCCATTCCTCTGGTATATTTCCTTGTTGGTAGATCTAATTTAGTATCTTGCTGAAGTTTTTTAAGTTCGATCCATCTAATGCTTCTAATAGTTCAATTGGTATTCCATCCAACCCTGGTGCTCTTCCATTTTTGCTATTTGTTAGTGCACGTCTGACTTCTGATTCTAAAATATCAAGACATTCGTCAGAACTTGGTAGATATATGTCTTGTGGTCTTCTGTCCCGAAGGAGCTGTAGAATATATTCTTCCCAACACCTTTTTATATGTTCTTCTAACTATCCTTTGTTGGCTAATCCTTGTTATGTATGGTATTCTTTTCTTTGTGTTACCAGTTAATTCTTTCAGCTTCCTATGGAGATTTGATATGTCATGTTTTAAATTTCCGACTTTCTCAAGATTGTGAAAACTGTTGACAGCAATACTGCTACTTGATTAGATAAGTCTATGATAGTGTTACCTTCAGCTATTGATATGGGTTTCTCCCCCTCTCCTAGCTTACAGACAATTAGATCATAAATTTTCATTAACTTATCAACTTCTTTGTCCCTCACCGCTTCTCTTTCTTCCGGTGTCATCTTCTCCATTTCTAGGATCGCATCAATGTCCATAACTTCTTCCGCCATACTCTATTCTCTAAAATATATCAAAATTCTTTCTTTTATATTATACCATCTGTTTTTGCTGCGTACGAAAATACGCAAATTATTATCTTAGGTTACACATATCTTGGGTATATCATCAGCATGCCGAAAGTAGGAGCTCACACAATTGACTATGAGCCAATAACACCGTATCATCGGCAAAGCGAATTGTATTTATTACGTCTTCGCCAATGTTCATTCCCTCTGTTTTTCCCCATAGTGCTTTCTTGAATATAACTTGAGAATATAAGTTAAACAGGACTGGCGACAGCACACATCCCTGTCTTACACCTCGCTTAACTGGTATTTCGTCTGTTAATAAGTTATTTATCTTTACTATCGTCGTGTGATTCCAATATATCTTTTTAATTAACGTTACATCCTTTGTATCGAGATTGATATTCTAAAGTTCTTCAATAAATTTAATATGCTTTACACTCTCAAATGCCTTATGATAATCTATGAAGCACGTGTGAATAGTTTTATTGTATTAACGCATTTATGTAGGAGAACATTAATCGCGAAGAGTGCCTCACGAGTTCCCATTCCTCCTCTGAAACCAAACTGGGTATTATCCAGTTGCTGCACACATTTCTTTTAAATTCTATTTTTCATTATTTTTAATAATATTTTCTAAAGGATGTGCCATCAGGCTAATTTATCTATATTGATCGAATGTTTGAGTGTTATTCTTTTTGGGTATCGGTATGAACACTGATTTCAGCCATTCCTCTGGTATATTTCCTTGTTGGTAGATCTAATTTAGTATCTTGCTGAAGTTTTTTAAGTTCGATCCATCTAATGCTTCTAATAGTTCAATTGGTATTCCATCCAACCCTGGTGCTTTTCCATTTTTGCTATTTGTTAGTGCACGTCTGATTTCTGATTCTAAAATATCAAGACATTCGTCAGAACTTGGTAGATATATGTCTTGTGGTCTTCTGTCCCGAAGGAGCTGTGGAATATATTCTTCCCAACACCTTTTTATATGTTCTTCTAACTGTATCCTTTGTTGGCTAATCCTTGTTATGTATGGTATTCTTTTCTTTGTGTTACCAGTTAATTCTTTCAGCTTCCTATGGAGATTTGATATGTCATGTTTTAAATTTTCGACTTTCTGAAGAATGTGTAAATTGTTGACAGCAATACTGCTACTTGATTAGATAAGTCTATGATAGTATTACCTTCAGCTAATGATATGGGTTTCTCCCCCTCTTCTAGCTTACAGACAATTAGATCATAAATTTTCATTAACTTATCAACTTCTTTGTCCCTCACCGCTTCTCTTTCTTCCGGTGTCATCTTCTCCATTTCTAGGATCGCATCAATGTCCATAACTTCTTCCGCCAAACTCTATTGTCTAAAATATATCAAAATTCTTTCTTTTATATTATACCATCTGTTTTTGCTGCGTACGAAAATACGCAAATTATTATCTTAGGTTACACTTATCTTGGGTATATCATCAGCATGCCGAAAGTAGGAGCTCACACAATTGACTATGAGCCAATAACACCGTATCATCGGCAAAGCGAATTGTATTTATTACGTCTTCGCCAATGTTCATTCCCTCTGTTCTTCCCCATAGTGCTTTTTTGAATATAACTTGATAATATAAGTTAAACAGGACTGGCGACAGCACTCATCCCTGTCTTACACCTCGCTTAAATGGTATTTCGTCTGTTAATAAGTTATTTATCTTTACTACTTTTATTGTATTCACGCATTTATGTATGAGAACATTCATCGCGAAGAGTGCTTCACGAGTTCCCATTCCTCCTCTGAAACCAAACTGAGTATTATCCAGTTGCTGCTCACATTTCTTATAAATTCTGTTTTTTATTATTTTTAATAATATTTTGAAATGATGTGCCATCAGGCTAATTTAACTATATTGATCGAATATTTAAGGGTTATTCTTTTTGGGTATCGGTATGAACACTGATTTCAGTCATTCCTCTGGTATATTTCCTTGTTGGTAGATCTTATTTAGTATCTTAGTGAAGTTTTTTAAGTTCGATCCATCTAATGCTTCTAATAGTTTCATTGGTATACTCGGCATTAGTGTGACGTCACAAATATTCTTTGTATCTAAACAAACCTGGTAGCCATACTATTTTCCATTTGTGTCTAGATTTTTGATTACTTAAGCGTTTTATAGGAGTTATTAAAGGAAAAAAATTGTTAAAAAGTAAGTAATCGTATTCACTTGATAAAATAAAAATAGTTATAATAATTTAAATTGAAAAAAAATACAGTATTCTCTCATTTTAAAAGCTATATTTTAGGTTGTGCTCACTGGATTAATGTATACTATGGAATAATATTCAAATATATCAAATTAAATAATACTGATTATTTGTTCTAGTGTCATCAACGCATGTTTTAACATTATCTGCAATAGCGACCTTTTTTAAGGACAATATCGCCCAACTACAAAGAGGTGAAAACTCTTATAGCAGTGGCAATGTGAAAAAAATGATTTTCGATCCTGCTGTTTCCCCTGCCCTACTTCGAGGTGAAGTTACAGCTAGTATGAAGAATAGAACTTATAATGTTGAGGTGAGTTTTGAAGTCATATCAAAAAGATTGGTTTTATTTTGCATAATCATGTTATTTTTCAGGTTTCCATTGATTACGAGGATGGTATATTGGATGCCACCTGCTCCTGCCCCAGGGGACAAGCAGTATGCCATCACATGGCAGCTGTATGTTTTCATGCACACAACAACGTCAGTGTTACTGACAAAACCTGTGTGTGGAATCAGCGCAAACCTACTGGCGATGGAGAAAAAATTGTGAGGATTAGTGATCTCTACAAACCAAAATTTTCTAATTATCAGGCTTTTTCGAGACCAGCATCAACCCAAGAAATGGCAGATTTTAGGAATGAATTAGGATACTCTAATCCAGTTGGATTTACATGGCTGTTTATGCCTGAGCAATCATAATTGACAAGCATAGTGAAGAATATTGAAGATATTTTATATTTACTAGAGTATACAGAGGCTACAGACATTTTTAAAATCAAAATGCTCAGTAGATATCGATACTATAAATAAAGTTGAACAAATAACTAGAGGACAGTCAATTAATGAAAATTGGCTAGTTGCTAGAAAGTACAGAATAACTAGTAGTAAATTTGGCTCTATACTGTCAGCCTGCAGGAGGAACAAATTCTCAAAATCTTTATTTTCAAGCCTACTAGAAGGGTACGAGCTGGATGGTATACAAGCGATAAAGTGGGGAAAAGAACATGAAGTGACAGCAATTGCTGTATTTCAAAAAATTACCGGATTATCAGTGGATCCAGCCGGATTTTGCATGGACTATTGTGGATTTTTGGGAGATAGTCCTGATGGGTTTGTTTGCGAAAGATGCTTAATTGAAGTAAAGTGTCCCTTCAAACACAGAAATGTTGGAAAATTGAGACCAGTGTTAAAAGACAAAAACTACATAGTTTACTTTGAAGAAAACTTGATGATAATTAACGAGAATCATCACTATTATCACCAAATACAAGGTGCGTTACATATTGCTGAAAAGGATATGTGCTATTTAGTAATATGGGTACCAAGTGACTGTATCATTGTACGAATTGGTAGGAGTGAACAATGGACAAAAAATTTAAATATTTTAAAAACATTTTATATTTCAAAATTCATACCATTTATTTTATCGTAATAAAATATTAACAGAATTCTGAATTTTTATTCATTTCCTGCAAAGGGAAAACTTCAAACACTACGTCACTTTTCAGAGTTTCTATCCATGGCTGTCAAATTTTAATTGCCCTTAAGGCATTTTGTGTGACTACATATATTCTTCTCAATTAATATGAAAACACATATAAACTGTCTTAATTATGTAATCGTAAGCCAATGATTTACATTTGATAAAAAGGGGAAAATTAAGGTTCAGTAAAAAGAACTGTTTAATAAAACTAGCTATAATAACTTTATTTGTAAGTAAAACAACAGATTTAAAATAACAATGTATATATTACAGACAAGTTGATACAATGCAAAGATAAACATGTTTTACAAGTTAAATAGGTTCATAAGACTTAAAAACTATTTATACAAAATCTAACGATATTATCAATCTTTTGAATCCCTTTATAATAAAGTTGTCCAACTTCTTTAATTAAAGGATACTGCAAGTTTGTTAAAGCCCCTACTACCTGAAACACAGCATCAGCATGTGGTAACAAAGAATGTGGAATTAAATTTAATATATTGAACACCTTCATTCTCCTTATAGCACGCTTCACATGAATCCTTGCTCGAGCAATGCATTCAGTTTGATGAACTTATTCTGTAGTGAATTGAGGAGTTGTAAGAAATGGGGGAATGTTAATATGAACTCCGGGAGGCATTAAATCTTTAATTAAGAATCCTTTATCTGCCAATACCAAGTCTCCAGGTTTAAGTTGATTTAAGATTCCACAATCTTTGACAATTTTTTTTGTCTGATGTTGAACCTGGATAAACATGATAAAAATGTAGCTACACCATTTGGTGCAACACCTACTAATCCTTTGCATGTATTTCTATGCTTATATGAGCTGTACGTCAACTTCTGGGAAGACATACTTTGGCGATTTATAACAGTATAAACTTCCGTACAATCTATTATAATTCTACAATTTGTGAAACTACTAAAACAGTTGGTAAGCACAACTTATTTTTACTTCTATCTGGTATTTCAGACATGAATTGTTTGAATAAAATTTCATGCAAAGCATGCACCCATGTTGTTACAATATTTGAGACTGTGCCTTGTGAAACATTAAACCTTACTGCTAAATCTTGATGTGGAAAATTTTGTTTCAATTTCATCAAAGTCATGAGCAGCTGATCAATTTTTCTCATTTTTTCTACCTTCCATTTAAAATAATATCTTATTTCATTTTTTTTCCAACAAATGATACAGAGCCATGAATACATCTGTTGTAGGCAAACCAGTATATAAAATGACCAAGTTATTATCACTCCTAATATGATCAAAGGAGAATGTTTCTGATAAGTGAGAGAGACTACCTGTAGCTTTTTCTAGACTTTGTCGTAAGAAATAGTTTTCTGCTTCTGTCATAACATGGTTGCTTTGAGAGAAGTCGTCTGTTTCTTTTGACGTAGATGCTTGTGGTTCAATTTGCAATCTGCAAATGAATAAAACAATAAATAGAAATGAAAAAATCACTAAAGGTATCTACTTCCCAGGTAGCAAGGTCACGTGAAAATGACGTCGGAATCTGGTCATGAGATGACTAGTAATGACCAGTTCAATGACGTGAATATAACGTGAAAATGACCTCCTAATGTCTCGGACCAATGACCAATTATTACTATTTCATACAACTTTTATATGTTACACCTCGAACAGTTTCTATTCTCATAAAACTTTAAACTAACCTAACCTAACCTAACCTATCCTATCCTAACCTAACCTAACCTAACCTTTTTTTTAGTGTGGATGGGCAAATCTTCATAATACCAATCAGAAAGTGTCCCAGATGTGCATCGCTTCACACAACCTAACCTAACATATATCTATCTCTTTATTTTTGGACAAGTACCTATATCGAGCGGCAATCTAATTTCATAATACTTTTTTCCCTTTGTATTACTATTTTCATACTTTTTTTATATAACACACCTCGGACGGCTTCTACATACAAAATATCTCCATTCAATTTTCGCAATTCATCTTTTTCGACAAGTTCTCGTACATCGAGCGGCGATCTAATTTCATAATACTTTTTTTCCGTTATTGTTAATATTTTCCATAACACTTTTATATAATATACCTCGAACGGCTTCTACATATAAAACATCTCCATTCAATTTTCACAATTCATTTTTTTTCGAAAAGTTCCTATATCGAGCGGCCATCTAATTTCATAATACTTTTTTTCCGTTATTGTTAATATTTTCCATAACACTTTTATATAATATACCTCGAACGGCTTCTACATATAAAACATCTCCATTCAACTTTAACAATTCATTTTTTTCGAAAAGTTCCTATATCGAGCGGAATATAATTTCATAATACTTCATTTTTCATTATTATCACTAATTTCATACAACTTTTATATAATACACCTCGTACGTTCGTACATCGAGCGGCGATCTAATTTCATAATACTTTTTTTCCGTTATTGTTAATATTTTCCATAACACTTTTATATAATATACCTCGATCGGCTTCTACATATAAAACATCTCCATTCAATTTTTACAATTCATTTTTTTTCGAAAAGAAACTATATCGAGAGGAATATAATTTCATAATACTTCATTTTTCGTTATTATCACTAATTTCATATAACTTTTATATAATACACCTCGTACGTTCGTACATCGAGCGGCCATCTAATTTCATAATACTTTTTTTCCGTTATTGTTAATATTTTCCATAACACTTTTATATAATATACCTCGAACGACTTATACAAACAAAACGTCTTCAATCAATTTTCACAATTCATTTTTTTTTCGAAAAGTTCCTATATCGAGAGGAATATAATTTCATAATACTTCATTTTTCATTATTATCACTAATTTCATACAACTTTTATATAATACACCTCGTATATATATATATATATATATATAACACTTTTATATAATATACCTCGAACGACTTATACAAACAAAACGTCTTCAATCAATTTTCACAATTCATTTTTTTTCGAAAAGTTCCTATATCGAGAGGAATATAATTTCATAATACTTCATTTTTCATTATTATCACTAATTTCATATAACTTTTATATAATACACCTCGTACGTTCGTACATCGAGCGGCCATCTAATTTCATAATACTTTTTTTCCGTTATTGTTAATATTTTCCATAACACTTTTATATAATATACCTCGATCGGCTTCTACATATAAAACATCTCCATTCAATTTTTACAATTAATTTTTTTTCGAAAAGATCCTATATCGAGAGGAATATAATTTCATAATACTTCATTTTTCGTTATTATCACTAATTTCATATAACTTTTATATAATACACCTCGGACGGTATGAAGTTTCATAATACTTCTTTTTAATATTCATAATACATCTTTTATATATTTTCACTATACATCTTTATTAATGTTAATGTAGAAAGCGTACCGTTGTACAGCGCACATATATGTGTGGTGTATCGAAGTTGACGTCTCGTTAAATTTTAATGAACTCGTTATAATTTACGTAAAGCCGTTGTTTCGTTCATTCCACATTAGTGGATTATATAGTTTTCTGAAAGGGTCCCCGTTCTCCTCCAATATACTTACGTATATTGCTAGCGGTTCCCTTTTTTAGATATTATATCAATTTATCCACAAATTAAATATATATTGCGAGATCGCGAATTTAGCTAGCGTTTTACCGCGAGCGATTCATATGCGATCGTCTATAAAATATATATAATAATATAACATTTTTATATTATTACACAACATTGCGATAACTCTCATTATTCCGAGCGAGAATAAAAATTTCGTTCATTATTATCTAAATGTAAACCATGTCGCTTACAATCTAGCGAAGGGTAGAGATAATGTCGAAATTCTAGTCCGGTCGACGTAATTATATCTTATTTTATATCATTTCGATTAATTTTAGATAGATTTATAGTCGATTCGGTGAAAATTCTATGAAAAAATATAAGAAAAATATAAAATAAAGCGTGGCGCTGAAAATTATATATTTTCAAATAATAAGCGCAGCAAACACGCAAACGAAAAAGTAAATAACAATGTGTTTAATATACACGAGAATATAGATGAATATAAATATTATGTATAAATATAAAATATATGTAATATGAAAAAACGTCATCATAATTCTCATCCTCACATTATGTGGTGGTTATTGTTATTAAAAGTTTTTCGATAATAGTTTTATTATAAAATACACAAACAGTTCCCTGGTTGATCCTGCCAGTAGTCATATGCTTGTCTCAAAGATTAAGCCATGCATGTCTCAGTACAAGCCAAATTAAGGTGAAACCGCGAAAGGCTCATTAAATCAGTTATGGTTCCTTAGATCGTACCCACATTTACTAGGATAACTGTGGTAATTCTAGAGCTAATACATGCAAACAGAGTTCCGACCGGAGACGGAAGGAGCGCTTTTATTAGATCAAAACCAATCGGTGGCGGGCTTGCTCGTCATCGTACAATTTGGTGACTCTGAATAACTTTTCGCTGATCGCACGGTCTCGCACCGGCGACGCATCTTTCAAATGTCTGCCTTATCAACTGTCGATGGTAGGTTCTGCGCCTACCATGGTTGTAACGGGTAACGGGGAATCAGTTGCGGTTAAAAAGCTCGTAGTCGAATCTGTGTGTTTCCGTAGGTGAACCTGCGGAAGGATCATTACAGAGTATTTGTTCGTTTTTAAACAAAAAATAAAAAAACGAAATCAAGTCTGTATATTATAATATAATTGTGAAAGAAATTTTTCTTTTATACAAAATTATCGAACTCTTCAAAAGAAATTTATATATGATATAAATATATGATGTATATATATTGAAATTTTTTTTTTTTTTTATAAAATTCGAACAAGTTTCGAATAATATTTAAAAAAAAAAGATAAATATATTTCATACGTCTATAAAATATATATCTACATATATAAATTTATAGTAAAAACAACGAAAAATTTTTATCATAGATTAGTAGAAGGAGTTGACGACGACGACGACGACGACGACGATGATGACACAACAGTAACAACATATTTTTATTATTATATATATTAACGATTGACGGAACGATCATTAACAAAATTTTTTGTTAACTAAAAACGTTCTAATATAAAGAATCGTTATTATAATAAACGAAAAATATATAGATTATTGAAACGTCGTCTGTTGTTGTTGTCGTCGTGTGTGTCTGTCTTCTGTATTTTTATGAAGAAATTTTATTTCGTTTTTATATTATTACATAAGTTTTTTATCGATCGAAGGTAATACAAAAAAATTTCGACAAGATTATATGTGATGATGATTATGTAATAAGACATTTTCTTCATCCGGGTACCTAAACGAAACTTTTAAGCACGTGTCGATTCTTTCGATATGTATAAAAATTCGTTTTAGAAATAATATTTCACGTATTATTTCGAAGGTGTTCGAAGATTTACGCCCGACCGTGTCGAAATTTGTATAAAACTTTCAAGATGAAAAAACTTTTAATAATTAAGAGGAATATATCGTGCGAGATATCTGTCTATGCGCGCCTCGTTTGTAATAAAACATGTGCAGCGGTTAAAATTTATCGGATATTTTTAAGTACGATATTATAATTCCTCTAAAATTTATATATAATTACCATTTAATAAATAATATATATTTGTTATTATATATATTATATAAAATGTCGTTAGATAATTCTATACGCGTATAAAATATTATAATAATATTATTAATTTAATAATCAAATATTAAAAATACGACGAATAGAATATGAGAAAACGACATAATAAAATGATTACCCTGAACGGTGAATCACTTGGCTCGTGGGTCGATGAAGAACGCAGCTAATTGCGCGTCAACTTGTGAACTGCAGGACACATGAACATCGACATTTCGAACGCACATTGCGGTCCTCGGATACTCGTTCCCGGACCACTCCTGACTGAGGGTCGTATTAATTTAAAAGACTGCTTAGAATTTAAAATTTTTCTATTTATTATAGAAAAATAAATGACTAAGCGTGTTGGATGTGTGAGACACAATAACGCACACTAAAAGAAAACACACGCACATACTATAAACTTGTGCGTATTTTTTTTTTGTGCGGCATCCTAAAATGCGAAAAGCAGCGTAAATTTTTTTATAGAAAATATTACGCAATTTTTGAACACAACGACGCTATTACCATAAATTGATCGTGTATTTTTATATGAAATACATAAAATTTGTTTGGTAGAGTTATATTTACGTATATATAGTCGATAAATAAGTGTATATATTATATATATTTAAAATGATAACGCGGCGCGTCCAAGTCCTTCTTGAACGGGGCCACAGCCCATAGAGGGTGCCAGGCCCGTAGCGACCGTTGCCGATTGCGTGAGGATCTCTCCTGAGAGTCGGGTTGCTTGAGAGTGCAGCCCTAAGTGGGTGGTAAACTCCATCTAAGGCTAAATATGACCACGAGACCGATAGCGAACAAGTACCGTGAGGGAAAGTTGAAAAGCACTTTGAAGAGAGAGTTCAAGAGTACGTGAAACCGTTCAGGGGTAAACCTGAGAAACCCGAAAGGTCGAAAGAGGAAATTCATTCGCGTTTCGATAATTGAAGTTGAACGTTTGTATGACGGATATTGTTGTTGTTTCGGCAACACAATAAATCGCTCGACGGTACAAATATGGCGCGGGGCCGCTAAATTATAATTAGCGTTCGGCCCGTAGCAAGAGCGTTTCGTGTTTGACGGTAATCGGACATAATGCCGATTCTGTCCCGGAACGACTGTTGGTTACGGTGTTCTTCTTGTGTCTCGTCTGTTAAACGTAGGTGTAGTGGTCTTCTGGTCGGATGTGGTTTGTCAGTTGTGTAGGTATGAAGCGTGTTTAGTAGCGGTTTTCGTCTGATGTACGTTTCCCATCTCGCCCCGGCGTCCGCCTGTAGGGGGGTTACCCCCGCAAGCACATGCAAGGCCGAGGTGGGTGTTGTCCTGTATGCTTTTGTTATAGCTAGTAAGTAAGGTCTTTCTGTTGCTCTTAGTTGTCTAATTATTCTGGAGTCTTTGTATCTATGTCCCCATATTTCTGAGGCGTAAAGTACCATAGGTTTTATTGCGTGTTCGTATATGTGTCGAAGTATTAACGGTTTTCGTCCCCATTTTCTTCCCGTGACTGCTATCAGTTTACTCGCTATGTCAGAGGTTTTTTTTCTAACTTTTTTGATGTGGTCCAAGAATAGCAGTCCTGTGTCAATTGTCAGTCCTAAATATTCTATGTTGTCTTTAATTTGTACTGTATGTCCGTCCATTTTTAGTCTCGGTTGTCTCGTTGTTTTGTAGGGTATGAACATAATTTCTGTCTTCTCTTTGTTGTAAGTCAGTTTTTGGTTTTCAGCCCATTTTGTGCAAGCGGCCCAGATGCTCCTTCATTTCCGCTCTAGAACGTTTAGTGAGGTTCCCGTCAGTAGGATTATTTGGTCGTCCGCAAAGGCTTGAATCATGTCGTCTATGTCTAGTCCTCCTGTCTCGTCTAAGTACCTGAACCAGTCCTCCATAATTAGATTCCAGAGAGCCGGTCCGAGGCTGGAGCCTTGTGGGCATCCTCTGTGTGTGTCGGTCTCTATGTTTTCGGTTCGTATGTGTTTGTGCTTAAGGAAGTCGGTGCATAGTTTAGCGATGTTTCGTGGTATATTTTTTTGTCTTAGTATGTCTACCACTTGTGGTGTCCAGGCTGTGTTAAACGCGTTGCTCATGTCTAATGTTATGACCAACGTATGTATTTTGTGGTCTTTGTTGTGTCTTATTTTTGTGATTATTTTGTCAATGGCTTCTGTGGTTGTCCGTCCCTCTCTGAAACCGTATTGCCTCTCGTCAATATTGTTTGTCTGTTCTAGGTAGTAAGTTAGTCTTTTTGCTGTCATTTTGTCGAGAATTTTCCCTAGTGTTGGTAGCAGGCAGATTGGTCTTTTGGAGCCGTTCTTTTTTGGTAACCACACCATGTCGGCGGTCTTCCAAATGTTAGGAAAGTGTCCTTCTTGTAGGCATGCGTTATATAGTGATGTTAGTTCTTTGACGTTGTATTCGTTTGTTATGTTTATTATTTCTTTTGGTATATTGTCATTTGATGTCGCTTTTTTGTTTTTCATTATTGCTACTGTCCACTGTACCTCTTGTTCTGTAAAGATCGGGTCTTCGGGTGTCGTAAAGTCTCTGGTCATATTTTTTCTTTTTTCGGTTTGTAGTGGGGTGTCGTTTTGTATGTCGTCTGGGGGGAAGTACATTTCGTGTAAAGTCATTATTGTCTCCTCTCTTGTAGTTGTCCACGTTCCGTCCTGTTTTTCTATCGTTTTGAGTGAGTAGTCGGTTGTGGTCCCTGCTCTTAGTATTCTATATGCTGTTTCCCATGGATTATCCGGGTCATTGTCGGTGAGAAATTGGCGTAGTGAGTTTATTTTATTTCTTTTTATCTCTTTTTTGTATATTCTTCTTTGTTCTCTGTATATGTTTAGTTTAATTGCTCTTTCTATTGTGTTTTGTTCTTGTTGATATTGTTTTCGTTTCTTGTTCGTTTCCTGTCTTAGTCTGGTCAGCTCTTGGGTCCACCATATTTGAGTTTTTTTTCTTTTTTTCCTTTTTTCTTTTTTTAGCCCGTTTTCCATGATTTTAACGTAGTTGTTTTGGTATTTTTGCGCTGTACTTTCTACGTCGTAGAGCAGGGTCCAGTCAAGATTATCCGTGATTCTTTTAATTTTCTCGTTATCTGTGTTGTTAAAGTCATATTTTGTCTTGTTTGTTTTTTGTCGATCATATCTCATGTTTTGTCTTATGTTGTATGTTATATATGCGTGGTCGCTGAGTGTCTCCTCGTTATGTACGATCCAGTCCGTTAAGGTTATTTCCTTTGTAATAGTCAAGTCTACCCAGCTTTTCCCTCTGTTGCTAATAAATGTCGGTGGGCTGTCATGTGTGTTATTTATAAAGTAAGTTCTCGAAGTTATCCAGTCCAGTATGTCCTCTCCTCTGTCGTCATTTATGTCTCCTCCCCATCCGGTGTTTTTGGCGTTGAAGTCTCCTGCCAGTATAAAGGGGTTTTTTATTTCCTCTATTTTCCTTCTGTGTCTATCTAGTCTTTTATTTCTATTGCCCCCTGGCTCGTCGTATATATTGATGATGTGTATTGTTGTGTCTTGTAATTGTATTTGGATGGTTGTGGTATTCTCGTCAGTCATAGAGGTGATCGTAATCGGTTTGTACACGGCCTTTGTGATTGTACATGTTTTGCCATGTTTATTGTGTCTCGTTATTATGTAGTTAGGAGGTGGCTTTATGTCGTGGAATGGCTCTTGTATTAGGATTATGTCGATGTCTTGTTCGTTACATGTTTGTAGCAGCTGGTCTGTCGCTCTTTTACCCTTTCCGCTATTATGCTGTAAAAATTTTATTGTCATCTATGTTGTTGTGTGTTTGTGAGTTTCTAGTTTGTCTTTTGTTTTGTGTGTGTGTGTGTGTGTGTTTTAGTAGTTAATGTTGCGTCTTGTCTCGTTCAGTTTTTTTATGTATATTGGGCAGTTTCTGTCTCTTGCTTCGTGTCTTGTTTGTGGTAATCTAAGCAGTCTGCAATTGTGGCAATTAACGTCTGTCGTTGTACATGTTTTTGGGTCGTGTGCGTCTCCGCACCGGTAACAGGTGTATTTTTGGTCAGTGCAGTATTTGGCCGAGTGTCCGTATCTGCTGCATTTGAAGCATAGGGTCACCGGGATGTGTTCTTGTGTGTAGAGTTTCGTCAGGTCTATGTATATGTGTCCTTTTGTCATAATGGCTCTGAAGATGTCAGCGGGGCACTGAAGCAGTATATTTTCCTTGTAAGGTTTGCTACATGGTCTACCTCCGAGTCTCTTGCACTCTGTTTTAATTCTATTCCCGAATTGTCGTTGTAAGTCCTCGTTCTCGTTTAGTATGTCTTGAAGTAGATCTTCGGCTTTTATTCCTTTTTGTACGCCTGTGATGAGTACTATCGGGTCCTGTTGCGTCGTCATTGCTTTTGTCTTTAGATTTGTGTTGTTGTCTAGTTTTTCTTTTATTTTTGTTTGTGTGTCTTTGTCTTTGTTTATAAGGATTATTCCGGTTTTAGTTCTTCTTATGGTCTCTATGTCAGTTGGTTTGACAATTTTTTTAACAATATCGAGAGCTCTCTGAGGGTCCTCTGTGTCGTTTTTGACCAGGGTCTCGAAAACTCTCGGTGTTTTCGGGGGGGAGTTCCAAGTCTGTGGTTGTGGTGCTTGTGCAACCAGCGAGGCGTATGTCCTTGTTGTGGGTTGAGTCGGGAGGTTTTGGTGGGTGACTTTAGGTTGTGGAGGTGTTGGGATTGACACTTTGTTCAGTCTGCTCTCTAGGTCGTTTACTTTATTTAAGATCATGTCTAGTTTGTCGTTATTTTTGTCTTTGTCCGTGTTAGTCTTTAGTCTGTTGATCGTTACTTCTTGGTCATATGCAACAGCTATGAGTGTATGAACCAGTTGTTGCATTTCGGTCATTGCTTCCCGTACAGTCAGTTGGTCTTTTTTGGTAAAGCTGATCTTTCCCTTGGACTCTGGTGAGCTTCTGGTTATGGCCTGTTCTACTGTTTTGGTCAATATCTTCGTCCTTTTCATTATATCTGTCATACTTGTTTCCTGTTGTGGTCTTGTTTGTCCTGCTTCCTCTTCTTCTTCTTCTTCTGAGTCAGTTTCTTGTCTTTTTTTTTGCTTTGGTGTTCTCTTAGTCGATTTTTTATATTTAAGTACGGGTTCGCTCAGCGTTCCCGTCATGTCATTTTTCCCGCTCGTGTCCGAAGAATCACTTTCGGTTATATCCATTGTTCATATATTGTCCCTGTATACTAATTTAAACTAAATATAATATAAATATTGTCCAGCACTTTAACACGTGCACGCGATTTGAAGCCGAGAATTTAAGAGATAAAAGTTTTTTTTTTTTTTTTTTTTTTTACTTACAAATAATATAATATAATATAAATACTGTTCAGCACTTTAACACGTGCGCGCAGTTTGGAGCCGAGAATATAGAGGTAAGAAGTTTCTTTTTACTTACAACATAAAGTAATAAAAATGTTCATCACTTTATCACGTGCACACGGTTTGGAATAAAGATTATTTGAGATAAAGTTTCTTTCTTTTTTTTTTTCTTTTTACTTACCACGCAATACAATAAAAACACTGTTCATCACTTCGTCGCGTGCACGCGGCATGAATTAAAGAATATTTGAGATCACCGTCGATTAACGCCACTGAAGCAAACGTGTCCGTTCTCTACCGAGTTCGGATATAAAGTGAGTGGGTAGGGACAGTGGGAATCTCGTTAATCCATTCATGCGCGTCACTAATTAGATGACGAGGCATTTGGCTATCAGAAATGTGTGTCTTTTTACGGACCTGGACAGAGCCAGTTCTCAACACTTGTCATCATGCAGTCAAAGTGGCCTGTCGCATACAAGGTCCCCAACCCCGCCTCTTCCATTTGCCAGTCCCTTCAGTGGGGACTACGTGCCACCCTGGTTCACCCTGGACCCTTAAATCAATAAGGGTGGGCCTCGGTGGCCACAACAGCACGACATGGGGCCTTAGGAATTAACCTGCCCCGCCAATATTTCGTTTTCATAGTCCGCGCCACTTTCCAGGACGGACTCCTTTCCAAAGCGAGGCCAAGACATTGTATTTCCCAGCTGTAGTTGGCTGGTGCGCTAATGAATGGAATCCACGACACCCCCAGTCCCCGTACCCAAGTACCAGGCCTGGAAGTGCACAATGGTCCTCGATAGCCGAAGGTGGATGTTCTGTAAAATATAATATAAAATAAAAATAAAATAAAATATTAAATCTACCTATAATTAATGGTAGTACACCTTCGGGCGAAAATCATATAGAGGCTTCTTATTCTGAGTAGATGTTTCATCAGCCTATTTAAGATTGAGCCATAAAATAGCGATGAATGGAAAGGCTGCCAATAATAGTTTTGGTAATGTAAGATCTGATGTCTTGCTTAGAAAAGCCGAGAATACTAGAAATGATATTATTATCTCGACACCAGATTCCACGCGCTCCCACGACTAGAGGGGCCACGACGATATGTTTCCCAGGGTATCGGGATGTCATGGCACTTAGGAAGCGTGGCTCGCTATAAATGGCGCTCTTATTCAGAGCGGCTAGGGAAAGGGAGCTAGGTCCCTCCCAGCTGACGGCAATGTCGCACACAATGGCTCTTGATCCCATCTGGAGCACGAGATCGGGTTTCTTCAATGCGCCGTCGATGCATCTAATGTGGGGTTCAACTTCTACTACCCATCCTTTCTTCTCGGCAATTTTTCGCGTTAGCGTAACGAGCTGGTCATGCCGCCTTATTCTCTGCCAATGTGCCGCAGGACATTTTTGTAGAACATGGCTAAGTGACTCGTTACGATCACATCCCATCCTACATTTTCTCTCATGTAGTGGATTGAACGGGATGCCCTTAGTAGGAAGGAGATTGCCTCGAAGTTGCACAGCTCTTTTAAAATCTGACCCTGACCAATAGGGCGGAGGGTTGTTGACCCAGCTACCACTTTCTGTGGAGCAGTCACCTTGATGGAGACCATTGCCAGAATATCCGTTTTCCAGCCTCTCGATCATCTGCCGTGCGATGATGCTACTGCTGCCGCCGCTGTCATTTGTCCACTTCAACAGTTTTTCATATAGTTTGACGCTATAAGGCAGGGAAAGAACAGCTGCCGTTGTTGGCGTAGCATTATTTATCAAGTTATTAAAGCGTCTTTTCATTATAGCGGGCACTTGTTGGGATAAGCAAGTTATACCCAAGCCGCCACCTCTTATAGGGGCATGCAGATAAGCATCAGCACATGTTCGGTTCAGACCAAGAAACTTTCTGACGGATACTCTGATGATCGTATCAGCGGCTTTTAAAGTTTTCTTGGTGACTATGGCGCTTTGTAGTTGATCTTGTATGCGTGGCAACAAGAAATGTTTAATGATGTTCAGTTTCTGTGCTGGTTGTAGTCCTGCTTTGTTTATTCTGTCGAGCTGGATTTTGAGGTCGGAAATGGTGGATCGAGTCTGTCCCATGACTCCATACCGCCTGCCCAGGTATTTAAACATATCCTGAGGTGTTAATTGGCGGATGAACTGACCCTCTGCCGCGAATAGAGGCCGAGTAACCACGTAAGAGTGTTTGTTGCCTCGGTTGACGTTAACCGATATGGCAACACTCTTTGTCGGGTTAATCGACATCCCTCGCTTCGCAAAGAACTCAGTAACAGTAACTCAATAACAGTTCTAAACTGCTTTGTGGCACCCTTGACAGACTCGGCCAACAGCACTAGGTCATCCGCATACGCTAGTACTGATACCTTCATGTCATCTGAGACAGGTATGCCCGACCCACCATTCTCTAGTTCGCAAACCAACTCGTCCACTACTAAATTAAAAAGATAGGGCGATAAAGGGTCTCCCTGCTTTACGCCTCTATCGATGTTTATTCTCCTGGTTTTCTTATTGCCAGCAGAGACTATGGTATAGGATTTTAGGTACGAGTCCATTATATACCTCTTAGTTGTCTCGTCTATACCGAACCTGTTCAGAGCTCGCAGGATGGACCATTGCGATACTGTGTCGAAGGCTTTAGAAAGGTCCAACGACAAGATATTATATGGCTTAACTCTACGTCTTCTTTCCTTTATGAGCGTTTGGAGTGAGATGTTATTCAACAGGACACCATCGATCTTCATGAAACCTCTCTGGTTGGCGTGTATCGGTAACGTCGAGAAGCGCTTACCAAGGACACGATGAAACACCCTGACAATGACCGATGATATCGTGATCGGTCTCCAGTTATTAATCAAGCGTCGGTCCCCCCCTTTAGGAATAAGTGTTGTCCTGTTCCTCGGAGCACCTCGGGGGTAACTCCAAAGAGAAACATGACATTATATAGTAGAACCAATCTCTTCACAGGGGCCTTTTTGAGAGCTAGCAGGGGCACTGCGTCTGGACCAGCCGCCCCTGATTTTGATGTGTTTATGGCCCAGAGGATGTCTGACTCTGTAATTGGCTGGTCCAGTTTATGTTCCTCTTTCTGATCTAAGATTGGTTCGCTGTCTAGGAGAGAGGGACTTCCGAATATGCCCCTATACTCGGACTCTATTGACGCAATGTCAGGTAGTACATCGTCCCCCCAGAGCGGTTTCCCGTCTAGGATATCACGCGCCAAAGCGGCTCGATCGGATCGATATCGTCGTTGGACGACTTTGTATTTATATGAACGCTCATGGTTCCTGTTATTAAAGACTGGGGCCTTGCGGTTTCCGTTTGCCTTCGTTTTGGGCTTCCCAGTCCCTGCTTCGTTGAAGAGAGCAGTAATATATTCATTCACCTCTTTTCTCACTCCCTCTCTATGGCGGTCTAGGTTGGTGAATTGAGAGTAACGGAATAAAGTGCTATCATAAGTATTCCATCCGTCATTAGCGTGCCAGTAATCGTATAAAAACGTAGAGATTGTATTGTGCCGGTGTTCTATCGCAATGGGTACGAACTCCTCAGCATTCGGATTAAGACTCTGACGATCTTTAAAGCTTGAGTCCCTGCCTCGATCTCTAGGACTCTCGAGAAGAGAGAATTCCACTACTTCGCCCTCTGCTTCCTCGTGGGGCCGCGCGTTTTCGTTCTCAAGTTGTTCGAGAACGTCTACGCGGGCCTCGATGTTGTTTTCGTTTCTGAGGAATTCGAGGAGTTCATTGTATCTATCCTGTTTCCGTCTATATTTGATAGAGTCGATGGTACGGTTAGGATAGATACTTTGGAGATGTTTATTGATGAAGCGGCCCGTATAGGCAAGTTCATGTTTGGCCATTTCAATGTAATCCTCATCCTCGAATTCAACGGGGGCATTAGGCTTTTCGTAGAGATTCTCAAGCTCCTCATTGTACTCCACGGGGTGTGCTCTCCGCATGTGCTGTCGCATTCCAGCGTAAGTCTTATAAGTTTGTTTGCATACGGAGCAAACAATGAAAAATAGAATTTAAAAGAAATGTGTGCAGCAACTGGATAATACCCAGTTTGGTTTCAGAGGAGGAATGGGAACTCGTGAAGCACTCTTCGCGATTAATGTTCTCCTACATAAATGCGAGAATACAATAAAACTATTCACACGTGCTTCATAGATTATCATAAGGCATTTGAGAGGGTAAAGCATATTAAATTTATTGAAGAACTTTAGAATATCAATCTCGATACAAAGGATGTAACGTTAATTAAAAAGATATATTGGAATCACACGACGATAGTAAAGATAAATAACTTATTAACAGACGAAATACCAGTTAAGCGAGGTGTAAGACAGGGATGAGTGCTGTCGCCAGTCCTGTTTAACTTATATTATCAAGTTATATTCAAAAAAGCACTATGGGGAAGAACAGAGGGAATGAACATTGGCGAAGACGTAATAAATACAATTCGCTTTTCCGATGATACGGTGTTATTGGCTCATAGTCAATTGTGTGAGCTCCTACTTTCGGCATGCTGATGATCTACCCGAGATAAGTGTAACCTAAGATAATAATTTGCGTATTTTCGTACGCAGCAAAAACAGATGGTATAATATAAAAGAAAGAATTTTGATATATTTTAGACAATAGAGTTTGGCGGAAGAAGTTATGGACATTGATGCGATCCTAGAAATGGAGAAGATGACACCGGAAGAAAGAGAAGCGGTGAGGGACAAAGAAGTTGATAAGTTAATGAAAATTTATGATCTAATTGTCTGTAAGCTAGAAGAGGGGGAGAAACCCATATCAATAGCTGAAGGTAATACTATCATAGACTTATCTAATCAAGTAGCAGTATTGCTGTCAACAATTTACACATTCTTCAGAAAGTCGGAAATTTAAAACATGACATATCAAATCTCTATAGGAAGCTGAAAGAATTAACTGGTAACACAAAGAAAAGAATACCATACATAACAAGGATTAGCCAACAAAGGATACAGTTGGAAGAACATATAAAAAGGTGTTGGGAAGAATTTATTCCACAGCTCCTTCGGGTCAGAAGACCACAAGACATATATCTACCAAGTTCTGACGAATGTCTTGATATGGGACAACGAAACAACAGGACGCAAAACCTATGAGTGGATAAAACACACAAAACATAAGTACGCAGACCTGAACTGGAAAACAATACAAGCACTTACCGGACACGGACATATCCAAACATATTACGAGCGGTTCAACTTACGAGAAACAGACGGTAACTGCACACACTGCCAGACTCCGGAGACTATACAACATGTAAGAAATGACTGCACAGAACACGACAGACTGCAAGCCAGAACCCTACTCACAACAAGACTCAGGACACTTGACATTCAATACCCGCCAACAGACATAGACATACACAACGAGACGATCGCCGTATGGCTGAACGAGTGGGCGCAACAGACCATCCATGACGACGAAACAAATTGAATAAAGGGCTCTTTAAGCAGTATGACAACAAAACAAAAAAAAAAAAAAATTCTATTCCCAGACCTACAGATTGCGAAGAACGAACTATCGGGACCTGCCTGGACACACGACAAAAACAGACCAAAATATAGACAAAAGACAGAAAAGACCAGACTAACGAAAGTATATAAGTTTAAAAATAATATATTGTTATATTTAGAGATAAGTTATTTAGCTTTAAGTATCGTATGTAAATTCTAAAATAGGACAAAGAAAAAGAAATTTGGGATCTTCTTCCCCGCTCATTTTTAGGAGATGGGATGGGTTCTCTTGACAGTGGTCTCGGTGGATTCTGGGCGGAAACTAGCCTTATGCCGCAAGGTAGGTGGGCCGTGGCACTGCGTAATATCACCACGGTGATGGATGCAGTGTCACAAACCTCGGTAACGTGTCCCTACCCACTGTGCAGTGTGGGTAGGGACAGTGGGAATCTCTACTGTCTACTACCACCAAGATCTGCACCGACGGCGGCTCCAGACGGCCTCACGGCCAATCCTTCTGCGCACACCGCCGCGACCCTCCTACTCGTCAGAGCTTCATGGTCGCGCGCAAAACGCGAACCGCACATGCCGCTGACGGTCGAGTATAAGCACGACGCTTCAGCGCCATCCATTTTCAGGGCTAGTAACTTCGGCAGGTGAGTTGTTACACACTCCTTGGCGGATTCCGACTTCCATGGCCACCGTCCTGCTGTCTTAAGTTACCAACGCCTTTCATGGTATCCCATAAGCGTCGATTTTGGCGCTTTAACTCGACGTTTGGTTCATCCCACAGCGCCAGTTCTGCTTACCAAAAATGGCCCACTTGGCACTCTGATTCGAGTCTCGCGGCTTCATAAGTTCGAGCAAGCCGGAGATCTCACCCATTTAAAGTTTGAGAATAGGTTGAGGTCGTTTCGACCCCAATGCCTCTAATCATTCGCTTTACCGGATGAAACTCGTAAGCTACGAGCGCCAGCTATCCTGAGGGAAACTTCGGAGGGAACCAGCTACTAGATGGTTCGATTAGTCTTTCGCCCCTATACCCAGTTCCGACGATCGATTTGCACGTCAGAATCGCTACGGACCTCCATCAGGGTTTCCCCTGACTTCGTCCTGACCAGGCATAGTTCACCATCTTTCGGGTCCCAGCGTGTACGCTCTTGGTGCGCCTCTTCTCGTAATGAGAACGAGACGCCCCGGGAGTGCGAAGCGATCCAATTTATTAAAAAAGCAAATCGCTTATCCTCCCTTGGTCTACGCGAGGTAAACCTTTACTTTCATTACGCCTTTAGGTTTAGTTATTTCTCAATGACTCGCGCACATGCTAGACTCCTTGGTCCGTGTTTCAAGACGGGTCCTGAAATTACCCAAATCGATAGCGTCGTTGATCGGCGTTTCAAAACGAGGTCTGTTCGAGAACACCGTAACCAACAGTCGTTCCGGGACAGAATCGGCATTATGTCCGATTACCGTCAAACACGAAACGCTCTTGCTACGGGCCGAACGCTAATTATAATTTAGCGGCCCCGCGCCATATTTGTACCGTCGAGCGAGTCTGTCGGAATATCGAGGGTCCGCATGAAAAAATCAAGTGGTCTCCACCTCGAGTCTTAGACAGACACCCAACGGATCACGACGTCCTACTAGAGGAAAAGTGCACGCGTTCGATATCGATTAGAAAAACTTAAAACGCGATTTATTGTGTTGCCGAAACAACAACAATATCCGTCATACAAACGTTCAACTTCAATTATCGACCCACGAGCCAAGTGATTCACCGTTCAGGGTAATCATTTTATTATGTCGTTTTTTCATATTCTATTCGTCGTATTTTTAATATTTGATTATTAAATTAATAATATTATTATAATATTTTATACGCGTATAGAATTATCTAACGACATTTTATATAATATATATAATAACAAATATATATTATTTATTAAATGGTAATTATATATAAATTTTAGAGGAATTATAATATCGTACTTAAAAATATCCGATAAATTTTAACCGCTGCACATGTTTTATTACAAACGAGGCGCGCATAGACAGATATCTCGCACGATATATTCCTCTTAATTATTAAAAGTTTTTTCATCTTGAAAGTTTTATACAAATTTCGACACGGTCGGGCGTAAATCTTCGAACACCTTCGAAATAATACGTGAAATATTATTTCTAAAACGAATTTTTATACATATCGAAAGAATCGACACGTGCTTAAAAGTTTCGTTTAGGTACCCGGATGAAGAAAATGTCTTATTACATAATCATCATCACATATAATCTTGTCGAAATTTTTTTGTATTACCTTCGATCGATAAAAAACTTATGTAATAATATAAAAACGAAATAAAATTTCTTCATAAAAATACAGAAGACAGACACACACGACGACAACAACAACAGACGACGTTTCAATAATCTATATATTTTTCGTTTATTATAATAACGATTCTTTATATTAGAACGTTTTTAGTTAACAAAAAATTTTGTTAATGATCGTTCCGTCAATCGTTAATATATATAATAATAAAAATATGTTGTTACTGTTGTGTCATCATCGTCGTCGTCGTCGTCGTCGTCGTCGTCGTCGACTCCTTCTACTAATCTATGATAAAAATTTTTCGTTGTTTTTACTATAAATTTATATATGTAGATATATATTTTATAGACGTATGAAATATATTTATCTTTTTTTTTTAAATATTATTCGAAACTTGTTCGAATTTTATAAAAAAAAAAAAAAAATTTCAATATATAGACATCATATATTTATATCATATATAAATTTCTTTTGAAGAGTTCGATAATTTTGAATAAAAGAAAAATTTCTTTCACAATTATATTATAATATACAGACTTGATTTCGTTTTTTTATTTTTTGTTTAAAAACGAACAAATACTCTGTAATGATCCTTCCGCAGGTTCACCTACGGAAACACACAGATTCGACTACGAGCTTTTTAACCGCAACAACTTTAATATACGCTATTGGAGCTGGAATTACCGCGGCTGCTGGCACCAGACTTGCCCTCCAATTGATCCTCGTTAAAGGGTTTAGAGTGTACTCATTCCGATTACGGGGCCTCGGATGAGTCCCGTATCGTTATTTTTCGTCACTACCTCCCCGTGCCGGGAGTGGGTAATTTGCGCGCCTGCTGCCTTCCTTGGATGTGGTAGCCGTTTCTCAGGCTCCCTCTCCGGAATCGAACCCTGATTCCCCGTTACCCGTTACAACCATGGTAGGCGCAGAACCTACCATCGACAGTTGATAAGGCAGACATTTGAAAGATGCGTCGCCGGTGCGAGACCGTGCGATCAGCGAAAAGTTATTCAGAGTCACCAAATTGTACGATGACGAGCAAGCCCGCCACCGATTGGTTTTGATCTAATAAAAGCGCTCCTTCCGTCTCCGGTCGGAACTCTGTTTGCATGTATTAGCTCTAGAATTACCACAGTTATCCAAGTAAATGTGGGTACGATCTAAGGAACCATAACTGATTTAATGAGCCTTTCGCGGTTTCACCTTAATTTGGCTTGTACTGAGACATGCATGGCTTAATCTTTGAGACAAGCATATGACTACTGGCAGGATCAACCAGGGAACTGTTTGTGTATTTTATAATAAAACTATTATCGAAAAACTTTTAATAACAATAACCACCACATAATGTGAGGATGAGAATTATGATGACGTTTTTTCATATTACATATATTTTATATTTATACATAATATTTATATTCATCTATATTCTCGTGTATATAAACACATTGTTATTTACTTTTTCGTTTGCGTGTTTGCTGCGCTTATTATTTGAAAATATATAATTTTCAGCGCCACGCTTTATTTTATATTTTTCTTATATTTTTTCATAGAATTTTCATATATTACATAAAAGTGTTATGGAAAATATTAACAATAACGGAAAAAAAGTATTATGAAATTAGATCGAACGAACGTTCGAGGTGTATTATATAAAAGTTGTATGAAATTAGTGATAATAACGAAAAATGAAGTATTATGAAATTATATTCCTCTCGATATAGGAACTTTTCGAAAAAAAATGAATTGTGAAAATTGAATGGAGATGTTTTATATGTAGAAGCCGTTCGAGGTATATTATATAAAAGTGTTATGGAAAATATTAACAATAACGGAAAAAAAGTATTATGAAATTAGATCGCCGCTCGATGTACGAGCGTACGAGGTGTATTATATAAAAGTTGTATGAAAATAGTAATAATTATGAAAACCCAAGTATTATGAAATTAGATGTTGTTCGAGGTGTAACATATAAAAGTTGTATGAAATAGTAATAATAACGAAAAAAAAAAAATCGTGTCTATAAAACCGTGTTTAGTTTGTCTTCTGACCGGCAGGTGGCGCTAGTGTCTATAAAACCGTGTTAAGTGTGGCTTCTGGCCGGCAGGTGGCGCTAGTGTTTATAAAACCGTGTTAAGTTTGGCCGGCAGGGGGCGCTAGTGTCTATAAAACCGTGTTTAGTTTGTCTTCTGGCCGGTAGGATATAAGAACTTGTCGAAAAAGATGATTTGCGAAAATTGAATGGAGATGTTTTGTATGTAGAAGCCGTCCGAGGTGTAACATATAAAAAAAGTATGAAAATACTAATACAAAGGGAAAAAAGTATTATGAAATTAGATTGCCGCTCGATATAGGTACTTGACCAAAAATAAAGAGATAGATGTATGTTAGGTTAGGTTGTGTGAAGCGATGCACATCTGGGACACTTTCTGATTGGTATTATGAAGATTTGCCCATCCACACTAAAAAAAATGTTAGGTTAGGTTAGGTTAGGATAGGTTAGGTTAGGTTAGGATAGGTTAGGTTAGGTTAGGTTAGGTTAGGTTAGGATAGGTTAGGTTAGGTTAGGTTAGGTTAGTTTAAAGTTTTATGAGAATAGAAACTGTTCGAGGTGTAACATATAAAAGTTGTATGAAATAGTAATAATAACGAAAAAAAAAAAAAAAAATCGTGTCTATAAAACCGTGTTAAGTGTGGCTTCTGGCCGGCAGGTGGCGCTAGTGTTTATAAAACCGTGTTAAGTTTGGCCGGCAGGGGGCGCTAGTGTCTATAAAACCGTGTTAAGTTTGGTCGGCAGGGGGCGCTAGTGTCTATAAAACCGTGTTAAGTTTGGCGTTTGGTCGGCAGGGGGCGCTAGTGTCTATAAAACCGTGTTTAGTTTGTCTTCTGGCCGGTAGGATATAAGAACTTGTCGAAAAAGATGATTTGCGAAAATTGAATGGAGATGTTTTGTATGTAGAAGCCGTCCGAGGTGTGTTATATAAAAGTTGTATGAAAATAGTAATAATTATGAAAACCCAAGTATTATGAAATTAGATGTTGTTCGAGGTGTAACATATAAAAGTTGTATGAAATAGTAATAATAACGAAAAAAAAAAAATCGTGTCTATAAAACCGTGTTTAGTTTGTCTTGTGACCGGCAGGTGGCGCTAGTGTCTATAAAACCGTGTTAAGTGTGGCTTCTGGCCGGCAGGTGGCGCTAGTGTTTATAAAACCGTGTTAAGTTTGGCCGGCAGGGGGCGCTAGTGTCTATAAAACCGTGTTTAGTTTGTCTTCTAGCCGGTAGGATATAAGAACTTGTCGAAAAAGATGATTTGCGAAAATTGAATGGAGATGTTTTGTATGTAGAAGCCGTCCGAGGTGTAACATATAAAAAAAGTATGAAAATACTAATACAAAGGGAAAAAAGTATTATGAAATTAGATTGCCGCTCGATATAGGTACTTGACCAAAAATAGAGATAGATGTATGTTAGGTTAGGTTGTGTGAAGCGATGCACATCTGGGACACTTTCTGATTGGTATTATGAAGATTTGCCCATCCACACTAAAAAAAATGTTAGGTTAGGTTAGGTTAGGATAGGTTAGGTTAGGTTAGGATAGGTTAGGTTAGGTTAGGATAGGTTAGGTTAGGTTAGGATAGGTTAGGTTAGGTTAGGTTAGGTTAGTTTAAAGTTTTATGAGAATAGAAACTGTTCGAGGTGTAACATATAAAAGTTGTATGAAATAGTAATAATAACGAAAAAAAAAAAAAATCGTGTCTATAAAACCGTGTTTAGTTTGTCTTCTGACCGGCAGGTGGCGCTAGTGTCTATAAAACCGTGTTAAGTGTGGCTTCTGGCCGGTAGGATATAAGAATATGTCGAAAAAGATGAATTGTGAAAATTGAATGGAGATGTTTTGTATGTAGAAGCCGTTCGAGGTGTGTTATATAAAAGTTTTATGAAGATAGTAATAATGATGAAAAAAAAAACAAGTATTATGAAATTAGATCGCTCTCTATATAGGAACTTGATGAAAAAAATGAATTGTGAAATTCAATGGATATAGATGTTCTGGATGTCTATATCCGTCCGAGGTGTTTTATATAAAAGTATTGTGAAAATAGTAATGGCCACAGAAAAATAACCTTAACGGAAAAATGGTATATGAATTTGTAATGGAAATAGGAACCATCGATACGACAAATGAGCTTACGAATGACTAAAAAAACTTATATAAAAAGTTTAACCGAAAAATTGTGTTGTGAATCAATGAATAAAATAGAAGCCGTAACAATATTAGAAAATGTAATATTAACGGTAAAAGATGTATATAGAAAGTTGAAACGAAAAAAAGTGTGTGAAAAATGGAATTCTATCTGAAATATATAATGAGAAAACACGTCTCGAGTTTTGGATACACAATAATATTGCTTGAAAACCTCGTTCAATCGAATATAAAGATTAGTATGAAGTGTAATGTCATTAAATTGTTTCCAAAAAAAGAAGCTTTATGAAAATTTGCTTATAAAAAATGCCGCTTCCGAAATACAACTATTAACAATAATAACAATATAGTTGTTGTATAATCGAAAACGGCATGTTATATCAATAAAAACGGAAGAATTTCGTCTAATCGACAAGACGAATATATATATATATATATAAGTCGAAAACGAAAAACTTTTAGGAAATTTTACTTATAAAAAATGCCGTTTCCCGAATACAACAATAACTCTTTACTATTAACAATATTATTTGTTAATGTCGTTATATATATATAATAATATTTATTGTTGTATAAGAGAAAACGGCATATTTATAAATAATTGAAGAAAAAAGGGGTCTCGTCTAATCGACAAGACGAATCCCCAAGCTAAGGGCTGAGTCTCAATAGATCGCAGCGTGGAAACTGCTCTACCAGGTACAACACCCTGCCAGGTACGTAAGTCGTCTACAGACAATTCCGAGTTCCAACATCGAAATGATTGTTTTACCCATATTCGTCTATTAAAAGATCGTGTCGAACATAGCAAGGATCGATCCCACCGTCGACAAATGATCTTTTATAGATATAGGGCTCGTGCGACGACCGCAACAAAGCTACGATCGCCTAGTAAAGTCACATTGTTTTGAGCCTTTCGACTCTCGGAACTCCAAGAGATATCGTTGCCACCTTTGACTAGAAAGGATACGGCCTTAGAGGCGTTCAGGCATAATCCCACGGATGGTAGCTTCGCACCATTACCCGCTCGAGTAAGTGCGTCAACCAAATGTCCGAACCTGCGGTTCCTCTCGTACTGAGCAGGATTACTATCGCAACGACGAGTCATCAGTAGGGTAAAACTAACCTGTCTCACGACGGTCTAAACCCAGCTCACGTTCCCTTTAAACGGGTGAACTAGTTAGAAGCGGCCGCGACATCGCGGCTCCTCCTCCTCGGAATATATCGAAGTTGAATATATTTGGAATATGAATTATATATTTCCCTCTATATATGAATACATATATCTATTATATATATATATATATATATATATATATATATATATATAATAAACATAACTATATCGATTGATGCCATAAATACCAAGATAACACCCATAGTTTCGAATTTATTCAATTTTATAATCAGGGATGACAACAATATTCCGAAAATTTCTCGTTTTTGTGCCAAAATCTTCAAAATATGGGTTTGTCTAAAAGTATGGGAAAAATGATCAAATATCATGTATTTGTCAACGGAGATTACACAAGAAGTATTATTTTTTAGATTGGAAATATCGTTCTAACGAAAACTCAATTTTCATGGATTTTCACGGATTTTCCCCTTGTCAAAATTTTTTTTCCTGAAAACTGACAATTTTCGTCGAATCCCCATATAATTCAACCCCCATGTACGGAATTTGGTTGGAATCGGAGTCAAACGATTTTTCTCCATTTCTATTCCACAGGGGTACCCTTTGAAATGTCGAATTCTGTTGCAATAGCTAAAATTCAAAGCTCTATAACTCGCCTTGTATAATCAAGGGAGAGGAGGTATATTTTTTCTACGATAGCACCTATGGTCTTCTTCCGATTTTTCCTCATAACCACGTTTCAGCTGCGGATCTGTAGATAATATGAATTTTTATGTGAATTTTTTTGAGAAAAAAACTTGTCTCGACTTTCAACCAGTATAATACGCGTATATATGGAAATGAAGAATTGCAATGAGACCAATAGGTGAAATGAAGATTGATAACATAAATAGCATGATAACTCTCATAGTTACGAATTTTTGCAATTTTATACTCAGGGATGACAACAATATTCAGGAAATTTCTCGGTTTTGTTCCAAATTTTTGAAAATATGGGTTTGTCTAAAAGTATGAGAAAAATGATCAAATATCATGTATTTGTCAACGGAGATTTCACAAGAAGTATTATTTTTTAGATTGGAAATATCGTTCTAACGAAAATTCAATTTTCATGGATTTTCACGGATTTTCCCCTTGTCAAATTTTTTTTCCTGAAAACTGACAATTTTCGTCGAATCCCCATATAATTCAACCCCCATGTACGGAATTTGGTTGGAATCGGAGTCAAAAGATTTTTCTCCATTTCTATTCCACAGGGGTAACCTTTGAAATGTCGAATTCCGTTGCAAAAGCTCAAATTCAAAGCTCTATAACTCGCCTTGTATAATCAAGGGAGAGGAGGTATATTTTTTCTATGATAGCACCTATGGTCTTCTTCCGATTTTTCCCCATTACCACGTTTCAGCTGCTGATCTGTAGATAATATGAATTTTTATGTGGAATTTTTTGAGAAAAAATTTTGTCTCGACTTTCACCCTGTATAATACGCGTATGTACGGGAATGAAGAATCGCAATGAGACTAATGAGTGAAATGAAGATTTTCTTAATCGATTGATACCATAAATAGCATGATAACTCTCATAGTTTCGAATTTATTCAATTTTATACTCAGGGATGACAACAATATTCCGGAAATTTTTCGGTTTTGTGCCTAATTTTTGAAAATATGGGTTCGTCTAAAAGTATGGGGAAAAAGATCAAATATCATATAACCGTCGCCGGAGATTTCAGAAAAAGTATTATTTTTCAGATTGGAAATAACGTTTCTACGAAAATTCAATTTTCATGGATTTTCACGGATTTTCCCCTTGTCAAATTTTTTTTTCCTGAAAACTGACAATTTTCGTCGAATCCCCATATAATTCAACCCCCATGTACGGAATTTGGTTGGAATCGGAGTCAAAAGATTTTTCTCCATTTCTATTCCACAGGGGTACCCTTTGAAATGTCGAATTCCGTTGCAAAAGCTCAAATTCAAAGCTCTATAACTCGCCTTGTATAATCAAGGGAGAGGAGGTTTATTTTTTCTACGATAGCACCTATGGTCTTCTTCCGATTTTTTCTCATTACCACGTTTCAGCTGCGGATCTGTAGATAATATGAATTTTTATGTGGATTTTTTTGAGAAAAAATTTTTCTCAAATTTCACCCTGTATAATACGCGTATGTTGGAGAATGTGGAATTGCAATGGAATTGAGGACAGACATTGAAGTTTTCTTAATCGATTGATACCATAAATAGCACGATAACTCTCATAGTTTCGAATTTAAACAATTTTATACTCGGGGATGACAACAATATTCCGGAAATTTCTCGGTTTTGTGCCAAAATCTTGAAAATATGGGTTCGTCTAAAAGTATGGGGAAAAAGATCAAATATCATATATTCGTCAACGGAGATTTCAGAAAAAGTATTATTTTTTAGATTGGAAATAACGTCCCTACGAAAATTCAATTTTCATGGATTTTCACGAATTTTCCCCTTGTCAAAATTTTTTTTCCAGAAAACTGACAATTTTTATCGAATCCCCATATAATTCAACCCCCATGTACGGAATTTGGTCGAAATCGGAGTCAAAAGATTTTTCTCCATTTTTATTCCACAGGGGTACCCTTTGAAATGTCGAATTCCGTTGCAAAAGCTCAAATTCAAAGCACTATAACTCGCCTTGTATAATCAAGGGAGAGGAGGTATATTTTTTCTACAATAGCACCTATGGTCTTTTTTCGATTTTTCCCCATTACCACGTTTCAGCTGCTGATCTGTAGATAATATGAATTTTTATGTGGAATTTTTTGAGAAAAAATTTTGTCTCGACTTTCACCCTGTATAATACGCGTATGTACGGGAATGAAGAATCGCAATGAGACTAATGAGTGAAATGAAGATTTTCTTAATCGATTGATACCATAAATAGCATGATAACTCTCATAGTTTCGAATTTATTCAATTTTATACTCAGGGATGACAACAATATTCCGGAAATTTTTCGGTTTTGTGCCAAATTTTTGAAAATATGGGTTCGTCTAAAAGTATGGGGAAAAAGATCAAATATCATATATTCGTCAACGGAGATTACAGAAAAAATATTATTTTTTAGATTGGAAATATCGTTTTTACGAAAATTCAATTTTCATGGATTTTCACGGATTTTCCCCTCGTCAAATTTTTTTTTTGCGGAAACTGACAACTCTTGTCAAATCTCTATATCATTTAAATCATTGTTGTGCTTTCGGATTCTGTATATTTTTATATCATTATACCATAGACGTGGTATATATAATTTTTCAAGGGATATAATTTACAAAAAATTTAGAATCTTAATTCGAATAAAATTCAAATATTGTGGATCGCGTGATGGAAAAAATGAAACATGACGTATTTCTATACGAGGATACCAATTTTTAAGCCATTTTGTCAATGTTGTGAAGTTGAAAAGAGAAAAAAAATATTTTCTAAAATTTCTTCGAGTAAAGTATGAGGAAAAAAATTTTATTTCCAAAATTGATGAGAACGTAGAAAGTCTTATCACGCGTGTACTCTATATTCGGAATTTCGTCCCAATCGGCAGTAGTTTACTATTTTTTAAACGACAAAAACCATAATTTTCGGTGTTTTTAATTTTTTATCCATGTTATTGGATTTTAATGGTAAAACTAATATCACCATCGGCTTTCTCATCCCCGAGAACCCCTTATCTCAAATTTTCAGCCAAATCGTGAAACAAAATTTAACAACCCCTCCTTAGCCGGTCCCGATGAAATATTCGAAGTCAATTTTAACCCATTAAACCTAGTTTTGGAAAATTTTTATGATCGGAACCGTTCTTCTGGCCAAATTTTACCCCTCCTCACAAATTTTCATCCAAATCGGAGCATCTTGAAAATTTGCCCTTTAGAGCCGGTCCTTGTACTAGTTAACGCGCAACATGAGCTGGGTTTTTGAAGGGGAAGGAGACGTCGTAGAAAAAAAATAAAAAAACCGCTGTATAGAAAATCAAAAATAATGAAGATTGAGGCTACTACGGACCCCCCGAAAAAATTTTGAGGGGGGCAGGGGGGCAGCCCCCCCTTTCAAAAATTTTTGGCTACTCACCTGGTTATACTTTATGATGGAGGGTCTGAATTGTTTCGACAAAAATGTCATGCCCCCCTCGAGCAAAGCTTGCCCCCCTCTCAATATCGAAAATAA